>OV816024.1:182447844-183123123 GCA_929113105.1 Agrypnus murinus | reverse complement strand
AGTATGACTACTTACCGGATTTGTAGCTTAGGATGTTCGCCGTCGGAAATCTTCGGCTTTATTCGTGTACTCTCTCGCTGATGACAACGATCTACCTTTTTTTTATATAGTCAACCCCTTCACCCTGTGCTAGTAAATGAAACAACAACAACAATGTTTATACATATTATTTATTTTGATATTTAATGGACAATTGTAACATATGATTTGACAAATTATTCATTACACAGTATGAGTTGAGATCATCGCGTAACACTTGCAAATTGTTCAAATATTTTTGCAGCCTATTTCTAAGATAGTTTATTTCCGCCATGGTGTTCTTAATACGACGGTGCAAACGTTGTCGTCGTTGACGTCTCCGACTGCTGCTGCTGATATGATTGCAGTCGTGTGCGTACGGCATCGATAAACTTTTGCGGATAATGTTTTATTATTTCTAATAAAATGAACGAGTTCAATCCACCACCAATTGCTGCTGCTGCTGTGTTGTCTATTAAACTGGTAGCTGAGTAGTATCCGCATAACAGTTCGGACGTGAATAAAATTGAATCGGATGTCGGGAGCGATTTATAGGCATCTTCATGGCGTCTCAGTTGACCTTCTGCTACGTTCTCTATGTTTGCGTAGTAGAAACGTGAAAAGTCGAGGTGACGTAACGTTCGAGCATGATGATTGATCAACGGTGCTAAATGCATTATAGACTGAAACTCGTAATCTTTTAAGGTTATAATCCGCTGTTTATCACGTATGGCAACCCTGTTGCCGAAAAACTCGTTGTGAATAATCTCGATGTATAAATTGTCACATAGATGGAATTTCAAATGTTTATCGCCATGTAGTACACTGTTGTCCTTGTTGCAACAGCAGCAACCATGAAAGAAATTTTTAAACACTGCCTCGACTCGTATATCATACAGCTCGAACCAGTCCTGTTCCGACAACACCAATTCACCATACTCACATACGTTATTCACGCACTCAAGCTTCACTACCACGGTGAATTCTCCCTGGGCGTCGTCATCGGGCGGAATAAGTCCTACTTGGATGTTGTGTATATGATCGTAGTTTTCTTTTTCCCCCGGAGGTTTCGTTACATACAACGGATACTGGACAGCCCCTAGCAGTTGAACACGTACTTCACGTTTAGCTGCTGCTGCTGCTACCGGTGTATCTATGATGGTAAAGTTTGCTGATGCTGCTGCTACAGCGTCATCATCGTAGTATAGAGGCTGCTGCTGCGACAGTAACGCTAAAACAATAATAATACAATAATCGATTAATATAAGCATAAACACACACACAAAAGTTTTAAACAACTTACCTGTTTCTTCGACTTCGTTGTTCCACGCTTGACCGTCGTCGTTGTCGGCACTTGCTGTTGATGATGATGATGATGCATGATCTGCAACATCCGAACCTTCTTCATCTAAACAAGCAACAAAATAGACACAAATTAGCATACAAACTTGAAGTTTTATAAACAACAATAACTTACCTATTTCCAGAGATTCGCTCTCACAGCTATCATAACAATAATTAGGACTGCTAGCCATCATCGTAATTGCTGTTGCTGCTGCTGTTGCACACGTACTGTCTACTGCTACACGCTAACAAAGAATATGAAAGATATTCTTTGACGCTAACAACGGTCGGCTTTATATAGTCACCTATACTTACCTAGATCCAGCGCATGCTCAGTAACACGCATACGGTAAACAGACAGGCATCGCTGGCAGACAAGTTTCATCCTGTCGCTGACACGTCATCATCATCACAGGCAGGTGTGTGTAGGTAATTACCTCACTCTCTCTCTCTCTCTCTCTCTCAGTTATAGCTATCACTTTTCATGCCATGGTACAACTGGGTGAGAATAGTAATAATACACGCATATAGAACATTATGCAGAGTCATCGATTCTAAACATATTTAAATTAATCAATCGCTTTATGAAATCCATAGAGAATTATGCAATCTTATTAAATAAGTCTAGAAACAGACATACCAGAACGTTTACAGAGGTAGAGAGAGAGAGAGAGAGAGAGAGAGAGAGAGAGAGAGAGAGAGAGAGAGAGAGAGAGAGAGAGAGAGAGAGGTTGAGAAATAAGAAGATTTTATAGAATGTATTTCGTTTATTTTATCATCTTATCAAAAATATTACATATAAATACTATTACAATACGGTTATAGTACATAGTACAAATTAAATATTTACTTATTCTATGATTTTTCTCGCTTTAAGTTCTGTGATGACTGAAATTATTTCGTTGTCGTTTTCGAGACTGTTGCTATGAGCCTTCTTTACGGCGTACAACAATTGTAGTCGATCCACTAGTTGATCAGGCGTACTCTGACGTATCCAATCCGGTTTCATCATCTTGTTTAACTTTTTGGGAAGACTAACCTCAAAGTCTATTATTCTGTATAAATTTGGTCTGATTACATTTTCGTATTTCCAATGCTTAACGCTTATTAGTCGACCGTTGCGTCTATAGTCTTTCTTATGAGCATTAGTAAGTGAGATTATTTTCATATAGTTGTCGATATCTTCCTCTGTTGGACTAGGAGGGCTTATTCGTTTAAGCGTTAGTAAAGTAAACAGACCGGGTGTTCCATTGAAAAGTTTGTTTTTAATTAAAATATCTTTTCCTTGAAACTGTACTCGTGAACAAGCAAACCGCCACTTATCGATGTCATTATATAGACCGTACCTAGTTTTATCTACGTTTTTGTTTTCTCCGCTAGCTAATAATGCTCTATAATAGTTAGAGAATTCCTGATAAATCCTTAAGTCGGAATCGCATTCTTCTTCTTCCTCAGCATCATCATCAACATCATCATCATCATCTTTAACAGATGTAACTGAAGATGCCTGTTCAAGTTTCGGTGAGAGATAAACGGTCCCCGGTCGAGGTTCAGTTTTATCACTGTGAAAGTAGGCTAATTTATTTCGTATAACATTACGAGCGTTTATTATTTCATCAGCATCCTCATCGAGCCTTATTTCTTTATTTGTGTCATGGGGTTCATTGGTATGCATACGTTTCAGACCCTCGTCTTTAATTATTACATCATTTCTAGGCTTCGTCTTATTATCATTATTATTATTATTCGCGCCTATGGTGGTACAATGGATTGTTTTCAAGTGCCTTTTATAACTACTATTACGTGAAAAAGATTTGAAACATTTAGTACATGGGATTTTGTGTCCGCGGTGTATATTCATATGGCTTGCATACCCGGAGCGTCGAATGTTCAGACCGCATACATCACACAAGCGTCGTTCCATAACGTCTAATGAGTGATCAGGAACGAAGTTCCTGTTTATATAGTCTAGTTACATGTACATACACGCGCAATTTCAAACAGATACACGCACGGACGTACATAATAAAGCATAAACACACGTAATTTCAAACAGATACACGCACAGACGTACATAATAAAGCATAAACACACGCAATTTCAAACAGATACACGCATAGACGTCCATAATAAAGCATAAACAAACGCAATTTCAAACAGATACACGCACGGACGTACATAATAAAGCATAAACACACGCAATTTCAAACAGATACACGCACAGACGTACATAATAAAGCATAAACACACGTAATTTCAAACAGATACACGCATAGACGTACATAATAAAGCATAAACACGCGCAAATTCAAACAGATACACGTACGGACGTACATAATAAAGCATAAACACGCGCAAATTCAAACAGATACACGCACGGACGTACATAATAAAGCATAAACACACGCAATTTCAAACAGATACACGCACAGACGTACATAATAAAGCATAAACACATGCAATTTCAAACAGATACACGCACAGACGTACATAATAAAGCATAAACAAGCGCAATTTCAAACAGATACACGCACGGACGTACATAATAAAGCATAAACATGCGCAATTTCAAACAGATACACGTACAGACGTACATAATAAAGCATAAACACGCGCAATTTCAAACAGATAGGATATATCAAAATTGAAACTATATGACTTTCATTACTCATACATGAGACGACGTTTCGGTGACAAGACACGAATTTGTTATAGCGATACAGATTCCCTAGTATACGTTGTAGAAACGCCTAATCTGTATGAAGTAATTAAACAAGACGCTCATGAACATTTCGACACCAGTGAACAAGATGTATACCGCACACGTAAGCAACACACGAATCTAATAGGAGAGTTCCCAAACGGCTTTCGGATTATGTTATAAGATGTCACCTCGGCTATATGGAGAATCAATAGAGCACAGGAAAAAGAAACATCTATAGGGGTTAAGAATCATCTATCAACCCGCCTGGCCCAAGCGAGATCATATAGGGAGATTATTAAACCTTAAAACTGTAGGTGTAAGTAATAGTCAGCGAAAAGAGACAGCTCGCGATCGCGTGAAGTGGGTCGATATGAAATCAGCATTTAAGGGACGCATGCGAACTGCTGTAATAACTAACACCAAGCATATCGAGCCGAAGGCTTTCATACAGGAAAACATCAACGGTGTAGTAAAATGTACAGTGTTACCGCCTCAGGATCTATATCAGCCGGTCTTACCCGTCAAAATGTACAATAAACTTCTGTTCCCGTTATGTCGTACTTGTACTGAAGAATTAAGCCAAACCGACTGTCAGCATGACGTCGAGGATCGAATCATCAACGGAACCTGGGTCTTGGACGAGCTGGTATTGGCCATTCGTAAGGGTTACATAGTGCAGTACATACAAGAGATCTGGTTGCACGATGTAACCTGTATAATAAAGCATCCAAGTCTGGGGGGGGGGGTTGTTTCCGGGCTCCATTGATACCATCCTCGCTGTTGTTAAAAACTTTGACTGTTCAATAGATCTAGATCTTGCATACAACCATTTTACGGATGAACTAGATAATAAAATAAGTGAATTTCAACAGAAAGAGAGCGGCTGGACATTAAAACCTGTTGTTTATCGAATTGAATATCAGCAAATACAACTCCCTGAAAGCTTCTTCATATATAACACTTCCGGATCCTATCCAGCAGAAGAAAGCTGTAATAAACATTCAAAATTCCCATCAAAATTGTTTCATGTGGAGTATTCTAACGCTAACTACATTGGCCCTCTTCCGCATGTCAAGTTCTACAGTATTGATACCATGAAACCAAACATAGTAGAATGTAGAAGTAGCCCCTATCATCTTATAAACGAATAAATTTAACAAATGTGATACAGTTCACTCCTAAACGTCTATTTATTGTTTCTACCTCCCGTAAAAGCTGATTACACGCACTGATCACATGTTCTTCACAGGATCGCTCTGTAAAATCGATTCTAGTATGCCCCAGACATCGTTAAATGTGATTTTATCGGCTCTTTTGAAGCTCATGTAGCCGGGGAGTTTATCTTTAAAACTGTCGAATTCAAACGTGGCCCCTACTTTATCAGTTGGTTGTGCTCGACTTAACATATCCTGCAGAATTTGATTAATAGCCGATTTAAAAAAGTCCAAATGGTCCACGCCGTCCGGTGCATTGTTGACTTTAAATACCACTCTGTGTTTCTGGGTGGCGAATTTCTTTATGGTGGACACACTTTCGTTGATTACTTTATAGAGAGAAGACATTCTGGATAAGATGTATGTATATGGGAACTGTAGTCAATCTGAAACAAATTTCAAAAATAATAAATGCAGTCTCATTAGGGGGCTTACAGAACATTAGGTATAGAAGGGAAACAGGAATGAACACAGGGTGTGCGGTCTCACACACCGTATTTTAGACCTGGTCAGCTGTGTTCGGATAGGTAAGTACTCCTTGAGCACCAGGTATAGAGGTAGAAATATAGTTGAAACATAAAACCACTTACTTAATGAATTTTAAATAAAATAAATTATAATTCTTAATGTAAAAGTTCAAAATAGTTATTTTTCATAACATAGTTAAAATATAAAAATCACTTACTTAATGAATTTCAAAGAATCAGGAAATTATACTTTGATAATCGACCTCGAACACAGGATAATGAGATGTAATCTAGAAGTTCAAATGATTAGTTTACATAAACAAATGTAGAACATTTACATATTATAGATATAGCAGGTAAACAGTAGTGGAAAGATCGTTAAACATAAAATCATAATAACTTACCTGATTAAATTAAATATACACTGTTAAACTATGGATAGCTGTTTAATGAATTTCAAAGAAGCAGGAAATTATACTTTGATGATCGACCTCGAACACCGGATAATGAGATGTAATCTAAAAGTTCAAATGATTAGTTTACATAAATAAATGTAGAACATTTACATATTATAGATATAGCAGGTAAACAGTAGTGGAAAGATCGTTAAACATAAAATCATAATAACTTACCTGATTAAATTAAATATACACTGTTAAACTCTGGATAGCTGTGTTGATAATAGTTGTTTTCTCTATGGAAACACTTTCGTACTGATTTGAGATATAAAAATTTCTAAGCTTTATACTAATTTAAGTAACCACGTGACTGACTCACCACTCGACGAACAACGTTTAAAAATAACATAAAGAAATCTGTTATTATAAAAACACTTTGTCTTAAGTAACAATTATTGTTTTGAAAGTTAATGAAGCGTGAATCAAATCTCTATGATTCATTTGAAAGCAGAAATACTAAACAAGTGACTCCCTTTGTGTTATTCTGCATGAGCTAATTATAAAGAAACTTCAGAGAATCTCAGTCACTTGTTTAGTATTTCTGCTTTCAAATGAATCGTAGAGAATTGATTCACGCTTCATTAACTTTTTAAAATTGCAACAGAGATAATCCGACAAGTGATTGACAGTAGCTTTAGTCTCTTAACAAATTATTTAGAAAATCTAAATTCCTTTCAGTCAGTCATTCGTAAGAACGTTTGTTTATTTATGGTTGAAAGCAGTTTTAAAGAATGTTGAAACATGGCTAATTAGTTTGTGTGTATTTTCATGCAAAAAAACATTTAGTTTGAAAGTTATTTCTTAACCAGTTTTAGCTATAGATAATGTTTTTTGAATTTTAAAAATAATGCTCTACAGTATTCTATATTCTTAAACGTTTCATTTAAATAAAATTTTATGAAATCATAACGACCCTAATTGTTTCCTTTCAAACTAAATGTTTATGCCGTATATTTAAACAGGTCTAATGCACTAGAGCTAATCCGACAGTTGATTGACAGTAGCTTAAGAGTTACTTTTGTATAGTTGAAAATAAATTTTTTATTATTACGTTTCATATTAAATTATTTTCGCAGAATTACATGATGACCTGAAGATAAATATCAAATAGGACTGATTTATTTTAAAATAAATTTATGAGAGAGAGAGAGATGAGAGATGGCAAATAATATATAAAAATGAGATGTACAGAATGAGATATCAGTTATGTAAATGAGAGAGGAGATACACTAATGATACCGTGAATTAATTTAATTCGCGCATGCATATGAGAAATTTAAACACATAACACGACATATCTGAATAATATATCCATATCGCTATACGAATAATACAAACTCACCACTAGGTTTATGATAAAACGACTGCAATTGTTTAATGTTTTATTTCAATGATATATAGTTATATTTTATAAGGAAATTGATTAACATATTAAGAACATATTTTGATGTACTAATTACATATTAATTAAACATATATAGAAGTAAGCAAGGGTTAGTCTAAACGATAAATTACATTATTAAATTTTCAAATCAAATCGTCAATTCGACACAACAATAGCTAGTCAACATTATTTTTTTTTATAACCCGTTTACAGTGCTTTAATAGATTACCTTCGTGGTGTAATGGATGCATTGGCTGGCTACCATTCGAGCGGTCCCCGGTTCAAATCCTGTTGGCTCCATTGATTTTTATAAAAAGTGTAGCAGGTTGCCTATCTACAGGCGTATAGAAATCTACTATACCGATCATATGACGTCACCGATAGATGGCCTTAGCAGCGCTAGGAATTCAAATCTTTCAGCGGGAAATCCAAGTTGGGAATGAGGAGAGAGAGATGAGAGATGACAAATAATAATATATAAAAATGAGATGAACAAAATGAGACGTGAATTAATTTAATTCGCGCATGCATATGAGAAATCATATATGTAAATGAGAGAGGAGATATGTAAATGATACCGTGAATTAATTTAATTTAGATCAATTAATTTAATTCGCCCATGCATATGAGAAATCATATATGTAAATGAGAGAGGAGATATGTAATTGATACCGTGAATTAATTTAATTTAGATCAATTAATTTAATTCGCCCATGCATATGAGAAATCATATATGTAAATGAGAGAGGAGATATGTAATTGATACCGTGAATTAATTTAATTAGATCAATTAATTTAATTCGCCCATGCATATGAGAAATCATATATGTAAATGAGAGAGGAGATATGTAATTGATACCGTGAATTAATTTAATTAGATCAATTAATTTAATTCGCGCATTTAATTCGCGCATTTAATTCGCGCATTTAATTAGACCACGCCTCATTTGCATATTAATTAGATCGCGGGTCATTTGCATAAAAAGGGAGGGGCTGGTCTCAGGTGGCCCAATACCTACTATGAAGTGAACGCAACTAAACAATACACTAAAAGTTTCATTTATCAGAACCACATCCTTTTTTCGATAGGTTATTGAAACAAAGAACTTGAACAAATTGCCGAAACATTATCTCCTCTTTACTCTAAAGTTGTAGCTATAGAACCGTGTAGCAATGTAGAAAAATTGAAGAAACAAGCAACACATTGTTTCATTTGCAACATGCAGTTTTTAAACGATTAGTTAAAGGTATTAGACCACCATCACTTTACAGGTCTTATCAGAGGAATCGCACGTCAACATTGCAGTCTTAATTATCAACAAAGAAAACTAATTCCTATATTGTTTCATAATTTTACAAATTACGATTCAAATTTTTTAATTAGAGATGTTAGTAACGCGTTTGAGGGGAGAGTTTTTTTACGGAAAATCTATCGAAAATTTAAGAAAACGTAGAGACGTTAAGCTAGTTCAAAGATTTAAAGGACGATACGGTGCTCAAAGATATATTTCCCAACCTAATTTTCATAGATGTACGATTTTTGATGAAAATCTTGTTGCTATAGAGATGAAGAAGGTAGAAATTAAGTACAACAAACCATTTAGGTTTTGCAATTTTAGACATTTCAAAACTATGTATGTATAATTTTCATTATGAATTTATGAAGAAACATAGTAGTATAAAAGAACTTAATTTACTCTATATGGATACTGATTCCTTCCTATATGAAATATTTTGTTCAGACTTCTATCAAATTATAAAAGAGAATTTTCATATGTTTGACACGAGCAACTACAACCCTCAAAACGTTTATAACATACCTCTAGTAAATAAAAAAGTTATCGGATTATGGAAAGATGAATGTGTGGAGGACAAATATTAACAGATTTTATAGGTTTACGTTCAAAGATGTATGCTCTAAAGATCGTAGGATCAGACCCAGTTAAAAAGTCTAAGGGAACGAAAAAATCTGTTGTAAAGTCAATAACCTTTGATAATTACTACGAAACGTTATTCAGTCAGGATAGAGAAGGTAAAGATGATGTAACATCTGCTGCTTCGTCGTTTGAACGAGATCAGCATTACATTAAGTCTAGCAAACATAAGGTTTATTCAATTATTCAGAAAAAAGTTTCTCTTAGTGCTACAGATGACAAACGTTTTATTTTACCTGATAAGATAAATACCTTACCATACGGACATTACTCTTTGTAATACATATTTATACATATGTATAGGTTAGTTATTGTACTAAGCTGATTTTTAGGTTTTATTGGTTTACGACCAAAGATGTATGTTGTAAAGATCGCTGAATCAGAACATTAAAAAGTTTGAGAATAAGAAAAATAATTGTATGTAGTAAGTCTATAACATTACATTAGATTAAACATAAGATTTATTCAATAATTATTAGTAAAAAAAGAAACATTGTTTAGTGTGTTACCTTATATAGGTCTAGATTAGTTTATAGGATTATATGTGTACGTTAGTTTGTAGGATAACTAAAGGATAAATGTAAGATAGACAAAATAAAACAGATATGTTGTATTATAATTTCTTTTTTATTTCTTACTAATAAATACAATAATAATAATAATATTTGATTTGTATTTTTTATTTATTTTTTTTATATACTTACCTATAAAAGTACAGAGTAAGCATTACATCATGATTAACTTATAACTAAAAAACTATAATAAAAGATCCTTCTTGTTGATCCATGATTTCTCATTCATACCAAGCCATTTGACATAAAGCATTTGACGGCGTCGTTTTAAAATCGATTCCAAAAGATATACGGATGGATGTTTCGTTTTCAACAGCTCCAGTTCGTAGAAATAACCCTTGATGGGATTTCCTGTAAGATCTGCTAACAGGTAAGTTGTAGGATTTGTAAGTTGAACTTTTTCAACTTTAAACAGCTCAGTGCTCCAATTAGGTGTAAAACCTTTTTCGAATACTCCTTTGTACTTGCTTATACGAACTATATCGTTAAGATTTAGTTTATTACGATCAACAACTTTTAGATTATCATACATAGAGAGTCGAGTTGTAGCTGTGACGTCAGAAGGTTTCATTCGAATAGTTGAATGTATCGTATGGTTATATTCCTGTATCACATCTTGTAGAATAGTATACCATCGATAATTACCTTGTAAACTGAACCTTTTATATAGTTTCTGCTTTATGGTTCTAATAACTCTTTCAACCATTGAAGCTTTGATAACACTGTATGTTGAATAGTGATTAATATTGTACTCTTGCATTAACTGTTTAAAGTTCTATTGTAGAACTCTTTTCCTGCATCTGCTTGCAAATTTTTTGGCATAACAAAATTTTCAGCCTTAAACATGATGCGTACTTGTTTGGTGACTTCTTCTCCATTTTTAGTCTTCAAGGGACATGCATATAAGTATTTTGAAAAGCAGTTTATTATTAATAGGATGTAACGATAACCTTTATTTACTTTCTCGTAAGGAATAAGTTCTGCCAAGACCATTTGAAACAAGTCCCCATATCCTTTAATGAGGGTGCGACGTCTTTTAAATTTTTTTCTAGCACTTTTATGTATTTCATTAACAACCTCGAGCTTATCGCTGTTGATATTGTTATTCATTTTAAAGAGAACTACTACGTTGAAATGTTACGATTAACTGTTAGTAAATTATTTATACGTTTCCATTATAAACTCTCTGTGTGTTATAAGAGTTTGTACGTGTAGCATACTCAACTGCTACTGCTTCAAGCGTCTCTCTCATGACTTTTTGACTATCCATAAGCAACGTTACCTTATTTAATAATTCTTCATAATTCCTATTTACTATATTATTATTGTCTTCTATCTTAGTTAGTACGGTGATATGATTAGTTTCCACCTCAGAATTTGTTACTGAAAGATTTCTCTCAGTTTCTTCTATCTTAGTTAGTAATGTATTAAGCTTAGTTTCAATATCAGCTTTTGCAAGCTTTTGTTTTACTTCTTTAACTAGGTTTTGGGTATCTGTAGTCATTGTAATGAAAGTTTGTACTGCAGAGTCGAATTGAGCATCTACATATCCTTTAGAAGCAACATCAGTATCATCTACGGGATAACTTATAGAAACTATGCGTTTACCCTTAGCATTAAACTGACCATATTCGTTTGTGTGCATAGCTTTGGTATGAAAATACTGTTTAGAGATTACGTCGTTATCCCATAGAGGATCTCCTATATTACAAATTCTTCTATTTTTAGCATTATAGTACGATTCGTTCCCCTTATCTTCTCGTTTTAAACATTTAGATAAGAATTTTCTTTCAACATCATCTACGATCCAGTTAGTATACTTTTTCGTACAAATATCCTGATCCTCAATTGGATCGCTAGCATTCACTAGTCTTCTTTTCTTAACATCTACTACAGCATCAATATCTGATAACATTAGTACAGATTTCTTTGTAACCAGATCGTTGTCATCAATCGTTGTTTAGCTGCATTAGTTATACGTTTATTCTCAACATCGAAATGTCCATCAGGTGATAACTTGAAACCAATGCCTCTAGGTCCCCTAAGACTATAAGGATCAACAGATGATATGTTCAACATCGGTCTACCAAAAACGTCTATAATGTTCATGACGTAGCCTGAATTATTAATAACAACTAACAATATACTGATAGAACTAAACTTTTTATTCGATAATTCTTGCCTCCTTGAGTTCTGAAATAATTGAATGGATCTCGTTAATGTTGCCAATACTAGTGTTTCCAGCTTCTCTAGCAGCAATCAGAATTTTCAAGCGTTGTACTAATTCTGTTGGAGTATTCCAATAAATGTACTCCATAGGACGATTATTTAATTTTTTAAATGTACGTAGATTTAGGTTTCCTCTTCCTTTTTTCTCTAAGTATGGTTTTAAAATTGATAAATATTTATGATGTTTAACAGGCTTTAGTTTACCGTAAGGTGAATTATCTTTCCTATGAGAATTTGTAACTGAAATCAGTTCTCTTTACGCGTTCACATCAATACGTCTAGGACTATCTACTTGTCTGCGTGTAAGTAACTCGTATAATCCTTCTGTACCATGATAACGTTTACCCTTAACTATAATGTCTGCATCCTCAAATTCAACATTTGCATTACCCAAGGTCCATTTAGAAGTACTTTTGTTGTATCGAAGTCCATACCTTGTTCTATCAATATTCTTTACTCCTTTTTGTGTTAACAGTTGTATGTAATGCTGAGACAAGGAAGTTTCCAGAGGAGTCTCTACATCTTCATAATCAGTATCAGAAACGGAATCAACTTCCTTATCAGTACCTGCATTAAGGTCTACTGAATGCCATGATAAACTATCTTCATCATTGTTTGAAGTGTTAGGGTACTCTTTTTTCGTTACATTTGCAGTACTAGTTGAGTTAACTGAATGTTTCTTCGGTTTACTTGTATAAGGAATAAATCCTTGTATAAATTGCTGTTGTTGAGGTATAGTTTGAGATTTGTGTTTATCGATAGTAGTAGCAATACCCTGTAGAAGATCTATAATCTGATGATGTTTAGTATGATACTCTAAATCTGTTTGAGCTTTATTATGTTTAAAGTATGCAAACTTTTTCTTCATATCTTTTATTGACCCTATCACTTTACGTTTCAACTTTTCTTTACTATCCTGTTGATCATTCTTCATCTTCTCTGATGCAACCTCAGCAGGGATCATTGTATACTACGCAAATGATAAATAACACACTGTTTTACAAACTTATATAGGAATCAAATCCTTTGCGATATCTACCTTCATTTAGTGAACTGTTCTTGCTAATTAGTAGAAACCCGTATTCATCGACCCAACATAAGTTGCATAGATCCTTGAAACGATGAAACGATAGGTCTACTGAAACATGATCTTCGTACGCGTGTCGTAAGTTTAGATCATCTTGTTTAAAAAGAATAATTATGTTAACATTGTCTCTAAGTAAATGTTTAGGCACCTTAGCTTACGTTTGACTTAGATAGAACACATCAATCTTTTTATGTCTGCCCATACTGTAATACTGCTTTATCTTATCCTGTTTATCACATGCTATATCATCGAAGATAAATACTGAATCTTCTAATGCTTCATTAGGACTAATAACGTTGTCGTTGTTTGTAAATCCAAAACATTTCATTCCTCTAATAGAAGTCATGATTTGTTTTAAAAACTGATATTTCGGTTGAAACAGAGACTTTGAGTATATATACAAATTTTTAAATCGTAGACCATTAGGATGTATTAACAGAGATATTACTGCATTTGTTTTACCACACGAACTAGCTCCTGCTACTACTACTCTACACGATGAAGGAAATAGATCACCGTGTCTTTTCTTATCGGCCACGTCACCAATATCAATGTCCAGGTTTAGTATAGGCAGTGATTGTTTCTGTTTAACAATTTTCATGTTTCTAAGGTTGTCTAGAAGTTGTATTCGTTACATATATGTAATGAACCGAAACGAGGAGGAGGAGGAGGAAGATGTAAACACTCAATGACTACATACGAATATGTTTAGTAACCATTTCTGAAAAGGGATTGTACTCCATTATCGCATCGTGTAAGATAAGACAGTAAGCTTTAGTTGTTGCTGTGAAAGGATTGCTTGATTCCACTTCTAACCGAATATCAACAGATGAATCTTTCATAGACTCAAGCTGGCGGGTGCAATCAATCACAAACACCGGATGTCGTTTAAACTGTTTGTATGTAAGCAAACATTTATCTCTAGACAAAGAGTTTCGATCTCCGACTCTTCCTCCTCCTGCTCCTGAGTAATAGTTTTCTCGAAACCGTTTATAGTTTAAATATGCAGGTAGATAATCGTTATCTTCAAAGGCAAATTCAATCTCTGATAGGAAAACACTTGCGAGTTCAAGTAAACTTTCAAGTCTACAATATTAGAATGTATTAGTTCACTAGCTGTACCGTGTATCGTACCTTGAACATCTTTTTGCAACACAAACAGGATCCATCTAGGTTTCTCCAACTCGTTCGAATTTTTTATACGCCACACTTGCGTCTTAGATGTACCAAATGAAGGTAATTCGTGTAACTCCCACTGTCTAAAGGGAAGAATAATATTAGAATTCAATCGTAGCTTTTGCATTAAATTTAATTTCGATTCGTCTCCTAGACGTATCTGAGGCACCTCCCACGATATTCTATTTATCTTGAAATCTACATCAGTACCTTGAGCACCACTCGCACTTTTATAACAGTTGAAGTCATTCTTCGTTCGAATCAAAACTAGTTCACATCGCATGTTGACAAGGACTTTCCTGTAATCATCTGCAAAACCGAAAATTTTATTTAACGGTATGCAGCAAGTAAAACGTGTAAGAGAAGGAATAGGATCGTCTCGTTCTATTTCTATGCTCCATCCTGTGCTACCAAGAACGCTATCTTCCTTACTGTTTGTAACAAGACCATGTATCGTGTTCACTATTCCTGGTTGTTTACAAACATCTATGATTTGATTTGTGCCCAGTATCAATTGCATCTCGTCAAATAGAAAATATGGAAAATTATGACCTATTTCATACTGGTGACCCTCTTGTTTAGGGGTAATAGTCCCCTTAATGTAAATGAAACTAACATATAATGCTATAATATTGTCAGAACTCTGAATTTCTATACAAATAGTGTCCGAGTTGTTATAATTTTGTGTAAACGGTAAATATGTGTAGTAGTCTTCTTTTATTATAGACTCGTCAAAATTAGGTTTGTTAAATACATCTAATTTATCATCAAATGATATTGTTGTAGAATATCGTGATGTTTCATATCTTGAAGATCTTTTATATCTTTTAGCATCAAGTTCCATTATTACTGATATTCTCGTCTTTTTCTTACGTATTACAATCTTATTTTAACTCTATCTTTGTTTGATTAAGACTTTAAATCCTAGAGATTCGAGAAACAGAATGTCACTTATCGAAAGCTGTATGTCTGCACTAGTACAATTACTACGAAGACTAGTATATCTAGGTGATAGTAATGCTCTTTTATACCTTTCGTTCAAGATTAATACCATGTTACAGGATCTTGTTTAAGTTCTACAGTTATGCTGGTATATGTGTCTTCAGAAAAATTTACAAGCTTTCCTGTAGAATCTACAAGTCTGATGGTTATATTATCAAATTCGTTAACGTTTAGAGGAAAGTAGCATACGTGTGAAGGTTCTTTCACGATTATATAACCTGGAGGTACAGATATACCGAATTCGAAGATCGAATGACACAATTGATTATTCCTATAAGCTATTGTAATTCCTATTAAGCTATATTAGTATCTACAAAAATGTTAGGTGTTGAAAGAATGTTAATATCCTGATCAGACACGTGCTTCGTATTAACCTCTAATATACGTTCGCTGAATCCTAGTATAGGTCCTATGTTATCACTTTTGCTAAAGTCTACAATTTCTTCTAAAGTTTCAATTTCACACCGTCCCGTATTCGTGTTAGCTTTTATTTTCAATACCTTTTCTACCTCCTGTGGATTTTCGCTATTAATTTGACGTTTTATAAATGAGTAAATCTCGTCTAATTCGTAACTACCTGAATCGATAGTTATTACTTTGTCTCCGTAATAAAATTTATTGAATCCCTCGAAAATATTTCGTACCGTGTGACTTGTATACAATCCTACTAAAACTAATGAGTATCGATGATTTCGATCTAGTTTGATTGGAGGATAAATCGGACCTGTTGATATTATGTTTCCTCTACCATACAGTGTGCACGATCGAATCATGATTGATTAGTAGAGACTTAATCATGATGTTTTATAATGTGTGTATGTGAGAATGAGAGGTGAGAAGAAATCTTAAACAGAGATGGCCACAAATGTATGTATTGAATTGTTGTTCTTGCTCGTAACTGTAATATATTTCACATCCTCGAAAGTATCTGATTAATTCCTGAGGAGGTCTTAGATCACCGAACGGATCGTAGTACAACACCGTGTTATGTTCTTTAATGTATGCAACCCAGTGCGTACCAGGTCCGCTCATATCATCTAAATTTACCATACCTCGTTCTTTTCTAATCCGAGGTCCACTAACAGGTAGAGATGATCTCATAAACACTCCACGAAAATGTGATATATTTTTGTCCTTTGCATACTTTCTTAAATCGATATAGGTAAGTGGTCTCTGAGGTAGTTTACTAATGATTAATCTTTTTTTATTAGTCGATACTCTACAACGTTTAGAAAGTGTAGAGGAATCAAACGGTCGTACGAATAGTGCTGAACCTGTTTTGTATGGTTTCAAGAATATTGCGCTACCGCTTTTACCTAGAGCTATAGCTTCCATTGATTGATTATGTCGTTTACCTTCTTCTAAACGTCTTTTAGCATCTTTAGCTTGATTAACTGCCTTAGCCACTTGGGCACTACCTCTAATTAATGCTCCTAATGCAGAAAGACTAGCCAAAATTGGCAGAAGAGGTAGAATACCTCCTTCTTTTGGAGCAGGAATTACCCTTGGAACAGGAACTTTCTTTTTTCCTCCTAATCGATGAATTATTTTCTTAGCAGCGTTAACATCAAATTTTACTAGCTCCTTACCTGCACTTCCTGTACGGTTTGCTAATAAAACCTTCTTCGAGAGTTTTTTTAACAGACCACTCTTAAATGTTACACGTTTTTTCTTAAGATGTCTTCTTTTACCTTTTCTTATAGAGGAAGACAGTAAGGGTGATGTAGCACCCATTCCTAGTTTACGTTTTGTTTTCATCATATTAGTAACAAACCAAGCCGAGGATTTTTCTGACAATGAAGCGTCTCTAGCTTTAACCCGTTTCCAAGCAGCTTCTTCTAACACCTTATCAGCTTTATGTCTGTGCGCTAGATCTTCAGATTGATCGTATGCGATGTCGTGTTCTCTGCACGCTCTATCTAAAAGATTAATACCTTGATCACCTCGCAGTAGTCTTTTTTGAAGTTTAGTTCCAGGTCCGCAAAACTGATACGAAGGAAGATGTAGTTCAAAAGGTAGCTTATTAATTATTCTGTTGACAAGACCTTCTCCTCTATGAACAATCATCTAAATGAGATACTTGTGTATACATCATCTTATATATACTTTTCTCTCTCAGTCTATCTTCCTCTTTTTCTTTTTATAGATTACTTACTATAATTAAAATAAAAACTCGGAATATATAAATGTACATACGTTTATTTATGTCTCACTAGTATCTAACATCATTACAAATCTAAAAAGTTAGTATTAAAGCTTATCTAAAATTATCATCTATTGACAATACAGTAAAATGTTTACATAACACATTATTTAACTGATTGTAATTGATCAAGTCAGTTTTCAATTTCTTAAGATTTGCTATAAACTCACTAAGTCTACTTCTCAATATGATATGTTTTAAGTCACTCTTCATCACTTTTTTTGAATTAACTTTTTTCAGAACACGATTATTGTTTGTTTTGTTTAAGATGTTGTTATTGTTATCCATGTTGCTTCTACTTAGTATAGGAAAGTTTTTACATTTTATTCTCGAACAAGATCTGAAAAGGTTTTAGTCTAGCATATACATCATCGAATATACGTTTTGGATGATGTTTTACAAGTTCAAGCAACAACTGGTAATACGTTATGTGTTGAGTATACTGGTTCATCGTAGAGTGTACAAACATCATTTCAGCATTAAATAAAATTGAAGAGTCTGTTATTGTAGATGATGAAGATCTTCTGTTATAATGTTGCTCGCGTTTTAAGTTTTCTGCTAACACTGTTACAGTGTTATACTAGTACTCGTAGAAATCTATGTTAAGATGATTTCGAATGTTGTAGTTTATTAAGGGAACCAAATGCAGCATGCGTGCGAATTCGTAATCTTTCAAACAGATAGCTGATTTATTCTAAATGATCATTACTTGGTTTCCATATCTTTTATACTTATCTATTTGAAATTCAAGATTAAAGGAAAACTATCTTGTTTCTACTCTTTTTATAGATCTACATGTTGTCTTCATCCTCAACAGCTTCTGATTGGTTTGTTGGTGTAGTTGCAGCAGAGTTGTTTGTAAAAAAATTACGAAACTTATGTTCAACATCTATATTGTACAATTCGTCCCAATGAAATGTTTCTAGAATTATTTCAGTATTAACACAATATCTATTCACGCACTCTAATTTAACAACGACTTTAAAGTTTAAGTCATGAGGATGCAATCCTACATGAATATAATGCACATGATCACTGCGACCCTCTTCATTAAGATCTACCAAAGGATATGACGTGTTAACTAATAATTGAACATTGGCAGGTGATGTAAGATCATTATTTTCTTCGGATACGTTTATGAATGATGATGCTGATGATGACGACGCCGCTTCAGAAAATTGTTGCGATGTCGAGGCTACAGCATGATTGTTGTTATTGATGTTGATAACCTCCTCATCATTCGTCAACGAGTTGTTCATTGTAGTCTTCAGAGAAAATTAAAGGTGATGATGTTGGTGATACAAGTTGGTGTGATTGTGAAGGAATTGTTTGTATAGGCGAATATGCTACAGCATCTCTTAACCGTTGAATTGATCTATAATCAAAAACATAAATAAACGTTCATATTATATTTAAAGATAAATAAAGAGAATAAGTGTAACATACCTTTGCCTAGTGAAGGATCAAATGAAAATTCCTGTAGATTATCTAAAGACCATTCGTGAGCATTATTTACTAGATCCATGATTACAATAAAAAGTACATACACGTCTAAACACTTTCACAACTAGTATTAGATTAAGTAGTCTTTTCTTCCTCCTTCCTTCCTTCCTTCCCTCATCCCTCTCGGTTTTATTGAGTTGACTTACACTTAAAACAATTTATTCTAAGTGGTGGTGGACAATCAGGTTTGTCACTATTTACTGCTGAAGTAAAACGAATACACTTACAGTATGAATAATCAATAAGTTCTTTTTGTTTCCATTCCGGTAATTGTTTGAAAATACGACCAATGTCTGTCTTGTAATATTTTCTTAATATGTCTATGGGTAATTGCACAATTTCATCGATCTGCATCATAGTTATCTCAACCCCTCACTATCACCCTCGAATATTGAATGAGGAAGATCTTTTAATTTCTCTATATCTACATACACATTATATCAACACTCCCGATTACAAGTTTTTACAGGATGAGACTTGTTCAGACTTGCTTCTATTCAAAATAATCATAGTATTCTTTTGCACTTAAAGTAAACTGAGTATTATCTTCAGGCTGATAGTCCACTGTTGCATATTTATGTTTACACAAAATAATAAGTTTTTCAACATTAGTTATATCGATGTTTTTTCTAACTGTGTTACATCCTATAAGCATTATCTTTTCGTCACCATTTTTTATTCTGTTAAAATGCTTATAATAATCAGGTGAAGCTTTACATTGATAAAAACCCATTGTAAGAATTCTTTTTTCTCTATTATTATAATGTAGAACATAATCCACCTCTGGTTGAGTAAAATCATCGCATGTACCAGCTACAACATTACCGTAAGTTTTTTTTATTTTCACTATACATAGGATTAATATTCACTTCTAATTTTATATAATGGTATTTTATATAAACATTGAGTTTTAGGCAAATTTATACAATTATTTTCCCTAAAGATCCTAAAACAAATAAAGAATCCCCACCCCATACTTCTAGATTTTAAACAGATTTATACCTCTGCGTTGTATCTTTTGTTCACGATAATATTAAAACGTGAATTATAAACTTTTTGTCTATACTCTTTCAATAAAATCTTATTTAAAATGTTTTCAACGAGTTTGATACGTCGCTGAAATCGCATTCTATCAATGGCATGTTGTATCCAAACTGACTTACGTGCATTTGTATATGCAAACCTTCAACATATTAGATGATGTACACGGTTTTTCTTATCGTTAAATGAAACGTGCTTTTTAGTCTTACTAGTAACACTATCTCCTTGTTTGATCATAATCTCTCTCTCTCTCTCTCTCTCTCTCTCTCTCTCTCTCTCTCTCTCTCTCTCTCTCTCTCTCTCTCTCTCTCTCTCTCTCTCTCTCTCTCTCTCTATCGCTACCTTTCTTCTATTTTAGTTAAAATATATTGTTAATGTTTACACATAAACTAACAATGGTTTTTAGTGCTTCTCCGCTTTGTTTTTCATGAAACTTCTCAAGCTTATGTTCAATTTCTTTCTTTACGGATAACTCAACTTCGTACAAATTTCCTCTGTGTAGTGTATAATTCTTAGTGTTTATATACTTCCGGCTACCTTGGTCTTTATCTACGTTAAACACATTCGCAACAACCTGTGCTTCATTAGCATGTTGTTTTACAAAATCTCCAGCAAAAACAAAATTTACTTTAACAGTAGTCTTATGTTTGTTCCAAAATCAAATAATTTTTCGATTGAATAAATCAAATGATTCGTTTAAGAATTCATTAACATGTGTATGTTCCAAATTAATCACACAACTAGTTCGTATACGAGAGTTAAAACAACTATTAATATCTATCCATTTCACTTTTTTATTAAGATTGTTAGCATCATTAAGAACATCTTGTTGCTTCTTCGTATTGATCTTATTATTTTTATGTTTATGTTGAACATTTACTATTCGCAAACATTCTAAGTGCTTCTTTCGATAATGAGGTGTTGTTTCTTATCTGTTTTAAGATATTTCGACTACTGGTCGTTCTCTCTTCCGTCATTCCTTCTCACATACTGATTGAATAATAAAAATGTAAACTTTTTTGTAACCTTTGCAAGAATAAGCAATAAAAGCTAATTAATTAAACTGATTACCTTTACTAATGCAATCATTTAAACATACAATTGAAGAATGCATTTGAAGGTTGCCAATTCGCAATATATATCGAGCAAGCCTCGTATTCATGGTTAATCGACCTCGTACTTTTGCAGTATGCTTTTAAGATTAAAAATATAATCAGTATATAAGCAAGAGATGTTGTCTTTTATTTAACTGATATGTAACTAACTGCTTGTGAGACAAAAACAACTCGTTTTGCTTAGATAGAAGGCTCATATTAGTTAATCACATTGTACACCCCTTTTTATAAAATTAAAAGGAAATAAACAACTTTCTTTGAAAAAGCTTCCATAAAATAATTCACTGATTGACAAATTTTTCGCTTTTATAACTTGGGAGAAGACAAACAAGACAGAGGAAATAAATTATACAACTTTCCATTTTAAATTTAATTTAAATTTTATACCTATTTGGTTTCCAAGAATATTTTTCTTGTTACGCTTTTGACGTTATAAACAACTGTTAGCTTAGAAAATTTTCTTTAAAGAATTGATTATAATTAATTTTAAAGAACATTTTGCTCCCGAAAACTCGACGTCAATTTATTAAGTCTCGTGCTGCTTTTAGGATTTCAAACGACGTCAACAGTAATTACAGTAGCAGTCAGCCATACCCAGTACTTCGGCTCTTATCCCAGAATTCTCGATCATCTTTAGAAGCAATTAGTTAATGGACGTTTGATCAAGATGTAACATCAATACTCAAGCCATTGTGCATCACAGTATATTATAGAGCATTTTTCTGATTTTATAGAAAAGTTAAAAAGCTCATTTTTGTTGTGTAAAAGGATTATTGAAATCTCAAAATAATGTAGGCTGATTTTAATTCAAAACTTATAATTAAAGTTTTAATCCAGTTGTGGCGTTTTATTAACCTTACAGCGGTCGTGATTTCATTTTGATCTTGCCATTTATCATAATCTGTTTTCACTTCAAGGAAAGTAAACATTTCCGTTGTGTGGTATCGACAAAGCTGTCATCGATCTGCTAAGTTATAAAGCTCCGTTTCCTTGCAGAATATCTCTAAAGTCTAAAGTGTTTCACTTCTAAGAATGTTAAACAGTGTGTGAAGATACAATTGTTGGTTTAGGAGTGAAATGCGAACGATTCTGAATAAATATTTCAATATTTCCGCTTTAAAAATGGATTTCTCCATTTTAATGTGTTTAATAGTCAGAGTTTCTTTCGCATGAAGTTAATTAAATAATAGAAAAATGCGTAGTACTCGATGATTTTTTAAAAATTATTTCATTTAATAAAATATTACAAATAACAAACACATAAATTATTATTTAAAAGAATCGAAATTACTACATTATAATTTATTAACTGTAAATGATATTGAATACAAAATTTGATTTACGATTTTGTCGTTGTTATCCATAGTAGATGTTGGATAGCTGATACTGTAGGTATATTATGATAGTACTAGAAGGTCGGTAAATTTGTTAATAATCTATATAATAAGTTATTTTTATTAAGATAATTAACACACTGTAGTTATAAAGTTACAATATATGTAATTCACATGGATGCAGTGGACAGAAATAACATTAATAACGCTGTGCTAGTCAAAAATAGTGCTAGACAAACGGGGCACCTAATGAGTGACTTTCGTATGAGTATACTGAGTTTAGATCCACCGGCATTGGCTGGATTGGCTCTAGTTTAGGAGAAATCCGTCTTTAAATTTTGCTGATTTCAGTCGGGTTCTGTCGCTAAAGACTTCAGCTACTTGTATGTTTATACGTCCTAAACCGCTTAGAATATCGCTTTACTGTCTTCGGCTAAGTTGTAGTTATTATTACAGCCAACAAATTTACTGAACACACCAATACAAGAAAAACACGTTCAAAAAGTGTTTTCGACTATAATGTCCAGAAAACCCCACTTTTTCGTTGATTTTTGGAATTTTCCGCCTATAAAGGCCAATCTTCAAAGAATTTTGCTTTAAAATCTCAAGAAAAAAACAAAAAAAACTTTTCCCCCACAATTCAATAAAAAAAAATTAACCGCACAATCATCATTTTAACTCAAATTTTAATGCACATTCAAAACACTTTGAACAATAAAACATCTATTTTCATGTTTATTCTGTTTCTTCTTCTTCTTGTTGCAAGTTCCAGCAAATGTCTCCTAGGGGAGTATCAAGCTTCTTGCCACTGTACCAGTGCTCAAGTCTTGCAGTCACTTGATGATGACATTACATTGATATTGTGAAAAGGATCAAACATGTTTTCAATGTGCATGCGCCAATTTTCGTCGCGATGAATTCCAAGTACCTTTTCAATGACTACTTTGACAAAACCCCAAGCCGCTAGCTCTAAATCCGAGAGACAGGCTTCAAATCGTTGATCCTTCATCAAACGTCGAATATCAGGTCCATTGAGAACGCCTGTGAAAAAATCATTCGAAAATATGTGTTAGATATTGAACAAGAAAGCTTGATTGATACGAATTGTGATGTTATTATAAATTTTATTTATTCTTTTTTTAATTGTTATTGGTTAGTTTTATTTTTAAAAGAATACCTTTTGATCTCAGGGTCACACAAAATGTCTATAATAAAGTAAATTAAGTATGGAAACGGTGGTATTATTTGAATACGGCTATAGATAGAACTCGGAAATTTGATATAGAAGTAAAACATACGGTTTTCTACTAATATTCGCGGCTCCAATTTTTTTATCGATCGTTACGACTGCAGCACGGCCAACTTGATTATTTTTTTAAATTGCAATGGGGGTCGAAAGTACAATCATTAGAAAGCTGCTTTTGTGTAGAATCCAACGATGTAGCACTTGATATGGCAGTTTTGAAAAATAACTTCACTATACCAAATTAAACTTTGAGAATATTACTTTCAATGGTTTGCTAGATATGCTAAAAATTCAGTTGGCGATGAATGCTTTGTTTTGTTTTTCAACTTTAAACAGTACATTTATGAAGAATACCAATTTAACCATTGTATAAGAATTTTCAAGAAGCGAAACCATCTTGATGTTGAGCGTAAACAAATATTTGTTATAAAATTTCAAACAGTGAACAACATACTAGTAACTATCAACAACGTCATACTGACTAGTAATAACTAAAACAATATTTAACTTTAAAAACCTAGCAGATGTTTACAAAAGATGTCCGAATTGCTCCCCATTCACTTCTTGGCAGTGATGGACTCGATTTACAAATCCCCGAACGGCATGGACAATGAAATCACCAGGAATATCTGTCACTTCCTGTGAAATTCTTTGAACTAATTCATGTAAGTTGCCTGGTTTGTTAATGTATACACGACTTTTACGTATCCCCACAAGAAAAAGTCTAGAGGAGTTAAGTCCGGTGATCGCGCAGGCCATTCAATATGTCCTCGTCGTCCAATCCATCTTTGGGGAAAAACTGTATTTAAATGATCACGAACTTCCCTGGCATAGTGAGGAGGGGCTGCATCCTGTTCAAACCAGATTTCATCGCTTATTGTGTTAGGAAAGTTTTGATTTGGGTATAATCTTGTGAGGGCAGGGATAATCTCGTTTTGTAACAATCGTAAATATCGCGCTGATGTTAGAGTGTATTCCATAAAGAATGGTCCTATGATATCCCTACCAATGATTCCTGTAATTAAGATGCAGGAAGTATTTAGTATTTTGAAAAATTTTCTGTCCTATTACATACCTGCCCAAACGTTAATTTTTTCTGGAAATTGAGTATGCGATTCTCCCATCCACCGGGGATTGCTATCTGACCAATACCTGCAGTTTTGTCTATTCACCTCACCATGTAAGTAAAACGTAGCTTCATCAGTGAATACAATGTTATTCACAAAATTTGGATCGTGATTCATGCGATCCATCATTATTTCGCAAAATTTTTCAATTGTGCATTATTATTGAAGGTGCAGTTTTGATTTTCATATGATCCTTTAATATCCTTAACTAATATACATAATTTTCTTTTTCAGGTTGACCTTTGACTAAGATCTCCTTCCCCTTACTATCCTAATTTGTATTTAATATTGTAAACTGTTATACTTTAATAAAGATATGCTATTCCAACTTGATTTATCGTATTTCAATTTTATATTGAGTTTTCTAATCTTAGTATAACGTTAAGACATTATTTATGTTTTATTTAATGATATCCAAGAACCACAGACTTGGTTGGAATCATTGTTCAAATGAACAATGAATCTCCATAGTTTATAATCGAATGCACTTTCTCATATTATTTGCTCTTTAGCTCAAAAGTGACCATTGCAGAATGTATGGTTTCTTACAAACCTTCTTTTATTTTCTTTTCTTTTATATTATTCCACTCAATCTTCGGAAGATTTGTGTTAATTCATTGAATACATTGCCTTCAGGATTCAGTGTCTTTATGAAGTTTTTAACGATTCCAAATTTGATATGGAGCGGTGGCAGCAAAACCTTTTCGATTAGCACAAATAAGCCTCAACGATGTTTTCTTGGCGCAATCTGAATCCTACTCTCAGAAGCCAGTCCTTTTTGGTGTATTGATCGCCAGAAAATCGAGTATTCCACCAACACATAAAACACATGTGTTTTGTGTATCCCGTCTGCATCTCTCTCAAAAGAGCTACCACTTTCATATCAGCACAAACTTTTCAATGATGGTCTTGGTATTTCACCATATCAATGATTTTTCAACGATTTTTAATTTTCTTTTGTGTTTGTGCTGATAGCAATCGGAACACTGTTTTTTGCGTTTGTGATATGAAGCAATAATACAAACATAACAATATTTATTAAATGAATGTCGACCTCATGAACTCATTCTTGATGTTTTTAATGAATTTATTTCTTGAGTAGATAAAATTACGTTCCGAAACTAATAAACAATGAAGCTGTATCATGATATGTCACAATTAAGAATATCAGAATTAAAATAACCAACAATGGTCAGAAATACGTAATACGGCATTAATACGGTCAGTGTCAATGGCAGTATAATTGCGACATCTGTAATACAATAGGGTAATTTGAGTTAAAATCATGATTGTACGTATAGTTTTCTTTATTGAATTGTGGGAAAAGAAGTCTTTTTTTGTTTTTTTCTTAAAATTTTAAAGCGAAATTCCTTACAGTTTGGCATTTATAGGCGGAAAATTCCAAAATATCGATGAAAAAGTGGGGTTTTCTGGACATTATAGTCGAAAACACTGTTTGAATGTGTTTTTTGTATTGGTGTGTTCAGCAAATTTGTTGATCGTAATAATAGCTACAACTTTGCTGAAGACAGTAAAGCGATATTCTAAGCGGTTTAGGACCTATGAACATGCAAATATCTGAAGTCTTTAGCGGCGAAGTTAGTCTTTAGTCTTTAAAATTCAAAGACGGATTTCTTCTAAACTTGAGCCAATCCAGCCAAATGCCGGTGGATCTGGACTCAGAATACTCATAAAAAAGTCACTCACTAGGTGCCCCGTTTGTCACTATTTTCGAGTATCAATTTCAAGCACAGTGTAATTAATTATCGCCTTACACAGTGGCATAACTACGTAAGATTGCGCTCCCCTGCGAGACCTATATTATACATATACACGGTGATTCAGTACCTAATGATCTGACTTTGAGGTAACCTTCTGTGGTCATTAGAAACATAAAACCTTAATAGTACAGTCAAACAAGGTGAAATAAGGGTTAAACCTCGGAATGAAAGTAAGAAAGCTGAATTTTTCATGAACCTTTGTCTTGACGTTATGAAGACTGGCTGAGTCTCCTATAATCCCGTGTCCGAGTCACAAGATATTAAAGGTCAAAGGTCACGAAAATCGGTTTTTCGCAATTATCTCGTTTTCTATGCGTCATATGTCATTTAAGGTTATTTTTTTATTCTTAATTAAAAACTGTTAACATCGAATAAAAAATAATAATTTCAATATTGTGCCACTTTATTCAATAATTAACTTTGTATAGCGAACTAATACCTGGCTCCGCAGTTTACGTACTCGAGGACGGTTGATCCGACAAAATGCATCAAATAAAAATTGTAGATAGTAGAACAAGCATGCAGAAATGACATCATTTTAATATCGACCCATTTAATGATATCATTAAATTTGATTTGTTATTCGTCAATAAACAGATATAAGTTGATTAAGTAAAGTAAAGTAAATATGTTGGTTAATTTAATCTATACATCAATAGGTATTGTTATTTTTTATTTATCATTTATTTTATTGGAAGTCTATAATCTAAATACAGTAGTACAAAGTGCCTTTAGTAAAACCTTTTTCTTTTTTATGTTTTGATAGAACGACCTTAATGGATAATAATTTGTTTACATAGAAAATAACTACATAGTATAAAAACAATTCGTAAAAAATAAGTACTGCTACTTTTTGTACTTTTACTAAAACTGCAGTGTAAGGGATTTGCAAATTGTTAGGCCCTGACTTTGACCGAGTGTTTACAAACATAATATATACTCGAAATAAAAATTGTCGATCGGGTTCTTTTGATTATTTTATTACTAATGCAGCTGTGTCCAATTATTAGTCACAATTCTTAGGAATTATTTCGGTACCTACAGTGTTGATTTTATTGCTTTTCACTAGAAATCGGTATCTTTTATTTATTACATAGTATATACTTTCTGGGAATAAATATTATTTTAAATAAAAAATAGTAGAAAATATTACAGTACAACATGTCCAAAAAATAACACAATTGGCACGCGGCTATCAGAAACAAAAATGTAATAATCAAAACACATAATACTACTAATAGAATACTAAAAAATTACATTCAAATTGAAATGGCCCAAAAACGCATTTAAATATTTTAGGAACGCATTGTGGATTGAATGTTCTTGTAATAAGTCACTTATAAAATATTTTTTTTATTCAGATAGGTATCTGAATAAGAAGGTGTGTAATACAAGCAGGTGCTTGTATTACACATAGGGGTTAACGTACCCATTAAAAGAATATAAAATTATCTTACAATTACAAATCACTAAACAAAAAACCGTTTTTGAAGCATAATATTTAACGAGAGGTCGTTGCTCAACATGCTTTGTTTATTTAACTATGTTTATCTGTTATTCTACGAAACACTTATATAAAATAAAGATGGGTTTATTACTTTATTACGCTACCCTTGCACATTCTAGAAAACAAGTATTGTTTATCATCTTGAACTTTAAAATATGTGTCATGTGCATTCATACTATTAAATTTGAAAACATTAGGCTGAACTTCGATACCGATTTTCTTCAAAAGTATGGAAAAATGGTATATAGGAATTTTCTTTCTTTAATGGTTATCTAACCACTGACAAAGTCTGACTAAGTCTTAATTTGTCACCCTGTATGTGTATACAATTATACATATCGTCATGATATTTGACATGAGATAGGAAGTATGCACCCCTATTTAAAAAGATGTTAGTTGGGTTGCATAGCCTCTAGAAAACAAATTGTCTTTATATAGTTTTTTTTAATAAAGCCAAGGAAAAAGTTTTAAGGCGATAGGACACGCTTATCCCACATTAAATGATCATTACAAGACGCGTGCTGCGTCGCGACTACTTCTACTAACTTCCATAAACGAAACATTAGAAGGAAATAGACGGAGTTATTTGTATTTTTATAAAACTGCAAATGTAGCAAAAAGAAAATGTTTATTAGAAAAAAAGCTAAATCGATTGGATAGTTAAAGATTTATAGAATGGAGGAAACACGTTAAACTGAATAAATTTGTAATATTTGTGTAAATAAATGGCATTAAAAACAAAACGTGGTTACTATACATATTGAAACAATTAATTTCTAGAGTAACTACATTTAATTGAACCGCATCAAGTACTTCCCTCTAATCTATAAACATATAGGTAACTACCCCTAATTCTATTTTATGCAAATTTTGTTGAATTAAAGAACAATATTAAGATTAAAGTAAAAAGCTGCATTGCCCATCTCATTTCCCCTCAGTTATTAGGCTAATAGCACTAGCTTTGTCTTATATTGTCTAATTCTAAATGTGCATTTGACGTGTATTCAAGAATTACAATTGCCCATATAAGATACACATACTGACGTCGCTCATTTCTCTTAATGAAATAGTTGGGCAATTGATTTATGTTGTTCGTATCTATTCGTGGCCGGTGTGTGGTCGTCGGATGCTATCGGCTGCCGGTACCAGTCTGTTCGATTAAGTAACGCACGGTAGGATAAACAAAGAGAAATTGATTCTTTATTACAGAAGTTTCTTGAGAAATAGAATAAGAATTACGTTAAGATCAATTCGTTTGAAGCATGGTTGCATCCTATGCTCTTAATTTAATAAATATGCTCTCTAGAACACACTATGCAGTAAAAGGATAAATTTTAAAGTTGATTTTTCTTACAATCTTGGTAAATTTTCATTGTCAGTTAACGATGTGATATCGTTTCTTATTTATGCACATAAAAAGTGAATTAGACGCCATTTCAAGGCATGTTTTGTTCTAAAACAGACAAGGTGCATAGTAGTGATGATGTATGCAAATATTTTCTACCTTACCTGCATTATTAATATGAAGAAATAATGGTTTAATTTAACGAGATAGTGAAATCGTTAAAATCTTCTTTATTAGTTGGATTAAATATCCAAGCAGTTCCTTGGGCTAATTTTGAAATAAATGTAAATGTTGGGTTTTGTTTTTTACAGAAGATATCATAGAAATAAAATGCAAAATTCTGCGTTTTGACATGGCAGTCTGAAATAAGGTAATTTAGCTATTATTTCATAATTTGCACATTTAAAAATAAGGTGAATAATGTTCAATAGGATGCAGGGTCGGATTTTATTAACATAGCAAGAAGTAACTAGGCAGTTTTGAGCAATTAATTTAATTTTAGTTATTTAATAGTTGTATATGGAAGATGATTTAGTTGACATGATCTAGTGAACATATTATTTTATAATAGTACAAGTTTAATGTATCATTAAAAAGGAAATTTCTTGACTATCTATTTATTTGTTTAAACAATAATTAATAGTTATAAACAATTATGTGGTTATGTGGTATTTAATTCTAAATTGTCTTTGTTTATAACCAAAAATCTCACTAAAACATTGTTTGTTTTGTAAAAGATATATCTTTTTATAAAAAGAGCGACTGATTTGATGACAAACTCTCTGTTATTTTAGATCCTTTAGAGTGCACTTATGCTGAGAGCAAAATTTAAAAAATTTAAGGTTATGTAGTGAGTTCGGATAATTTTTGTAAACGTCAAAATGATAGGTTATATAGTTTTTAAAATGTCAAAGTGATAAATAATCAGTATAGATCTTTGAACTTAATATCTACTTTTAATAACAATTACATTTCTTCTTCTGCTTTCCGTATTTTGACCTCTATCTAGGTCTTCCAAAGTTCAATATTTTTTCCAGTCCTTTCTGTTCATCCAAGCATCCTGTTGGATATCCCACTTTTGTTTCAAATTTTCTACTTCCTCATTTTAGTCTCTTCTTTGGCCGTCCTTTCTTTCTTCCTTCTCTTGGTTGCCATCCTTTTTTCGAGAGTCTGTTGTTGCCCATTCTTTCGACATGTCCGTACCACGAGAGGTGCCTTTTTTCAATTTTTTCCAAGATATCCCTTTCTGCATCCATTATTTCACGTATTCTTGTATTTCTGACTCTATCTCTACGGGATATTCTCATTGCTCTTCTCAAATAGTCCATTTCCATCACTTTCAGTTGTTTTTTACGTTGTTCCGAGAGTTGCCAGATTTCAGATCCATATAGTGCCACGCTTTGGATCATAGTGGAGTATTTTTGTTTTTTAGTCTTTTTACTTATATTTGCATCCCAAAGTATACCATTTAGTGCTAACTTTACATAATAATTACATTTAATCAGTTTCAGTGCTATAAATTTATTTATGGAATAATTTTTTATTTACGAGAAGAAAATAGTTTTTAATGGATAATGAAATTTTCTACGTTTGTTGCATTATGGATGCACGAAAGGAGTTATTAAATAATTTTTTCAATAATTGAATGGACTTACCGTATTTCAACTAAGCAGTTGCATTTCAATTTTAATTATTAATTACATTTATTTGGAGTTTAATAAATACGAGAGGTAAATGCTTGTCATTCCACCATTTTAATTTCAAATCATATGGAAAGCAGAGAATTGTTGTGTGGTTACAATTTCAGTTGGCAACTGTTGGCGCCAAATATTTATTTGAACTTTATTCATATTTTAAGATATTTATTTAGTTTTAAATAATTGTAGTAAATTAAAATATGAGGATGCAAGAAATATTACTCCTCGGATAAAAGGCACTAACTTTCTTCAAATTGATTTTCCTTTTTCTATAACATCAAAATTTTAGTTTCCTTGAATATTTAGTTTTTTATTGTGTTGTGTTATTTGTGTTCAATGTTTAATGAATTTTTGTTATTACAATTAAAAAAAAATTCTGGGGTTTATTTTTGTGTACTTTACTTATGTTTCCTAGATATATATTTATTTAGTACCCTATATTTAAAGCAACCCGCCTGTGAGTCTCAGTTGTGAAAAGGCTCAAGCTTCACAACAGTTAATTAGCCAGAGCATTATTTTTTATGGTAAAGGTAAGTGATTTATGTTCAGTATATATCATCACTGTGGTTTTACTGAAGTCTGTTGCTATATGTTATGTTTGTACTTTCAATTTATCAATTTTCAATAATCATAAATAACATATCGTAGGTTTTTCGCCCCAAGAACAAAAATGCCGAATTGTTAGATTTATATTAAACCAATTGGCGTTTTATCTAATATCAAAGTTCATTTTCACGTTCGTCTTCCGTTGCATCGACGATCAGACTTTCCAGATTCTCCTTTAATTAGTGAGGCATTGTGTACCTGTGGTTAAGTGTGAATTGTTTTTAAAGGGCATTATTGAAAGCTGAGGTTGTGAGGGTCAAAGGACCGAAGAAACTTTAATGCTTTAATTAATTAAATCAAGGACTGATGGATAACTTGTATAATAAAAGTAAGTTCTGTATTTAAAACTTATTTGTAACATTTCTTGTAAAATTATTGTTAATTATGTAAACATTTTCTCCACGATAAGAATTCTTATTAGGACATTACTAACAAAACTATTATTATAGACATTTGAGACAAACAAATGCATTTATTTACAGATAAATGAATACCTCAATTAAATTCTGTTATGATGATAATGGACAGATCATTAATAGAAGCTATTCAATTATTTAACTAATAAATCAATTAACATCAAATTAACTAATGCTGATTAGTTTTTCCAGTTGATTAATTTTAATCTATATTTTATAGGTTCTTTTTTAATTGGGAACACAGGTCAAGAATGACTTGAAATAAATGGCGCCCATATCCTTTTATTGTGTCTAAAGAGAATCCTTATTTTTCTTTACAATTCGTAAGCCATGGAAATCAGACCTACGCCTGTGAGATAATTTGTTAATGAGAGATCTTAAGAGCCGGAGCATTAACGTAACGTAAGTATCGTATTTATGAGTTTTGCAGTAAGTACACAGTATTCGAATTTTTTATAGAGGTTACAGTGACGCCCATCGCCCGGCGTATCTTATGTATTCAGAATAATTTAGAGCTACGAAATATATTAGTGTTACAAATGTATATCCAATGTGTATTTCTTTTTATTGTTTCCATAGAATATTAGAATGTTTTTCTTACCTCCAATGTTTGTTCAAAAATTCTAACGAAATAAAATTTCACGAAAGCAGTGCCCTTCGGAGGGTTGCGCTCCCTCACGTCGCAGGATCTGCGGGGGCGGTAGTTACGCCACTCGCCCTAAACGGCCACGGAGAAAAAAGTATGAGTACTAGTAACCATACTCATAATATAGTATAAGGAAATATATTTGTCAACAGTATTCGAATACTGTAAAGCAAATAATTCGTATTGTTAATTTTAAATTGTTCTAAAAACAATTGACTTAATCACGGTCACGATATGTATTGTGACGTTTTTCAATAATATAAGATCGTCTCCGATACAATCCCGTATTTGCAAAAACACTGTATTATTTTGTAAAAACCACAATATGAAATGTCATTATGGCCATTATCGTACACTGTAGAATACAGTATTGTTGTCGAAAACGATTGTCGGTTGCATGGCCAAGAGCCCTGAATACTGCTCAAACAGTATTCAGAGTTAAGTAACGTTAACGTTGACGGCTTTGTAGCGAAATTACTGAATTTTATTAATTATTTGGGGTGTAAGAATAAAGATGCTAATAGACTATTGCAATCAGTCGCCTTTTGGATAAGCCGCTGACTCAAGCGAGAGAACGCATCTCTTCCCTAACCGATATTTGGCGTGCGCCACTCCGTCTTACTCCTACTATTTCCCCACGCTCAGGGAGCACCTATATAAGGAGGAGTACAAGCCGACTTAGCTTGTAAACAACCAACCAGCCTACCCAGAAGCAGCAGCCAACAGAGCCACAAGGATTATTAGAGTAAGGACGCTTAACTGTATTTTTCGATTCCCTTTCCGTCTCGATCTCATCTGTTCATCCCTTACCTTACCTTGTCCGAAATCTCACTGTGCGTGTGCCTGATGGTTTCATCCTAACTTCCACCATTTACCGTAAACTAAAAACCTATCCTGTTACCCGCTATTCTACCCTACCGAACCCGCACGTTTGCGTGACACTGTACATTGTATTGCACCCCGCTTGCTGTGGCTACCATAGATGCTTTTGGATTTTTTAAATATTGATGTTTGCTGGAATGTTGGAGCTTTGGTAACAATAAATATTATTAGGTTTGGTAATTGCGTGTTTTATTTGAAAACTTTAGAGACACTTAAAGTGATCCAGATTGAGCCAACATCAGCGACCCCAGCGGCTTCCTGGATTACCTTTTCTCCACTAGTAGTTAGTTACCAGGATCCGTGGAGCATACCGCGTTAAAATAACTGGCCGATTACCGCCGATCTCCGAAACCACACTTCGTAACCAAAACCCTTACAAATTTTGCGTCCGAGCAAAGACGTCTATCGAGTCACACCCCGGGGCCTCCTTACAGCCCTGGTCAGAAGCTGGATGGGTGACCCCTGCAGAGTACGAAAATCGCAACCGATCATTTTAGCTTGTTTTGACAGTCTTTTAAGATTATGAGTTTTTAATTCTTATTAACAGTCTTTACACAAACATCACGTTTACACTAGAAATAGAACAAAATAGAGCTATTAATTTTTTGGATTTAATTATTAAAATTTAATACAAACAATGAATTTGATGAATTTTTCAAATACAAAAAATTTACAAACACAGACATCACCATTCCTAATGATTCATGTCATCATAAAATGCACGGATTAACAATTTATAGGTCTTTAGTACACAGAGCTTTAGCCACGCCAATGAAATGATCACATTTTGATAAAGAAATTTCAATAATCAGACAATTAGCACATGCAAACTCTCATAATCATAACATGATTGACACTTTAATTAAACAAAAATCTTATACGTTAGTTATCAAAAGAATGTTTCCAATTGACACTCAAATACAAGACACAAACTAACACCAACACCTTTTTTATTTTTATTCAATGCTAAAGATAGAACGCAAGATATCATATATCATAAAATTCGGCATAAGAGGTTGAGAACGATATAACCAGTCGCTTACCGGCGAAAGAAGAACAAAAGCAGTTTATTCTCCGCCTGGTGGCAAATCATAGAAAACTGCTTCCTATACCATCGAAGGCATCTCTGATTACATAATTATTTATACAAGGTGATGCAGTACCCAATGATCGAACTTTGAGGATAAGCTTTTCTGGTCATTAGAAACATAAAACCTTAGTAACATTTTTTGATTAAATGGACATGAAAAATTTCGAAAAAGTTTGCATCGACGTTTTCAGAAAGTACGTGTAATTGATGCAGGTCAGTTTTTAAGCCTAATAGAATTAAATGCAAATGCTTTAGAAATTGACACCATCAGTACAAAAACGTGACATTTGTTGAATAACCACAAGGATGCAGACGGTGCACATTCCAGTTTGGATGTTGTTGAAACAACTTGAAACGTTTTATTGATCTGGGGGATTTCCATGTGTTCTAATAGTAGGAAAAACCTGCAGAAATGACATCATTTTAATACCGACCCATTTAATGATATCATTAAATTTGATTTGTTATTCGTTAATAAACAGACATTAGTTAATTAAGTAAAGATATGTTGGTTAATTTAATCTATCCGTCAATAGGTGTTATTTTGTATTTATTATTTATTTAATTGGAAGTCTAAAATCTAAATACAGTAGTACAAAGTTTCTTTAGTAAAACCTTTATTGCTTTGTAGTTGATGATAACTTGTTTACATAGAAGTAGTATAAAAATAATACAAAACTGCATGCTCAGAAATAAGTACTATCTTGCAAAATCAATACCCAAAAAATAGCACAACTGGCACGCGGCTATCAGAAACAAAAATCTAATAATCAAAACACATAATACTACTAATAAAATACTAAATTACCTCACAGCGAATTTTCGAAAACATCTTATTTGATTGATTGTAAACAAAATTAATACGAAAATATTTTTTTATTCACAGACCTGCTTGTATTACACGTAGGGGTTAACGTAGCTATTAAAAGAATATGAAATTGTCTTACAAATCATAAATCACAAAACAAAAATACCATTTTTGAAACATGATATCAAACGAGAGGTCGTTTCTTATTTATTTATCTGTTCTTATTCCACGAAACAATTGGCCAAAATAAAGACGGGTTTATTATGCTAGCTTGCACATTCTTGAAAACAAGTAGTACTGCTTATTAGTTTATCACCTTGAACTTTAAAATGTGTCATGTGCATTCATACTATTTTTTTTTAATTTCACGTCTACACTACGGGGGAACCAACAGCTAAGGTCATCTGTCTCCCATTTAACATGCAACACGAATACACACATCCATAGTTGAGGTGGCGGAATTTTCCAACCAGAAAAATCCCGTCGCCCCAAGTAGGATTCGAACCCACGACCCTTGGAACACGAGTGATGCACTGACACCACTCGTCCACCGCCGGCCCTATTCATACTAATTAATTTGAAAACATTAGGTTGAACTTCAATGCCGTTTTTCTCCAAAAGTATAGAAATACGAAAAAAATGGTATATAGAAATTTTCTTTCTTTAATGGTTATCTAACCACTGGCAAAGTCTAACTACGTCTTAATGAGACACCCTGTATAATTTTTTTCCAGTTGCTCCGTACCCAAAAGATTAATATAGGGCGACCCCTAAATACCGTTTATTTGGTAAACGCTTTAGTGTACTGCTCATTTATGTATTAAAGAATAAAAATAAAGTTGTGGAGAAAGAATAGTCGAATCTACTTTTTTATTACCCTACTGTACACCTTTTATCTAATCTTTTTTAGATAAACTCACCGCATCGGATTGTTTAAATTATAATAACGTGATCATAGACACATTTATATTAAAAATATAATCGCATCGAAGAGATGACCTTTTCTATTTTTAGAAACAGCTACATTTGAAAATCTCCAAGTCCTAGCCACAAAGTGAACATTAAATGAATTTCCTGTTTTAAAGTCGGTTTAATCCATACTATCGTGTTATCTTTACTAAGGATTTTCCATAATTCCCTCCTGTTCGTACTGAAACATGATGGACGTATTTCATCCAACATATTTTAAAACTTTTGTTACATTGAAAAAGTAATACTGTACATACACATATATTTTGTAAAATAGGTTTAAATATATTGACTTAAAGCGAACAAGATTTTAGTTTGATTGAATGAAAATATATCCTTTTCAGTTTGAGCACATGGTCATATTAAAAGCATGGTCTCCATGGTTGCTCTTATATTTCTTAAAAACCCACTTTGAGAAACAGATAAAAATTAAACAATTTCTAATAATACAACTCGGAAAAAAGATCTATGCTAGTGGAGCTTTATAACTTAATTTAAAAATTTCCATTAAGAAGAGGAAACGTTAAAAAACGGGTTGATGTAGGCGCAACGGGAGGGAAACAGATTAATAAGATTTTGCTTGTAAAAGCCTCAGCATACTTTTATTAAGAATGCTAAACAGTTGAATGTGCTTTTTTCTTAATTTAGTGTATCCCCGACTTTCATTTGACGACAATGTAAGGAACAAGAACTGTACTTAGAGTTTTAATTATAATTTAAGGGAAGCAACTGCAGTGTTATAAACACGTAACGCGTTATGCCAAGGTAAGGTTAATTAAAAGTTATGACTCTGGCGCAGTTGTTTTCTATCTGCTGACCCGGCATGACCTTATGGGAATATGCTCCTGAGGGAATCTTATGCTCCTGCTGATATACCACCTACTTTATATTTTCTGTTGTGTTGTACTACCCACATTATATTGACCGTGGAATAATGCTGTTTTTTAAGTTTTATTTTGATTTTAGATAGTTTAGAAAAACACACAGAATATAAAATTTTTAATTAGGTAATTAATTAATTCGTTGATTTCGTAATATGGCTTGAAGCGTTATTGGTTACCTTTATCACTCATTATTGATTAGTTGTTCTGCAGTTTCTGAGCAAATAAAAATGAAAGAAGGCTTGTTAATAAAGCTTTCGCTTAATTGATATAAAATTGTCTTATAGAAAGAACATCTGCTAACATTAATTAATCAAGGTAGTTGTGGGAAGTATCAAACGTGTAAATGAAAAACTTAAGCGCCAAACGAAAACTAAGTCGCAAAAAGGAATAGCTATTGTACGCGAACTGAATTACAATTGGAAGCGCAACAAATGCTACCCTGAACTCATTCTCTTGTCATATCACACCAAAAAAAAGTTGACATAATACGGCGAAACGGATGTTTTGTTAAATGAATTTTTTTAAATGTTTTTACTTCGGATCATTTTAGAAGAAAACGTGATAAAAGTCAAGAACATTTTAAAAAGAAGAATTGAAAATAATTGGAATACTAACTTTTGAAAAGAGTCTCGTATATAATTTCAGGGCTATTTTTTGTTTTACGTTTTATGGTTAGAAAAACTGCTACAGCTTTGTTTATTATTTTCAGTGCTTGTAGCAACGTTGCTGTTTCACATTTTTCTTCCAATTAGGCTGTAAAAAGGAACTTTGCATATCAGGTTAGAATGGAGATTTAAAAATTTTAGAAAGTAAATCAATGAAATACATAGACTAAACAGAAATTTATTTTTTATTTACTGCATTTCTTTTTCTACCTCATATATCTTAAATAAATAATGAATTAATTGCACTTGCGTGCAATTAATAATGTAAGATTACATACTCTATTTTTGAGCTTTACCTAACTGGATAATAAGAGAACAGATCGAGGGAGATATGGGTGAATATCTACAAGGTGACTCTTTCAGAGGTAATTTTTGGACAAAAGTTTTTGTTTTATTTCGAAAATTAAAATTATGGAATTTAATACCTTTTTAGGTCTTTTTCGACATAACACCAAAAAACGTTAAAAAAACAAACTGGAATACTGAATTGTTTACCATTTTTCAAAACAAAGGCACGCAGGAATGAACTATGAAGTACGGTGGTAATGAAAAAGAGACAGCTTATCAAATTTATTTATTGAAAAATATAAAATATAAAAATAAAAAATCTTCTAATAAACTGTTAAAATAAAACTAAAAAAATATTCTTTGGCAAAAGATACATATTATTACTACAAATCTTTTTTCGTCTCTCTTTTTTCCTTTCTCTTTTTTTCTGAAGTTGTTCCTCTCCTGATGCTTTAAACTTTTTCTGAAAAAATTAATATTATTTAATTGGCTGTAGGTTACATACGATCATTCCCCTGTATCATCGTTCATTCCCGTAGAACATAAATGACACGGGAATGAAGTACACGGGAATGAAAAATTATACACAATTTCACAAAAACATGCAGCTTATAATCAAATGCAGTATTTTATTAACATCGAATAAGAGTCCAATTTATTTGAAGTGGTAATTAATTAAATTTGTAATGAAAAATATGTTTTTCTTGGAACAAAACCTACCACGGGAATGAAAGTCGGTTCCATTACACACGTGTTTGATGCAAGTTGATAGCTGTTCGAAGTTGTCCTTTCAAATTCACACGCACAATTAATGGTCTAACTGATTTAAAAACATATTAACAACATTTTCCACACGTACACAGCAAAAATGATAAAAGACCTGCGACGTTAATAGGCTTTCATGCAATGCGCACGGGAATGAAGCAATCTACCAAAGACAATTTTTGAACTTAAATCTTAATCACTGGAAAATATATAAACTGAATTTACTTTACACTTTGGAAAAACCCGACATTTGTGAATATAACTGGTACACAAAATGCATTTAAAATGCACAACTTTAAAAAATATAAACTGTACTTTATGATTAACTAGGCAAAAGACATGCCACGGGAATGAAAAAATATACAATCAAATAGATTAAAATCCTAATACAAAAATATTGAAATTAATGAATTTTAACGACCTATTAATTCAGTAGATTATCTTCCTCCAAATCATGTTTATAAACACAAAAACTTATTTGGTGTTTGAATAGGAAGCTGTGACAAACCGGGGGTCACTTACCAGATATTCACCCATATGTAGAAGTTGCTAGCGACAAATTGTAACAAATTTAGTTACGTTTCCTTTTTAATAATGCCATATTGGTATTATATCATGTCATGTCGTATCTTAAAAGATAAATTACGATTTGAAGTAATAAAATAGTAATAATATGTTAATATGTGCAGTAGAGAAGTAATGCAAGTACTTATTACAGGGTTTTATAAACGTAGGGGAGATCCGGCTGTGATGGTCACCTGGCTATGTTGGCATCCTTGCATTATTTCAGATTTCCTCAGTTGGCAGCACCGATATGTGCATGGTAGTGTCGTGTAACATGGGGACTTACGAGAAAAAAAATTTGGTGTGAATGTTAAAAGCTTTTACTGAAATATTTTGATTTGTTGGAAAAAGTAGGTCTGAAACTTTTTTATTTTATATTTTAAAAGATATGTTTTCATAAGAATTTAAAAGTTTTTGTTTTAGTATTGTTTTCTGCAAATATGTTAAACCTAACCTTAATTATCATTATGTAGTAGAGGGTCTATGTTATATCATTTTGGTTTTATCGCGAAAAATTTTAAACCTATACAACTCGGGTATGTTGGACTCACGATATTCCGGCCATGATGGAATATAACAATCACGCTTGCGATTTCGTGACAAGGGAGTGGCTAAATATTAGAGAATTTTGCTGCTTGAGTGTACCGTTGACACCGTTGAAACAAACTTTGAAAGTGGAGGTACTCCACATGATTACACGACGCAGTTTTATCGTGAACCTCGACCTATGCGTTTCCACTTATAGTATATTTTACAGTTGATTTCAAGGAGCTATCAATAATACATATGTCCTATTGCCTCTATAATTGTGAATGTTGTTTTAAAAACTTTATCAGTTTAAAGAATGAAACATATAATGCATTTTCTTTAAATATAACAAAAATAGAAACTGAAATACGTAAATAAACTTGTAATATAATTTATAAAATTTTATTTACAAATACATAGATATCAAATCTATTTGACAATTAAAAAAGATAATTTACAGCGTTTATTATACACTAATAATATTTACTTGAGCCTCAAATTGTAAAATAAATATGTTGTGCAGATTGTCAATTTTTATAAAATTACACATTTCTTATCTATCCGATGTAAGGTGAGAAGGCCAGACTATCTAAAAGTACAGTCAGCGTAAATACGTTATTGCAAATTATACACCCAAATCCTAAGCCTGATAATAATACAGTCTTTTTCTATTGCTTTTCCTCTTTTGTCAATTGCATTTCCCTGTTTAGCAATAGTATATTGTACAACTAGTGTTACAATGACGATGTTTGTAATACGAGTATAAGTTTGCTTAACGAGCCGCGAGGCGGCGAGTTAAGCAATATACGAGAATTACAAAAAGGAATTGTAACATGTGTTTCACATACTACTTTGTCTATTTCGTCTTAATTTACAATTTACTTTAAAGAAATGGGAAAATGTACACGCGGGTATTTTCGATGTGGTAATGTTGGTAATGTTGGTAATAACTGATAACGCATACAATGACATCCACTGTCATTTAAAAAAAATCACGTAGGCAGGAAAAAATTCAAGTTTAAAAAAAGGTGACAGCTTAGTTGTTTCTTCTGATATAAGATAAAAAATGTTTATTGTAATAGAAACAGTAAAACCTTGATTGAGTACATGTTTGTCTTATCAAAATAATTATTTATAATAAAAATAAGTATGTTTCATTATTCTCGCTGTTATTTCTGAGCATCATAACATTCAAATTTTCAAAACGGCGCCAGTTAATCAATACTTATTACTACCTATCACAGACAGACTGACATAGTAGGCTGGCAGCAAAACTTACTTACTGCCAGCCTTACAAATAAAAAAATCACTACTTCCAGTTGCACAAAGTAGCACTTGGTGTAACTGTTTTTCGCAAAAACAGTGTCACAAAGTAACCTTTGTATACGCGAAATAGACAAATGACTTTCCATATTACGAAATGTCAAAGCTATGTCGCAAATGACATTCCATTTGTCAAATCTCTTTCCGTTTTTAGATAATGATTTTCCCACTTTTTTTATTACATATCTATCTTCTACATTTCAAAATTAAATATGTTCTACCTAAACAGAAAAGTCACAGATTAATTCCGTTCTTTTAATTCGGTTCTTATTTTTGATGCTCGGGTATTTTTCATAGACCTTTCGTAGGAAACTCTCGAGTTGAATGCCGTACTCATCAATAAAATATTTTTTTTCTTTTTCCAGTATAATTCTATTGTAGGGTACTGCGACAGGGTCAAAAAGTCACAAGACTTAATAACAGCAATTTTTCTAGTATGTAGGGGGGTGTGTGGTGAGTCTACATTCAAGTTTTCCTATTGATCGGAGGGTGCGAAATGTCCGCCACCTTGGAAAAAGGGGTTCAAGTGTTTTTTCAATTTATCTCGGTAATTGTAGGTCTGAGGAAAGTAGTAATTCATAACGTTTTTGTCGGAAACTCGATTCTCTGCAACTTCCTCACTACACTTCTTTATGAAATGTTTGTAATAAAAAAGTTATAAACAAATAACCATAAAAATTTAGGGGTTGCAAATGTTTGAGGTGAAATAGCTATTGTATTTTTGGTCGTACGAGCAAAATTGTTCTGACCATTCTTGTAGACAATTTAAAAACGAACAATTTAGTGTACTCACCCTTTTGGTTCCGTTCTTTGGTATAGTGGAATACAGCGGTCGAATGGAGGTAAGTCGAAAACGAGGGAGTAAGCGCGTATAACGTTCTCCCAACTGATAAGTTATTTATCTCCTTAACCGCACGTCTGAGTAAAAAAGTTGTCACCACCATTTTTGTCGAAATTTGGAAAAAAAATTTTTTTTGAAAACTACAAAAAACACCCTTTTTATTTTTTAACTGTGCCAAGCATATACTAAGATGATTCTATAAAAAAAGTTTTAAAAGGGCGATAGTTGTAAAACAGGAGCAATATCAAAATTTGTAAAAACACTAAAATCTGCATTCGGGACCTTCTACTTTTTTGCTGTCCAATGATTTTGCACGTTTCTTGATATACTCTGAAAGATCCAAGAACTAGCTTTAATCTGACACCTGGATGAGCCAGATAACTAAAAAAAATAAGGGAGTTTTATGACAAGTTTACCAAAAACCGAAATTTCCAAAAACTTCTACTTCGGCCATTTTTAATTCGAAAGATCTGGAAAAAATAATTTAATAACATTTCATATGTATCTATGCAAGGACAAAATCTGAGACATTGAAATACGGCTCTAGTCGAAATAGCATGAAATTGGACATTTGTTAATATTGAAATATAATATAAATACAAAGATTAATTAAAGTTTCTAAAAGTTTTTCTCGACTACCAAAGCTGCCTATACGACCAGTAGGTAGTATCATATATCAACGCACCTAATCACACCTTGTCCAAGAAACTCAGCCATATTATTAGCATCATAGGATACAAATCGAAATACTCTGTCAAAAATTCATTAGAATTAGTAGAAAAACTACAGAACATACGAGTACATCTTCCAGCACATTCAAAACTTGTAAGCTTTGGAATTTGTAACATGTTTTCAAAGATTCCACCACAAGACTGTATTCCTTTGTTAGATAATTTCCTAGTTAATAGTAATGTAGAATTAGTAAAAAGATTAGAGTTAATTCAATTATTTGATCTTTGTATCAGTCAAAATTATTTCACTTTTAATAATATAATTTATTTACAGAAAGATGGTTTACCTATGGGTAATTCTCTAAGTCCTCTATTAGCTAACATATTTATGGATAATTTGGAAGATCGAATATTTGAAATAGATCTTTCTAAACACATTATTTTTTGGTTTCGTTACGTTGATGACATTTTAGCTTGTTTTGACAGTTCTTTTGAGGTTATCAATGAGTTTTTAATTCTTATTAACAGTCTTCACTCAAACATCACGTTTACACTAGAAACAGAACAAAATAGAGCTATTAATTTTTTGGATTTAACTATTACAATTAATACAAACAATGAATTTGATTTTTCCATATACATAAAACCCACTAGCACAGACGTCACTATACCTAACGATTCATGTCATCATAAAATGCATAAACTAGCGGCTTATAGATCTTTAGTACACCGAGCTTTAACTACTCCAATGAAACGATCACATTTTGATAAAGAAATTTCAATCATCAAACAATTAGCATATGCAAACCATTATAACCATAACATGATTGACACTTTAATTCAACAAAAAGATTATAGGTTAGCTATCAAAAGAATATTTCCAATTGACATTCAAATACAAGACACAAACTACATATCAATACCATACTTTGGCAAGATATCAGAACAAATTGCAACTATACTAAGAAAAACCACCAGTTACAAAATAACCTATAAAACTAACACCAACACCTTTTCATTTTTATTCAATGCTAAAGACAAAACACAAGATATCATGAAATCCGGCATTTACCGTTTGAATTGTTCTTTTTGTAACTCGGTTTATATTGGCCAAACACTTAGAAATTTCGACATAAGATACAAAGAACACGTACCCTCTTATAGACTTAAACATCCAGAAAAATTGAATTATGCCAAACACATTTTGGAACAGAACCACCCAATGACACCTCAAAACAACATTAAATTCTTACATTTTTGCAACAACAAACACAAATAAGACATTTTAGAAGCTTTTGAAATATACAGACATAAACGCACAGTACCTTTAATGAATGAACAAACTGAGCTTAGTAATTCTCCTTTATTAGAAGTGGTAGATATTTAGTTTTTGTTATGTATTGTATCTAGTTACCTATTTTCTGTATGTATTTATCCTTAGCAACGTGTTTGTTTATCAATCTTATCTACCTTTGATAATGACACAAAGTGTCGAAACAATATTGTCAGGTTAAGATATTAATAAAACTTGTGAAACTTTAATTAATCTTTGTATTTATATTATATTTCATGATTATGGAGTTCCACAAAGTAAGGCTGGAGACAGTAAACGCTATTTGTTAATATGCTTAGGTGACCCTAAAAATATCAAAAAAAAAGTTAATGCATAATGTCTTTTTAATTTTCTGCTGGGGGTGCCAACATTACCTGATATCAGGTTATGACGGCACACTTGTATTACATATTAGAATAGATAAAATAAAAAATATAAAAAATAGACCGTTCTTTTTTGTGTCATTTATTAAATAAATATCCATTCAAGGCGAGACATATTTTATAATAATGTAAATCGTCATATTTAAAGATTAAAGCACGTAATTCAAAAAGGCGTCCAACACAGCCGAATCTCCCTTACAGCCAAATGTAATACCACAAATTAATGTCGAAATGATTTTAGTAAACAAAAAAGAATGAATAAGAGATAGTAACATCAAGCATTACAGCACACAACTTATTAGGTTTCCCTTTTCGTTTGTCAGTGTTGTCAGTTTTAGTGGATTTATTTGTGATTAAAAACTATTTTTGAATACCATATCGTTGGTATCAATTATATTAAATGTAATTCTGGTATTACATTTTATAGCTTTTGTCGGCATATTTCAAAAAAGCATATTTTAAGGTGATGTTATAGTAAGTCGCAAATCTCCAAATAATTTAAGCTGTGGTCCTCTAGCCTTGATATTCATGTTAATCATGGCGGGTGGTACTAGAAGTAGAAATAAGACTGAAGTTGATGATGATAAAATAGGTATGGAAGCATTCAGCGTGGCCGATTCGGAGACAGACCGTTTCGGTGAAGGGATTTTTATGTATGTATGTATTTATAAGTTTGGTAATGCTGGTAGCCTTAAAAAATAGAAGTAATTTGATGATGGTATAACATCTTTGTTGGACACCTACAGCTACAACTGTGAAAGTGCGATTTTTATGTAGTTCTTAGAATTAATCTCTGTTTTTAATTTTTAAAATTCTTGTGTTGCGGATAAGATAATAATAGTCCCTTAAAAAGGCGATGATGGCCCATAGGCTATAGCAGGGTAAGCTGCTATTGCTCGAGCCGTTCGGTACCAAAGGGTGGTGAAGTGGCTAGCTTTACGCACCGACCGCCTATTATGATTCCGTTTCCATAGGCTGAGTCGACCTGAAAGCCTTAGATATTTTAAAAATTCCCACGTATTATCCCTGGGATTAACCCAGGACCTCAAGATTGATAGTCAAGTGCCTTACCCACTGAGCTATCATGGCTTATTGTGGATAAGATATTTTTGCATAATCAGAAACAACTACTATATGTTTTTTTTACGATTCTTTGAGTCTTGAATGAAATGTATTGATTGAATTGAATTCTTGTAAACAATAAGAAATTGATTTTTTTAATAATTAAGGTAAAGCTTTAGTGCCACTATCGACCAATAAAGATGTAAGTTATGCTTCAATAACATAGCAGCAGCGTACAACTTATGCGCCTTTACCTAGTGTAGTTGCCGTACTATCGTACTACCGTGTACCATATAATATAATATAATAAATCAATGTAGGTGTGAAAACTTAAATATTAAAATTACATCTAGAATTCATAAAAAACAAAAAAATGAATGTCAATTAAATAAAAAACTAATAGTTGAAATATAATTTTGGTAAGATTAATAAGATATTATAGTCCAGTCGGCAGGGAACCAAAAGTATATGTTTTTGGTTATTTCGTGTTAACAGCTATTTTATTGCACAACCTATTCAGAATAGTGGGTAGAGCAATATATGTAGTTGGGTACTAAATCGTAGTGACAGCAGAAAAGTTATTAACAGCTACTAATAGCTACAAAATGGCACCGGTTCGATTGTTATAACTGAAATAATTAAGTTGCAAAATCGAAGAAACTGCCAAAATCGCGTATGTTTTTTAAGTTGCCATAAAAATTTAAACAGTCATATATATGTATATATATATATATATATATATATATATATATATATATATATATATATATATATATATATATATATAATATTTGCGTTTTATTAAAAATAAAACAACAGTTTTCTTTTGCTGTAAAACATATAAGTTTAAAAACATATAAGTTTAAACCATTTCTTGGGTATAAGCAGCAATTAAAATAATAATCAAAATAATGATTATAATAATATTCGAGAGGTACAGAATTTCAAACAAAACACCCCTAGACAATTGTTTCGCCCTTTCTTTGGGCTCCTCAGTAGGGGAGGCTTTGTCTGAAACCCTGCACCTCTCAAATCCGTCGCTTGTTTATATGTAAATACCGAATTTACATTAATAGCAACATTTAATACTGGAGACATCTATAAGATGCCATCCAAACTTCCATTTAACCCGGAAGTAGATATAAAATATTTGCGTTTTATTAAAAATAAAACAACAGTTTTCTTTTGCTGTAAAACATATAAGTTTAAAAACATATAAGTTTAAACCATTTCTTGGGTATAAGCAGCAATTAAAATAATAATCAAAATAATGATTATAATAATATTCGAGAGGTACAGAATTTCAAACAAAACACCCCTAGACAATTGTTTCGCCCTTTCTTTGGGCTCCTCAGTAGGGGAGGCTTTGTCTGAAACCCTGCACCTCTCAAATCCGTCGCTTGTTTATATGTAAATACCGAATTTACATTAATAGCAACATTTAATACTTTAACACTTAATTAAACAATTGTCTAGGGGTGTTTTGTTTGAAATTCTGTACCTCTCGAATATTATTATAATCATTATTTTGATTATTATTTTAATTGCTGCTTATACCCAAGAAATGGTTTAAACTTATATGTTTTTAAACTTATATGTTTTACAGCAAAAGAAAACTGTTGTTTTATTTTTAATAAAACGCAAATATTTTATATCTACTTCCGGGTTAAATGGAAGTTTGGATGGCATCTTATAGATGTCTCCAGTATTAAATGTTGCTATTAATGTAAATTCGGTATTTACATATAAACAAGCGACGGATTTGAGAGGTGCAGGGTTTCAGACAAAGCCTCCCCTACTGAGGAGCCCAAAGAAAGGGCGAAACAATTGTCTAGGGGTGTTTTGTTTGAAATTCTGTACCTCTCGAATATTATTATAATCATTATTTTGATTATTATTTTAATTGCTGCTTATACCCAAGAAATGGTTTAAACTTATATGTTTTTAAACTTATATGTTTTACAGCAAAAGAAAACTGTTGTTTTATTTTTAATAAAACGCAAATATTTTATATCTACTTCCGGGTTAAATGGAAGTTTGGATGGCATCTTATAGATGTCTCCAGTATTAAATGTTGCTATTAATGTAAATTCGGTATTTACATATAAACAAGCGACGGATTTGAGAGGTGCAGGGTTTCAGACAAAGCCTCCCCTACTGAGGAGCCCAAAGAAAGGGCGAAACAATTGTCTAGGGGTGTTTTGTTTGAAATTCTGTACCTCTCGAATATTATTATAATCATTATTTTGATTATTATTTTAATTGCTGCTTATACCCAAGAAATGGTTTAAACTTATATGTTTTTAAACTTACATATATATATATATATATATATATATATATATATATATATATATATATATATATATATTGGTTTAATCGACGTTGTCGGACCCGCTATATGATAGGGTCGTTAGTAGACCCGCATTTTTTGATTTTTAAAATGTGTATATTTTATATAATATTGATTTATTTCTGATAAGCAATATTTAAGATCCTCGAGGGGTAAAAATATATGAAAAAAAAGTATTGGTGATATTTGACAGTCGTTCTTGAACCCGATACATATTACAGTGTTTACAGACCCATTTGTATAATTTTAAGCAAGCCTACCTACCCTACCGAACCCAGCAACGTTGCCGAATGTATCAGTGATAAAATTACGATTGACGTAATGATTTCGGGATGCTAAGCACATAAGTGATCTTTATTTTTGATGATTTGTTCGTAAATTCCATAAATAACCTTAAACGCAGAAAAATTAACGTTTTCCGTAAAACGATGTAATTCTGAAAATTATTATTAACGTGAGAAAATAGCATTGAGCCTCTTTTGTTCTAAAATACATAAGGTTTATGCAAATAATTGTTTTTTAATAATTTGTTTTTAAATCATTTATTTTAACATGATTATTTTTGTTTACAAGAATACAATTAAAAGTTTCGAAGACACGTCATGTATATGTGTTTTGAAAAAATAAATGTTATAACCAAATCTTTTGACCTCCTGAACATTTTACTGTTATGTTTTTAGCACAAATGAACAGTTTCTAAGATATGTATATTTTAATGCCACGGTAACAGTTCAGTCAAATTAGTAAAAATAGAGGGGAATTGAGGTAGATCCTTTGATTTTTGATAGGCCTTCTTTGTGATATGTTAAATAACCCCTTAAAAGTTACTACTCAAAAGTGGTGAACCAGAGAAGCTGATGAGGGTAAGCCATGCCCCCAGATGATTTTTACTGTTTTTTCAGAAACTATTAGGTTTATCAAAATGAGCCAGTTAGGTAAAATAGGATTTTATTTAACTTTCATACCAAAAAGCTAAGAAAACTTTGTGCATGTTGTCTTGTTTCTGTGTAATCAAAAAACGATCATATGTCACACAGACAAATAATTTGTATCGGTACATATTATACGAGAAGCTTCGAGCATAACTTTGTGTGATTTGATGTTCATAATGAAATAGCTATGGAAATCTCGTTGAGCATCGAACGCGATCCTGGTTCAGTCTTTTTCTATCTCAGCATCTCCAGCAAAATCTACGAGGCGATATTATAATTATTATTGGGGCTAGTCATATGGTAATTCTCGTATTGGCAAGATACATTTTAGGGGTATACCCTGTATTAATCAATCTTTTTACTGAACCTAAAACGTACAGGGTACTTCAGGGTTTTTGTATCTCTCTTACTTCGTTCTTTATATTGATATTCTTTTTTTTCTTGAGTGGTTTTTGTTTTGGAATTCTAAGTTCACGACTTAATTCCACGCCTGCTTTAAAATGTAGCTAGATATTTAACATTAAATGGGACTTCACCCATTTTACATGTAGGATATCTCGAGCAGACGGTGCCAATTCCTGAGGGTCAATGCCTTTGATCAAAATAGGCCATTAAGCACAACATATCTATGTTCAAAAATGAAATGTTACAAAGCTACACACCTTCAAAATAAAAAAGTCAAAAATGCAATTTGGATAAAATTTTGTGTTCAAGGACAGTTGTTATTAGAACATACATTAGTGTTATTTTGTGCTTGTGGTAGCTGTAGCGTACCCGCTACCGCTAGATACGGAATTCTGTGCTAGTGATATGTTTAATGAATATACCATTGAATGAAAAATTAAATCTTCACAAAACAGGTATACTTGACCCAAGTCGAATAGTGACAAGTCAAATAATGCTCTATAAAATGCAGAAAGAAAATAAAGGTAAAACGTCATGCAGTATGACGTACAAACGAAGTAAGAAAGTTTTCAAAACAAGGTGAAATGCCCTATACATTTTGGTTTCTATAAAATAATTGTCCAGTGCAGGGTATTCTCCTAAAGATATTCTTTTTACTGCAAAATTATCATAATACTACAACCAACAATAACAACAACATCGCTTCATGAATTTTGCAAAAGTGATGCTAAGGTTGCACTGCGAACTCAACATTTTCTTTCTTAGCTAAGTACTTGATGACGAATACAAGATCGCAATAAGTTATGTTCTAAAGCTGCTCCGTCAAATGTATTGGTAGAAATTGTTGGTCTACATACAGGGTGTTTTACTCAACTTTCGTATAAATTGCATGTGTGATAGTATTCATCAATAGTAACAAAAAACCCTTCATGTTTTTACGCAAATCGACAAAAATTTGCTAAAAATGTCAACTTTTGGGAACTGCTGGAAATTATAGTCAAAACAAACTGCGACATCACCTAGCAGCAGCTGCGTTAATGTATCAGATAGGCACATCCAGCTCCAAGTGTGATTCTTAGACCAGTGACCTGCTACCCACTTTTCAAAAACCATTATTTCTTCGGTTATTATGAAAGATAGACACTAATGATTTTCAGCTTTTTTGTTGCATTTTATGTGTACTACCACCTGTTCAGAGGATACGAATCTTCCATCCAAACCAGTCCATAAACCTAACAGTTTTTGAAAATAAAACGACAAAACCCATCTGGGGGCGTGGTTTAATATTGATATTTTACAAAGTTCAGGATATTATCTACTCGTAAACATGAACAAATCAAGCATAAAGTCATTTTCAAGTTTAGCTGACCAAAATACACTACATTTGATTAGTTTAACCTAGATTAAAAAAATAGCAGTTTCTATTTTTACTGTGCGTTTGTACAGTTACAAGAAAATTATCGAATGTTCGATCCTACTTTCTGTTTAATGAATTTGAAGGTACAAAACAGTATACTCTATATGGTGGTTAAGTGCCTTTAACAGATTTTAATTTTAATTTTTCATAAAGAACACCTCACGATTTTTACCTTGAATGGTCTACGACGTTGTTATTTATTGGTGGTATATAGTACATATCGTCGCCGTTAATGCATATGAACTTAATTCTTTGAAATGTTGTAACTAGCTATGTTGCTAGTTGCGATTTCAAAGAATTCATCATGTCATCTGTAACAAAGTTTTTATAAGCATTTAAACCGCGCTCCTGAAAAATTGCTAGAAAATAGTTCCGCTAGTATGTATTAACGTCGACGATATGTATGAGTGAGTACTGTGATCCAGTGATATGTATGTGTGCGTGTAGTATCCAATGCAACGAATATAAACAAGGAGTCAGAAAATAATTCAGAAACCAAATAGTTCAAGCATTCATTCTCTCATCTTAACAGTAAAAGAATAAAGCATTCATTAACCACAAACAGTCTTTCAAACAAACAAACACAGAAGATATTACATGTGGTGACCGCCGACTTTAATTGAACATGCAACAATCTGTCAAGAAACTTACTCTTGCAAGCATACCATTCAAGATACCAGGATCCTATTTATGAAGCAGATGTCGAGAAATCAATTAGCATAATTCCAGTAGAGGATCAATACTCTCTCAGCACCACCACTACCTAGTTACTAGGTTACTACCACTACTAGTACATGGAGCAGTTCCATCGTTGAATTCATAATCTATCTGAAGTCACGGCTGTATATTTTTTTTCTGTTCTAAATTTTTCTGCCATCAAAGCAGACTATCTACAGCATTTAAAGAAAGTATTTCAACGCCTATATCATTACGGTTTACTATCAAATTAAAAAAACAATCTTTGAAGCCAAAGAACTAACTTGTCTCGACCACACAGTGAACAGTGATGGAGTTACGCCGCAAATTTCAAAAGGAGAAGCTATTCATAACTTTCCAATCCTTAGAATGCAACAAGAATTATGCCATTTCGTTGGCATAGATTGTCGATTTAAACCTGAGCTAAACCTATTTATTCCAGAAAAAGTTTCAGAACCCTACAAGAAACGCACACAACAGTGCGTCGCAAAACGTATAATTACAAATCAGTTGTTGTGAACTTCAATAAACGGTCGTACCAAAAATTCGTTACTTCGTGTGATCGGGAACACAGGGAATACATAGCAGATAAACTCGGATGCAGCCCATTACAAATCCTTCTTATCTTTTTTTGTGCCGTTTATGTAGAGAACGTTCGCAATTACTTTTTGTTACCTGTTAGACATATTTGTGTACATACATTTACTATTTTCCTTTTATGTTGCATATACGATTATTATCCAACCAACAACCTACAAGTCCAACAGAATCCTCATACGTTCCTCTTAGGTTAAGTTTTGTAGTTTTTAGTTATTTACATTTTGCAACGAGCCCTAAAATTTAGAATCTACTGTCTTAATTTTAACCGTTTTCAATTATCTCATTCAATTCTCACGTTATTCTTATTAGCTCATATCTATAGGTTAAGTTCTTATCATTGTAACGAACATTAACATTAAGAGCCCTGTACTAACTTTAATCAATTGTAAAACCAGCCAAAGAAAAAAACGCGGTTTTTTACGTATCTATCAAGTTGCTTTACAATCACAACCGCATCTTATGCGTACATTCACTAGTTCTTTCCAATCCTGTCCTCAAGCAAACTGATGGAGACTTTTTCTGCTGGAAAGATTCTAAAAATCAAGGGAGCAATAAATGTGATGATCACCGTTGCCTTGGATACTTTGTAGTATCCAAGGAAACGAATGTAAACGAGGGATCAGAAAATAATTCATTAACCAAATAGTTCAAGCATTCATTCTCTCATCTTAACAGTAAAAGCATAAAGCTTTAATTAACCACAAACAATCCTTCAAACAAACATACAAAGAAGATATTACAGTACTTTTATACTAAAAAATTTAATCAAGTTCTTGAAATTTATCGTTTGATTACTACGGAAAATGACATATGTACTTTTCCACCTTATTTGGAAACCATCCACTTTCCCCAGAAATTAACTTTTCCGTATTATGTTGCGTTGTCTCACTTGTTCGAAATTCCTGTTAACCTTACTCTAATCATTTATATAAAAAATGAATTCAGTTATAAAGTCCTACTTAAAGATACCATTGATATGAACACATGGATTGTAAGTATTAATATATGCTTTCAATCATACAAATATAACTTTATAAATTTATATCACTCTCCAAACTCCAGTGATGCTCAATTTCTAATGAAACTTGAAAATTTGTTTGATGATATGCTAGTAGATCAGAGACCTTACTAATTATCGAAGTCTTTAATATTGACCTATTAAAGGATTCATATTATGAAAATAGGCTGAGAACTTTAATTAAAAATAATGGACTAAATCAGATTATTGACCAACCTACAAGAATCACTAAGGACAGTGCTACACTCATAGATCTTCTTGTATCTAATGAAAACACCACTGATGCCCAGGTACACCATGTTCCAAAAATAACCGATCACTCAATAATAACTGTAAATGCAAAAGTGAAAGAAAAATATGAAGAATATACAATACAACACAGAGACATGAGCAACTTCAATGAAATGCAATTTCAATTAGATCTAATGGATCAACCATGGAATCCGGACTGTACAAACACCAATCAACTAGCAGAAACATTAGTTAAAACCATAATGGACACACTAAACAGGCATGCTCCAACTGTTAAAAAAACCATTAAATGTCAATGGAGTTGCAAGGGATCCCAGAAATAGCCTTGGAAAATGAAGAAAGGGACAGATTATATAAAAGAGCAATCTTTACACAAGAAGAAAGTGATATGAATAGGTATAGACAACAAAGAAATGGAATTGTTAGTTTGATCAGGAACCACAAGAGAAATTATTATCAAGAAAAATAGATGATATGAAAAACAACTCAACAGAAATGTGGAAAACTTCATGCAAATGAAAACAAATTGCAGAAAAATTCAATATTTACTTTATTAACAGCATACAACAAATTATTACATTAACAAATTTAACCCAAATTGAAACTGATTTATGCCACATTAATTTACATCAATGCAAGTTCGAAAAATTTTTACCAAAAGAGTTTTTGGAGTTAAAAAATTATAAACAATTTACCTAATAAGAATAGTAGTGTCGATCGTATTACAGTAAAGATTCTTAAATTAGCTTTCAATGTAATAGGACAGAGATTTTTGCATCTAATTCAAATGAGTCTAGAAAGTGGATCCTTCCCAGAAACCTTGAAGACATCCCATATTATCCCCATGGAGAAAATAACCAACACTAACAAATGTGAAGAATACAGACCGATCAACAGGGTGCCAACTTATGAAAAATTATTAGAGACCGTCGTAAATATCCAGTTTCGTGACTACATTGAAGTGAACAAACTGTTAACACCTTTTCAATCAGGGTTTCGAAAAAATAATTCATGTGAAAGTGCAATACAATCAGTTCTTTTGAAATGGAAAAATGCTATTTACAAGAAGAATGTGATAGGTGTAGTTTTTCTAGACTTTAGACGTGCTTTTGAGACTATTAATAGAGATCTATTATTATTGAAATTAAAAAGATATGGGTTCGGCCCAATAGTTATAAAATGGTTTAGTGAATATCTCAAAAACAGATTTCAAAAAACTAGATACTTTAATAGTACATCTTCAGCTAAAAAACTACCTTTGACGTTCCACAAGGAACTGTATTAGGCCCTGATTTATTTGTACTATACATAAATGATATTGTTAATGTAATTAAAAATGTAACATTCAATTATTTGCAGACGACACTTTAATATATTTTATAGGAGATGATGTTGAAAAAGTAATAAATATCATCAATGATGAATTAGTAAATGTATATAACTGGTTAGGTAAAAATAGTCTTTCTTTAAATGTAACTAAAACAAAATTCATGATAATAAAAAATAAGTTTAACGAAATTAATACATCTAGTCATGTGGGAATACAAATTAATAGTCAAAAAATAGAACAAGTTTATGAGTGGAAGTACTTAGGCGTAATAATAGATTGTCACTTAACATTTTCTAGTCATTCAAACTATGTTATGAGTAAAGCAAAAAAAGTAAATTTCATGGATAGAATAAGCCAAAATCTTAGCAAGTGGTCTAAATTATTACTATATAAAACAATAATACTTCCCCATTTTAATTATTATGCTAGTATACTTTACCTCCTAAATAATACTGAAATTAACAATCTTCAAAAAAAACAAAATTGTGCGTTAAGAATAATATTAAAATGTAGTAGGTATACTAGAATAAGAAGAATGTTGCAAATTACATCTTTGTTAAGTGTTAAGCAAAATATATTTTGTAATACGATGATAATAATATTTAAAATAAAAAACCGAATATATCCAGAGCACATTTTAAATGAATTACTATTCGTAGAAGATGTTCATGATCATAATACTAGAAGTAGAAATAATTTTTATGTTCATACAGTAACAACAAATATAGGACAAAATAATCTGTTTCATAAAGGTTTAGTTTAATATAATTCACTTCCAGCTAATGTAAAAAACTGTACATCTTTAACATTATTTAAGAAACAGTGTAAAAAATATGTAATAAATTACATTAATATTTAAGAAATTATAATGTATTGTATGGAATTTATCTAGTTATATGCTATAAATAAAGTATATTATTATTATTAATAAATATTAAAACCTTCAATTTTTCAAAGCCAGGGAATTAGTTACAAATGTGGAAAGAACTTGCATACGAGCTGATGTAATTCTTACGTCACTTTTCTCCATCAAATATTAAATGCGAGCTATTATAACCAAACGTTTATAAAACAAAGCTTAACATATGCGTCATGGCAATGTTGCCAGATCCAGGGCTTAGGAAGTCTGTAGAACATAGCTGGTTTGATAGCGTCTTGTATAAAAATATACGATATACACTTGAGAAAGGCGCGACGCCCCCTATAGTTCATTGTGATGAACTACGATTGTATAAAACTTTTTACAGACCCTACTTTTCCAAACCCAAATTGTATATTTTTTTATTGCAGTTTTAGATAAAGTTTATCCTGTAGACCTCGAAAACATAAGAGAACGTTGCCAGACCCAAGCCCGGCTCTGAGAGCGTCGAAAATGGTCCGACAAGTCGGTAGAATATAGCGAAACGGGTATGTATAAGCGGTTAAACAAATATATATATATATATATATATATATATATATATATATATTTTTTAATTGCGTGTTTTTTGCCGTCCATTCGAACCCGATGAAATATTTCATAAATGACCACGTATACGAACCAAAAAACTAATTATTTATAAACGTAACAAAACGATGATGTCGTCAAAAAATATTGTGCAAACATTGTGCAAATCCTGCAATGTCATATTGCGCGATCGGAAAATGTCAAAAAATATCATAATTGGCCGTAGAAAATGTTTTAAACAATTTCTCTGAACGCTTAACAGTAGATAGGCAGCCAGGTTCCGGTAGGAAATCGGGTGCAATATATAAAAAAAACGGAAAGGAAGGTGATGCAAGCTTTCACGCAGAATCCGAACTTGTCAGTGGGGGATGTGGCCTAAAAGGTTGGAGCTTCTTCCTTACATGTTCAAAAAGTAAAAAACAGGGGTGGACTGAAAACATTCAAGATACAGAACGCTCCGGATCGGGATGCAAAACAAAATTCCAAGGCGAAGGCCCTCGCAAAAAAACTGTACACCAATTTTTTAATGAAAGCAGATTGTGTAACAATGAACGACGATACGTACATCAAAAATGACATTCAGCAGCTTCCCGGTCAATAATCTCTTACTTGCAAACAACTTGTGGAGTTGAGGACCAATACCAATGAGGACCAAACAAAAAGAAAATTTCGGAATCTTCTAGAAAATATTTGGTCTGACAAGCGACTTGCACTCTTGCACTTACGATCGAAAAAAAGAAGAAGCTTTGTAACGAAAGGCACCATTAACACTGAAATCTATTTAGAAGGTTTAAAAAAGCGCCTGCTACCATTTATAAGAAGTCATAATGTTTGTATTCTATTTTGGCCAGATCTGGCCATATGTCACCATGTCAAACAATTCACTGATTGGCATGCAAAGAATGGGATCACTTTTGTACCTAAAGATAGCAATCCACCGAGCGGCCCCAAACTGCGGCCGATCAACAATACTGAGCTATTGTAAAGCAAACACTCTGGAAAACAAAAGAAACTGCTAAAAATATTGTTGACTTTTAGAAAAAGTTAAATAACGCGACAAAAAATTTACTACTGTGGCTGTACAAACTTTAATGTCTGATGTGAAACGAAAAGTTAAAAATTTTAGTTATAGACAGTAATAATGTACAATATATGTAAATACGTTTCAGAAGGAACATATATGTTAAAAGTTAATATAGTCCAGGCGACAGGGAAATTGGTATATAGGAAAAGTCACAAGACTTGATAACAGCAATTTTGTTTAGTATGTAGGGGGGTGTGTGGTGAGTCTACATCCAAGTTTTCGTATTAATCGGAGGCTGCGAAGTGTCCGCCATCTTGGAAAAAGAGGTTAAAGTGTTTTTTCAATTTATCTCGTTAACCGTAGGTCTGAGGAAAACAGTAATTCGTAAAGTTTTTGTAGGAAATTCGATTCTCTACAAATTATTGTTGAATCATTGTTTAATTGCGTATAGAATGCATAAATGTTCAACAAATTCGATATTATATGCCATGGGTAAACCTTCAACTCCTGCCTTCCACTATACCAAAGAACGTGATAAAGAAGTAAGTATATCAAAACTCCCGTCTTTACATTGTGTACAAGAAAGGTAAGAATAATTTTTTACATGCGACAAAAAATGAAATACTTATTTCATCTCATACGTTCAATACAAATGACCACCCCCCTATATCTTAGCAGTTTATTTGTAATACCTTTGTAACTGCTTACATGACACAAGATAGTGTAGTATGGAAGTTGTAGAGAATCGTATTGCCGACAGAAGTTGTGCTGACAACTTTTTTACTCACACGTACGGTTAAGGAGATAAATAACTTACCAGTAGGAAAAACGTTATACGGCTTACCTGCTTCGTTTTTGACTTACCTCCATTTGACCGCTTCCTTCCACTACACCAAAGAACGGTACCAAAAATGTAAGTGCACTAAATTGTTCGTTTTTAAATTAAATTACAAGGTGAGAACCATTTTTCTCGTACGACCAAAAATGAAATAGTTACTTCAGATTTTCATCCCCTAAATTTTTACGGTTATTTGTTTATAACTTTTTTATTACAAACATTTATCAGAAGTGTAGTGAGGGGGAACACGTACTACTTACCAGTAGGGAGAACATTATACGCGCTTACTGCCTCGTTTTCGACTTACCTCCATTCGACCGCTGTATTCCGCTATACCAAAGAACGGAACCAAAAGGGTGAGTACACTAAATTGTTTGTTTTTAAATTGTCTACAAGAATGGTCGGTGTGCTCGTACGATCAAAAATGCAATAGTTATTTCACCCCAAAGATTTGCAACCCCTAAATTTTTACGGTTATTTGTTTATATCTTTTTTATTACAAACATCTCGCAAAGAAGTGTATGGAGGAAGTTGTAGAGAATCGAGAATCGAATTTCCGACAAAAACGTTATGAACTACTTTTTTCCTCAGACCTACGGTTAACGAGATAAATTGAAAAAACACTTTAACCCCTTTTTCCAAGATGGCGGACACTTCGCAGTCTCCGATTTATACGAAAACTTGAATGTAGACCCACCACATACCCCCCTACATACTAAACAAAATTGCTTTTATCAAGTCTTGTGACTTTTTTTACCCTATCGCCTGGACTAATAATAGTTTTGTCATAAATAATTTCCGACGACCCTACTTTTTTGATGTTTCTGTGGCCAGATTTTTTTTTATAAGATAACCTCTAGCTGCTTACTCTGCTATTAAACATTTTCGTTTTCTTCTAGAGGGACGAACATTTACTCTGTACACAGACCATAAACCCATCACTTATGCTTTTAATCAAAACTTAGATAAACCACCTCGACAGATGCGTTCACAGTTTACAATAGATATTCAACATGTATCTGGTAAACAAAATGTTGTTGCTGACACTCTGTCACGCATCAACACAATTTCTTGTCCCAATCCATTGCCTTATGCAGACATCGCGCAAGCACAGCAAAGTGATGCTGAATTGCTAAATTACCGTGCTTCTAGTAATACTTCTTCTAAATTTAGCGAAATTCAAACGGAGTACACTAACATTCCTATAACATGTGATACTTCTACTGGAAAACCTAGACCATTCATTCCAAAAAGTTTTCGTAAGGTGGTTTTTGATTCTCTTCACAATTTATCACATCCTGGAATCAAAGCCTTTGCTCGCTTAATTTAGGAACACTTCATGCGAATGGCCTCACATACAAAAAGATTGCATGGAATGGGCATGAAGTTGCATACAATGTCAACGTTCAAAAATATGGGGTCATAATTCAAGCCCGCTTTCCACTTTTCCGATTCCCAATACTCGATTTTCTCATTTTCATATTGAGATTATAGGTCCTCTTCCACCATCTAGAAGCTACACCTACTGCCTTACCATGATAGATCGTTTTTCTAGATGGCCTGAAGCTATTCCCATATCTGATATAACAACCGAAACAGTTGCTGAAGCCTTTTATAAAAATTGGATGGCACGTTTCTGAACTCCTGAAAAAATTATCATAGACCAAGGAAGACAGTTCGAATCCTCCCTTTTCGCGTCTTTAAATAAATTGCTCGGAGTTACCCGAATTCGAACTACGTCATACCATACTAAGCAATGGTAAAATAGAACGCTGGCACCGTTCCCTAAAAATGTTCTAAAGTGTCATCTTTCAAACCGGTGGACTGAAAAACTTCCTACCGTGCTACTAGGTCTTCCAACTAGTATAATATCTGAATTACAAATTTGTCCCGCTGCAATGGTCTGTGGTACGGTTATTCGTTTACCTGCTGAATTTCTGGAATCTTCTCCTGGCATCGAACAACCGGATATACATACATTTATTACAAACTTATGCCAGAATATAAACAATCTCAAACCTACTCAAACAATCTTACATGGGAAACAACTAACATTCATACATCCTGATCTCAAATGTACAAAATTTTGTTTTCGTTCGATATGATGCTGTACGCAAACCACTTCAACCATCTTATGACGGTCCCTTTGAGGTAACGAACTCTTCCCAAAATATTACTCCTTAAAAATTAAGAACAAGCTTAAAACATTTCAGTTGATCGCTTGAAGCCTGCTTTCATACTGAATGTTAATACAACCTTTGAAAATAGATCATTACCTAATACTGTAAGATCAGAAAAGCTTTCAAGGATTTCAAATTCAGTCACATCCCCGCTTGTTCTTCCATTCACTTCAAAGCCACCTCAAACAACTAGAAGTGGCAGGACAGTAAAATTTCCTACTAAGTATAAACTTAAACGTTGACACTTTAACTTTGTAGTTAACCCCCAATTCCACCGACTACTCTAATTTCTCAAATTCTGATGCAAAATCTAAATATTTTCTGCTAAAGAAAATTTAACCTAACCTGACTTGAAAAGAAACCTGCCCCCATTTTCACAAAATTCTGAATCTACTACTGTTTGGAAATGTTTACGGTATTTATATTTTTAATAAAACATAACAAGACATATTTTTTTAATTTTTCACAAGGAAAATATTTACAACATGCTCCCCTACTTATAACCAATTTTTTTCTCCGATAGGTGATGTAGATTTTGATAGGTTAGATCTTGAGAATTATAAAATTCTCAAAATATGAGTTTTTCCTAATTGTTTAATGAAAACATGAAAATATTAAAGCGTTATTAGTTATCTGATACATTTAATAATATGTCACTGTTAATACTGATAATGACTGTTGGCGCCGAAACGTCTTAAATCGTGGTAGAATTGAGAAACTAATTGAAAAAGTATATAATAGATTTGTTACAGAATTGTAGGTTAAATTGGATGCCGGTCTAAATAACTTAGACGCCAACCCAAGCAGCATGTTTATTCATCGCTACTTACCAGCAACTACCAGTGGGACTATGAAGTTTTTGCCACTAGTCACAAGCACGTAATTGCTACCGTTCTATTATGTACCTGGAACACAATTTGGGAAACATCAGTTATATGTATAACGTTTCGGTTACGTTGAAGCTACGTAGCGAGAAAGTGGCGGCGTACTAATTGCGTACTAACTTTCGTTCTCTTTGACACATCGTGTCGTGTGTTGCTGGATTTTCCTCTTGCAACCTAAAAAATATTCTACTATCATTTTCTATACTAATGCTGTGATCATGTCAAAAAATGGATTACTAATTTATTTGTAATAAGTACATAATAATACATAGATAGATGAAATGTTTGATTATTTGGTAACTTTTTGTTAAATTTTCTGTTAACTGTTATGATGATAGATGGATGGACAAATAACAATATATTTTAAATATATTTTTAATAAAAAATCTCTTTAATAAAATATGACAAAAATACTTAAAAGTTGATGTACATGATAGAAACCACTTTTATACATTATTATTCCTAAGGAACAATTTGGCATCGTTATTTGTTATTTTTATTGAAGGTTATAGTAAAATAGTTTTTAACAATTATAGCAAATTGCAAATTAATTAATAACCTCCAACATTATACAAGGAAATATGGAGTAATTTTCGAAAAATTATCTTAAGGTAGTATTCATTGTAAAATGCGAGCCTATAGTTGGTGTCACTTAATTACCAGTAACGGGAACTATATAAATACTACTTTCAAGTGACTTGTGGCAACCAAAGGAAAAAGTGGAATATACTTCACCTTTGTTCCCTGTAGTGAAAGCAAAATACACACATACTTTAATAGCTACTTAGATATAATGGGACTACATACTTCCAATGAATAGTAAAAACAACTACATAATTACTAAAATATTCCAAACTGATGTAATTAAACCTATAAAGTCATAAATTTAGTTGTAGTTACGTAACAACTACTCAATCAAAGTTCCCATCCCAGTTACTGCCACTTAGATGCTGCTTGGGAAGTTAACTAAAGTGTGTGACACGACACGATAGATAAATTTGGTTTTTTAGTAACCAATAATGCTAAATCTATAAATTAATCACAAATCCCATGTGAAGTGTTGGCGGATCTTAAACGTAATATTTTATGTGGACTAGAGGAGAAAGTGAATGAAAATTTGTTGGGGTAGTTTTTGCAAATTAAATCGGCCATGTATTTCGTATAAACAGTAAGAAAACAAAGACTCCATAGGTAGTCAGTCGTATTGAAGTTTGTTACACAAACTAAGAGAAACGAAGTTATTTTTGCAGGAAGAGCATTGAATAATTCTTTGTACACTGTATATGAGGACCTAACTCGTGAGCAATATGACATATTGATCCTTATAAAGAAAAAATATGAAAACAACAAGGCTTGGTCATCTGGCCGGGACGAACCCATGGGAGGGATGGGGGGAAGCTCTCTCCTCAAAGTTGATAATTTTGAGCGATAGTTGGCAATTTCACTATTTTAGAAAAATGATAAGATAAGAAAATGTGTCCAAAACAATTAATTTTTTTAAATTTAATCCAATTGCCATGCATACACGTTGGAGAGTTTTAAATAAAAATAAGATTTGTGTAAAATACTAATTTTGCTTCATATAATGTTAGGTGGAAATAAAAATATTTTCTTACTAGTAGTTGGTATTTTCATCGTAATAAGTTGGAAATCTTAAGGTTAACCCCCTCCAAAAAAACTCTTTAGGTTCGTCCTTGTCATCTGGTGGTAAAATTTATTATTGGAATTCAACAAATAATAAAAATAAAATAGTTGACCCCAAAAATAAAATTTAAATTCGTATTCGTTTAATTGTCAGACAATCTATTCAGTACATATACTGTAAATTGGTAGTAATAATCTATATACTTTAATAAAGGAATCCACATTGGCAAAATTAGTGGTTATTTATTTTAGTTTTGATTTTAACTTAAGCCCCTTCTTGTTATATATGAATTTTATAATAGTACTACGCATACAGGTGTAAAAACTCTTACACTATTTGTTTAAAACTAAACATAAAATTTACTTTTTTTTATTCTTTCAAAAATAATATAAATTCAAAAGGTTAATAATTTCCAGGCTAGATTATATTTCAAAATATGAACATAATGTTTTCTTGCAACATAAACACATTTTTTCTAAATAGTTGCAAGATATGCTTACTAGCTAAAACAGTAGGTTAATAAAAATGCCATCATGCTATTATAATCACCTACTTAAAAAGTAAATTGACAAACCAGAAAGTAACAAAATGTTATCATAAAATTTCTTGTTCAATTAATGTAAAATAATGTAAATGTTTAGCGTCGCAGATTTTAGAAAATAAGTTGAAATTGTATATAAAGAAATTGATTGTTACAAATAAATATTAGTAAAACACTACTGATCAAATACAATTACTTCCTTTAGAATCTGGTACAAAGCGGTATTGATAACCTAAGGAAGTAAAAACTCCAACAGTATAAGTGCCAGTATACTGTGTCTAGTAAAGTCTAAAATTCAACTTTACATTTGGTCCTTCGAGCCAAATGTAGAGTTGTAAATGGTTGGTTGGATGTCCGCAGGATGATGATGGTACCAGAAATTGTTGAAGTTAGCAATGTTCGTAGAACATCCTGCTGGACACCAAATTTAAGATCCAGCTTCCTACCGCTCCGAAATGTAGGTAATTTCTTCAGTCCATAGTGCTGATCATCTTCGTTAGTTTTGGACCTACTGCCGACGTACAGTCTCATACGCCGTGGTTAACTTTGACTTAAGTACAGTGGTCCATAGTTTGTTCTCGGAGTGGTAGGAAGATTACTTCCCTAGGTAATCAATACCGCACCTATTTTCATAATTACGTACTTATTGTTAACGACATCAGATTTTAAAACAAACCGATTAACAAACGTCAATAACACAATCATTATTTTTATCATAAAATTACTCTATCAGTTTGTTTATTATATATTATGTTACAAATAAACGAAAAAGATTATAAAATGTTTCACATGAAGGAGTTTCTCGAAACAATAAATAATATTATGTTCATAGTTGTATTATAATTTTAATATATTTTTTTTTATTTTACGCCTACTCTACGGGGGAGCCAACAGCTGAGGTCACTGCATAATAATAACCAATTTATTTAGTTGTGTTATTACATATACCGACAGGAAAAACACATAAATGATATTTAGGGTCGCATCTATTTGGTTTGATATAAAATGTATAAGGATGTTTATTACAGTTTATTTTAAAGTTATTAATCAGATTTTGCGAGGTTAGAAACGCTACCATTTTGTTTTGAATAGTTAATGAAATATAAATAACATTTTTGTGATTTTTTGAAGCCATTTTGTTTTGCCTATAACAGCATTTTCCTTCACGTAAGTTTACATTTATTTGTTTTCTTTTATGTTGAATAAGTTGTGTCTATCAATTAATTAATCTGAAACCTAAATCTCTCGATTGAAAACTTTAGACAATTCAAAAGTCCACTGGTAATTACATCAACAGAGTGTTGTTTTGACATGCCATGGTAAATTAGAATTTAAAGATAACTTTAAGTGTGTTTGTAGTATTATGGCTATAGTTTTAGTGTTAACTGGACATGTTATACATGCATTGAAAGCAACTACTGTTTTTATGTGTTTTACAATCAGTACATAATGATTATTGGTTGAAATTACAACTTGCTGTAAATAACGTACTTTGGGACCCAAAAGTCTAATGGGAAGTTCCGATGGTTCAGAAGAGTAGGTGCTTTCCCTAGGTACATATTTATTATACCTGAGAGCGTGTTGAGGTCCCTTAAGAGTTATCATTATATTAATAAACCATATATAGGCCGTGTGGAGGTAACTTTCACCATTATTTTGGTACACATGTTTGATTTATTGAATTTTATACGTGATATATTTATTGTTCGGTGCCGATTTTCGTTTATTGCTTGTTGATCTATCTAAGTATGTGCTCCTATAGCAGGCGTAAAAAGTAACGTCCTACAAAAAGACGTTTACTGATGTTTCCGATTTTATATGTGTACTTTATATACAGACATGTTTGGTCACAAAGTATCTATTGCTATGTTAAATAATAATCCCGCACCTTACCCCTTACATTATGCACATAGTAAATACTTCACTTACCACTTCAAAATATCCGTCCAGCACGTTCATTTTCTAATGTGATTCCCATTTCTATAGTTACAAATCAAACAAGGATCCCACAATATGATTCTGTTAATATCTTGCTTACTATGTATAGTCTAATGAAGGAAAGGGTTTTACCGTGCAAAAGATCGGGTAGCTCGAAATTTTTGATATGTTGTATAGATTGGTGGGTTAGTGAAAAATCCAAGTCTTCTCACTCTTCCGCCTCTGCACCCTCTGCCATCTTGAAAAACACAATCGAAAATCGTTTTTTGCCTATAACTTCGTTCTGGTGCATCTTACCGCAAAAAAGTTATTTGCCGACTTGTAGAAGACAAAATTTTCTACAAATGGTATGTGAAGTAGTTTTGTATGATTAATAGCAACGAAGCTGTGAAGCTCGCAATAAAGGCGAAAATTGCCTACTTTACATAATTTTGAGTTTCTTGCCACTTAACATGGCGATAACTCCGTAACACTTCATTTTAGCGTAAGAATTTTGTAGAGAATTATCTACATCTCATGTATCAATTTTTACGCTCAATACAATGGAGTGGCGATAAGTTTAGAGAAAAACGAGCGGATTTTTTAAAGTTTGGTGTAGCAAATCTCTTTGGTTCATTATTTCTAATTATAAAAGAATTACCTTTGATTTCATACAGAATAATCTTTATAGATGCAAAATGAACGTAATTATGTGTTGGTGAACGTCAGTGATGTCTCGTGGGACTACTAGAAAAAACTTAAAAGAAACTGCACTTCCTTCTTTTGTTTGCCTGTAACTTCTATCTACTGCATTTTAACGCCGAATGAGTTATTTGTTGAGTATTCTAAGACTCAATTTTCTAAAACTTTGGCATATTATGTCTTTTGTGAAACCAATATCGGGGAAGCTGTGCCGCTACCAAAAAAGGCAAAAGGAGCGATCTTAAAAAATATTGAATTTTTTCCCACTTTTCCTGGCTATAAATAAATTTAAAAAACCCCTGGGCACTTGAATAGAATCAAAATTGTAAGGAATTTAAATGTGTTCAAGTACACCTTACCCATTTTAATGATTTCGTTATAACCATTAAAAAACTTAATCAGCACAATTATATACTACAAGCCTCATGTAGTATAAGTTGTATTATATACTATATAGCCAGTTCTTTTTTTAAGATTTTCACATTCAAGTTTAATTATTTTAAAGTGTTCAACACAACATGCTAACGTGCTCAAGGAAACATGGTAAAGGGGTCAATTGGGAATAGATCCGTACAAAGTCAGAAGTATATCTGTTAAGTAGCGATGATTGCATAATCTTCATATAACTACTAGCACTAATTTTTATATTTTACAAATTAAGAACGAAGTACATCGATAGCTACTATAAAAACTTTACATGAGTAATACAAATAAAACGATAATGATTTCCCTAAAATAGAAAGTTCTGTTATAAGTTAAACACATTAAAAAAGTATTTTCACATGATGTTAGAGGATCTTGAATGCGCAATCGTGCAAGTAAGTTTTATCAGGTGTTCCAGAATTCATTAAAATACGTATCTAAGGTTACCTTTGTATTGGGTTACATTTATCTACAGTTTTCTCAATTTATTTCTTTGTTAATCTGGAGCTGCGGCTTTTATTAAAAATACTTCGTTCTTGTCAATATTTTAGATCTGATTAATGTATTACTAATATTATGGGGAAATGTGTAAAATTACATATAAAAAAGATCCCAATTTAATACTTTCATGTGAACTAAAATTTCAAATATTACTAGCCTTAGATTCTTATTAGCTAGGTCTTAAAATGCTTTATATACCTACCTGAAATTTATTTCCCTGCTTTGAGATCATGTGACCTGTAGAATGCTTCATGACTTACTTCGCGTTTATGACTTTTAAGAATCATAAAAGCTTTGCCTTCCACGACTAGCCAGGAAAATATTTTTCTGCCTAGTCAGGAAAATACAACAGTAACAGCGTACTCATCTTTAACACTTTCCTGACTTGTTACGTAAATAACTATTTCTACCGCACAATATGCATTTTGTGTCTAGTGTGTTTGACACGTGGTACATTTTCTATACCTGATTGTAAAACGGAAACTCTTTACAGTTAATTTATAAATAATAATTTAATCACTTACTATTGAACGGGTCTAAGTAACTTATAGCTATTTTGGAAACAAACTGAAAAAAAACTGTTTTTGCTAATTTAAAAAATTATATTCTCTTAATGGAGTAATTAGATTTATACGCTTTATACAGGAGTTACACTTAAAAAATCACTTAAATATATTTACTAGCTTTGAAAAATTGTGTGTGAAAGTTTAGCGACTTAGCCCCTTGCAATATTAAAGTCAGAACGCGACATGCAAGAAAACTAAAAATACCAAAAATACTAAACATTTATTACTATAAATGCCAAACACTAAAGAACACTTAGAAATCCCTGTCTCAAAAGTTATAGTTTTGTCATAGTCAAAATATAAATAAAAAGGTCCGAGGAGTGATTTGCTGCAAACACATGGTTGGATTGATCGTCGGAACAATATCCTAAAAATGAGAGGCTTTCCTACATGGAAGTCGGTCCATTTTATTTTCAAATTTTCAACTCACAAAACAAGACCTTATATGGTCTGTGATCAGACCTTATACTATGGTTAATGTTGGCAGTTGTAGATAATATGAGCTCAAACTCATTTGTTGCAAAGGAATTTATGAACTCGGTGACTACGATGTGTCCTGCTTTCTCGAAAACAAAGTGATGGAACTGTAGTGGTTAGACCTACAGTCAACCAAAATGATCAAAGTAGCTGTAGCAAGTCATTTAATCACAAAATAAATTGCATAATAACCAATTTACCTAGTTGTGTTATTACATATCGGTTCAGGCAAAATATATAATTGATTTTAAAAATAACAACTTTTTGGTTCAATATGTTAGAGATGTTTGTTACAGTTTATTTAAAGTTGGAAACTTGATTTTGTATTTAGGGATGTTTATTACAGTTTCTTTAAAGTTGGTAGTTTGATTTCTGTTGCTATGGGGTAGTTAGGGGACGATGCTTTTTTGTTTTGTTTTGATATGGGAGATTATAAAATGTAAATAAGAAGTAGGTAGCCATTTTGGTATTTTGCTTTTAAAGTAATTTTATTCTTGTAAGTCCATTACTATTTGTTTAATTTATGTTGATTCTAGTTGTGTGATGTGATTTTTATATTATTTAATTAATCTAAAATCAAAATCTCTCGTTTAAAACTATATATAAATCAAAATCTATATGGTAACTAAATTTAAAAGATTTGTTTGATAATTTACAATAATTAATAATTTGTCCTTTTTGAAGGGTAAATATTATTAGAAAATAATGTTTATTTAACGGTTGTAGCATCCTTACAGCTAATTATTGATAACTGGACAGGTTATTTGTGCTTTTAAATGTGACCACTGTTTATGTGTCTTAAGTATGTTTTATTGTCAGTACTTATTGATTTTTAGGTTAATTTTTTCTAACCTAACTAAATGTTTTACTTTGTGACTAGAAATGTCGGGATAATCTTCTACTTCGAAACAGTTAGTTATTTCCCTGGGGATACTCTGATTTATTTATTTAAGGGAGTATTAATCTCCACGCTAGATGAAGCCCTTTTGATAGGGCGTGTACAAAGAGAATCCTCAAACTTTTATTTTGTGTATACTTGCATGTTTTTATATATTTTTTATGTGTTATGTTATTTCTTTGCCTATATGGCTTTGCTTGCTTATCTACGTTATCGTTCCTGTTGTTGGCAGTAAAACTATGTCTTACAAAAGACGTGTTCTGATATTTCTTATTATATATATATATATATATATATATATGATCACACAGTATTTATTGCTATTTCAAATATGATATAACTATTGTTCTGTAGTCCTTGTGTATTCATTTTAAACTGGCACCTTTACCTTTTCTAGTTTGTACTTAATTTTAACTGCTTGAATCAATTTTTACTTACCATTGATGTTTTATGTCATTAAGAGATTTGCGTTTGACTATTTATAAATACCTTGAATAAACATACAACTGCATCAACTTGATAAATTGATTTATTGATCTGTATTGTTCATTTAATTTAAAACGCATGTTAACCCAACTGAATAATAATTTGATCACCTATTGAACTTGAAAGGTTGACGTATTTAAGTTGGGCTAGCATATTTTCAAGGAGGTTTTTACAGAACTAGTCGTTTATTATTTTGTATCAGTTTAAATTCGCTCAAGATTAAGAATAAATTAATAAAATAATACAATCATATTTAACTGTTTTTTTATTTGTGTTTATCTCTCTTTCCCTGTTGTTATGAGGTAAGTCAATCGTTATCAACATTGATCACATTTTATAAAAAGTAATCGCAACGTAGGATCCAGTTTGTTCTTTTTGTTATATTATAAAGTTTGTCATTTGTAAGGTTGGCAGTGCTGTGTCAACTTCCGTTTTGTTAAATATTTGAATTTTACGCAGGTAGAGTAACATCGGCCGTGATTGTCTAGTGGGTAGGGGCCCCGGCTCTTTACAGTACTTTTTTGTAATATCGGATCACTAAGTCTTAGAATCAAACATATCATTGCAGTTGCTCTCTGTCACAGTAAATTCTCTTGGTTTTTGTAGACCACAATATATTTTGTGTATTTATCACGCCGTATCATATTATCACGTTTTAAAATGTCAAAATATCTCTCTATCAAAATCGAATCCCCACGAATAGGAAAGTGATATTCAATGTTCTCAGATCTTCCGGCCTCAACTAGTTTTTATTTTAATTATGGTTAATTGTTACTAATTAAACAAAGGAAGATTTAATTCTTTTAAGGTTTGATAGTACTGATATAATGCATGAGCAGACTTTGACTGGGCCATTTTAGTAGCCCCCTCTTGATATAGACATGCAGTAATACGAGTTACCACTTTCTAAATCGTTATTCAATCCATACAAACTTAGAAATGCAGTATGACAAACTTTAGTTACTTAATGAATGTTTTAGGTTCTTGGATTACGTCAATGCTGGATTGCAAAAATATTGATGATAATTGTAGATAATAGTCATTATGTTAGAAACGGTGGTCAGGCCCATATCCCTTATTTTAGTTAAATATACCTTCAAGAGCGGTATTAAAAATGTAAAAAAATACGGAGTATTATATATAGAAATTACCAAAGAAATCTACAAATTCATATTTCCATCATATTCTATGTGTCGGCTAGAGTAGACGTGTTACAGCACTCACGATTCTGTTTAAATTAATTAAAAGTTAATATTTAAAACTTGTTTAGTCAATCAGGAATTATTCCAAAGCCTTTTCAAGAAGGTAAGCGAATCCATGGCTGGCATCTTAAAAATAAACATAGAATGGCTGCTATCATCGAGGAGAATAAAGTTTTAAAACAAAGGGTCGATAACTTAGAACAATATTCCAGGAGAAATAATGTTCCGATCTTCGGTGTAAAAAAACACCTAATGAGAATCTAGAAGATGGTGTTCTGGATATGTTTTGGAAGAAACTCGACCTTAACATAAGAAATGAAACTATTGACAGGATGCATAGGGTTGGCAAATACGTTAAATGAAAAGCTAGATAGATCAGTATTTATAAAATATGTGAGCTACAAAACGCGTCAGCAAGTGTTAAAATACAGAGAGGATTTAACGAGAGTATCTAATCATTCATAGAATGATTCATAATAATCTAGATGCTTTGAATATTGATGTTGTTGTCACGCGATATGCTGATCTTCATTAATAATATTAAAAAAATATCTAGTTACTTTTAATTCTTAACGACTTTTTCTTATAAACTATTATTATATAGGTAACTCTTATTGGTAACGTATCTCTCTAAAAAAGGGTACTTTACTTTCCTTGCACTTATTAACCTTTTGAATAAACTTCCGATTGCTTGTTTCCTTTTGAACAATTAAGTTGAATTGAAGTCTGATGAGATTCCAATAGTACTTACTGAAAATTACTTGTTTGAATGCTAAAAACAATCAATTTCCACGGCTAAAAAAATTAAGAAAACTTTCACAAGATGGAATCAAAGAAACACTAAGAGAAAAAAGAAATATTATTCTAAACGAATAAATATGAATTCTTGATTCATTTTCAATGTGTTCTAAAATAATAAATTAATTTGTTACCTTTTAATGAAAAACAATACAATAGATTGCATTTTTGACTTTAACAATTGTGAATTGATCCTTAAGTAAGAGACAGATATAAATAAAATATTAATCAGCGACGGATGTCTAGATACCAATGTAACGTAAATATTTAAAAACACTAAACCTAAAAGCAACTAAAAAGTGATGCTACAACGAAACGAAAAACCAAATATTTCCAACACCAAAGTGGAAACAGGTAGGGGTTAGTGGAAAAAGCGCCTTGGTTACACGTGTCAACACTCCTCTTTTAGTTTATTGTGCAGCGTTAAAATCAGTCTACATAAATTATAGCAGTAGAGAAGACAAGATTTTTCGTCGCTTAGTATATCGCAAGAAATCTCAAATAGTAAAAGGAAAAACCTAAACAGCTTTTTTGTTTGCCCTGGCAGTTATCTTGATTTGAGAAATGTTTTTTTATCAAAAATATTTTTTGCGCTACCGACCTACTTTTTGTTTCTTTCCCGCTTTGTTAACTGTTACAGAGATCTCAACTGTCCAAATTGTTATCGGTTGCTACGAAAAGAATCAAATAACAAAACTATTATGATTCATATGTGCCAGCAAAATTCTGACCGACTATGACTTTTTGTATGAATAAACATTTTACTTTCAAATAGTGTCGTTAGCGCAAAGCATAGTATACAATGCTTATTGTGAAGTTTCTCGTTAACTTTCTCTCGATCTGTTGTAATGTACTTACCGATCTTGCATCGTAGTTAGTATGCTATTGTATTTGTAAAATATAAGTTCCAAACATACGGTTAGGTGTGTATTTACTACTTAAGCTACATTCTAAAAATAAACAAGAAATAACAACAAAAGAAAACCCGATTAGTGCCATTCAGCCCTTCTTGAAGCCCACCATGGAAAAGGCAACATTAGAAATTTATTACATAAAATATTTACAGAGTTAACGTGTCCTCGATACAGCAAAATCGATATAACTGAACAAATACTGGACATTCAGGAGAGTATTTTAGGTCTCTATATTTAATTATTTTACTTTTGTAAAATTGATCCACTATGCAAATTAAATTGTTAATTTAGGGTGTAGTAAATTAAATCTTAGTGTTCAGCCTTCGGTTTCTTGACAATGGTCTCTAATTTGGTAATTTTTCTTTGTTTCCCTGCTTTGGTTTAAATTTAAAGTGAAACCCCCTGCTGTATTTTCTGACAGGGTAGGTTCTTTCTTTTCGTGGTTTGTTAAATCGCTGTTTCACATATGCAGGTTAAATTTTACATTCTGGTGTAATAACAATAAATTCATATCATAGCAGTGCACCCTGCGTGTTTTGTTTTGTTTTAGAACCAGCTTTACAGGATTTAAAAGAAAGTTCTATATTTTATTCAGAAAATATGAAATTATTTTGAGAGCTTCATTTTAATTAAATTTTGATCAATGTCATACAAGATTAACGGCAGTATACACAATCGGTGATTCGCTTTAACTGAATGTTAAATACCACGAATATTATTGTTTAAAAAACGTATATATGGTAATTAACGCCCGTTAAAGTTAATCAGCGATTGTTACACTTCTTAATAACTAATTATAAAATTTCTAATGTAATTTCTTTACTGTAAAACAAATTTTTTCTAACATCTAATCTCGCAATTCACGTGGTTAAGTGGTTGTATGAGCTGTTATGTACTTTTTTCGCTTTTTGGCCACATTAGAATGTACTTCTATCTCAAGCCTTTAATACCAATAAAATAATATCTTTCATTACGATTTGTGAGCGTTTCGTGCTAAACTGCAAAACCTTCTCGTTTCGTGCGCAAACAAAATGGACAATTAAATTTAGTACTAATGACTTCTCGTTTCGTGCGCCCATCTCAAATTTACCTGCTGGCTTTGGATACTTTTTAAAATACGACTATTACATACAAATTGTTGATCTTCTGCTCAGTATTTTATCTATTTTTTCACTCCAAATATAAAAAATCTAAGGTAGTAATAAAAAGTATTAATTAAGACCAAATAAAGAATTTTTTCGTGTTTTTCTAAGTACTCATGTAATTTTTTAAACCGGTTCGACTGCTTGATCAATTGCATGAATTTTCTAAATTACATATTTTAGCGACTTTTACATTCTAATTAATAAAGGGGAAATCATAATGGATAAGTACATATAAATAAGTAATTCATTAGATATTAGGAATAAACATGTATAATATATAATTATAGGAATACTTGTTAACACTCAAACAGCTTTAACAGTTATTACAATTTACAAAACATCCGCATCGACAGATTAAGAGAAGTAAGATTTTTCCCATATTAATGTTGCTTTAAATTCTGTATATTATGAATTCTTGTTTCATATTGCAAATTTAATTATGTTATGTATTTCAAGGAAATTGCAGGTAATATTAGCGGTACATAACAAAGAAGATATTAGTCTCTCTAAAAGGAAATTCTTTGAAGAGGATAAATTCAAGTATTTACAACAGCACTTAGAATATTTGATGCTCTCTATATTTCTGTACAAAGAAAAGCACTATGGATTTAATATATAAGTATATAAAAAATTCTTAGTTTTTAGTCAAATCTTGACATTGAACGAAATTTAAGTAAAAACGTACACTTAATTAGTCTGTATTATCTACTTTTCAGTAGATCTGTATTATCCATCAATAGTCTAAATTGAGTAAAGTTCTCGTTTATTTATTACCGTTACTAATAGTAAACAAATGATGCTTAAGTAAAAGAGAGTACCAAAGACAGATAATTTGCTTACATTTTAGCTAGCTCTGTCTTCGCTGAAGTGTAGAATATTAAAGTTACTATCATACTTGATATTCAGATAAGATCAAGTAAACATGTGCAGGTAAATAAAGCAAGAAATGAGAAGTCATTAACGGCATCACTTTAATTCCGTACTAAACGAGAAAGTTCCAGGTAGATTTTCGTCGGTGGACGAAACGCGACGCACGAAACAAGAATATACCTTCACTACAGAAAGTGTTTTATTTTGCATAAATGGCGATTATCAAAACACAGGTCAGGTATGCTCTTAATTCACCCTTCTCTAGCTTCGTAATAATACTTCTCAAGCCCTATTAAGGTTTCATTTGTAAACTCAATTGTCAACTAATTCATGATGCTAGATGCCAGTCTCCTTAGCTTACTCATTTAGTCATTTATTTAAGGTTATTGTACATATTAATTTCATGTTTCTAACATTTGTCTGCAGCACTGAAGCTGGTGGAGAAATTTTAGAATAGTGAAGAATTCGAAAATTGCACATTAGAGTTCACAATCGTAGTACAGAAATCAAGTGTATAATAAAGTGATGAATTTAAATGCGTTAAATAAAATTACATTTGTTGAGATATCCACCCACCTGGAGGATGGGTCCCGGAAACAGGCAGCAATGCACTCAGTATTCTTCCATAACAGTAAGTTTTATAACATAAGATTCTGTTCATAAGTTCTGAAAATTTTAGCCGAAGTTTTGCGTCACGGTTTTCTAAGCAACACCCTTTAACCTATCACAGTTTAAGTCAGAAAGTCAGATTGATCTACCATAATAAAGGATATTATTTCGCTGATTTTACTTGTCTGCTGGTGAGGGGTGACCGTTTCGTGAAGGAATTCAGGAATCAATTACAAACAGTCCAAATTTGGCTTTTGGGGAGTGGTGTGTACCATTCCTTTTATATGATTTCTTGTGAAAGATTGCGCAATCGGCGAGGCGTACCCCATCGATATCCAAGAAAGTATCCATTGTTCTTTAATATTTGTTGTTCATTAATATTAATATTTAAAGTAGCCTCGAAACGAAGCTCTGTCGAGAGCGCACCAGGCCTATCACTGGGAGATCGGGGTGGCGAAACCATTTAAAAACCAAGTCCCACCACATTTGAGGTTGGATTCGATCGGGCAGTGGCCCCAACCCCTGTCTCGGGGAGGAGCTTATGAAGGTATGAAAGAGGACTGGAGGGCTCTCTCTATTCAACTTAGTTACGTTGGGGGAATAGTCCTATTGCTGGACGAGGTACTTAGCCCGGTATGAAAGAGGACGGGAGGGTGCCGGCGGGTGAGCACGTGTTAAGTCAATCGCTCCGGTACTATCCTGGTTAACTAGTAGAGGGTTGATAGGCAAGCTCGCTCCGACCAGTGAATTACTGGGAGCAATTGCTATGCAATTCGCGCGTTGATTGGGCGTATCATAATCACTTCCTCATTGGAAGGAACGTGGGGGTATGTTGATATAGGAATCCCACGTAAAACATACAGACAATCTTGTTCTTTAATATACTTTATTACTAGTATCCGAGACCAGCCCGAAGATAGAGGGAGGGCAGCCGTTAGAGGTGTCGGTAAGCACCACAGGGCGTTCACCCTTAGAACTGGTCGTTGTCTAGCCCATCCCAGGTTTGTCTTGGCAACGGATGACGCAATCAGAATTAAATGTGTGGTAGAGTTATGCCGAGGTGTTGCGTTTACGTTATAGCGGAGTGTTTCTCAACGATGACCCTAAAACGTTGCGGAGGGAGCTCTGCTAACAAGGGGGTCCGGTGTGGGTGGATTGAATCTTACCTGACGTAGGGCCTTTTATGAAGCCAAGTATCCCGCTGTCTGGCCTAGACGAATGGAGGAGATTCAAGTGAGGTTTACCTCGGTTAGGGAGTTCGCTCGCTAACCCATGAGAAACTGCATGCCACCAGGTAGCGTTTCGGAGGTGACAGTATGGGGGTCTGGCATATGCTGTCAGTTGCAGCGTTAGATTCCCAGAAATCGTCTAGAGACCTACACTTAAAGGGCGTTGATGCGAAGATACAAAGCCTTTAACGTTCAAGACAACTTCACCTTAACGGGTACACACCGGGATGCTACTTTGATGGGCCCTTAAAATAGCCTCGAAACAAAGCTCTGTCGAGATCGCACCGGGCCTATAACTGGGAGGTCGGGGTGACCAACCCATTTAAAAACCAAGTCCCGCCACATTTAAGGTTGGATTCGTTCGGGCAGTGGGCGCAACTCTGGCTTGGTGTACTGAACTGCCCTAAGTTGGGGGAATAGTCCTAATGCTGGACGAGGCATTTGACCCCGTATGAAAGAGGACGGCGAGGGTGCCGGCGGGTGAGCACGTGTTAAGTCAATCGCTCCGGTACTAACTTGGTTAGCTAGTAGAGGGTGGATAGGCAACCTCGCTCCGACCAGTGTGTGACTGGGAGCAATCGCTATGCGATTGCGAGTTGATTGAGCGTATCTCAATTACTTCCTCCCAAGGGAAGGAACGTGAAGGTATGTTAACACGGGGACTCCACGTAAAAACATTTAGACAATCTGTTCTTTAATATTTTGTGTTTCATTGTAGTGCAGTGCAGATTTAAAGACAAATATTTACACGTATGACCCAAGGTGGAAAGAATTTTATTTTACAGTGTAGAAGTTAAAGAATAATCGGTAGGTATGTGTTAAAATTACAAATAAATTCATCAAATAACAATAACTTATTTAATGTGTTTCTAGGATGAATCAGAAATTGAAGAATTCTTCAATTGCTAGCAATGCTAGCATAACTGTAATTCAGAAAGGTGCTCGTATAGAATTGTTTATAATTTTAAATTTTTTAGTTAGAATCGAAACGTATTATGTGTTGTCTTGGAGAGACAAGAAATTTCTGAAAACCCCTTAAAAGAAGCTCTGTTATGTCTTATTTTTATATTATACGCACGTTCAATAAAAATTACTTTGATATTATTTTATGGTTCATACAATCTTTAGGTCACATGTAGTAATGTAATACTCGCAGGTACGATTGCATTTAAAAGTATTTTCGCAGGTCACCATTACATTTAAGAAGTATTTTCACATTTGTATTTTAACCCCGAAAAGTACTATTGCGATGAAATATTAACTTTGTCATGTAACTTTACTCGGGTTTTTTAACGTTAAAATGTAAAATTACACTGAGATTGTAATTTTAACCGGTAAATTTATTTCAAAAGGTAACATCACAATGCAAATTTACCCTAATATTGAAATTTCCCACTTCCTATGAAAATTACATTTTGATGTAAATTTACCCCATAAAAATGGAGGTAACATAATTGCCTACATTATTTAGGGTAAATTTACCGATTCTCTTTTTAAAGTGTGCATAATGTTTTGCCAAGTACGTAATTTTTAGTGCTCTAATATTATATTCCTATTACTGTATTGCATAATAACGTCAGAGTTAAATAAGCAACAGTACTATATACCTACAATCACACACATAACAAAGTTTCCCTAATACAATGTCTTTGCGATTTACTACATTGTTCCGGCCAACCGTTCAGTTATTTATTTATACACACCTTAACTAATAATTAATAGACCACAATAGTTACTAGATAAGTGCCTCTGAAGCTGATCAACCAAATATTTCCTTCACTGAAATAAATTTTCATGTAAATTTACACGTAAATGCTTGGTAATCAGTGACCTGTGATAATACTTGGAATTTTACATATTACACGTAAACTTAATTTGTTCGTGTATCTTACAAGGCTTTTGTAAAAGAGTTTTTTACAATAAGTTTGTATTAATACAAACCATCCGATCCATGTAATATAGCAAGATTTAACTTTTAGAATTTTTAAATTCTTTTTCTGGTAAATTTACAAAATAAATGTAATTTTACATCTATACCTTGTAAGATTTAAACTTATATTTTTATATCATTATTTGAGTAAAAATATATTTTTAAATCTCATATTAAGAATGAAAAACACTTATTTTTAACAACTTGAATATAAGTGTACGTGACTTGAAAGTTTCCCATGCATTACATCTGTGGCTATACCAAACCAATTCAGCACCTGGTACGGATCTGAAAACGGTAACAAAAACATTACATTATTAAAAACAATCAATATTAAGTATTACAGGCAAGCCTCAGTATTATATGCTGTTTTATCTTCTATTATAATCTTAAATGTAGGGAAAATCGGCGTAAGTTGACATACAGGATATTTGCTTTGCAAACTTACAGTTTTAATTTAAAAATATTTATTTTAATAAAGTTGTTTTATTAATGTATTCGCAAGTTGTTTTGATTTTGAATTTTTCGATTTAGTTCCACAATTACAATAAAAAATATTTGAGCAAATTCCATAAACCAGGAAATTTCTCTTGGATATTCGCAATTTAATTAAAAATACATGGGCTTATTCTTTACAAATTGTTTATATTCACCTAGAAGCACTTGTATTAATTAACTATACTACTATTAACGCCTAATAATGCAGAGACAGATAAAATGAAAAGGATTCAATGAACCACATGTAAAATGCAAGCGTTGTATCGGTGATGGCGGGGTTCGGTTGTGGTAACTAGGGTTCCTGGGTCTCGACAATTTTGCTATTCCCGGGACTCGAGACTGTTTTTTCCGGAGGTTCCGGGAATTCCCGGGAATCCCGGATAGTAATTTTACCTGGGCACCTAACACAAAAATCCAAATATTTGTTTTTAAAATTGCTTTAATTAATCCTCTAATCACTTTCTCCAGAAGTTCCCATTGAAAAATGATTGCAATCATGTAATGAAAAGCACAGTAGTACATAAATAAATTCATCCGATAGATTCATCCGATCATAAAATTATTTTTCTCTCTTTTATGCCAAAGCCTTCTCTGTTTAGTGTTGTATTGTTTACTGGTAAGTCTTAAGTTACTCATAGCTTTTATAAAACATTTTTCCTGAATATGAAAATGATAAATATTATTAGCAATAATAAAACTGTGAAACTTTTAATAATCTTTATTTATTTCATGATTATGGAGTTCCACAAAATAAGGCTGGAAACAATAAACAAGATTATTAGCAATAGTTCGAATTGATATTCCATCTTCTGCGACCTATTGAGATACATACACTGACCGGAAAAATTATCGCATCACTTAAAAAACAAGGACTTGCGGCTACGTGATGCTTGAAATAGTTCAACTGACTGACTGCATAGGGTAGTAAGATTATTTGCCAAATTCAGGAGTTGGCTATGAGTTGTTTAACACCAATTGTATACACTTTTTTAAGGTGAAGTGTCAAACAATCAAAATTCTTGCTAATTTTCTGATTTTTCAAAATCTATTGAGTTGCTTTTTTTTAGGAATCCATGTAAGTTAGCGTTTAATTTTTGAGCTGATTTGTTTAACTAGTGATTTTTGACAGTTATAAACAGAAATGAACAGAAACAGCTACCATTTAACAGCTGAACAAGCTGCAATGGCTATTGCTCTCTTGAATGACGGCAGAAGTCAACGCTATGTTGCTAGAACTCTAGAAATGAACCAGTCTACGGTTTCTCGAATTGCCTAAAGATATTGGGAGACTGGCGAACTCAAAAGGAGATCAGGTCAAGGTCGCAAAAAAGCTACATCTCGAGCTGATGACCGATTTGTTCTCTTAACATCTTTACGAAATAGGCATTTAACTGCACCACAGCTCCAAAGTGAGCTTCATAATTCCAGAAATGTTCAGGTGAGCGAGAGAACAATCCGCAGACGACTGGTAGAAAACAATTTAACCAGTAGAAGACCTGCGAATGGTCCTTTACTGCTCCCACATCACAAAAGAGCGAGGTTGCAATTTGCTCGCGAGCACATTCATTGGACAGCCGACGATTGGGGAAAGGTTCTCTTTATGGATGAATCCAGATTTGCTCTTAATTCACCCGATGGTCGTCTTAGAGTATGGAGGAGGCCTGGAGAACGTTATTCGGAATGCACGATGGTCGGTAGGGAAAGCTTTGGTGGCGGGACTGTTATGGTCTGGGGAGGAATTAATCTCCATGCCACGACAGACCTCGTTCCTGTCGTTCGTGGTGCTTTAAATGCTCATCGGTACATAACCGAAATATTGGATCCACACGTTGTGCCATTTGCACCATTTGTGGGTGATAATTTTCTGTTTATGCAAGACAATGCACGTCCTCACATTGCCAGAGTGGTGACTAGATACTTCGAAGAAGTCCAAATTCAAAAATTAGACTGGCCTGCAAGAAGTCCAGATTGTAATCCCATTGAACATGTCTGGGATGAACTTGGGCGAAGGATCAAAGCGCGAAGAAATCGTCCACAAACACTTAATCAACTTCTTGAAGCGCTTAATGAAGAGTGGGAACAAATGGATCACGCAGTGATCCAAGAAATGATCCAAAGCATGCCTCGTAGAATGGCTGCCGTTATTCAAGCTGGAGGAGGTAACACACGGTACTAGAAGTGGACTTGGAGTGTGAAATTCCAAAACAAAGATGTTTATGTCCAAGCGAATTGACGGACATATGAGAGTAATTTTCATTTTAATAGCAATATTTATTTGTTTCGAGTGTTATTTGTTAATTAATTGTTATTATTGTTAAAAACTAGATGTTAATGTACTAATTTCAAGTTACTTTTTTCATAAAGTTAAATTTGTATCATAATAGATCAAGTTTTTTTAGTGATGCGATAATTTTGCCGGTCAGTGTATATTGCACTCAAGTTCATTGTTTTTCAAAATTTTAAAATTGATTGTTAATTTTTAATTTTTTGAGGCACAAGGTACGATATCTTCCTCAATATTTTTTAAATGCGACTCGTTCATGCATTCTAAATGCCGCATAAGCCCTCTAAAATTCGAACCTTACGCAAAATTCCTATAGAGTAATAATTGCATTGAGCCGTTTCTACATTTTTAAAACGATTTCAAACTACGATTTGATTTATTTTCATCTTGAAGCTAAACAGAAAACATTTTAGTTATAAATTTAATAGGTAAATAAAGGCTAGATGAAACAAATTCAGAAATCTAGTAAATTATCATTACAAAAACTATCAATTCTTCTTGGAATCCTTTACCTATTGAAAACGACCAGTTGTTAAAGAGATTAAGACCATACTTCAATATGGTTTTAATTAATTTTTAAGTAAAAACATTCTGTTTAGGTCTTTAAGAAGACTACCTTAACTGTTTATAAATAAGAGCAGGAATTCTAGATGAAGACCCTTTTTGAATATAATTGAATAGAAACTGCAAGTTTATTTATAAAGAATGCTGTGGCGAGGCACCATACCTAACGGTACTTTCTTACTGAGAATAATCCCTTTACCTTTATAGATTGTTTATAGACGAGTTGTAAATGATTTGTATGTGTTTGCAAAGACTGCTTAGTATTAAAAAAAACTGGTTAAGAGAACCATCTGTCCAAAGCAACACACAAATAAAACCTTAATTCTAAAGTAAGAACTTTAATTAAATACCTTGTAAACAAAAGTCCCGTGTCTCGAGTTATTCTTCCCGGGACTCGAGACAACAGAAAATAGAGTAATTCCCGGGTCAGAAACCCTAGTGGTAACGAAGATGATTGGTCAAGTTCTACAATAAGTTGGAAATTAAAATTGACCATGTAAACCTACAAGATTCATGGAAAATCAATAAATACGTAATAAAAATATCATGTTAAAATACATTGGTTATGTATTTATATGTATATACGAATGTAGAAAAAATAATTATGCAATAAAATACATGTAAAAGTTCGTGTACCTGATTGTAAACCACTTGTAAAATTACATACACTTTTTTCAGTGTATGTTAAGACATGGTCAAAATAAAGAAGCAAAAGTAGTAATAATAAATTAAAATAAACATAAAACGGACTTTTGTTTTAAACTAGAAGTTAAATTAAATTAACTAAATATTTATTTTTCCTAAAACAAACAAAACAAAAAAGCTAAATAAACAGTGTAAAATCTCATAAATATTCCAGTTAGCTTCAGCATTTAAGCTTATCATTAGTTGTTCATTAAAAGGACAATCCCTGTTAACGTTCCCAGATAATTATACGTTAAAACAATTCAACTGTAACTACACTTTAATTAGGGAGATATTTAATTAAAAATATTATGCACGAACAGTTGCATTACTAAATTATAACATCTGAACTTATCCGATAATGCTTATAATTATCTTTAATTAATATTTACTTTAGTTTTAATTGGCCAAACAAACTGACGCTTTTAATTTCAACGAAATTAAAAATCCGAGGATTCATTTACCACATTCACAATCTAATTTGCAGTTTAGGTTTCGGTTTTAACTTAATTGCCTCTCGGAGAATGTATTTTCTTTATCTGGGTAAGTGGGGGAAAAACTTAGAAATTAACAGTCGGAAACTAAAAATATTTGAGATAATTATTTTTAAAGCATCGTTCGGAATAAATCTCATTTCTACGGAGCTTTATCGTCGTCGCTTTTACCGTTCGTGACCAGAATAAAAATCGGAAATCAAATACTGAATAAAGTGATAAATTCCACGAAACTTTAGAAAACGTTCTCACCTAAATGGAAATAATTGATTTGAATCCCTAAATAGATTCTTTCTAGCATTATTTCTCTTGACTAGTGTGCATTAATACAGAATATATTAATAATTATTTTTTTATTATTTTCCATTTTTGAGTTTATCCATGAACACTACATGCAGTGGCGACGCGTGTCTAACAATTTTGGCTATGGGTATTTTTGTATAGCAACGATATAGTTATCAACATTTATTTTTATGTCCTAGCACAATGATTTTTTAGATATGAATTAATATTAATTAGCGTTAAAATTATCTATTAATTGTAGTGTTTCTAAATAAATTAATATATTAGTTGTTAATTACACACTATTAATAACATTATTGCATGACTTACACTTATCGAAATAACTTATTGCTTACTGGTAGGACGACGCACACTGAGGACCTCTCATATAAGTAAGTGCTCCAAATAGGATTTTTGATTTGTAATCTTGAAAAAAACACATAATGCAGGTATGTAGAAAAGTATTTGACACATTCATATGCTAAGTATTGAATCGCTGACAGTTGTCATAGCGAAGATATGAAGGTGACAACTTACTCTGCTCACTCGGTTTTTGGCAGTTTTACTTCCTCTGTTGAAAATACTCCCGGTTTCTTTGTGTTGTTTCTTAAATTCTGTGCCGGATTGTTGTAAATACCACTATGGCTCGTTTAGAATAAAATATGTAGCTAACATTATCTCTTTGAAGAAACTGTTTTACGTAATTACTTTTGTTTTAAAGACCAAAATCTAAATCAGGTCTATGATTTAGTTTTAGCCGTTTTAGTATCGCTGTAATCTACGGGCTTTTGTTGTTATACTGAACAGTTTCGCAAAATTTTGTTGCGCTAATTAAAAAAACTCTGATTCAAAGTTAACTGTAATGAAATAATCGACCTGATTTAGATTTTGGTCTTTAAAACAAAAATAATCGTTTAAAACAGTTTGTTCAAAGTGATAATGTTATCTACATACCTTGCCCTAAACGAGACTTAGTGTTATTTATAACAATTTGACACAGAATTTAAGAAATAATACAAAGAAACCGCGAGTATTTTCAAGAGTGAAAATAAAACTGCCAAAAACCGAGTGAAAAGAATAACTTGTCACCTTTATATATTCGTGGTGACAACTGTCAATAATAATAATAATAATTACTACAACCCATAACCTAAACCAAGGCCCCAGAAGCTATAAGCTTGTGCGGGAGGGAGGGGGCGATTATTATTATTATGTAGGCCCAATGTGCGGCTGCAGCCGACTTATAGATGGAACAGCGCAAATCCCACATTTGTGTTACAGCTAAGGAAAACTGCAGAAAACCTTAACCAGATCTGCCAGCGCCGGGAGTCGAACCCGGGCCGCTTGGGTGAAAGTCCGGCACGCCAGACATTACACTACCAAGGCTGTAAATATTCCTAAGAATTAAAAATCCTATTTTGAGCATTTTACCTTATATGAGAGGTCCCCAGTGTGCGACGTAGTTACATAGCGATTTCATGGACCTCAGTTACATGACTTGTATGAACTCAACATTTATTTATTTGACCGACTTGCTGACTGGCTACAAGCAAAGAAGTGTGCTCTGAAACCACAACCTATTATACAATATCAACATGTATTTTCATTTAATAATTTGGTTAGAAAAAAATGACCATTATTTATAATTATTGGTACATATTATACAACTTAATACTTATTACTTTTAATAATTAATAATGGATATTCTTTTGGGTGTATCTTTGGTTGTGCTGTAATTCTGCAGCACTTAAGCACGAGTCGCCACTGAGTAATTTATTTACGTTATGAGCACACATACGATTCAGGTACATGTCCTCCTCTTTTTGTATAACAAATATGACGCACCCCATTACTTTTGACTACATAAAACCATGCTTCGATCATGGTAACAACATATTCATATTCGGAACCTGCTAAATAATCTTCGTACAATTTCTTCTTAATGTGGTATTCTTTAAGGGCATAAACAATTGTTTTACGACGAAGAGTTTTTTGCAAATCTTTGATTATACGGCCAATAGTTCCCTGAGATGTATGAAGCTTTTTAGCAATCTCATTTCGGCTGGATGATTCCTTCGATGTTAAAATTGTAACTCTTTTTATCAGGATGGTAGTTCGTATTGTACGAGTACAATTGTACATATACGATTTTTTGGGAATTTCTTGACTATTTACTAAATCACTTCGCCTTTCACCACGATGTTTTAATATATTAGAAATTGACATACGTGTAATAGAAATTCCATGATCTTGAAGTTTTGTTATAATTTTTTTATGAGAAAAACTTTTGAAGAATTTTACCAATGTTTCTGATTCTTGGGAAAACTGTTTTGGCAATTTAGTAGAAACTCACGTTATAAACTCAAAAGCTGATTAAAAACGTTTCAAACCGTCAAATTGACGTACTAATAAAGTTTAGACATACACACTCCTACTCTCAGAACCATTTAACTCGAATAGTTCGGTTTCCATAGTATCCATTATTGCAAATAATTGTAACTATGAGAATAGATTTTTTGGATCGAAAAGAGTTACAATGCCGAACTTCCCCTATATTTCTCCAATACTCACTTCCCTGAACGCTACTTCGATTTTAGTGGCGGAAAGGCCTGCAGAGTAAGACAACACCAGCTGTTCCATAAGCGCTGTTGAGCTGCACTACTCCCCAGAATTGAAAATGAGAATGCGTTTTATTCCCTTTAAAATCAAATTTAAATACATTCTATATTAATAATTTAATAACTATCATAGACAACTATGACAATTTCCAAACAATTTGCTGGGTGCGGCGATTAATTATACTGTAATTAAATTCTCAAACGAATACGTGGGCTATGCATTCTTATTAATTGCTGCCAGTGTCGGCAGCGCTCTGCTGCAGTATGCGAATGCCGCGTCTGCATATGCAACAAACCTGTATCATCATTTGCATGGCGCTGCTTTTAATGCCAGCACATACGTTTATGTGTTAGATTCTCTAATGCTTTCCAATTGTTTTAGCTTCGTTCAATATTCAAACAATGTTGTTAAAGTAGGTGATAGATCAATTTCTGCTTGGTGAATTTATTATTTCTAATAGGTTTTATTATAAATTATAGTTATTTATTTAATTAATTAATAGCTTAATAATATATATCTTTAACTAATGTTTTTATGTTTATATTTTATTTTATAAAGTTGTGTTTTGTAATGTGTTTTAAAAAAATATAAATATACGTTCATTTGTTCTTGGTATCTTAATTAACCAAACATTAATCCGTGAATTCCCTGCAGTTTGAAGTGACCTTAAACTGAATCTAATAATGAAATGAAATAGGAATAAAATAATTATTAACAGTTTTACAAGATTTATTGTAATTTACATAGCTGACATTTGTTTCGACATAAAATGTCATTATCAACATAAATGTCGAAACAATTGTCAGGTATATACATTAAAATAAATCTTGTGATAACTACTGATTATTATGTTAATAATTATTTTATTTCTAATTATTTTATTTCTAATTTATTTATTGATTATTGGGTTTCACGTAGTAAAGCAGTAAATTAAATCTACAATATCAAACCGGTCTGTATCTGTACGGCCTTAGTAAATTCAGAAATAAATTAATATTCCCACTTCATTTGCTGGTTGGCTATTTGCAAGACAAGTTTACGCTAGGTAAATTGCCGTATGCGCAACCAGCGGTGTTTAATAATGTTTATGCACATATGCATTATAATTAGGCTATTATTGCTAGACTCGTCTAAACATAACCGTCTCTTTATGGCCCAAGAGCCTCTTTATGATCCGACGGGCAATAAAGAAATGTCAATTAAATGTCAGAGCTGTATTTGTAGAACTTGATTGGTTTTTAATATAATTTGTAAACTTATCACCAATGAAAATAGTCTAAAATTAAGTATTTTGGAATGGTAACTATAGTAACGTACTTCGTATAAGCACATAAGTATACGCACAGCGGCTTGATGTACCTACGTACTCATTTAATTAGATTTTTTACACAATAATAGATTTGAGATAAAAACTCAATCTGTGCATAAAATAGTGTATGTATTTCGGGTATAACTTGCTTTTATGGCCCTACAGCCTTTTCCTAGCCCTCGGCTAGCGCCTCGGGCTAGAAATAACGCTTCTGGCCATAAAAGCTTCTTTATGCCCTTAATACCTAAATAACTATTACATCTCTAACAGCTGACAGATGTCGGTTATAATAGTTATTGCAAGACCGTTACTTAGAACTTTACGTGCGAGCGAGGTACCTAACATGCGAGCGACTAGCGAGCTTGTTATCCATGCAAGCACATAGGTTTCGTGTAACGGTCGACCATTGTATAACGGTTTATGGTATACTGACTCGTAAATCTTTAATAAATAATTCTTTCATTTACTGAAGCAGTGTAGCACAATACGTAACATATATATGAATGTTTGAATGATGATTCATACATATGAACATATGTATGAATTAATAAATATGTTTGTTGCTATGGTATTGTACCATCAATACCATAAAGTACCATACGAGCCTTTATCTTTACCCATAGAAACAGAGCTCAATAAACAGAAGTTTACGAGTCAGTATACCATAAAATATTTAAAAGTTGTAGCTTGTGTATTAACAATATAGAAAATTACTTAAAACACATACGAGTATATAACTGCGTAACTAAATAACAAAAATATTTGTGATTTAAATTTAAAGTTGCCGGTAGTTAGCGGTAAGCTCAAGAATTGTTCTAATGTAATCCTATCTTGTGTTCCTATTCCACCGAATTTACGAATGCGGTATACTGTATAGCTTAAACAACTATGATACTACGATAGTTAGACTGAATTTAAATTTAGAGTTCTTAGTGAGTACAGAGGAGAGTAGGAGTTGAACTTCAGAAGTTACTCTTTTTTGTCCTTTCATTCCACGCGATATAGTGCAGCACTCCCATTCTAAATTCTCACCGGCTGCCACTGGACAACACTATATAGAAAGAAAAAAGTAAGTGTGTTCCTTTAACTATTTCCAACAAACATCCGTTGTTTAAACATTTTTTTGGTATAAACTAGTCTCAGATAACTTTCAAACCCCGCTCTGTTCCGTGTAGTATGTAATTTATTGGCAGGTTGCTTCAAAATTCTGAAAATTTCCTAGTAAGTTTATAGGAGATTACGCGCTAATTGTACAAACTTTAATAATTATTTTCTCTTAAACTCAAATTCCTTCGACTTTTAGAAAATGAGCATGGGCTATAGATTTGTTCAACTTCATCAACACTTAATTGGCTTTCAAGATTTGTTTGAAAAACATATTTTTTACAAAAGCTATCCATTATATATACTTTTTCTTTGCGGCATGATGTTTCTAACAACATAATGTAAATAAAGACGCAAAAATCAATTATTAATCAAAGGAATGGCGCTGTAGATGCAGACTGTTTTTACATTTTAGATATCGTATGTCATATTTATGAATAGTATATTATGTATTAAAGGCTTAATAGAGCTCGCAGAGTCAGTTATAAGACGATAAAGACGTTATATAATTTAACGTAATTTGTGGAAAATGATTTTCCATTTATTTTGAAAGCTGTCGGGGATTTTTCACTAATTCCTTTGTGGTTAGGGACACGTTGTTAAGTTTTGTAATTACTATATTTTACTACGTTTGTTTCTTATAGTTTTATTATTTTTATGCAGGAAACATTAATTAATCACAGACTTTTTGACTCTGAAGCGGAATGAGTTGAAGTTAATTTTCTTTAAATTTTTGAATTTTTTTGCTGGCTTGATATTTTTAATGTAATGTGAGTACCACAAGGAGCGTACTTAAAATTTAAAATGTGATTTTCTCGAAAACTACCGGGAAGGGACCATATGCTGATAAGGAAAATATGTCTTAACCCACTACTGCTACCTACATTACGAGGTTTGTAGTTGTATTAGTTACACCCTGTAACACAATATGTAATATATCTAAATATGTTAATAGCATAAGTAATCTTTAATATTGTAAAACAATGCATATAGTATTACTTATTTATACATGTAATGGAATATACTGAAAAATGTATCTAAAAAAACAAACGCGACCGCCCCAGCGCTCAATCATTTGGGCTCATAAGATAAAAAAACGAATTTAAAATTTCTTAATCTAACCCCTTTCCATATTGCTATTACTATCCACATTAGTATGGCTACAGTAGAGATAGTTAAGAATATTATTTCTCCACGACCACTATGGAATTTGTATATTCTGAAATTAATTTTCATAATAAAAACTTAATATTCTAAATCTTGTTTTAGAATAAATATTCTAAAACACTACCCTACTTATGTGTTTTGCGTGTATTTCATTCCATCACTAGGTATGGGATGAATATTTTGTAACAGTTTAATAAAAAAAAAGGTTAGCCTTGGTTCCATGGTTCACATTAAATGTCATACTTTTTAAGGTTATTGTTCTTGTTTTCAAATTAGAAATACTGCTAAGTTTAAATTTTCTTGTGGTCTTGGAGAAAGCACGGTCTGTTACTCGGTTAGAATCGAAATTTGATGCTCGTGGTTCCTCACGCTCGCTTTCAGCTCGCGTTCGAAAGCTTCCACTCGCATCGAATTTCTTCTAACCTCGTTACAGAATATACTATTCCAAAACTTGTAACTTGTATACCCAAATGTTTGACAAAATTGACAAGACTGTTATAATAAAGGTAATGTTTGTAATTAGAACCAATTTGAAACTTGGTAGAAATTACATTTCCAGAGGTTTCATTTCATTAAAAATGAAGAAAGTGTTTCCTGAAAGTCTCGAAAATGTAGATACAAAGTACATGGTATATTGGTGTGTAACTATTTAAAGTAAATTTTCAAAATATTATAAAAACTAAACAATTGAAACAAAATAAAATTCAAACTATTTATTGTATATTCTGGGCCCGTATTCTTGAACTCATACGAAACAAGTCTTGCATGCGAGATGACGTAATTATTACGTCATAAGATGCAACTTAGTCAATGAAATGTTAGAAGGTAATAGAGTATTACGTCATCTCGTATGCGAAACTCAAGAATACGGGCCCTATTTGTGTTACAGATAAGGAAAAACTGCAGAAAAACCTTAACCAGATTTGCCGGTCCCGGGAGTCAAACCGGGCTGCTCGGGTGACAGACTAGCATGTTAGATACTACACAATCCAGGCTATATAATAGTAACTTTTTTTTTAATTTCACGCCTACACTACGGGGGAACCAACAGCTAAGGCCATCTGTCCCCCATCTAATATGCAACACGAAATACACACATCCATAGTTGAGGTGGCGGAATTTTCCAATTAGAAAGATCCCGTCGCCCCTAGTGGGATTCGAACCCACGACACTTGCAACACGAGTGATGCACTGACACCACTCGTCCACCGCCGGCCCTAATAGTAACTATATTGTGATATTAAATTGTTATTTTTTTCCAATTGACAGATTTTATGAAATAATCGGCGTTCAGAAAACAACCTTTATCGAGTAGGCTTAGGTCACATAGTAATTTTTGAAACTAGTTTGGTAGTCACTGCACTAACTTTTCAAATTACTGTAATAATCACTGTATATATTGATATGATATATTGACGGATGGTATTGTTATATAATGTCAATAAGAAAAAAAGAAAGCACCGCGTTCGGGCGCCATATATATGATATATTGAGATGATGAGGCTTGATTAATATTTATTGTTGGGAATAATAAACCCTCCAACAATTGATGAAAGATGAAAGGTTATAAATTCCGAAATAAAAAAAATATTATTGTTAAAATTCACCAACACAAAATCATGGTAAAACAGTCGAAAAATATACACAACTAAATATCATTTACTATACCTTTATCATCAAAAAACAAATTCTCCTGCTATAATTTATAAACTGGAAAAGAAGTTCCATATATGCATGAGACGAAATCAGGCGGGTCGCTAATTAATTAGGAAGCTATTTAACTTAAATCTGTAAAATATTGTTAATGGACCAGACACAAATAAATACACAAATAAATTTCTTTTTTAAACATTTAAATGGATAAATTTTATTTATGAACACACAAATGATTTTATTTGTGATTTATGAAGATAATTATAATTATTAAAGGTACAACATCTTCCAAGACGTGAGTACATAAAATAATTAGGTTATTTGCAACAAGATTCCATTACCTTCCTTTAATTCGTTCCATTCAAAATAAAATACCAAAAAATTCCTTTAATTTATGAGATCACCCTGTACACCAAATAAATACATCACTTATTTCACTTTTAGTTCACTTTGATTGTTCATTATAACTATTATTTATTAAATTATTAAGAACTTATAAAAATAATTTAAAACAAGATGACATTTGTCATAACCTCATTTTGTTGACAGTTAAAGTGACGTAAAATTCACCAACATAACCTCCAAATTTTAACAAAATAACATACAAACTGACATGACTTCTGGTCTGTATGAAAATTCAAGAGAGAGTAACCAAATTATCGTGCTGTTTTTATAATAATTGGAAAACAATTGCGAATCGCTTGTGATTTTCCTAGTTCGGAACTAGATTAATTTAGTAAGTTACTAGAAACAAGAGTGTTTTTTACACTAAAATGTTCATAACCACATTGTTAATAATAAATTAAACTAATTGTTTAAACAAATGTTATAAAATGAAAGATGAGAATTTTTCCTTTATTTTGATACCTAAAATGGCTATCAAAATGCAAATTTAGAGTGAGGATTCGTTGACAGCCATCTTGGATTTTTCCTCAATCATTACTTTACAAAAATTCAAATAAAAACATTTTAACATCTTTCTACATCCTTTTCTTAACATAAAATTAATCCTAACAATCCTATCAAACAAACATTACATAAATTTTGACACCAAAATTATAAATATAGATTAAATTTTAACATTCTAGCAGACCATGCTGACACGCTACAATTTTGGGATTTCAAAGGCTTAAACCTTCTCATAAGAAATTGCCCACTTTAACATTCTAATGTCAAATGCACCCTAGAACTTGGTTAACAATATTGCAGTAAAATATTTTCCTTAGAAATTCAAATAACATTGAAAAATATTCATTTACTATAGAAAATAATGAATCGTCAAAGAAATAGAACATTTTCTTGAAATTCAATAATAAAAACTGTTAGTAAAGTAATATATACTTCTGTATACCTTCTTAATTATGCCTTTAATAATTCTCAGGAGAAAACAGCCCTTGAATTGGCTTCAAAATACCCAAGTGTGAAAAAATCAACTAACGACAGAAAATCGTCCATCTTAAAATTGAGTTTGTGAAATTTAAGTGAAGAATCTGTTTAAGATTTATCCCTTATTATTTCACAGTGTTGTAGCGTGTATCCTCAACATATTAGATGCAAAATTTTATTGTTTTAAAATAAAAATTCTTCTTTCGCCTGGAAGATAGGCAACACATCGTACATACATGTAATTTGGGATGCTTGTATCATAACAATATGTGTACATAGAATGTACTTTTTCCTCCATGGATTTAAAAGTATTTATTTTACTTGTATAAAAAGTGTAACCTAACCTAGCAATATGTAATTTTTATATTAGTTAAAAAATGCCAACTATAATAACAATTAATAGTGGAACAACTAGAACAAACGACTTTTAAAACGGTTGGAGCAAAAATAAATTGTCTTGCTATAGTAAGTTCCAGTATCAACAAATTTTCATGAAGTTTGTTATTATTTAGATCGTATAAAATTACTAAAATGTGATTTGATTATAAATGCACATGCATGCCTTTTGGCGTAGCACTAAAACTGTTATTGCTGCTATTTAATAGTTTTCATAGCGAAAGAGCTTGTGTTGGCATACGAAACATACCAAAATTTCTTGTTTCTTCAGCTGCTTACTTTAATACTTGCAGCAAGATTGTTTAAGGCAAAGCAAACTTCAGGAAAGATAATATTTGTATAGTGCTGCTTTTAAATACACAGGATCACCGCGCCTTCGGCTATTTTATCCTATTACTGGTAGAACTTCGGTTATCATATCCACTGACATTGTGTTTCATCATAAACTGCATTAACTAATTATGTGGAAACGATATTGTTGCTAAATAATAGCACTACTTAAATTACGATTACATTGGAGATTAGTTAAGCATAAGGTTAAAAACCTTGAAAGCCCTTTTCTGAATCTTATCTCGGAACATTTTATACAACAAAGTTCCAAACAACGAGCGTAGTACATGGTTAAATTTAATTTTGGGAGATTTGCAAGTTTGTAATAGCTAGTTTGAAATGTGCAACTTATTCCTTACGCAATTTAACCTTCTCTTTGTTAAACACGATACTTAGCATGTTAATCAGAATTTCTTGGATTATAAAACCTATAACTAAGTTGATAATATATGTAAAAAATATGGTAATATCTTTCATTAGGTAACATATTTCAGTTTTAGATTAATGTTGGTTGGTATTGATAAAAGCAGGTACTAGAAATGGGAGGTTAATGTAAGCAACGATCTTTGATGACAGGCCTGATAAGTATGTCAAATTAGTACGCTTTTACATTTAGAATTTGGTATTTCTCATAAAAATAGATTTTTGTAACAAATTACCAATATCACCGAATAACAAAAAAGAAATAAGGCTCGTCCCATAAGTCTTCATATCAAAATCATAATTAAAGCAATAAGTAGTAAATGAAACATGTAAAAAGATAATTTTCTAAAATAACTACTACATATAGGAACATAACTGTTTAGTTATGTTCTTAAGGTTTTATGTTTTTAAGAATAATACTTGTGCATAATATTTTTGTTGTAAAAATGCAAATTACCGTACTGTAGTCCCATTTTAAATCTAGCCTAATCTATTCCGTAATTATTTTAAACATATGACATTACAATAAACACCTTCTTAAGTAATATCTTCTCATAATATCTCTTCAGAATTATTTTGATTTTGACATAGAAAACAATTTTGATATTAAGATACTCTACATAGGTCTTCGTTGGAATCCATCCTAAAATACCTTTTTCTACACTGTTGAAGTTATTGGTAGCTATTTCATTTTATGATGCATTTGATCCAATATCTTTGGCAGATTAGAAGGATGAACCACCAGTAGAAATCGTCGCCTGCTGGACTAGGTAAAAGCGAGTTGGCCACTGCATGTCGAATTCATATTTCTCGATTGATATTTATGATACTTCTCAGTGTGACCTTCATAGATTTTGTTATTGGACAGCTGTGAAAAGGGTTACGCAGCCGTAATTTATTTTCGATATTTATCGTTTTATAACAGCTACAAAACTTGATTTGTGCCAAGACAAAAGTGGCACCACGTAAACGCATTTCCCTGTCGCAACTGCAATTGTGTGGTGCTGTGATTCTGTCAAAACTAATATATTTCGTTTCAGATGCCTTTTGTGGTAGACTTTGTAGCATTCTAAAAAATGAATCCCCACGATCAGGCGTCATTGTAACGGGAAAAATAGTCTAAACAAAACAAACTATACGTCGCACGATGGACGTCACTGTAATCTTAATAAAAAAACTCAAATAATAATAATAATAATAATAATTACTACAACCCATAACCTTAACCAAGGCCCCAGAAGCTATAAGCTTGTGCGGGAGGGAGGGGGCGATTATTATTATTATGTAGGCCCAATGTGCGGCTGCAGCCGACTTATAGATGGAACAGCGCAAATCCCACATTTGTGTTGCAGATAAGGGAAACTGCAGAAAACCTTAACCAGATCTGCCAGCGCCGGGAGTCGAACCCGGGCCGCTTGGGTGAAAGTCCGGCACTCCAGACATTACACTACCAAGGCTGGCAAAATCACTAAATACTTACTATACTATATGCACCGGCTGAGATCTCTAATTTTGCAGATATAAATACAGGTGTGGGTGTTAACCCCAAAAGCTTCTAATTAATTAATGGAGCCAGAAGCAGATAAAAACATGTTGGGCGCCACCAAAACTCAGGATGTTAGATTTAGAAAAATTCGGGGAGTCATCAGTTAAGGGAAGAACTTCCTATTTAAATTTGACGTTAGGTTAATCAAACATTTATCAAACAATAAAAAATCTTAATTGACAAAAAACATCAGCAGTTCGTTGATCCTAACTATATCAATCAATAAATAAATTTTAAATCTGTATATTAAAACATAAAAGAAAAATAGAGAAAGGAAATACAAAGCACATCAGAATCAAAAAGTTATCATTCCTAGAAGTTCATTAATTTCGGGATGCCAAATAAAGTTTGCACAAAAAACTTAATTAAAAAATCAACCTTAAAACATTTTCATTGGTCCAAAAAAGTTCAAAAATTCCGGGCAGAAATGGAAAACTTCAAACGCAATAAGGACTGGATAAGAAAAAAGTGCACACTATTAATTATGAACAAAAAGAACTTATATTTATTAAACTTTATTAATAGTTAATATTGCAAAAAATTAACAATTTAAAATCTAGAAAATGGTACCAACATCTACAAATTATTTATTAAGATAAAATTTTCGAAGATTGGAACGTATGTTTTTCATAAGGTTTTGTACAACAGATTTAGACACCGTTTTGCTAACAGTTATCCACATTTTTTTAAAGTCTTCCATGTTTTGCGTTACTTGCCCCTTTTTACGCAACTCTCGCTTAATAATTGCCCAGTAACGTTCTATCGGACGAAGTTCTGGACAGTTAGGGGGATTCATGCTTTTTTCAACAAAATTAATCTGATGTGTTCTAAACAGATCTAGCGCAGCTTTAGCATAGTGAGCACTTGCTAGATCTGCCCAAAAGAGGGGAGGCGCTTTATGCTTTCTATAAAGTGGCAGTAGACGTTTTTGGATACATTCAGTTCCTTTAGTAAAAAAAGTTGAACTCTTCAATCCACAAGAGCAGATTGCTTGCCACACCTTTTCACAAAATTTTTCAATTTGTAAACTTCTCTCCACATCCTGTATAACTTCTCCCTTTACTACAGTATAAAATTTAGGTCCAGGAAGAGTACGAGTATCCATTTTGATATAACTTTCATCATCCAACGATCCTTATTCTTCAACAACTTTTCATACAATTTTCTAGCGCGTGTTTTGGCACATTTTAATTGAACTACACTCCTCTTTAGCATTTTTGTTTCTTGTATGTCTTCATATTGTTCCTTTTTTTGATATTATGCACTGTTCTGTGACAAACTCCTGCTTTTTTAGCTACATCGCGAATCGACATTGATTTATTTCTTTTTAACAATCTTAAAAACTTTTCTTCCACTACTTTGTGAGTTGTACCCTTTTTTCGAACTGATTTAGGTAAATCATTTAAGGTATTGTGTTCTCCAAACTTTAAAATAACTTTTTTTGCACCATTCACAGAAGTTTTACACTCTTTTGCTAATTTTCTAAGTGAAATTTCTTCACTGCACCATTTTTGTACAAAAAATTTTCTGGTTTCACAACTTATTCGTGGCATGATGCTTAATACACAATTTTGACAGAAACAAAAATGATAGTTATGACAATTGCGAGTATAATAAAACATAGTGAGGCTACCCTGATCAAAATACAGCAATTTTTTAAATAATTTTATGCGGTTTTTTATATGTGCACTTTCTTTCTTATCCAGTCCTTACACTATAAAAACAATAATGACCTTACACAAAAAACACATTAACAAACTGCTGACCTGGACGTTGCGGGAACACATTATTGTTTTAAATTCTGAACTATTTTGTCTTAACGAGATTCATCGAACTTTAACATAATTATTTGCAATAAATTCCAAAACGGAACAAATTCTTCAAGAATTATAATGGTAACGGTACTTTAACTACTTAACAAATCTTTAATCGGTAAAACGGAATTATATTTAATTTTCCGATATAACGAAGCGGTATTACTTTTCTTCACTGAACTAACTAAACTTGTGAAATAATCCTTGTATTGGATTAATTTCCAAACAATCAAATCAGTACGTTATAACACTAAACTTAAATTAAGGCATAAACGGTAGTACGGAATATTTTATCGAATTCACTAATTTCGAACTAAATACTTAATAATAAGGATATACACTAATCGTAACGACTCTTTTAAAATATTCTGGGGGCGCGAAGTGCCCGGAGAAGCCTCGAGGCACCAGCCTCTGTGATGGTCGTCTTCGACCGTCCTGTTAAAAACTAAACTGAACTAAGGGATCTGAATTTTATATCATCACAATTAAACTTAAGCGGGGACTTTTTAAACTAACCTGTAGCGAAATAGAGTGACTTTTTAATCCACTCAGGAACAAGCATTAAAAAGCTTCGAGAGAGTTCCATATAATTTTAAGGGACTTCACCGCAACTAAAATCTACTGAACAGGAAACCATAAATATTTCTATAAAATTGAGAATTTGAGTACGTTACAACTTATTTTGTCTACAATATTTGCTTGTCCACTCCACTCTGGCATTTCTTGGATAAAGTCGTCTCCACATAGCATAGGTGGAAAACTTTCATAAGTAATCGTATCAGTTATATTCAAGACAAAAAGTTTCACCTGCAAATTGAAATTAAGTTAGTTCATCTAAAACCCAGCTGATTGTACTTTCAGAGGTTTATTACATTCAGATTTAGCAGCTCACAAGCTTTGATGGTTAGGTCCACATTGGTTAGCTATACCTGCTAAAACCTACAATGAGTCTCAAACAGTAACTATGCCCTCAAACTGCAATAGATACTCCTGGCGAGGAACCTCTTCTGGTCTTGCGTAGTTTAGCATATCTAAGAATATTTTTCATATTCTGTTAGAGACATTCTCGTTTTCGCGAGAAATTGAACAAGTTTTAAAACTTAGATTACTTCTAACACAAAAACTACCTACTCCGAATTTAAGAAAATTTCTCCATTCGATCGGTTTGAATTGAAAAAGGTTAATATGCTACTCGTTCAGCAATGCCAATTGGTAATATTTCATGATGAAATATCTAAGCTCCAACATGGTTAAAGTATGTCTAAACCTTTTCGAAAGCTTTTGCCTTTTTTGGATTAGTTTGGTTGGCTCGGGCGGGCGGAAGATTTAAAACGCATTTGTATCAGTTGGCCAACCAGGCTTATAAACCTTAATGTACTTATTGCAGCAAAATTATTGGATTTTACGAAGCAAATAGGCAATTCAACGAATCACAGAAAGATGTTTTATTTGTTTTAGACAAAAACCAAAATTGTTTGAGCTATTGGTATATGGACAATTTGCCCACAATGTGTGTTTGCCAACTGAAACCGTTCTCAGTTGTTGGTGTTGAGGTCTCTTCTACATAACAATGTCTAAATATTGAAGAATCAAAACTCGGAAAGCTTATGAGTGATTTTTGTGTTTTCTGCCATTTAAAAGTTGTGTCGGATTTGTTCCAAAATATTTAGTTATTGTGGGACCAATTTTGTTGATGCCACAATTCTTTTACAGAATTGACCAAAACAGTAGTTCACTTCGCTTTGGCGGACTCTTTAAAGCAGCTGTAAAGTCTGCTAAATCCCATTTTGCTAGATTGGTTGGTAACCAAGCTGTAACTTTTGAAGAAATTTCAACTATTTGTCCAAATAATGACATTAAATTCGAAACCTCTATGTGCTCTGTCCTAAATCTCTGATCCTAATGACTTAGAGGCATTATCTTCCGGACTTTTCTCGGCAATGGAACCTTTAGGGACAACACCCGAACCTGATTAAGTGATAGACCTTTAAACAATTGTCTCAATGGCAGCTCCACGAACGGTTACACCAAGATTTTTGGAGAAGGTAGCATCGAGAATATTTACATACCTTAATGCAACGGAACTAGTGGACAAATAAAAATTTAGGAGCATTGTTTAACATTTTTTGCCCGATCGGGCGTTTTGGTTCACTTACAAGCTCTGCTCTCACGGCGATAAGTTCAACTTACCGCCCAAGGCTCGGTAATAAAGTACCTCGTCATTTAAGTCGAAAAACACTCACTATCATTCTAAAATTCGTCCGGATTGACACAAAAATTGTTTTTGTTTATTCAACTCCATAACAACCAGGCACATTAACCTAGTGAAAACTCACATTTTCAGTGTGATGTGATTAATGTTTACTCTACATATTTAAAATTCACTCATAGACCCGATCGGGCAAAAAATAGTGTAAGAATTACAGGCGTTAGGTGCGCTTTACCAGTCTTGGCTAATACGGAGACCTCCGCTACGCATCGGTCTCCACACTATTAGCCTCGACTGGTAAAGCGTACCTACCGCCCTTAATACTTAAATAACTATTATGGTATACAGACTCGTAAATATATGTTTGTTGAGCTCTGTTTCTATGGGTAAAGATCCATTTTACGGGCTAGCCCGTTATGAAGCCCGTAAAAATTATTACGGGCTCGTTATCATCAATACCATAGCAACAAACATATTTATTCAAAACGTTCATATATATCTTACATATTGTGCTGTACTGCTTCACCAAATGAAATAATTATTTATTAAAGATTTACGAGTCAGTATACCATAAAACGTTGTACAATGCTCGACCGTTACACGAACCCTACGTGCTTGCACGGATAAGTTCGCTAATCGCTCGCATGTTAGGTACCGTGCTCCACGTGAAGTTCTCGGTAACGGTCTTGCAATGTAAATTACTATTAGTAGTTATTATTGCCGATGCTGCACCTATCAAGAAGTAGAGTGTTAGCCGAATAATTGAGGTATATCTTAGATCAGCTAGTTGTTATCGTTAGGGTAGTTACTGATAGGACTAATCGAGGGGAATTCAAAAGACATCTTATTAAACTGTGTCATTTTCTAAGTTAGTAATAATAAAATACCACTTCTATTTGATGTGGTTTTGCAAGTTTCATCGGTGCAGGCTAGAACGTGTCGCTGTAGGTACTAGTAGAAATTCTGACTGCTTTTAAATGCATGATTTGCCATTATTGAGAGTAAATTTCTTAGTTCTTTTCCTTAACCAATTACTTAATTCTAAATTTCTTACTACATTAACAATTTCACCGCTATTGCTATCCAGAATTTACTAGAAGAACTAACCGCAAAGAGAAGATTTCAGACAAGCCAATTCGGTGAGTTCCTTTTCTCATAATTTTGTACTTGTGAAACCATTGATTTTGTAAAAATACATGTTAATATGAAATTATTAAAGATCATGACTGATGCAAAGCAGCTGTCATTTTACTTGTGTTTTCTAAATTAGTCTTACTAAATTACTCTTAAAACACTACCTTCCAAAATCTATCAAGTGAAAAAAATTCAAAAACTTTGCTTTCAAATCAGATCCCTCCGAATGTTATTATTTGAAAAATTGGGTTTTGTTTCTTAAACTTCTAACTTGAAATGGAGATAACATTGTTTATAAACTATTAGCGACTGACACTTTACAGATGTGAATTTTAAAGTTTAAAATGTGTGCTTTTAGATAATGTAGCGAAATTTTTATAAAAATGAAAATTTGAGTGTTACGAAAGAGTACCGCTTACAGATTACAAATTATAACCGCTGTTACTAGTGGGTTTATTTGAGAATAAATTTTAAGTGAAATAAATAGAGATTAATAAAAAGCTTCACAGTTTTTATTAAATTATAACCTGACAATATCGTTTCGACAGCTAAGCTGTCATTATCAAAGGTAATATAAATATAAACAAACACGTCGTTAAGGTAAATACAAAAAATAGGTAACTAGATAAAATGATAAAAATAATCAGAATTAAATATCTAACACCTCCAGTAACGGAGAATTATTGAGCTCAATCTGTTCATTCATTAGAGGTACCCTGAGTTTGTGTTTGTATATCTCAAAAGCTTGTAAAATGTCTAATTTGCGTTTGTTATTACAAAAATGTAGGAATCTATATATTTAAAACACAAGGCTTATTTTTGTTTCAGTTCGTGTGAGAGTTCCACCAGGCCGATCTAAGCCATTCTTAAAGCTTTCGCTATATAGATTAGTCAACACTACTTAATTTTTATATTTTTCTAATATTTTATTTGTTTAATTTGAAAAACTCTAAAATGTTTAATTTGAGACGGACGAATCGGATATTCACTTGGGGCGCCCTCTCACTTTCTGCGGTGGTGGGTTTCGTAACTGCTCCCGCTTGTAAATATAAAAGGGTGATGTAGCAGTCCACTTCTATCTATCATTAATAAGCGGTTAATGTTTAAAAAATTGTTAGGTTGCATAGACAAAACCCGCATAGTGAAAATTGATAATTAAACCGACCTCAAAGTATTCAAGATATACCTTCATCTATTTTATAAAATAGTAATTATAACATCTAGTCCTTTGATTTGTTAAAAATTAAATATAAATTAATGTAAATAAAAGCAGACCAAAATTATTATAGTCACATATGTTGATTATACTTCAAAATAAAAACCCATGAATTTAAAAATTGCTGAGCACTTTTTCACGCAAAACATTGCTATAAATAAATATCAAATCTTAAACTTACCTATTAGAGCTGGCGACCAAAACGTGTAAGAGTTTTGTAAAGGCCAATATTTTAATATTAGCTTATATTTAGGGTGTAAATAAATATCCTACACAAAAGAACCGCGGCTATGCGGACACTCGCCGTCAGCGCAGCTTCAAAGTTGTAACAAGAAGTAGTGTCATCTAAGTGTTTTCTAAAAGCTGAAAATTGATCATTAAGCAGTTTATGTAATAAAAAACTGGAAAACAGTCTTCAGATAGCGTAATGATCGAACCCGTTGCAGCAGCACCAATTCGGTGGCCGCATGTCTTCAAAATGAGGTCAATGTAAAGTGATTTGAAAAAGCTGGAATTTGGTACAGTGTTAATTTATTGAATATAGTTTCTCAAAAAACAGTCAGACTTCATTTTGATAGCACTGAGCTAGTCAGCAGTCGCTAAAAGCGACGACGCTAACGCTAACGACTGTTTTCCAGTTTCTTATTACATAAAGTACTTAATGATCAATTTTCAGCCTTTAGAAAACACTTAGATGACACTACTTCTTGTTATAACTTTCAAGCTGCACTGACGGCGAGTGTCCCCATATCCGAGGTTCTTTTGTGTAGGATATTTATTTACACCCTAAATATAAGCTAATATTAAAATATTAGCTTTTACAAAACTCTTACACTTTTTGGTCGCCAGCTCTTGGGCTATATGCTAACTACCGCTTCATAAATAAAATTGTCTTCTATTTTTATCAATTTTGAGACGTGAATGACGTGAATATACTTAGTTTAGTTTTAAAAACTCTTGCACCAAACTTTAAAATTAAGAAACCATAAAGTACACAAGAAACTTGCAAAATTATAAAAAACGACTGACGTAACATAAACACTTAATAACTAGTATATTATTTAAAAACACTTGTTTTTTCAAAACAAATTAACGAAAGATGTTACTAATGTTACTCTGTAGAAAACGTACGGACGCTTACGCATAAACGAACCTGTTATTATCTACTGGAGTCTACTGTATGTAGAGTAGTCATTGTATAACGTAGAGGAAATTTTACTCGCACATTTTCACTCTATTTTGTTAACTTTTGATTGTAGCAACTAAAATTTTTTTAAACTAAATATTCAAGTCCCACACTTGGGCGCCAATGTAACATTTAAACATCAAACACTCAATACTTACTACAAAACTCACAAATATGATACCTACGGTACATAATTGCCCCGACTTAAAACTTCTCATGACAAATTATAACTCAGGACGCAGGTACTGATTTCCATAGCTTATTAATTGTAAAGAAAAATAAGGTTTTGTAGACATAATAAAAGAATATGAACGCCATTTATTCGAAGTCATTACAATTCTGGTCTGTACCCCCGAATAAAACAGGATTCCGATTGTATTGATTAAGATTAATAAGAAAACTAATCACCATTAGTTTAATTTACGTTAAGGCAAGTTAGATAATTGAATAACTTCAATTAATGCTAGGTCCATTATCATCATAATAGAATTTAATTTGAATATTCATTTATTGGTAAATAAAGCATTCGTTTGTCTCAACTGACAATAATAATAGTTTTGATAGTAATGTCCTAATAAGAATTTTTATTAAAGGAAAATATGGGCATAAATTTACAAGAAATATTCATAAAAATACAGATAAATTTTAAATCTCCACTTACAACTATAATGCACATTGTTTGTTAATCCTCGATAATTCACAAATAACCTCACGTTCACTAAAAGGCCCTAAAATTTACTTAGCATTAGATAAACAATGCCTCACACTATAAACATGGAGAACTTGGAAAGTATGATCGTCGATGCACCTGTAATACCCAAGATTAAAGAGCTGAAGTCTACAATAGTTGTTTCATAATTGCAATTTTACTAACAATCCCTCAATGAAGAACTGAATCCATAGAAGTTCAACAAAACTTTCGTCAGTTATAAAAAATTACCAAAAAACATGAGTTTATGTCGTAGGATATGGTAACATTATTTCATTATTGATTTTAATACGACACCTAATTATAGTGTCCAAACTTATTACGGCAAAACAGAATCGGAAAGATTAATTCTTTAGTTTCAAAATTAACTAACCCTTGAATTCTTTTTATAAATTTTAAATTATAACTCATCGGAATAATTTTATTTGATACTAAGACATTTCGTTACGCGTATTAATTTTAAACTTCTTCTCAAATTGCGATATTTTACTGGAAAGACTTTGGTTTACTGGTTACATTCATGAACTCCAAGAATTAAACTGCATTAACAATTACTTGCTACACTTAGCGCTAAATTCACGGGCTTTCTTGTACTATTTACTTGGCAGAACTTATTTTAAACCTCGCGTGCGGTTCACTTAACGAATTCTTTTAAATTTTTTTTATCACTTTTCTAGTCGTTTGATTAGACTAATTAACGTTATCAGACCCCTGTACTGTATTCAACCCTATGCGTCTAACTGACACCTGTACTGTATTCAATTGCCTTGTGCAAACTAACTCTTTGGAGTGCGAAATTATTGTTGCGATATCTTTTTAAGAAACGGAAATTTAAAGCAGCCTATCCGAAGGAAACTAACACTTCGTAAACCAATAGGAAATAACCACCTCAAATATTTCTGGAGCATTCTAAATCTTCGCGGGTAATTACAACGACCAAAATCTGGTTGCAAGATGAAACCTGATGTTTTTAAATGTGGCTTCAGACCGTTTTTTATTTCTATTCATCTAAATTAAAGATAAGCATGTTCAGCAACCATAAATTTGAGCTAAACGCGTTTTCAGACATATTATTCACAAAGATATTTTTTATTTCTATATTGATTTTAAGAAAGCAAATTTCATATCGTGAGAATGCTTTGAAATGACCTTTCACATTAACGGAACTTTATTTGATTCGAAATATTGTCTGCAGCTTTTAACCAACGAAAAATGTATTGAAATATACAGGGCCGTAATAAGGTTCTTTTTTACCATGAATGCATTTAAAATTGCATTTTTATTAAATCGAGAATCTAAACATGTTACATGATTAGAGGCAAGTTACTAGCATTTTATTTTTTACTGTGCAGATTCGTTATCAGCGAGCTCAAAAGCCCTTACAGTAATTTTTTCGTCTAAATTCTGTATATCTTTCAAGTTATAAAATTGGCAACATAATTTTACAATAATTTTTTTTGAGTTTTTGTAGAACTCAAATACTAGCACAAAATTCTAAGGAATAAACTTTAAAATTTGACGTATTTAAAATGTAGACCGAAAAGTTTCAGACAAACTTCGTCTTCGGAGATTTATTCTGAAACAAGGCATCTTTTGCGTCTAACTTTACTTCAATATAGGTAATAAATTGCTAATATTTTGAATGAAATGAAAAAAATTTTAATGGTACGAGATGACTAAAAGGATATCGATAAGTTAGTATGGTTATAACCAATTCACCTTCAATATTTACATTCACATCATTCAAACAACTCAAAACCAAACTTTCACAGTTTTTGGTTGGTTTTGTATTACAGAATGTCTCTGAAATGAAGCTAGCGACCTCCACTCGTTTCGTTTAATATTTTCTTTACATTAATTGACGTTCAAAATAGTAACTCAAATCGGTTAATGTAAGTGATCAACGTACCTGCAGCACATTAAGAAAACAACGCACAGCTAAAAATAGTTAAACGATACGCAATCCAAGAAACCTTTTTGACGTTATTTTTCAGTAAATATATTACCCTGTAAATTTCCCTATATGTTATATCGTAATATAAAAGGTACTTTTATACTAGCATATTTTGAACAAATAAGATATAGATACGGTAATATAATTATCGTTCTTCAAAACATATTCATAGCTTCAATAACTTTGTAACTTCTCTCTTTTAAGATATCTTATGTTTATTGAAACGATTCTATCGCATCTTGCTCGCTTCAGTAACTCGCTTCACAAGCTGTTTACTGATTTGGTTAAGCAGAGAAATGAAGCTATTCAGCTTTGAAGTAGGAAACTCAAAATATCTAATGAATGTATTTATAGAATCCTCCTTATTTCCATAGAAGCTGAATAGTAACGGGTTACTGCACAAAATGCTATTTCCTCTTTGGAAAAATTTATTTCATTTATATAGCATATAAAAAACAGGCAATGAAAGACAATTTGAGAAACATATTTTAAGCTATTAGGTTAATCTAAAACAAAACCGCCACCGTTTACTGTAGTTTAATAAGCATTAACCTCTTGAACATTTTAGTGGTTGTTAATTGTTCATTTCTGAAAATTAAACATCACTTTAATTTCAAGATAAATATTTATACTTGCTAGAGGGAAATTTGATTTCCCTGAAAAATTGTGAAATTATAGATTTCAAACCTTTTCACCATATAGTGAACAATACAAAAAGGAAAAGCCTCATTAGAAAAATGATTCTTTAGCATAATTTCGTTACCATTTAGTATAAGGTAAAATTGTAGTTTGCACATCTTTGGTAAATTGATTCAGGATGACGGAGTATAACTTCGCAGTATAATGATACAGTTTATCTACGACTAACAACTAATACAAAATATAAGATACTAGGTTTCTGCTGTATACTGCCATATATTAATTACACAGGGAATAGTGATGAAAGAATAATGGTCATTATCCCCTATTGTGTGCCAAACAGAAAATCATCCTTGAATCAATTTCTCCATGCAAATTAAAAAACCATGGAGACCCCAAACTATGAAGAAATAAACTAAACAAACTCTGCAAATAGCCAAAAACGGTTGTGGTCGGGTTTGTGTTTTTTGTTTTATTAAAAAATGAAAAGTGATAATAACGATGTCATTTCCTGTATAACACCAAAACTTCTTGAAAAATCAGATGCAATCACATACATCGACGTTACTATTGGGTCAAATCATACGAAATCGAAAGGGTGCTGCTCGACTATTTTCAATTTTTTTTTGTTTTTTGCCTGAATATTCCCTTGTATTTGCAATATTGAAATAATCTCCGTTATTTTATTTTTATCTGTTTTTGTTTCGAGCTTCAGGAAAATAACACAGCACCACAAAAAAATATTCTGTCCTGGAATCGAGACTATGGTATTCGGATGCAGTTTTCGACACTGAATCCGAATCCAACCTCAAAAAAGCAAATACACCCTCAAAATCTTACGCCAGAGCCAAAAACAACTCCCAAATGGAGTAAAATACTCCTGACATATGATGACAATAAATACGTGCAAAAATGTTGAAAACCGCAAATGTCTTGTATTTGGAAATAAACCTACGGTATATGGCCAAGAACCCCCATCCGTAAGGAGATTAAACTACCCCAAAATGGGTCAAAACCACCCTTAGATCAAAATACAATAAATACATGCAAAAAATGGTTGAAAGCCGCAAATGTCTTGTATTTGGAAATAAACTTCTGGTATATGGCCAAGAACTCCCATCCGTGAGGGGGTTAAACTACCCCAAAATTGGTCAAAACCACCCCTTAGATCAAAATACAATAAATACATGCAAAAAATAATTGAAAACCGCAAATGTTTTGTTTCTGGAAATAGACCGTTGGTATATGGCCAAGAATCCCCATCCGTAAGGAGGTTAAACTACCCCAAAAGGGTCAAAACCACCCCTTAGCTCAAAATACAATAAATACATGCAAGAAATAATTGAAAACCGCAAATGTTTTGTATTTAGAAATATACTTCTGGTATATGGCCAAGAACCCTTCTCCCTGAGGGGGTTAAACCTCCCCAAAATGGGTCAAAACCACTCCTTAGATCAAAATATAATAAATACATGCAAAAAATGATTAAAAACCGCAAATGTTTTGTATTTAGAAATACACTTCTGGTATATGGCCAAGAACCCTTCTCCCTGAGGGGGTTAAACCACCCCAAAATGGGTCAAAACCACCCCTTAGATCAAAATACAATAAATACATGCAAAAAATGATTGAAAACCGCAAATGTGTTGTTTTTGGAAATAGACCTCTGGTATATGACCAACAGCCCCCTTGAAAGGGTAAAATCACCCCAATGGGGTATAACCACCCCTAACGCCAGCAGAAAATACATGCTAAAAAATAAATTCAATAAAACCCCGTTAATCCTCTATCCTCTCGATTTATGATATCTCTTCCTTTTATTTTTAAACGATTGGCGTACTGGATGCCTCTTATGTACGTCATCTATTTATTGTAACCCTATTGATGTAAAGGGTGATTATACCCCATTTTGGGGTGGTTTAAAGGGGTATCCTTTAAAGAAGGGTGGTGTTAGTCATATACCAGAGGTCTATTTCCAAAAACAAAACATTTGCGGTTTTCAATTATCTTTTGCATGTATTTATTGTATTTTGATCTAAGGAGTGGTTTTGACTAATTTTGGGGTGGTCTAACCCCCTCAGGGAGGAGGGTTCTTGGCCATATACCAGAAGTCTATTTCCAAATACAAAACATTTGCGGTTTTCAATTATTTTTTGCATGTATTTATTGTATCTTGATTTAAGGGGTTTGACCCATTTTGGGGTAGTTTAACCTCCTTACGGATGGGGGTTCTTGGCTATATACCGTAGGTTTATTTCCAAATACAAGACACTTGCGGTTTTCAACCATTTTTGCATGTATTTATTGTCATCATATGTCAGGAGTATTTTACTCCATTTGGGAGTTGTTTTTGGCTCTGGCGTAAAATTTTGAGGGTGTATTTGCTTTTTTGAGGTCGGATTCGGATTCAGCGTCGAAGACTGCATCCGAATACCATAGTCTAGATCGCAGGACAGAACATTTTTTTGTGGGGCTGTGTTATTTTCCTGAAGCTCGAAACAAAAACAGATACAAATAAAATAATGGAGATTATTTCAATATTGCGAATACAAGGGAATATTCAGGAAAAAAACAAAGAAAAATTGAAAATGGTCGAGCAGCATCCTTTCGATTTCGTATGATTTGACCCAATAGTAACGTTGATGTATGTGACTGCATCTGCTACCGAATACCATAGTCTCGATCCCAGAACAGAACTTTTTTTTGTGGGGCTGTGTAATCATAAATTACTTTATTACAGCTATTCTACACTAGAGGTCAATCCATATGAAGTGGTCCAGGACTAGTTGCTTGACCATACCATATTAGGGTGGTTTTAAAAAACGAACTTTTGAAAATTACAGCTGTCACCCTCTAGAATAGTGCAAATACCTAAAAAAATGATCATGCGAAGTTTCAGCTTACTTGAATAACTCTAACCCGTGCCCCCGGGACCTTAAAGTTGGTAAAAACTACTTTTTTAGTAAAAATTTAAAGTTTTTGTACTATAGTTCGCTAGAAAGACAACTATTCAATATTAAAATATAACCAGCTAATTGGAAATTTTATGCTCTATCATTTTGTTCGTCGCTGATTTTTTAATAAAACCAGTATTATTCGAGAAAATGACGTTCATGTAAGTAAGACCGTTGTTGCGCCGGTTTATGCAAGTTGGATAAGAGCTATACGTTAAGCAGTATTTAAGTTCAAGACCGAAGTATGTTTGTCGTTTGTTTTTATTCCTCAAAAGAAACTGATCTAACCTGCTTTTTATCTCGAGTCCAACAAGTAATTGAAAATCTGGATCACAGAAATCACGAGGGCGAAAATGCAAAATGCATCGCGAATCACTGGCTATAACTCGGCGACCACGTGTTCGACTCGAGTAATTTAACTGATAAGCTACACAGCAGGTGATCTTGAAGGATTCAGTAGCGTCTTAAATTGATTTCATTTTCTATTTTGTACTTCTAAACGGTTAGAACTAAAAATATGCAAAAACTTAAAACACTGTTGTGAAAAATAAATTAAGTTTGCAAGGAAACATTTAAAAGAAAAACATCCTCGAGATGACTACAAGAAACTTTTAGAGTTAACTATTCTCTTTGTTGGAGGTACAATTGGTAGACAGGAGACTTTTAGTGTACCTGGAGCCATTCATCATGCTAGGTCGATGCCAAGTCTATTTATAGCCTTTGTTTGTTCATTCATCATTGCTGTATACATCAAGGCTTAGTACTTTGCATCAAAATCTGCCATGGCACCTCGACAAGATTTAAGTCCAAAAACATAATTCCTTAGATAAACGCGTAGGAGAGATTGCTATGAAGAAGATAAAAATAAAGAAGATAAAAAGAAGATAAAACAAATAGTCCATTGAAATTAAAATATAAACAAAAGGATAATAATGAGAAATCGCGCAATCGTTAGAAGAAAAGGTGAGTTGCAGCCGTCTACACGTGTTTCACACTTCTTAGGGATCAGCAGGACGACATAGCAGATGGAAGTAATAAAAGCAACTAACTCAGAAAATGTAACAACCATAAGGTTTCACAGATAACAGCCAACCGCACATTTGCAGCATCAGCTCGAAGACACTGTATTTTCAGTGAAACAACAAACGTCGCTACGGAGTCGGCTATAGCCACTACCGTGAGACAACCTGATCCCAGAAGAATATCAATTAGCGTAAAAGTATTAATGCGCGTACAGATACATAAACAAAGCGATAATAATGGGAAATCGCGCAATCGTTAGAAGAAAAGGTGAGTTGCAGCAGTCTACACGTGTTTCACACTTCTTAGGGATCATCAGGACGACATAGCAGATGGAATTAATAAAAGCAACTAACTCAGAAAATGTAACAACCATAATGTTTCACAGATAGCAGCCAACAGCACATTTGCAGCATCAGCTCGAAGACACTGGATTTTCAGTGAAACAACAAACGTCGCTACGGAGTCGGCTATAGCCACTACCGTGAGACAACCTGATCCCAGAAGAATATCAATTAGCGTAAAAGTATTAATGCGCGTACAGATACATAAACAAAGCGATAATAATGGGAAATCGCGCAATCGTTAGAAGAAAAGGTGAGTTGCAGCCGTCTACACGTGTTTCACACTTCTTAGGGATCATCAGGACGACATAGCAGATGGAATTAATAAAAGCAACTAACTCAGAACATGTAACAACCATAAGGTTTCACAGATAACAGCCAACCGCACATTTGCAGCATCAGCTCGAAGACACTGAATTTTCAGTGAAACAACAAACGTCGCTATGGAGTCGGCTATAGCCACTACCGTAAGACAACCTGATCCCAGAAGAATATCGATTAGCGTAGAAGTATTAATGCGCGTACAGATACATAAAGAAAGGGATAATAATGGGAAATCGCACAATCGCTAGAAGAAAAGGTGAGTTGTAGCCGTCTACACGTGTATCACACATTTAGTGATCAACAGGACGTCATAGTAGATGGAATTAATAAAAGCAACTAACTCAGAAAATGTAACAACCATAATGTTTCACAGATAGCAGCCAACCGCACATTTGCAGCATCAGCTCGAAGACACTGGATTTTCAGTGAAACAACAAACGTCACTACGGAGTCGGCTATAGCCACTACCGTGAGACAACCTGATCCCAGAAGAATATCAATTAGCGTAAAAGTAATAATGCGCGTACAGATACATAAACAAAGGGATAATAATGGGAAATCGCGCAATCGTTAGAAGAAAAGGTGAGTTGCAGCCATCTGCACGTGTTTTAAAACTTCTTAGTGATCATCAGTACGGCATAGCAGATTATTAATTCCATCTGCTATCCTGATGATCACTAAAAAGTGTGAAACACGTGTAGACGGCTGCAACTCACCTTTTCTTCTAGCGATTGCGAAATTTCCCATTATTATCCCTTTGTTTATGTATCTGTATGCGCATTATTACTTCTACGCTAATCTAATATTAATGTTAATTTGCTTTCTTAGCTTGATGATATATTGTTTCCACGACTTTAATGTTTTACTTTGTTTGTTTGCGTTATTTCTATATTATTTATATTCATGGGTAGGCACTAACCATTTCGTAGTGTGAAGATAATGATACAATTTATTTTCATTGATTTTAATGTGCCTCTTTTGATATCAATTTTGAAGTAAGTTTAAGTATCCTTATAAGTACGGTGGATTTCTCGCGAGTGGCTAGAATGGAAGTGTAACTAGCAAACGTTCCCGTTGGAATATTTTCAATCTCGCGTAGATCCGATGTATATCTTAAATAAATATAGAAATGGTCCTAGATACCCTAGCGTCTTCGGGAATTCAATATTGCTTTTTCCTCACAGCACCAACTTTTCTAAGGCTTCGATATAAGAAGTGACTCTTTAATTAAGTAACAATTCTTTTACCTTAATGTTTTTACATCAAATTTATATTTTTTGAATAAAATTGTTACTCTAGCATAAGTTTAACATATCGAATATTTCTCTGCTTGTTTTTTTACGTTTAGTTTGAAGCAGAAGTTATTTTTTATTTTGATTATTAAAATCAGGTAATTTAATGTCAGAACATATTTGCTAAGTACATCCATAAAAATAACTTCAAATTGTTGTAAAATCTGTACAACAACAAAATGTTTAAAAAATAATCGAGTTTGCGAAAGATTTTGTGAACTTGAATATTAAAAAATTCTTAAACTATCAGAACTCTCACTTTTAGGGCTTGTATTGAACTAATCGAGTAAACTATCGAAATATCGAGTTAAATTTTCGATTATGCTTCATAGATGTTTATGATTTTAAAAAGTTCAAATGGTCCTGAGATATACTCTTTGGTTATTCGAAGGATTCCTAGAGTATATTATTTATTACTAGTAATTAGTATAGGTGCGACTTAAAAAAATATCAGAATCTGATTCGATCTATTTCCATCCGATATCCAGATTTTATCCGACATTCGAATTTTTATTCGATATCTCTTTTTTCTCCGATATCCAAATTTTATCCGAGTGAATACCTATCCGAATTTTATTCGACATCTGAATTTTCTACGACATTGAAGTTTTATCCAACATCCGAATATTCCAAGTCGCATTACCGAATCTAGATAAATGCAATATTATATAAATCAAAATTTGACTTAAAATTTCGGATAAGCAAACTCAAACAATATTTTCAATACGATATATACGATCATATGCGTATTCAACGCAATCTGTATCCTGAACCCGATCGGATTCGAATTCAATTCGGATCGGATCTGTTCAGGTCGTATACAGATTTCGGGTATCCAAGTGGCAGCCAATCTAATTTCGTGCTGGTGTTTAGGTAAGTGCTATTAATACATATTGTCATGATATTTGACATGCCAAAAAGGAATACACCCACACAATTATTTTAATTTAGCAAAAAGCTATTTCGCATTTAGCCCATTTATGAGTAACAACCTCAATTTAAAAATCATTAGTTTGAGTAATTTTCTTTAGAAAAAATTAAAATATAGGTAATTAAAATTAACATGCACACTTGAACACGTTGGGCATGAAAAGGATATATATGGAAAATAAGATTTTTCATAAAATTTAATTAACCTTAACGATGTGGGTGACGTTTATCTAATTTTTCAATTTAATGAAGTTTAGGCCAATTTTAATGTGAGATTTAACCTAAAACAGGCAAGGTGTATTGGAATGGGGAGGCAGACAAGTATTTACCATCTTACCTTATCAGTTAATAGTTAAAAATGTGTTTTCATGATAACGAGATTCCACAGTTATATAAATTTCTTGTATTTCAAAGCTTTCAGATAAAGTATTGGGATACACATTTGTGAAGTAGCTGCTCTACCACATATTTGTTACAGACTTAAATGTAGGGGCTGCTTTTTATTAATACCAGATACCAGATAACCAACATATAATTATGTTGCACCTTCAAACGTTTATTGAAATACTGTAATTGGTTAAAATTTTCATGTTGTTGTTACCTAAAATTATACAAATAATGTTTTAAAGCATATATTGTTAAAATTTGTGAAGATAAGAAGGTGTGAAAAGTTATTTTTGGAAAATTAAGCTAATAAAAGTTTTAAGTAGTTAGGGATGTCATCGGCATTTAGTTGTAAGGTTAAATTTGGTTGTTCATACAAGTATTATATATCATTGAATTCGGAATTTAATTTCCTAGAAAACTATTTAATTAGTTTTTGCTTTAATGAAAATTTGTAAATAAGAATTTGGTTATTGTATTTATGTAATGTCAACAGTCTTTTGTTTTGTGCGCATTTTTACCATAGAGTTCAATTGTCTAGATAAATCATATAAATAGTCAACCATTTTTTCAACAAACTCTCTTTCAATTTCCATCTTGCAGGAAGTGCACACGTCTTAGGTTAGATTTATTTATGTTAAACATCAAAATGAATTAATTAAAACAGTTTTTAAATAAAAATGTTTATTTAAGAAGTGCCTGAATTTAAACAAGTGGTTAACAAATTCTACGATTGAATTTTGCTAACAAAACAAATTTATGGAAAGTTTTTATTATTATAATGGATTTAGACATTAAGAAAATTTATTTACTTACCATTGATGAATAAAAATTATTGGATTTGAAATTCCAATTTGTAAATCTTTTTGATTTTTATATATTTATGAATGGATTGTTTATACATATCTTTCTTCAATTCTTTGTCGAGTTAAATGATAGCAGACAGCTGATACAAAGGGTTTCAGCATATCAAGTTGGTATTTACAAGGAGCCAATATTAAAAATTAAAAGGATGGAATTATAATCCTAGTAATTAAAAACCGTGAGTTTTTCTATAGTAATTAGATTAATTAGTAATATTAAATGTTAATGATACCAAAAAGAGAATAAATAATTGTAAACAAATTATTCTCTTTATTTTAAGAAGTAGTTTTTTGTAGGTAAACTAAAACAATCATTTGTTTTGAAATGAATTTAATTTATCTACAAATAAATAATATTAAATTATCTTGAGATTATAGGAAATTAATTATAGAATTAAAAAGAGAGAATCTGTATTCATATTTTTCATTGCTATTTAAATTATAAACAATTATCTCTGTCTTTTTATTTCATATAAAAGATATTTCTTTGATGGTATCAATTTTCGTTTTGTTTATTGTTTCATTGTTACTTGTTAATAAAAATAAAATTGTGTTGTTACTATCCATGAGATTTATTTGTGTAAATGTGTTTTTATATTACTGCCTCCCTAAATATAAGAATTTAGTTATCCATTGAAGCGACCTGCTTGAGATAGTTTCAATTTGTGGAGAGTTGGGCTTTTCGAAACTTTATATTTAGTCGGACCATTATCTCAATTAAAGGTATGCAAGTAGTAAGTTGTATATTGCATTTCTGTTACAATCGTGTCTATGTCTGTGTCTAGTAATAAAATAAATTAAATATATCTTCATCATTATATCTTAACACTAACGTGGGTGTTATTAAAAAATTAAATTCACCCTCCCCCCACCCATTTATATCATATCAATATGTATGTACAAATAACGGTTATAATATAAATTATGGAGTTTTATATTTAATTTACATTTCTGTAATAAATAGTCTAAATTTTAATATGTACGTAAGGTTAGTTTTTGGTAGAATTTCAAACAGCAAGAAATTGATAGACGTAGTCAAAGTTCAGTAGATATGCCAAAAATTCGGTGGATCCAAACTTAGGTACAATGCAGTAGATTTTATTAATGCAAGACCTAATTTTGCTGGCGTATCATCTAGGTGAAGTCTAGTTAATTAAACACTATATCTTAGAATTAATTAAATTATATATTTGTATTAAGTATAACGCGGCTTCAGTGACTTTTCAAATAATGAGTATATGACCCAAAAGAACAAGATGCAAAACACACTACGAAAAGGAGATCTTTTACGAATTTTTACAAAACTGTTATTTCAGTATCTGTATATTTCAAATTTTTTAACGCTTAAATGCCCATAAAAATGCCGATTATGAATATATACTTAAAGAATGATGCCATATTAAATAAGTTAAACAAAATTAATAATTCAGCTTAATGCTTGTAGGTGTTCTTCAAATATTTTTATCAGCTTTCGTAATTTATTCGCCGTTCGTATCAGTCAGTGTATGCGTATTTTATTGCACTTATTAGAAATGTCACACGCAACGTCCTTTGTGTTTTACCAACACCGAAACGTTGGAAAATCTGTTGGTTTTATAATATACTACTACGTGGCTATATATGTACATATCTCGTTAACCAACATATAATCCGACGGGATTATTGGGGCGAACGACATTTGATTGGATTGGATGAACACATTTACAATCAATGCTTGCTGGAACATCAAACACACAGAGGCCCTCCGACTATTTTCAAACTTTTAGGCGTAGTTTTCCGAGTTTTTGTTTCCAAACTGTTGTTTCTGTGTGCTGCTGAAAGCAATACTATACGAGTCTGAGGATGGGAGATAGGTCCGCTTGGTTACCTACATATTGATCCCGACGTACGCCTGGCCGCTCATATTGTACTAACCAGCTTATGCTGAATTAACTACGCTAATTGAACTGTATGATGAAATTATTCTACAGTAAATCACATTATTGCTGTTATTATTATTAATAATAACATACACAAAAACCAAATTCAATTTTAAAACATTTAATGTAATCTGTTCGATCGGCAAATCCTGTAAATATTGTTTACGAAAATTTCCGGATTCACATACATACGAAACAAAATTACGGAATGTGCTCAAATAATTTACATTATACATTATTGTTTAAAAATGCATGCGGATAGTGAATAAAAATAAAAACAAAACCGAGGGTACTAGAACCGACATAACGCGATTGGTCTGCGAAACTAATGTTAGTGTTGACTACTATCCATTTTTTTTTCTAGAGTCGTCTGACTTTGAAAGCAAGCAAATAGTCAGGTTATTTCTACATACAACAGTAAAATATTATATTTCTAAATGGTATACTTTTGTTTTGTCGGATGATACGTAATAAAAGGTACCCATTTTTAGGGCTAATTTCATTAAAAGTAAGTAAAATATTTTTTTCTCATTTAGCATATGCCATATATCTATTATAAGATTTTTGTAGGATTGGAAAGAAACCTTGTAGTTCATATGCTATTAATTTTCAGAGAAAAACGTGTTTTATTTAAAATTTATATGAAAAAACAACGAACTATGTTTTCTTGTTTATTAATAGAGATAGCTTCAATTTCTTTTCGTTAAATTGACACTTTTCATATGTAGATATTATTTTCTTCAAAAGATTGTTTCTAATTTTAAAAATAAAAGTGCAATAAAAAAACATTTTTTGTCCAAACTCTTGTCACTAAAAATCGTTTTTTGTTACAGCATTTTTTTTTATTTCACTCCTACACTACGGGGGAACCAACTGCTAAGGTCATCTGTCCCCCATCTAACATGCAACACGAATACACACACCCATAGTTGAAGTGGCAGATTTTTCCAATTAGAAAAATCCCGTCGCCCCAAGTGGGATTCTAATCCACGACACTTGGAACACGAGTGATGCACTGACACCACTCGTCCTCCGCCGGCCCCTACATCATTTTTATTGTTAAAATTAGAAACGTTTTTTTAAAGAAAATAATGTCTACGTATGAAAAGTGTTGATTTAGCGAAAAAATCTTGACGCTATCTCTATTAATAAAACAGAAAACATACTTAGTTGGCTATTTTTTTTATATAAATCTTAAATAAAACACTTTTTGATCGGATAATTAATAGCATAAGAACCACAAGATTTTTTTCTAACCTCTACAGAAATCTCATAAATATATGGAATATACATTCTGAGAAAAAAAATATTTAGCTTACTTTTAATGTAATTGTCTCTAAAAATGGGTACCCTTTATTTCGTATCGTCCAATAAAAACAAAAGCATACCATTTAGAAATACGAAATATTTATTTTCTCGTTTTAAAATATCTAATTTGGTTCAGTAGTTTACGAGCAATGCGCTTTCAAAGTCAGAGGACTTTAGAAAAAAAAATGGATAGCAAGACACGCACTCACCGTACGTGTCTTAAAGATTTACTTATATGTACATGATTTAGTATAAAAAATGTATTATACCTAATAAAATATGCAACCTAAAAGTTACATTAAAAAATGCAATAGGGTACACTTGAAGTATGAAATTAACTGTTAAAAGAAGGAGTTTAAAGCTTAATAGATTTTTAATTAAAAAACTTTCTTTCCAGTGTCTTGGAAATTTCCCCATTTATTGATATTGTATAATAAAAATGTAGGGTGTCAATTTTTTATTTATAATTGTGTTGTAAGTTGTTTATGAAAATGAATTGAAACTTGATAAATTATTAAAAATGATTTAATTATCAGTATACACAACACATAAAACAGACTTCAGTAAAAGCACAGTAAAAATATATACAAAATATAAACCAGTTACATTTAACTCAACAGGCGGGTCGCTTTATAAGGGCAATAAATAAATATGGATATATTTATTTATTGGATATATTATATATTAAAAAAAATAAACCATAAGTTTCTTTAGAATTGAAATGACAAAATTTATTTAACACAACTAGTGAACAAACAAAAAATTGAAATAAATAAAAAATGAAATTTGGATACCTTGAATCTAAGAAAGATCAATTCTAAGACAGTTTAATTCTTTTTATCTTCAGAAGTAATATCTCTAGCATTCGTTTATCTTAACCACTAAAACTAAACTATTTAAAAAAATATCAACGTATTGGCGCCTTTTCAATTACCAACTGATGTAGTAACAAAACAGAAATCCTCTTTCTTCCATACGATTGAAATACAAAAATTCACTTCTCTTCATATAAATGTCCAAATTAAATGGTAATAATGAAAATTATTAAAAACCAGCTGTTTTATTGAGATAAGGTACATTCAATAATTAAATTGATAAATGCGCTTCCATCATTCAATTTATAATTCAGTTTGATAATCTCATAACGCATAAAAAATTTATCCATTCCAAATTCCATTCAAAATTCACAACACTGAATATTATTTCAACTGAAAATAAATTATTGTTAAAACCAACTAGTTAAATTCAAAGAACTTCAACAAACTACACAGCCCCATAAAAAAATAAATGTTCTGTCCTGAGTGCGAGACTATGGTATTCGGATGCACTTTTTGACGCTGAAACTGAATCTGACCTCAAAAAAGCAGAAAAGTGATAACGCTATTTTGATGTTAGATTGTTAGGTTACAGTTTAAATTATAAAATCTTTAAATTATAAAATCTTTCTGTCAAGTATAACTACTTGACAGAAAGATTTCATAATTCTTGTGTTTTTGCCAGACTTTTCTAAAGAAAATCCATTGGCCGCGAGGATCTTGGGTGTTTTAAATTTACTTAACCTCCTTTGGTATAATTTCTACTGTTAAAACACCAGAGTACCAACAGTTATATCAAACAATGATTATACTCTTTAATAAAACTTGTTAGCATCTTACGAAATATGTAAAAAGCAAACTAAAGAAAAACTAATAACTCACTACAGAAAAATTCGATGGTATACAATTTTCTCGGTGAATTTTATGAATCCACTTTCTTGTGATTTGTCGCCTTTCGGAAACTTAAACTTGTGCATTTTGTGTTTTTCATTGTAATTTCCGTTGCAGCGGGTACACAATAACACAACACCTGTTTACTTTATTAGTACTACATTATATTAATTATATATACAAGCTGATAATATGCTACACATATAAAAATTACAATGCACCAGCCAACACAATTACATTTTTGACATAATACTATTATAGTTTATTTCTTTTGTTTGTCGTTTGTTTTTGCCTTTTCTATGTGACGTCACTATGACGATTACAATATGTGAGGCCTGAGTTATATAGGTGGTGTTGTCTGGGTACATATGCACTTTGAAACTTTTAAATTTACAGAGAGTTTGTCACCAAAACGCTGACTGTATTTATATTTTTTCCAAAACAAAACACTGCTATGGTTATTTTTCTAGTTAGAAAAAAATGTCAATTTGGAATTTTATCTACATAACTACATAATTGGTTATAATTATTAATAAATGTTTAAATAAATTCGATAATTAAATAGAGAGAAAAAATCTCTTTTTGGTGATATCAAATATTTGTACTAAAACACAATAATACGATGGTTGGAACTTATAAACCTAATCATTTTTCTAATATAATATAATAATAATAATTGCTACAACCCATAACCTGCAAAGCAGGCCCCAGAAGCTATAAGCTTGTGCGGGAGGGAGGGGGCGATTATTATTATTAAGTAGGCCCTATGTGCGGCTGCAGCCGACTTACAGATGGAACAGCGCAAATCCCACATTTGTGTCATAGCTAAGGAAAACTGCAGAAAACTTTAACCCTTTAACTTTGGCCGCCTGGGTGAAAGTCCGGCACGCTAGACATTACACTACCAAGGCTGTTGGTGCATTCAATTATAAATTAAAATTTAAATTATTTAATTAAAACCACCTAGATACATCCTTCTAATCCTAGAAAATCCATTCCCGCACAAATTTATATTTTCAAACCAATAGATCTTCTATAAAAAACAATCAACGTTTACATTTATTTCTCAGTTGTGCTCAAGGAACTGCTTGACAACAACCGAATGAAATATTTCAGCCCACAAGTTTTTTAATCCTTATAAGCAACAAAATTATAATGAAACCATCACATCATTGACTTGTAAGAAATATTTTATAAATTAAACCTGCAGGTAAGGTAATAAATATTTGCATATATCATCACAACCATGCACCTTGTCTGTTTTAAGTCAAGACAAGCCTTGAAATAGCTTCAAATTCATATTTGTGTACAAAATTAAGTACCGATAGCACATCGTTAGCTAAACACTGAGATCTTATCAAGATAGAAACACAAAGCAACTTTATAATTTTTCCTTTTTCTACCTAGTGTGTACTAGAGTTTTTCTTTCAAATTGAAATATTTTTCATTCGAAAAGTATTTCCTCCTAGAAGTTATGCAACCCAAATGGAATTTTTAAACAGTTGTATATTTTCCAAACCATGTCATATAGCATGATAATATGTATTTTCTTATTATGAATTCCTCTGTAAATTCTTAATTGATTACAAAAACCGATGAAGAACTCACTTTGAACGAGCAATATTGATTTTATAATACTTCCTGTTAGATTTGATATAATTGATAAATTTTTGTTTGATTTACTATTGGCTGTGAGCTCTGTTGAAAATAGATGAACACACACTGTTTCTATCATCAAATAAAATTAATTTAATTAAAGTTTATCTGATTTTTACTGAACACTTGAAGAATTTTCCAGTGGTTTGAATCCTTAAAAGCATATATATTTCTAAATTACTAAAATCTGTTACTACTGAGCTTGATTTGCAAACAGTAATAGATTTTAAAATCAGGAAACCACAAAGTTAACATTTAATCTGTAACGTTCTGCTTGGTCTATAATCTTAACTTTGATTAATGATAAATATTTAATAAAGTAAACCTTGCTAATTATGGATGAATCTATATTACCACTTATACGCTAAGGTATATGTCTTTAGTAATGACTGCAAAAACTATTATGCATATTATAACATAAACAGATGCTATATAAACAATAAATTCATGAGTACCCAATGAACAATAGTTTTTAGATTTATTTTTAAACGAAAACTTTATCCCAAACCGTAAATGTATTTGGACAATATTTTTGTACTTTCAAGTCTCATATTGGTTTCTATGAATCACCTTGCATAGTGAATGACTTTTGCTGCACCTAAAAGGACTATCTTGCGACGAACACTACTACAGGTATCAATTCCGAGGCGTCCTCGCTTCATTGTGATCTAGGATGATGATGCCGTGACGTTTATTTTCAGGTTTCTCTTTAAGAAAAGATGGCTGCAGACTAAAAGCTGATGCTTATTATACAATTCATTTAAGTAACTTGTAATAACCAAAACTTTCGAATTAAATTAACAAAAGCATATACGTAAGTCGCGATGGGCGACAATTTGTAAGAAGCAAAATTTCTCTCATAAACTTAAAAGGCTCCGTGATTGGGCTAGCCATTTGTAACAAACTAATTTCTTTAACAATAAAATTCCAATAAACAAATAAAGCATAAAAGTTCTTAAATACTTAAATAAAATTTTACATTATTCATACACATTTTTACTTATTCGAATTATCTTCAGAAGTCGTGGGTAATCACAAGCCGTCTAATCACAAAGCCTTAAGTTTCCGATAGGATACAAGAATAATTGAACCATATATAGCGCGCTACCCAAATTGTTTGTTGTTATTGTTAAAAGGAACGATGGAAATCTACAATTCGGGAAAAGACCATCTGAGTTAAGTTCTTTGTCACTTATTGTTATTATTTTATTTTTGTTAAATGGTCTATAAACAATTTGTCGTGCTAAGCTATAACGAATGAGTATTAATTGATTTAATGATTAATAATTATTTACAAAGTAACACTGTAGGAGTGTCCGGTTTTTCTTGTACGTTTATTTAATCGTAATCCACGTGGCATTAACACATGTAAAGACTAATAATCATAATAGCAATGAAACAAACACTGTTACATACTAAAGATGCTGGAACGTGAACAGCTGTAGTTGAACTTTGAAACCCTTGTTTAAAAACACTGAATTTTTAGGTGCTGCAATTATTTACGATTTTATACTTGTTGACTTAATCATTATTTACATTTCAATGATTTAGTCACTACGCTACTTGTTGTGCTATACTATCTGTTAAGTCGGCTGCAGCCGACTGGACGTTGGACCCGCGTAATAGTAATAATCGCCCCTCCCTCCTGCACAAACTTCATAGTTTCTAGCTCCTGGTTCGACAGGTAATGGGTAATAGCAATTATTATTATTTCGATTTTATTTTATCGTGTTAATAATGTGGTTCACTTTCTTAGACAAACTGTATGTCATGTAGTTTAGGTGGTTGTGGGTTTTTATTTGTGATTTGTTGCTTTGCTAATTCTGAATAGCAGATATTGCAGTTTTCTAGAGTGTGTTTTACTTCTTTATGGAATTTTGCATAAAAATAACATTTCGAAAGAGTTGCCAAAGTGTTACCCTTATCTGCTTTAACAAAAATTAGTTTGTTTTTTGTGATTTTGTGTATGATAGATTGAAGAAGTGATATGCTAGACGTTTTGTTGTGCATTTAATCCTTTTTCAAAAACATCTCGTCAACAAATTTGAAATTTTGCATAGTTATTATGATCTTTTCCAATTATAGTTTTGCACTCAACTGCCAAAATCTCAAATTTTCATCCAATTTTTTGGAAAAGGACAAAATTTGGAGCATCTATTATAAGGAAATATGTTTTTCTGTCACTGAATTTTTTATATTTGATAAGTTTATGAAATGTTTACACTTCGAAAGAATTGGCCACAAAGCTAATTGTATGTGCTAAGAACATTGTGCATCTGTTTTCATTTGCCATTTTCCCAAAATTACCCAGCATCTAAGTAGCAGTAACTAAGATCGGAACTTTGATTGAGTAGTTACGTAACTACAACAAAATTTATAACTTTATAGGTTTAATTACTTCAATTCGGAATATTATAGTAATTGTGTAGTTGTTTATACTATTTATTGGAACTATGTAGTTCCATTACTTCTAAGTAACTTTTAATGTATATGGAACGGTATTGCCACTTAGTATAATTACTTTAAAGTCGTTGCAACTTCAAAGTGGTATTGTGATTGTAGCAGTAACTTGCCCGAAGCTATTTAAAAGTTTTTAAAGCTTTAACGTAGTACTGAAAGTTCCTACCACCTGCCTGGAACCATTGTTTAACCCTTTAAAGTAACGGAACCTTACAGTAGTATTGAAAGTAAAACTTAGGTTTTTGCTACCCAGGAGAATCACTTTAAAGTAATTTTTCGTAAACTACTTCATCTCCATATTTACTTGTAAAATGTTGGAGGCCATTAATCAATTTGCAATTTGTTATGATTATTATTAGATGTTTTACTACATAACCTTCAATAAAAATAACAAATTGGTGCCAAATTGTGCCTTAGGAATTGTTATGTGTGTAACTTGAAGTTGACAACATTTATATGTAGTGATGTAACTAGCCAATTCTGGCTCGTCCGTCAGTACTACTTGGGTCGGCTTGGAGGACACATCTTGTACAATGTATGCATTGTATATGTAATGCTCCCTGATCACTCAACATTAATAAAGTTAATTAATGACAATAATTGAGTATCTTTTATTTAAACACATAAAAGAACATAACTGGAATAATATAAAAATGATTACTATCATGTGTATCAAAGTATATTTGTCATATTTTATTAAAGACATTTACACAACAAGACATTTATTTTTCGAGCATCGTCATCACATTCAACAGAAAAGTTGCAATGGTTTATAATTTTGGTTTACTGGAATGACATAATAATCAAACAATTCATCCTTCTTTCTATTATTAAGTACGTATTACAAATAAAATAATAATCCATTTTGTGACATGATCTCAGCATTAGTATAAAAAATGATAGAATATTTGTTAAGTTGCAAGAGTAAGAGAGAGTAACCACGCGACACGATGTGTTAAAGAGAAAAGAGGAGAAGAGAAGACAAAAGAAGTTCCACGAAAGTAACAATTACTAAGCCGCCACGTATCTGCTACCCAAAAATTGTTTCCCATTTTGGTTCCGGGGACGTAATGAAACCATAGCAATTACGTGCTTGTGACAAATTGCTTTATGTCAAATTGCTTGTCGTTTGAACTATTTACTTCTATTTAAAACTTTTAACCAGATTTTACAAAATGCAAGATTAAATTTAAATTATTAATTTTATGATGGATTGAATTAAGCAATTAATTTTGAAATACATTTTATTTCACAACAAAAACTACAAATCAAATTTCCTCATTGAATAAATTTAAATGCAAACACTGAAAGAATTACAAATTTATTTTACCAGTTATATAGGGAAAAGTTTATCAAATATCTGCAGGTTTATTGATTTTGCTGTTCTCCTGCATGTTAGAAATCAAATTTAAAATTCATTCTGGGAAATCATCCAATATGTTTGATGTATGATTCGATTGCCTCCTATACGAAGATTTAAATGTACAGATGGATACACAGGACAAAACTGAAATTTAGATTGGTTCCTGTTTTTTAATATATCAATAGCAAGCGCTTCACTTTCTACATTTTCAATTTTCAAACTTCATTAGCAAAAACATTTTTCTCGTGACAATGCGTCATTCACGTTGATTAAATTTCTTTTGTCTCTCAAAACGCGAGATTATTAGAAACTATTAAGTCAAGATGTTTCCCTAAATTTAATATAAACCACGATAATAACTGGAGCTATGCTAATAAATATTTATTGTTAAATACTGATGCGCCCTCATGGAGAAGGTTGGCGGTGATCCTTACTATGACGTGAGTTTAATCCCACTTGATTATTATGATCTTGTATGTGTTATAACATTAAATCCACCCCTTTTCATGTAAAGTTGAGGCTAAACTAACGTTACCACGACTAGGCAAGTGTTTAGTGACATCCCTTATATTTTAACAAAGTTTAGTTTACTTCTGACAATTTTACTTTGGTTAATGTACATAGTTTAGAAATTCCGCGTGTACGCAAATTATTAATGAGTATAATTAGTTTAAAATTAACATTATATTGCCACATAAACCATGAAGAGTATTTTAGTAATATAATCTTAATAAAAGGATAATTATGCAATCAAAATTTGCATTTTATTCTCTGGATTAGAAATAATTAACAGCTTATTTTTAGTGAAAAGTGGCATTTTCTAATCATTTCATAATAAAGGGCAATCTAAATTTACAATAAGTACGCCTGGAAATAAATGCCAGGACTGCCTATTTTTAACGATCAATTAAATATTAATTTCAGATTGTAATTTAGCCACGTGTCAAAGTTGTTTATTGCGTATTTTTATCGCACTTCAAATGATACAGAATTACCTAAAGTTAAAACAAACAAACTAAAGTTAAATAACCAGATTTATAACTGGACAAAGATTTGTGTTCGTGTCTGCCTGTCTCACTACCTTCGTGACTTTTATAACCAGTTTCGTCTTAATACGAGGGGAGTTTTTTAAGTTATCTACCTAGCTTTGAAAACAATATACTACCGCGACAATTTTCTTATGTCAAGTTGCTGTGACATTTTATAGTGCCATCTCCAAGTTTGATTCCAATCGCTTAACATTTGTCATTTATATATCAGTTTAAAGAAGCGAAAATGAGTGATTTGAAGCTTGAACACAGAAGCGTCATGAAATTTCTAACGAAAGAAGGCAGTAGCCCGAAGGATATCCATGAGAAAATGGTGGCAGTGTATGGAGCAAATAGACCGTTTTATTTCCAAATCAAATATTGGTGCAAGCAGCTTAAATGGGGCAGGGAATCCATTCATGATGGCCCAAAGTGTGGAAGACCTCTGGAAGCACGAACTGAAGAAATCATCAACAAAACTGAAGATTTGGTGTTTACTGACCACCGAGTAAAAGTTTCAGTAATTGCTAGAGAAATGGGAATATCAGAAACGAGTGTTTTTAAAAATTCTACAGGAAGATTTGGGAATGAGCAAAGTGTCGCCACGATGGATTCCCAGGCTGCTCAGTCTCGAACAAAACGTGTAGACGACAGATTTGCGAGGAGAATTTGACTGCTTTATCCCAAGATGAAGACTTCTTCTATAGAATTATAACCGGGGTCAGACCTGGGTATACCACTGGAACCCTCCTACGAAATTTTCTGCAGGGAAAGTGATGGCCACAGTTGTCTGGGACGCGGAGGGGATTCTCTTAATTGAGTATGTGCCAAAAGGGAGTACAATAACAGGAAATGTCTACAAAGACACAATTAAGAACTTGAAAGCGGCTATACACGAAAAAAGAACTCACAGTTATGCTCAGAAAACTCAGCTTCTGCACGACAACTGCAGGGTGCATAAAGCACGAATTGTTCAAGAAGTAATCAATGAATGCGGCTTTGAGGAATTACAACATCCACCTTACAGTCCCGATCTCGCCCCCTCTGACTATTATCTTTTTCCAAAATTTAAAAAATACTTGAGAGGGCGTCGCTTTTTATCGAACTTGGAAAACGCTGTGGAGTTATATTTTGCAGAATTACCAAAAGAGTTTTTTTCGAAGGCATAGCGTTATTAGAAAAACGCTGAAATAAGTGTGTTAGTGTTAATGGTTCTTATGTTGAAAAATAAAATTTTATCTGTTCTCTAACTCGTTGTTTTCATAGCTAGGTCAATAACTTAAAAAACTCCCCTCGTAGCTTTATTTTGACAACTATTAGATATGTACAGTTGCTGCCGAAAAATTGTCAACGGTAATTTATCAAGCTAGCACATTTTTCTGATATTCAGATCGTATGAAGCTGGCTTGTATGCTACTTATGACATCAAATGAATAAAAGTGACGTCTCTTATGAGGATTTAAAAGCCGAAATTACGCAGTCGCAATAGACCGTTGAAAATTTTTCGGCCACAACTGTACAATCTGCCTATTTCTAGACAATAAATAATAGTTATGAATAGTAACATAACAATATAGTCCAGTCAAACTGTACGAAAAACGGGCTTAACTTGGAAAATGGAAGTACATAGGATTTTTTTTTCCAGCATGCAGGGGGGGTCTAGAAAAGCTTAACTTGAAGTTTTTGACCTCAAATTCATACGAGCTTTTTCCGCCATTTTGAAAATAAGGGATGAAGTGTTGATTTGAAATTATCTCTGTAACCGTAGGTCAGACAAAAAAACTTGTATAAAGCATTTTTGTCGGCAATACAATTGTCTACAACTTTTATTTCAAACTTTTTCGCGTAATATAAAAAATGGAAAAGTTGTGAGGGAAAAACGTTAAAAATTGAGGGATGAAAATTGTTGCTTAGTTTGTAGATGGTAAACTATATCATTATTAGAAAAAATTATTCATTCGTTTTTTTTGTAGAGCATTTCATTCCTAAGAATTTTTCCTAATGGCTTTTTTTTATTCCGTTTATTGGTATAGGTCAAATCGAACACGAGCGTAAAACGTAATTCCTACGAGTCACCTATTATCTCCTTAACCATGAGTCTGACCGAAAATTGTATACACTATTTTTTGTCGACAATATTATTATCTGCAAGTGTTATGAATCACTTTTTCACGTAACGTAAGTAATGAAAAAAGTTATTAACTAAAAAGTGTAAAAGTTGCAAGGAGTGGAAATGCTTTTGTAAGTCTTGGAGTCGTGTACCTATATTATGATTAGACGTGTAAAAAATATTCACCCTAATTTGTATACGAAAAAAGAGAGGTATAAAAACAAAGTAAAAAGGTACATCAAATTTATAATGATAATGGCAATTGTAGTGTAACATTATATTCTACACAGTTCATTGCAATTCCTTCAATTGTGCGATCGACATTACTAATGTTCGGTACACGTTATTACTTACCGACACTTTTTACATCTTACAAAAGTATATACAAAGTACACAATTTCTTGTATTAAGTACCACTATGTTTAACAGTATTAATAAAAATCACTTTTTTCGTGTAGTAAGGACATTTCATGGAATAGGCCTACCGGGGACACCATGTAAAAAAACGCGCCTTAAAGTCTACCTCCATGGTGGCATGGAAAAGACTTTCCAATTGCAATGTAACGTAACAATATATACAAAATACAAATGAAATTTAATGCACAATATGTAATAGTACGCGACGCGTACCAAGCAGTTCACGAACACTAACCTCCATTCGAGCGTTGACTTGACCTATACCAATAAAAGGAATAACAAAAAGTCATTAGGAAAAATTGTTCATCATGAAATGCTCTACAAAAAACGAAGGAATAATTTTTTTGCTCCACTAATAATGAAATAGTTATACCATCTACAAAATTAAGCAACAATTTCCACCTCCTCAATTTTCAATGTTTTTCTCTCACAACTTTTTCATTTTTTATACTACGCGAAAAATTTTCTAATAAAAGTTGTAGACAATCGTATTGCCGACAAAACTGCTTCATAAAATTGTTTTGTCGGACGTACGGTTACAGAGATAATTTCAAAACAACACTTCATCTCTTATTTTCAAAATGGCGGAAAAAGCTCATATGAATTTAACGAAAGCTTCAAGTTAAGCTTTTCTAGACCACCCTACATGCTCGAAAGAAAAAATCCCATGTACTTCCATTTTCCATTTCAAATGTTTAGTTTGACTGGACTAATAATATAACTACTTAATGACAGTGAGAGTGAGCCCAGTTGCTCACTCTTTATATCTAACATGATAACGTATTATTTAGGATTACACGGAATTTACATATTGGAATACTAAAACCGTCGTGGCAAGTCCAAAGGATCATGCCTCTTTAATCGTTTTGTTGGTTGGGTAACAAGCCAATTAACTGCTAAATAATTTGGATGTTAGTTCTATCGGTTTTGATAACGAGCACTCATTTTTGCATACTCTTCTGTCAACGTTGATACACATAAGTCAAAGTCTTGATGTATAACATAACTTGGAACAAACCAGGGGGCGTTGGCAGTTGCTCTTTTTTCTCATTTTCATAATTGTTTGTGGCACGGAGTTGAATGCCGCACATCCAGATGTACGGATGTAAACGGTCCCTTTAGATGGACTGGGGGCATATGCCTCTTTTAAGAGTATATGTGATATGAACCGACTTCGTAGCATTGATTCTAACACGCCACTTTTTATCCATGTTTTTATCTTGTCTAGGTGCAACTACTAATGATGAGCAGCAACATAAAAATGTATGTGTGATGCCATCAAACAAACATCAACAGCTGTGTTATCGATATGGATGGCTAGGATTGTATTATCAGTTGTGTGAAGATCTATAATACAGGACCAATGACGCTGACCTTCTTCTTTTTTCGTGCCGTGCTCTGTTGCAGAGCGTTTGAATTTCCCTCCTATACTTGTGTTGTGCGTGTTCAGTGATCACAAGTATAGGCGACCTACAGCTTAAGGTGGACTCCGAACCACCCCAGGTACATAGTACTTGGATTTTTTATTAATTTCAGGGAGATTTCCTGGGCAAAGTATACCTCGGTTCCGAGGGAGAAGCGACTTTTAAAAACCCGGTGATATATTGGACGGGGTTCGAATCCGGGTTCCTTGGTCGGTAGTCCCGCACGCAACTAACCCAGCCACAATCGCTCTCTTGCGCTGACGCTGACCTGCAGCACGCTAAATTTTATCGAGACCAAAAAAGTGTGGGATTTTTGATATTTCACTAAAAAGTACCTTTCATTGAGGTATGACTTTAACTACTACTAAAATATGTATATGGCAGGTACCTTCTAATCTTGTAAAGTACGCCATCATGCCACACCTTTTTAAACTGCTGCAATTTTTCTATATTCAAGACCGGCTTGAATTTTTTTGACAACTCTGTATACCTGTTCGATGATCCCATGCAATTGGCAAAAATTAAACTGGTGGATCGGAATTAGATTTCTTTCGTTTAATATTGGTTTTAAGCGTCGAAGAAACAAAGACCTTTTCGAACACTTTTTACCAGATGTAGGTAAAAGGCTGATCGAACAATAGGATGATACATCTGTCGGTTCTTTGCCTGGCTTTTGCATTCAAAAACCTACGTTATACAAAGTAGCTCATTAGCTACCTTGTATTGCGACGGAAAATAGTTTAATTTCAGTATAACATTGAATGTCATTGTTATTATGCTAAACCCCTCCAGTGGTAGTTCTTTGAGCAGTTTACCTGTAATGCGGTCGTATCCGTGAGCTTTATTTAGATTTAGATCGGTTAGAATTACCGAACGTGTTTCCTTAACTTTGAAATTGTGAATGGGTCAGTCCAGTTGTTTGGGTGCATTAAGAAGTTGATGAATTAGTTCTTCAGCTTCAAGTGGAAATTCTGTCGGATACTTAGAGTTGGAGTACATTAGCGAGATGCTTGGCAAACGTTTCTACTTTTTCAGTGTCGCTGCAAGCCCAGTTTCCTTCTTGTGTTTTGATAGGTGGAATATACTCTTGTGAACGTTTTATGTTTCTTGACGATTTCCACGGCGAATAATCTGTTCCTTTCGTAGCCGATAAGTTGCTTAGATGTTTTTGTATCTCATTGTGTTTAGTTAATTACATTTAGTATTTTATTTTACATGAACTATTTTATCTCTTTAGTTGCCCGATTTGATTTTGTTTTATCACTGGGAGCACGAGTAATCTTTTTTCTAACGTTACTTTTTTCTTTGATTATTTCCTTTACAAATTGAGTTGCAGTTTCTTTGAAATCTTCTAGAGTGGTTTCACAAGCTGCTGATTAGATTCTTGTAGTCAGGTGTTGTACAGCTTTATCTATTTCAGATTGGGTACTGTAACGTTACGTTTTTGTCGACCTTTTAATAAGGCAATTTAGTATGCATATTTAACATACATACATTCATAATCCATTCCCCTTACACCGCATTTCGCAGTGTCGGGGTTCCACGCAAACTCTTATGGGAGTGCAACGGAGGTAATGCAGCTATTGTAGCAAGTACATTACGCTCCCCCATACTTTATCACTCATACAACTCTCATACCTTAAGCTAAGGAGCTGAAACACGATCGTACTAAATTTTTAAAATTCAGTCGCAACCGAGGTTTTAACAAAATTTTCTAAATGCGGTCCTGCGTATTCATATATTTTCTCTTTCAATATAAAATCACCGTTGGTATACTGCATAAAATGAACTCCATAAAATGTTAAAGGTCATCTCAAAAGAAACATTTCCAGATCGATGAAATTTGTTTCTAGAAAAACAAAATTGTTTATTTCCGAGCTTATAAGGATTAAATTCTAATATTGTAGTTAACAGAAATCTTATAGTTAAAACATTTTACTAGTAAACAATTTAGCGCCAAAAGGAACTTTCTCAAACATGCTGTCTAGACACCACATGTGTGTGTTATTGATCTTAATTTTGTACGTATAAATTCAAAAGGGATTCCCCTTAAGTTCAGTTGGTTGGCTTAAAAAAGTCACGTTATTCCCTTATTGGTCTATTTGAAAGTGCATCCCTCTTAAAATCCCGTCTAATGTCGAAATACGTTAGTTTTTACAGTTAGTCTATAGTTAGGGCTGAATAAAGCAAGTAAATAGATACAGAGGGCAAGACGCCATTACGTGTTAGGCCGGGCTTCGGATCCCGTGCCACAAACTAGTAGTTTTAAAGTTAATTTCCGGTGGCATTTTCAGAATATTTTGAGACGTTTTAGTTAATGTTAATGTACAGTAATTATAGTGATTGTGGAGAATCAATTTTTATCGAAATCTAAAGTTTAATACCGTACAGTTTCTCGATAAAAATAATAGAGTGTAATCAGTGTTTTGGTGGTTGCAATTTAGTTTTGCAATATCGGCGCCTAGTTGAATTCTTAATGAATTAAGTTAAAACTAAGTAAAATTTAAATCATACGTTTCAGCGGACGTGACTGTTAATAAAGACAGTCTTTTCTTCCTACAAAATTATTCAAACAATACAGTATTGGAATTTTAATTATCGTAGTTTTGGATAATTAGTGATTGCAGAATTTTATGAAGTTTTTCCAGTTTCCATAGTTCAGTGACAATTGTTTATATTTGTGTTGATAAAGGGCAATATTGTGTAAGTTTTTTTTTATCCAGTTCTGTGAATTTAACAATTTGAACGAGATATTGCGAATTGTTGACTCTTTGAATATTGTGGACATTGCGTAAGTTGCATATTGTTGATGCATCGATTATTTGTATCATTTTGCTGTATGAAAACGTTCCCATTTGATAAGAGCTCTTATACAGGGTATGGTGACTTAACTTGATGATTTTTATGACTAGTTGTTATTTTTTTAACTTTTTGGTTTATGAATAAACACAATTTTGTAAACTTAATTACACAGAATAATATTGACCCATACAATTATGAAAGTCTTTATTTATATTTTATCTAACCTAACTTTGACGTTATTCAATATGACAACAAGTTGAATTAAATTTATTAGATCTGACTCCAGTTTCTGATTAACGGGGCCAGGTCATTAGTTTAATTATTTTCAAAACTTTCATAATCAGATGGCGCCCAATTATATGCATTTTATTGTGACTTAAAAAAAGACCTTTATCCATTCTTTTACAATTTTTAATTGTAAGGTAGTTTTGTGAAATGGGTCTGTTGGTTGGCCAATGGGTAGGTTCGCCGGAGGATAACTGATGCAGATAATTGATCTTGAAGTTGTAAGTCTGGATACCCAAAGCTGCCGTTTGGAGTTGTAGTCTCCACCTTTTTTTTTCTTTTAATTTATAAATCATTTATTCACCCCATGCTCCATTACAGAAAGTAATACTACATGGCAAATATAAAACATTTACATAATTTATCATTCTTAAATATAGTACCTAATTAATAAATAATCATTAAACATAGCAACCTTATATAATTGCATTTTATAATATTAATATTACTAATTAACATTTTAGATATAAACTGAATATAATTGAATATATATATAATATAAATTGAATATAAGAAAATAAACTATTTTGTAATTTATGTTATAACAGATCGAAGTTTATACTTTTAATAAATGCAATAAAATAGTTTAAATAGTGTTTTATTAGATGCTCTTTTTGCACTGGCCAGTCCCCTCCGTCCATTAAAATGTTATTGCGTAGAGCTAACCTTTGCCGTCTCAACTTACTGCATTGGTATAATAAATGATCAACATTTTGATCGTCATCACCACAAGAGCAATTCGCATTTTCAATTATTTTAAATCTGTACAGATAGCTTTTTAACATTCATAACAAGTTTTGTTTCAGCAGCTTTTAATGTTTCTTCCCACCTTGTCTGCCACTCCATAGTACTACTTTTAACCGCACCATTCACTATCTCACTTTTTGGGACTCGGTTGTAAACACTAGGTTCGTTGCTTGATTGATGACTTCCCTCTTTTGCTAATTGATCAGCTATTTCATTACCAATTATGCCCACATGTGACTTGACCCATCTAAATGCTACTTCCCATCCCATTTCGTTTAGTGTTTTCATTTCGCTTCAGATCATGTCTATGATTCTTGTGTGATTGTTCGGATTTTTCAGCGAATCCAATGTTATTCGACTATCAGTATTTATTATAAGACTTCTATTCTCTTCTACCTCCTCATCTAGATCAATTACTTTTTCTATTACACATTGCAGATTGCTAAACTCGACAGCTGTCGAAATAATATTGTCAGGTTATCTTTTAATAAAACTGTGAAACTTTTACTACTCTTTATTTATTTCATGATTATGGAGTTCCACAAAGTAAGGCTGGAAACAATAAACAAGATTGAATGTATTGTTTTACTCTTTTTAGGGCTGTTACATAGCACGGACACATTTTATCCAATGAGGAATGACACTCATTTACTGTTGCACCTATATTAAATTTATTATAATTAAAACAATTACTACATTTATAAGTCTCCACCTTGTACCTCCACCATTGTAGTCTCCACCTGTAAGGAATTTACGTCCGAGGGACTCCAAATTGTATTTTCTTTATAACAGGACCGGGATGGCAGTATAACTACTGGCGAGAGTACTAGACTTTCCTGCTAAGGTTGTGCGATGGTTGCTGTTGATTAATTAGGGAATGCACGTATCTGTTGGAGAGGATTAGAAGTTGGGCCTTTGGTTGTTGGTTACTTGGACAAATGATACCCCGATGACATATATTGTTAACAAATAAACAAATTCGATTATTAAGTTACAACATGCCTACAGTAAGTTTTTCTTTTCTTATTTTAGTGGTACAACCATACGTATACTGTTATACCTTAGAACCCTACTCATTTGTCATCTGTAGCCTACTGTTTTTATAGTTCTTGGCATTTGTCATCTTTTAGCTATGGTTGTAGCAACTAGAATTTGATTTTTTGTCAAAAGCGCCCAATTTACCTTTCGATGTAGGGTGGCAACTGAAATCTGATTGATGTTAATATCTTTTAGATTGGTCTAAATTAATTTTTATTTAAAATCTGCTATTATAAGTTTCTTTTATTTTCTGCTTTTTTGTTGCTGTTTATATTTTAAGATGTATTTAAATTTAAAACTTAAATCCTGCAAAAATGTTTGATAAAGCTTTTCCACGTAAAACCACGATGGCCCAAAGTTCATGCATTGTTCAATTTATCGTTTCAGAAACCTTTTTTTAACTACATATTTTCTTAGAAATAAAGATAACCAGCCGTGTAATAGAATTTTTCCAATATAATTTAGAAATTCCGGGAAAAGACGCGAAAGAATACGCAACATATATCCTCATAAACCTTTCTCTGTTGTTTCAATGAAATCCCATTATTCACTGTCGCCTATTATAATACTAGCTGCAAAAAAAGTAGAAGTGAAATAGCAAAAACAAATTCAAAAAGCCTACAAAATAATGTATGATAGAATGTGTAACACGCTGTCATCTTTTATTCTCGCACATTTGACACAAAAACGTAGTTATCTTCTTCATATTTGGGTAACATGCAGCAAAACCTTCACAAAACAAATGCGATAATCTGGAATGAATAATTGCAGTTCTGGGGAAGGGAAAGGCATGGGGAGTGCTTGAAATGATACCGCAAATTTGTTGAACAGTTAATCACAGTAAATTAAAATTAATAGTGAGGGAAAATCATTGACAAAAAATGTGCGCTCTTCAACGTCAAAAAGAAAGTAAGATTAATCAATGTTGCTTAGGGAACGTTATTATCTCAGTTGCTTCTTTACCGTTATATTCTTAATACAGCTATTAACACAAAATGTAGACGTTATTTATTTTATAGTTACCCAGGAAATTATTTAAAAATTTTCTTAAATAATATTGTTCATCTATTTTAATAAATTTCTTTAAAAAGTGTTTTAGGGGCACAAAAGGAAGCAAACAAAAAAATATAACCAATTTAGAGTGATTAGAGATATGGAATTATTGTTAATGTACAGTTACATTCCTGTCGTATTACATTCAATAAATCTGTGCAAAATAGCAGCAAATAAATTAAAATAACTGGCTTTTAATTTCTGCATTAATATTGTGAACAATAACTGAAAATACGGTTTAACTTATGAAACATTTTTCACAAAAACTGAAAATAATAATTTAAAACATTTTGAATAGAGTTGACAGAATATGTCTGGGAAAATATATTAAATAAAATGTAATGGCTTTTCCATGTTGTTTTGATAAATGCGCTTTTAGGGCTTCGACCAGTACGAAAGCAGAACGTCACATACACCTTGTGTAGTTTTGAACTTAAAACCACCTTATCTTATAAAAGCAAACCATCCTGATCCTAGATTTTAACTAATTTCTAAAAATAGGAAATTGAATCGCACAACATCTTGTGCTGGTTATGTACGACTTCATGCATTTGAGAAAATCGTAAAGATAAAAGTATCATTAGGAGGCTCCTTAATCCTAGAGCCTTGGTATGTCGCCTAATAACAGGATTAAATTACATCTTTATATTTTTTTAGTCCTTACGTTTCTAATGCCAATTGCATTACAGTTGCCTTAGAGTAGAGCATTTTAAATGATGAAATTAAAAAGTACAAATCATGCATGCAACTATTTTCTAAAGTAAGGTTAAAAAAGAAAACACTCAGACGTATATTTTAAAAAATATTAAAAGGACTAGTTAATATACACCGACGAATACTTAGAAAATCTTTTATCTACATGTAACATTACACTCTATAACAAACAAAAGTGTAATAAAGTAACTTGAAAAATGTTATAGTATAACAGGGTCAAATCTAGCTCTAGAAACTTTTTATTACAAGTACAATGCAAACTGGAGCTAATTAGTAGAGCAGAACTACCCCTCCACTATGAGAGACTACATGTAAAAGCAGCTTGCTGTGTCGACATTTAAAACCCTTTCTAGATTTGAGTTGAATTTGAAAGTTGAAGGTTAAGATTAATTTTTCTAAAAAACGTTAAATTAACAGTAATCATAAAAGTAAATTATTAAAACTTTACTATCAATCTACTAGTTTAATAATATACCTACTTATTTTTTTGTACGTGTAGTGATAAAATTCAAAACAAACTGAATAACCCCAGAAACTCTCCTACTTACTTTAAATTAAAAACAAAAAAGATTACTAGTAGACAAGTTATTTCCAGGTCGTAGATGTTAATTGAAAATTTTACTGAGTTCAGATTAATACATTAAGAAATAATTATTTCAAAAATGTATAGGACGCTATCAAATTGTATGTAGACGATCGTAATTAAAACGATGTTAAACTCATTATCTGTTCGCAATTTGGAAAAAGTTGAGAACGAACAATTTTTAAACTATATCCATAAAAGACCAAAGATATTCTAAAAGCTTCTCAAAGATTTTGGAACTAACAATTTCATGCTCCCCATGCCACAATGTTATTTTTAGAAACACTTGATTAAATTTAAAGAGTTCAAACACAAAACAAACGTACATAAACGGTACGTTGTAACAAAAAATTTATAAACAATTAAGTCGTTTTATAGGCCAGTAAAATAGAATCCGTTGGTGGAAATAAATGTTGGAAAGCGGGAGATCGTTTCGATCGCTTTGTTTGAGGTCAAATATAAGTATCCTAGGTTTGCACGGTCCCTCGACTCGAGCTTACCTGAGGGCATCAAAAGAACCACGAAATCTTCGGACCTTTTTTACTTTTTCGCTTATAACGCCAAAGTGGTGCTTTCCAACGAAAACTTTACTATTACAAGAATTAAAGAGCTTTAAATTCTTCGTCGGATGAGTATCCAACACTTTAAATTCGGTCCAGTGGTTTGGTCGAAATCGACGGTCGAGAAACGGCAATTTTACAAATTTTCGATTTTCCGTCAGACCGGACGCCCAGAGGCTTTCCGTATAAAAAAACCCGTTGAACTCATTCTGATTGTTAATATAAGTCGAGAAATACCTAAGCTTTGATATTCTAGAGGTTTCCGGATTAACTTAATGGCCATTTTTCTGTCATCCCTCATCATAGCAATTAGGAACAATCCATATGAAGTAGTGCAGTACTGGTCGCTCGATCATTTCGAAAAAAGATAATTTTTTGTGTGTTATCACCCCTAAGTATTGGTAGATCAAAACCACTGTCATTTTATTTTTATTCCATTTGATTGAAATATGGCAGCCATATTTGTTTCGTGGTGCACGACGTTGCTTGCAGTTTTTTGATGTAAACGTAACTTTTGATATCTCAAGAACGGTTTATCTTAGAGACCTGCGGTAAAAATGATTGTATTGCTCACATGTCGGACTACATTTTTAAATTTAAACATAATTTTTGTAGGGCGCTTTTGCAGGACGCTTACTTATGGGCGTGATTTAATCCCGAAGATTAAAGTTTTTATAAAAATTTCCGCTTTTATGGGGGCATTTTTTATATATCCAGATAAAAATGAAGTCTTAGGGCGGATTTTCTATTTAAACGTACACGGTTAGAGGTAGTTTATGTATAAAACATTTTATCTGAAATTTTACTATTTTGGTATTTATGGGCTTTGAAGTTCTCGTTATGATACGTCATATCAATATTATGTTTAAGATTAAAAAGTATATTCCGACATGTGAGCAATAGTTACAATCATTTTTACCGCAGGTCTTTAGGACCAACCGTTCTTGAGATATCAAGATTTACGTTTACATAAAAAAACGCAAAAAACGTCGTGCACCACGAAACAAATATGGCTGCCATATTTCAATCAAATGGAATAAAAATAAAATGACAGTGGTTTTGATCTACCAATACTTAGGGGTGATAACACACAAAAAATTATCTTTTTTCGAAATGATCGAGTGACCAGTACTGCACTACTTCATATGAGTTGATTCTAATTGCTATGATGGGGGATGACAAAAAAATGGCCAATAAATTAATCCGGCAACCTCTAGAATATCAAAGCTTAGGTATTTCTCGACTTATATTAACAATCAGAATGAGTCCAACGGGTTTTATTATACGGAAAGCCTCTTGGCGTCCGGTCTGACGGAAAATCGAAAATTTGTAAAATTGTCGTTTCTCGACCGTCGATTTCGACCATACCACAGAACCGAATTTAAAGTGTTGGATACTCATCCGATGTAGAATTTAATGCTCTTTAATTCTTGTAATAGTGAAGTTTTCGTTGGAAAGCACCGCTTTGGAGTTATAAGCGAAAAACTAAAAAAGGTCCGAAGATTTCGTGGTTCTTTTGATGCCCTCAGGTAAGCTCGAGTCGAGGGACCGTGCAAACCTAGCATACTTATATTTGACCTCAAACAAAGCGATCGAAACGATCTCCCGCTTTCCAACATTTATTTCCACCAACGGCCCAAAACAGGTCTAATTTTACTGGCCTATTAATACAGCAACTTTGAATGTAATAAAAATACTAACTAGGGAACTATATGGCTAAATTTACAAATTGAACAAACGTAATAATAGTTTACGTTATCTTTGACTCAAGTTACCTTTACAGAAATGTTTAATTTTCTACATTTCACATACAACTTCAAAAATATTTAGTTAAATTTTATGAAACAACACTGTGAAGATTTGCCAACAAACATTCGTTTTCTCGTCATAAAACAAAGTAGGAAGTGAACACTAAAATGCTCCAATATTATGTTGGGACTTAGTATATGCAAATATATGCAAAGTTAAAAAAACTGCATTCACTCACCTAAAATGCTCTTAATTTGTTGTGCACGCAAAAGCAACTAAATTCAACTAATTCATTTTTTTTGTATTAACACGTCAACAGAAATTGTGTTAGTTGCTATCCAAACCAGGACAAATGATGAATGAAACGCATTTTCCAAATCTTCCTTAACCAGGAAAGTCATTGGCATTATTAACTTTGAATAATAATTGGAACTGCATTAATTTAAAACTCAAATTATACTTTGGACAATACGAAAGTTAAATTAATCAGTATCTGCAGATAATCTGAGTTGGTTTAAATCTAACTTAAATCTATCTTCTATCTAGTTTTAAACTTCGAATTTTATAACTAAGTCGTCATCACTAAAATGGATTAGAAAAGTTCACTAGATGCCCTCACATGAAGTTCATCAAATTCAACCACTATTTAAACTTAAAAAATAATTTAAAAGGTCACAACTCAATTAGCCTTCAGTAGTTATCGATAATAATCAAATTCCATGGAAACTAAAAGATCAAACTTCGTCATTTAAATAGGTTAATAATAATTTGTATAGACCCTCCGTGGTCGAGTGGTAGAGATCCTACCTCTCGTTTAGAGGGATAGGGGTTCAAACCACGGTTGCGACTGAATTTTAAAAATTTAGTACTGTCGTGTTTGAGCTCCTTAGGTTAAGGTATGAAAGTTGTATGAGTGATAAAGTATGGGGGAGCGTAATGTACTTGCTACAATAGCTCCATTACTTCCGTTGCACTCCCATAAGAGTTTGTGTGTAACCCCGACACTGCGAAATGCGGTAAAAGGGAATGGATTATGTATGTAATAATTTGTATTTCACGTTATAAGATTTATTCTTATATTTGAATAGTTTGCATGTTTGTCATCTTACAGACGCAGACGCCACTATTACTCCACTTTGTGCGAATGGCATTCTGTAGATGGCGCAACAGTTTTTTCTCATGTTAATTCAAGGCAAATATATAAACCTAGAATGTGTGTGTGAGAGTTACAAACTGTTGACCTATCCGATGAGACTCCGCAAAGTTCGCAGCTGGGGGTCCTAGGGTATTGTTTGTCAATTTCTCATTTAATTGGATTTTAAAAATTTTCCAACTAATTATTATTTATTAATAAAATTATTAAACCTATTTGTACTTTAGTATTTAAGTATATAAGAGTATATTAGTATATAATTAGTATATTGGTATATAAGTAGTATATTAGCATATAAGTACTATTTAGCGACAGAAAAATAGTAGAGTAGTTTAAGGTGTGAGTATAAAAAAGGAATGTCGCAAATTCTCAGCATTTGCGGACGCCCATGATTAAACGCTGACTACTATCGAATGCAACTATTCTGAACCCTGAGTTTCAATGCATATAGAAAAAAAACTAACTGCTCAAATTTAAAATTATTTTGAAAATATTCACGAATTAATTAATAAATAATTTTTTGAAGAATTATTTATTTATTGAACAAATAGTTCAACTCACAATCTTATTTAGGTATATCTCAATATTCGACGAACAAAAAGTTCGTCTCTGAATTCGTGAAGCCTGTCTGTCTATATCGGTCTGTCTGTCGCCTTTTTCCATGTTGATTTTTTTGAATTTTTCTTTTTGGAATCTTATAGTACATCAAATTCTAAGAAACTTTTGGTTGAAACATTTTTTTTGTATCTCTTCGGGAAAGTGGTCAAAATGACCACCGAAAATCTCGGTAAATTTTTGAAAAATGAAAAATTTTGTATTTTTTAAAAATGTACGAAAAAATAAACATTTTTAGCAACAAAAAAAATTCGAAAAATTTTAGGACATGGCAATGCTAGCTCTGCGCATTCTCAACTGGTTATTTATTATTTCGTGAATATTTTCACAAATTTTTAACGTATTTGTTGTTTCATTAAAAAATACTATATTACGTAAAAAAAATTTTTTGATTAAGACACCAAAACACCAGAATGCATAATCCCTCTATTTCATAGAATAACTTGAGAAATAATACAGAATTTATTATTATATCAAATTACAAAAATTTCCACTTACCTACAACACCATTAGCTACATTCATACATACATACAGCTACAAAATTACATTCAATTCTGTCAAGTAGTTATTGAAAGATTAATTATTATTATTAAAGACACACTTTACATCAAAACTCCCAAAAAACCGAACTTTTTGTAACATATTTCGCAAAGATTCAAAAACCTAAAATTAGATAATTTTACAAATTTACTATTTTATACAAAAATCAATTGTCTATCTAACTGTTTTTGTTTGGATTTGAGCTGTTAGTTTTTTGCTATGCACATTCAAACTGAGGGGTTAGTACTTTTGCATTCGATAGTAGACTGCACACACTTTAAGAACTACATAGACGTTATTTATATCACTTTGGCGCGTATATTTAATGCTAGTGTCATAAATAGGATTCTTTTCGTTTAAAGTAGAAATGATAATAATAGTAAATCTGATTGACTTTTACTTATATTTAAACATAATTCTTAAAATACCATTTGAAAGTGTGTAAAATGCACAATTATTTGACATTACACCTATGATGCTCAGTCCTACTCTCAGTTTTTAAAGATATATCTTATTTTTGTATTTTATGTTATAATATTAATATAATACTAGGGAAACCTAGTCAAGACATGACGGTTAAAAGCATTGAAGGATTTCCCTATATACAACATTCGATGTGTGATTACAATCGTTTGGATTTTCATAGGTGATTATTTAAATAAACGCAACCAAACATAACCAGTTGAAAATTCTAAGCCTAGCACTCCTCTCTCTCTGGCTTACCTCTCTCTGTCGGTTTATTCTACATAAATGCATACATACAGAAATTCTACCTTACGAAATGATAAGAATAAAATCAAAAATCGATCTTGTTTAAAACATTCTTGAAAACGTCTATTAGTACATATTTCAAAAACATGACATAAACATAGTGTTGCCAAATTTTGTACAAACAATATGAAACTACTCTGAATAAGCAATTGCCATCAGCTATTATTTGTATAATTCGCCTGTTCATAATTTTCAACTATGCGGATTTTATCTAAGCTTATTAATGATGAAAGTGGACGGCTGCATCATCCTTTATATTTACTAGGTGCCAACTGCTTACTCTAATGGGTAAACTTTAGTAGCTTGTTGCTTTTGTTGAAATACGAAAAAAGAATTCAAGCTCGGATCCTCACCTCTCTTACATCGCGTGGTTCAATAGGGTTTGAGTCATTCAGCGCTAGGTAGCGCTGGCTGTCTCGCCGAATACCGAGACACATGAATGAAAACACAGTGCTTGTACCGTAACCTCCGAGAATAAAGAGGCCACGAACAAGGCTTGTGTCACGTGATCTGACGTCACGAATGCCGGCTGGCGACTTGCGGGGACAGGCGATGCGTACAAGTCAAACGCCATTGCAGTTTAGATTTGCCGTGATCGTAGTCGTGTGAACTAGACTCTTTTTCTTTCAAAAACTCTCATAAATAAGTTCAAATAAGTTAAAGTGTTAAATTAAAGGTGTAGAATTTCAGATTTACCTGATTTATGTAAAGACAATTTATAAAATCAGTGAAAAGAGACTGTTTTTCAATTTACCGTATCGAGTGTGGGCGTTGGCAGAAATGGCCGCTGATAAATTTTGTATTTGAAAGCTGTTTTATTACTTATAAAATAACTTTCGGTTAGTGTCGTTCATAATATGATTGTGTATTGTGTCGTTTACCTATATAAAATACAATTTCATAAATATTTTGATTAGTTAATCAAAAAAGCCAACAGTTTGACGAGATACTTGGGTGAGTCTTGTTTATTTCATTAAAAATGCCTGATAAATGTTGCGTGCCTAATTGCTCAAGCAATTACGATAGTACCCATACGTATGTGTCCGTTTTTTCTTTTCCAAAAGATGAAGAGTTGAAGAAAACGTGGATTAAATGCATTCATAGAGACTCATTTAATCAAACAAAACATTCAGTAGTATGTATTAAACATTTCTCAGAGTCATCGGTTATAACAATAATATGATAAATATGAAACTGAATTTCTAAAGACAGGTAAACAAAGGATTATTTTACGGGAATTGACAATGTTAAAATTGGAAAAATATGTACACGAAATCAATGAGAAATGTATTTTATGTAGCAAAACGTTGAAGTCGATATTGTTAAAAAATTGTCATATTCTTGCCAATATATTTCTCAATAACTATTCAAAAATAATCAACGACAAAATTAACACCCAAAACATGGATCTATCAAAGAGAAAACTGATTAAATTTAATGGTTAAGAAGTTATAAAACACATTAACGCATAGAGATAGGGCTATTGGCGAGGCCTCCATAAGAGCCAACGCGTCTATCATGGGTACCTCAACGGTGACGTGGAAAACCCTATTCATTGTTTTTTATCATAATATAAGTGCTTTTTTTGAAATAATATTCAGTTTTACTCAGAAATATACAAGTGTCTTTATGTTGGGTATTTTACGTATCGCAATTGCCAGCCGGTTTTCGTGACGTCACGATTGCTTGGTCGCGGCCTCTTTATTCTCGGAGGTTACGCTTGTACTTAATAATTTAAGGATAAGCGAAGAGTACTTACGAAACTGACCACCGTGGAAGGTGAGAGGGCGCCCCTAGTGAATGTCGGATTCGCCCGTCTCAAATTAAACATTTTAGAGTATAACAAATGCTTAGGTATAGTGATTAGCAAATGTCTTGTCCCGAGTAAGGACGTTGCTGCTTTAAGAATCGAAATACCCCTTATACTGTGTACGAAAGAGACCGAATTAAACAGTGATGGACAACTACCTGGGCAAGATATTTAAATTCTTTAAAACTTGTTTTGAAAACACGCTTGTAAAAACTCTTGTTACTCATTCTATTCTAAATTTCTTTGACACACTTTATAAAATAGTCCTTTTAAATAGAAGCATCTACTAGTTAAACAAAGTTATATAGCGTGTTTATGATTCATTCTTTACCTTTAATAAAAAATAACTAAACGAAAATAATAATGAAAACAATCATCAAAGAAATAGTGGCTTAGGAGTATTTTAGAAAATTAAATAATCGCAGAAATTAATGTAAGCGATAAATATAAATAAAAATAAAGTAATAATATAGGCATTTAGTTATGTAAATACGTTAAAATTTTAAAAAGTTATTAAATATTCAGTTGTTTTAATAAAAATACTACAAAATAAGAAAAAACTAGAAACATAGATATAGTCAGTACTAAAAACAAAACAGTCACAAAACAAAAATTAAGGAACACCCTTGACAAAGCATAGAACCTTAGATCATATATATCATTAATATCTGTTTACCTAAAATTTTTAGAAAATATTTGTGAAAGATTACAATTTTTTTTAAATCCCGCTTCCTTTTAAGTAAATTAATCAATGAGTTTAATTTTTCTCTCTAACACATTATTCTGTCAATTACCCATCTCTCTTGCATGTATTACCTGAGTGCTGGCCCCTTTCTCATAAACATTCTAGTAACTACTTTCAAGATATAATCCTGTAAATATACCCAAACTGTATTTATTATTAAACTTAATTTATTTGACCGGCAACTACTGAGAATTTTACCTGAAGGTAAATAAACCGGCCCTTAATGTTTAAATATGCCTCGTTTGTATGCCCAACTGATTCTACTTTGGAAACTCGGGGAATTATTAGTGTTGATTATTTATTATTTTTACTATAATTTTTGCAGTAAAAGCTGATTACAGTTAGTACTAAAACTTCAGTTTTTTTTAGTGTTTACAAAATAATTAAACTTTGTAAATAAACAAATCAAACTCCCAAATAAATTAATACAGTTTACAGTAAAGTAGAAAAAGTATACGATATTTATTTCTTAAAATAGAAGAAACGATAGTAGAAGTGAAACGGCTGTTTTATATTCCAGTAAAATAAGAAACTCACTTGAAAATAGCAGTTTTTATTACTCTATTGTTGTTATACAAAGCCACTCTAGGTAGGGTAGCAACCTTTAAAACTGGTTAGATTTGCTGTGTTGTTTGTAAACAAAAGAAACTATGCACCGAAACGTACGTCGTTTTTAACGTACGTTTCTTTTGCCAGAATTGTTAAATGTGTTGCCTACTCGGGACAAGACATTTGCTAATGACTGTACATACTGACAAGAAATGACAATTTAAATAATAAAAAATAAACATTTTAGAGTTTTTCAAATTAAAAATATAAACATTAAAAAATATAGAAATTAAGTAGTGTTGACTAATCTACACAGCGGAAGCTTTAATTTAAAAAAAGAAACTCGTAAATCGCTGGATCTCTCAAACGAACTGGAACAAAAATAAGCCTTGTGTTTTAAATATATAGATTATAAGTATTTGGTTTAAATAGAGTACAGAATATCATGTACTGTTTCTTTATTTTTAATTTGAATAACCACATTATACCTTGCTTTGCTGTTGTAGTTGGATAATATTCGTTTTACTTTTGGAAGTAAAAGTACCAGCTTAGTCTTCATTTTCAGAGAGCGAAGGAATTTAATCCGTCAAGCAGTGAAGTAGAAACAAACATATATAACTCACTTAAAATGGCTGACCTTGTTTATGGCATTACATTAGTTAACTACAAAAGTTTTCATACTCTGTTATCAAAGCAATTCATTTTTGTTTGAATTTGTTTTTAATTGTTTTTTAATTAATTTTTATTTCAAGATGTATCGCGAGAGGGTCAAGCAAAGGAACTAAAATACTTCTGCGATCATTCACTTCAGAATTCACTTATTAATTTTACAATCTGGATTAATTTCAGTTCTTTGGTAATATGTAATAAGCAGTCATATTAAATGAAATATTGCATTTTCATTAATACGCCCCATAATTTAAAATGCAACATAGCCAGTATATAGCATTTTAAAATGAGCATATCAAATCACCGCATTTACCGTTTGTTTATGCAACCAACAATCCATAAATGCTAAAAATGCGCTAGGCGTTAGTTTAACCTTTTCATTTCACTTGAGTAGCATTTAACACTAACACAGTTTATTAAAAAAATACAAACGCAAATTAAAATAACATTTATTGTAAAATAAAAGATGCTAAGGTGTATTTTTCTAACAAACTGTAAAATGGTAAAATGCACACGTACTTACAACAACAAATCAACTTAACCTAATAGTTTTACTTGGTTATTTTCAAATGCAGTATAGTGTAATAGAGTATATTGCATTTTAATTTAATAGCACTGTATTTTATTATTCTTTTATGTGTTATTTGCAGAAATGCATTTTAAAATTGGTATACACCAAAAAATAAAAATGCTAATTCAGGTTTGTTCAGTTGACATCCGAAACTATGTAGAGGAAATGAGAAATTCAGTGAACTACATATAATCAATAGACGAAAACGTTTGGAAAAAGAGATCATTTGAAGCGCATCGACTACCTATATCTGTAAACGCATTCCAACACGAAATAAAACGTTCATCTTGAATTTCTTTTCTAGAAGAAACAGTTTGTTAATTTTTGTAATGAACGTTCGATTTAAAAAAAAAATTATAATTTGAGATTGACATAAACCGAATTAAAAATATAAAATCTGTATTACCATTGTACATATCTGCAGAGAGAATATTATTAAATATTCATGAATATTATATAATAGTACCAATAGCATTTGCGAAAATATTTATAAAAATATTAATGAATATTTTTCATTTGGTTTTGTTATTTTATTATAGTATATTTCTAATTACATAGATATATAACCTTTTTCCTGCAATAATTTAATAAAATCAATTAGGATAATTATAAGGATGTGAAATTTTGTATTTGTGGAATGCATAGATACTTTGCAACTTGTATAGCTGGGGGATATTTATGCTTAAAACATAGTCAGTTCAAATAACCTTAAACTGTTTCCAGTTTCCAAACACGCCTGTTTGCTTTAACTAAAATTGTTTTTATGGCTATCACAGTATAACTAACTAACAAAGTACGTTTTGAAATAGTATTTAACAGATAGAATTACAGAACGAGAATCATTATAAAACTATATTTCTATATGAAACATAACCAAAATAAATTAATGATTATATATTAGGTATACAAAAACTGAAAAACATTATGTTTCTTAAAAGAAAACATGAAAAACAATATTTTGCAAGATGAAATGCCTACAATATCTTTATTGTACCAGAGTATGTCATAGTGAGGTACAAATCCAATAACATTCCTGACGAGAAGCTCAGGTAAGCAATATTGTGCTGGGAATGAAAAACACGCAACCCTGACAAAAATAAAACAAATTTCTCAACATTTTAATATTACTGTTGTTGTTTGTTGTTGTTATTGTGTTTGCCGACTTGAGAGTGAAATTTAATCAGAATAACTATTTGAATTGAAATGCTTGTGAAAATGGTTACAATTTCTGCAATACCGCCAATATTATTACCGACCCAAATAAAGAAACAGAAAAAACTAAATTAATGCAATTTAAGGTTTGGTTAGGTATTGCTATTACGTTCACATATTTTAAAGATTTAAGTGCGTCATAAAAAGCTTTTGTTAATTAAAACGGTTTGCTTGAATACTTGAAGAAGAGATGAAGAGATATTCTTATCGTTAGCAGTAATAACGTACTTTTCCAATAAAATTAAAGATGCTGTTTTACAAGTATAATAAAAAGCGGGAAATATTAATAATAACTAAGATTTAACACATTATGAACTATCAACGAACTTAAACTAATTTATTTGGCCAGTGGCGGATTAAGTTATCTAGAGGCCTGAAGCACTAACAAATTCTGAACAATAACATAAAATAATAACATATTTATTTGAAATATAAAATATTAAAATAAGTAACAAAAATAGTCATTACAATAAGTCGATAATGTAAATTATTATAAGAATCCTTTTCTCGGTTTTGTTTTACCGAAATTATCTATATATTTAAAACACAAGTCTTATTTTTGTTCCAGTTTGTTTCAGAGTTTCACGTTTCGATTTACGTCGTTCTTTATTTATATTAAAGCTTTCGCTGTGTAGATTAGTCAACACTATTTAATTTTTATATATTTTTAATGTTTATATTTTTAATTTAAATAAATATAAAATGTTTAATTTGAGACGCGTAAATCGGACATTCACTTGGGACGCACACTCACTTTCGACAGTGGTAAGTTTTAGAACTATTCATGATTACTAAATCTAGGTATTAGTCAATACTACTTACTTTTTATTTAACTTTTATATTTTTAAAACCGTCCTTTTTTTAGTCTGTGGAGTTTTAGTTTTGTGACTTTTTAATTATTTAGATTTTTAAGCAATATTTGTAATCGATGCATTTCAATATTCCCAAGGCCGATTGCTTCGTCCAGGCGCGGTCGCAGCCCAAGATTTGGGGGGGTCATCTTCTTGGTTTAAATACATTTTTAAAGACCGACTTTATCAATAAAACGAGTAAAGCATATAGGAATATTTTTTAATAAAACAAGATTAGTTAACAGAAACCTCAATCTTAATCACAAACTAAAAGGAAGCCTTCTACTGGTTTTAGAAAATCGGTCGATTATTTTCGTGACATCGGGGGTTATCTCGGAATGTATATTTAAAAGGGCTAAGCCCGTCAATCTCTCTTCTGACATATTTGCTGCTCTGTTGCTATGCGTCTGCAGTCAGCGCGGCGTGTATCTTGCGTGCTTTTTAAATTTGCGTTTCGCCGTGTCACATTTCCCGCAGTTTACAGTTTCTAAAATATTTGAAGTAGAGTGAGTTGTCAGTTATTACGAATGTTTTGGTTTTTAATTGCTGAGGCTTAAAAAGAAAAATGTGTAAATGATTTATTTTGGGGGGGTCATGACCCCTGTGACCCCCCCTCTAGGACCGCGCCTGGCTTCGTCACGTTTTGGTGCTAAACATCCTCCTTATACCTGCTTAGTATGCCTCCAGCAGTTTTCAGGAGTTTCACAGTATTTGCTGTGAAGCATTTTCACAAAATTTGATATTTCTGCCTGTCTCTGTGCGTTCGTTCTTTCGAAATTTTTAAATTCTGCAGATTGGGATATTTTATAAAAAAGTAGAATAGGAATGTCCAAGAACTAATGTTTTATCTCTTAAGGAGTATGGACAAAATAACCGATAAAATTTCGAAAGCTGGTATGTATATTAAGTGTACAGATATGATATATGAATTCAATGCAGAATCTTATGATAAGAATAAGTCGGGGGGGAAGGGTGAGTTCGAGTGGGAGATAAGTCGAGGGCGGGAGATAAGTCGGGAGAGGGGAGAGGGGGGGGGGGAGTAAGTTGAGGAAGAGATAAGTCGAAGGGCAACGACGGAGAAAGCAGTAAGACGGGGGTAACTAAATGAGGAAGATGGGATAAGTCATGATTGATGGTGGAGGGGAAGGGGTATCATTGAGGGTGGTAACGGGGTGTTTGTTAAATAACGCGTTCAAAAGTTCGTCTGAGAATGATAAGCTTAGTATTTACAACTGTTTTTGTTCGATTGCGTTTATTTAATAAATGTTACTATTAAATAATCATTCTTGGAAACCCGAAGGATTGTAATCACACAACGAACGTTGTTAAGGAAACCCTTCAATAAATTAACCTTTTCCCTTTATTATTAAGGTATCCCTAGTTTATTATTAAGTCATAATCAATTAAATGAAGTACATCTTTCTCAATAAATAAAGCTGCTAACCGACATTACAAATAGGTTTTGTTAAAAAATTTTTGAGAATAGTTTCCACATTTGGGAATGTAGATTGTAAACCATCAATCAATTCCTATACGCATAGGTTGTAGTTGACCGTTCGCCCTTATAATACCGATCATTACAAGTAGTAGAAGTGAAGCAAGTGAAGAAGTAAATATTGCGAATTCAGTATTTCATAATAATTGCTTGTATGTATTGTTTTATTTATACATATATATGAAATCTAAAATAATTTTGAGGCCCCCAAATCTTCGAGGCCCGAAGCAAGTGCTTCCTTTGCCTGTTGGGTAATCCGCCACTGTTGAAGGCTATTTATTAACTATACAATATTTATTTTAAATACACAAATATTTCTTTATATAATTTTACATTGCGCTCTTCTAATTAACTGGCCTTGTATGCTATAGGAGGGGGAGAGTGGGATAAAATATTTAAAATATTCAAATTTTATCTCTTAGGGGTATATTTAGTTTGGAACAATTATTATTAGCAATTATCGATTAAATTATCATTGGAATCTGCTTTTAGCTAAAAAGAAGTTTTATTATATTATTTAAATTGAATTGAAGTTACGGCCTTAGCATCTGCACAATGATCAATTGAAAATACCAGTTGGCTTCTAGTTATTGTGTATTAACATGTGCATTAGGGTAGACCTTATTTTTCAAAGTTGTCATATCAAATCATTTTTGCAGTTTTGTACCTTTATATTTAAAAACACAAAATCTACAATATTAGGTCAGTAGGATAATATTAACGCGTACCGCAATGAACTAGCGTTTGGTAGAAATGGTTGGCTGGAAAGAAATTTTCATCGAATACTTGAGACGCTGGTTTTTTAGCCAAACTAAATAAACAAAATAAACAATAAAATGCCTCGCGATTGGGCGACAATTAAAACGCTCGCTTTTCTGTACGATAATATAACAATAATAAACAAAGCTTAAACTTCAAACGAAGAATACACATTACATAAACTAAATTTAGGACATAAAATACGATACTTACTGTATATAAAAATGCTCAAAATTGCCGGCTTGAGATTTATCTCTTTCTTACAAATTTAAATTTTCAGGTCGCAGGTGTTAACCCTAAAAGCTTCTAATTAAATAATGGATTCAGGAATAAATAATAATATGTTGGGCGCCACCAAAGCTGAGGATGTCTTTCATAAAACATGAATAAAATTTGAAAAAAGCGAAGGTTATCAGCTAAGGAACTAACATCCTTATTAATTTTGACGTTAATTTAATTAAAACATTAATCAAACAATAAAAGATCTTGATTAGCTAAAGAAAACAAAAAACATCAGCACTCCGTATAGCCAAACTATGTCAAGTAATCAATTAAATTTGAAATCTGTATATTAAAAACAAAAGAAAATGGTACATACAAAACACATCAAAGAAGTTATACATTAATAAAAATTTGTAAATTCAAAATACAAAGCACATCAAATTAAAATAGTTATTGTTCCAAAAAATGAATAAAATCTCGTGATCCAAAATGATTAAATGTTACCTAAACAATACAATATTAATAAAATTCGATACCTTAACAATTTTTTATCGTCCAAAGTAGTGTTTGTACAATTCTTTTCAAGTTGAGGATTCAAACACCTGACACTCTAAACACCATAATAGCTCTAACCAAAGCTACAATATCAAACTGCTGAACTGTAACGATGCGGGAAGAAGTCTTCTGGATTTTGAACTGAATGTTATTAACGAGATTCATCAAACTTTAATATAATTGTTGCAATAACTGCCTTCGATCTTAAATTCTTTATTATTCTTCTGACTGGAACGGTACTCGAAATTACTTGAATGTTGCTCAAAATAATTGTTGAAATTATTATAATTCGGAAAGACCAATGTAACGGTATAAGAATCCTCTTTTCTTATACATGGGAATTAGCACTGAATTCTAATGACAAAATGTCCGGCAACGAAACTATTCTTCTATAAGTGAAGAATCACGAAATAACTGTATTTAAGCGATACTGTAATTCTGTATTTTTATTCGAACATCTCGAAAAACTAAACGGCACTTTAAATAGTTAATTTGTTATTTTATAATAAACAATTCGAACGGTAATTATTTCAATCGGTAAACTGTATTAAAGCTATTACACTTTTTTAATAGGAAAAACTAGATTTCCCATTCTTCAAAAATACGAACATCCGGAAAAACATTAAACTGTATAACGGTACTTCTATTAACCGCGAATTCTTAATTAATATCCAGAAACTAATTACACAACGGTATTTTTGTCTTAGTTGTAAATTTTAATAAATAACAAGGCTCGGCATCCAATACCGGCCATCGTCTATCAAAACTGTCTCGGACCAGAAACCGAAGGCAAGTGTCCTCTGGACCGCGCTCAAAAGCAAGTGCCTTCCCTTTAGAAAACTAAAAATTATATTATTGTAATTTGGGGGTTACAAATCTTCATACTCCAATCAAAAAGACGCCTGGTCCCATGTTAACGAATCAAAGCTTAAGCAGTCCACGTGGACTCGATAGGGAGAATTTTCTTAGTTTTTACTATTAGAATTTGACCTCAAAGAACCAAGTACTACGCAACTAGTATTTCAGCGGGCAAACGGTGCAATACAGATGTTGTTTTCTCAAAACTGCAGACGCGTCAAGTGGAATTTTTTTAAACACGTAGCCAACATAAAATTCGATAAAGGTAACTTACAATAAATTTATCATGAAGAGAGACGAGAAAGATTTGCTGATAAGCCTGTGCAATACGTCGGATCATCGGCGTTCCAATAATCTTGTCTAGTAATGTTTCTTTATGTGATTTAGTTGGAATAAAAGTGTTATATAAAAAATAATTCAACTCACAATCATCACAATAATTTTATTAGTCAATATTACTCCATTTTGTGATAGATTCATACATGAAGAAGATGTTATATACAAGCTCCACGCCACTGTCTTAATTTTATTGTATGGTGTAGTTGATAATGAGAAATTTAAAACGAACATGTGCGGCAGTGGAACTCCTGGGAAGTCACCCGCTTTCTTTATAAATTAAATGAACATCAACATATAAAATTGTTTGGACGACTATCTAAATCATGAAATAAATAAAGATTATTAAAAGTTTCACAGTTTTATTAAAATATAACCTGACAATATTGTTTCAACAGCTATGCTGTCATTATCAAAGGTAATATAATTATAAACAAACACGTCGCTAAGGTAGATACAAAAATAGGTAACTAGATAAAATAATAATAATAATCAGAATTAAATATCTAATACTTCCAGTAACGGAGAATTACTGAGCTCAAGTTGTTCATTCATTAAAGGTACCCTGAGTTTGTGTTTGTATATCTCAAAGGCTTCTAAAATGTCTAATTTGCGTTTGTTATTACAAAAATGTAGGAATTTAATATTATTTTGAGGAGTCATTGTGTGATTTTGTTCTAAAAGGTGTTTGGCGTAATTCGATTTTTCAGGATGTTTATTTTTGTAATGGGTAGGGTTGAAGGGTTTTGACAAGCGTTGGACTAAATGTGTAAAGCTGAAAGGAGGCTATGTAGAAAAATAAATACGATTTTCCTAAAAGTTTTTTTTTGCGTCTTGTTGAAGTTTTTCGATCTATCCTCGTGTTACTGAATACGTTATCACTACTAAATGTAAGTTCTATAAATGTGACCATCTGCAGGAAAAGGGACCTTAACCCATTTAAAACCACTACTAAAGAAAAACTACAAATTAATTTTTTTTATGTTTTGATATTTTTATTAACATTAACTGAAGCTGTTTAATACAAAAAAAAATTAAATAATATATTAGAACATATAAAGATTTATTGGGAGGATACCACTTACGCCAATGCACATGGCCGACTGGGGACATAATGCCCACCGTGGATACTACGCTGACTGGCGGTTTTGAATACTTTGCCGACCGACAATACTAAGCCGATCCTTCAAATAAATTTTGCTACTGTACACTTTCCCGACCGTAGACACTTAGGTGACCGTGGAAAGTACGCCGACCGCATCCTGTGGACACTTTGCCACTCGTGGACACTATGCCGACTGCTAGCAGTGGAGGCTTTGCCAACCGTGGACACTATGCCGACCGCAAGCGATGGACACTTTGCCGAACTTGGAGACGACGCCAACCCCTTAAATATATATCGATGTACACCTAGCCGATCCTCGACACAGCGCCGATCACAAACGGAAGACCCTTCAGAGCCGTCCATAGTTACAATTCTGATGTGAATACAAACATAAAGTTCCACAAAAGCTAAAACTAATTAACCTGTTGATAAATTTTTATATGGTTTTCACAAATATAATCTCTGAGATGTTTTCTACAATATGACCTTGGGTTGTGGACGATTGGTAAAGTATCTACTGCTTGCAGTCGACTTAGTGTCCACCGCTTGCAGTCGACATAGTGTCCACCGCTTGCGGTCAGCATAGTGCCCACGGTCGGCAAAGGGTCCACCGCATTTGGGCGACGTAGTGTCCACGGTCGGGGTTGTGTCCGATCGGCGTAGTATCCTATACCCGTTTTCGAATATAAATTTGCTTCTTGTGCAAGTATTTACTAAGCACAAGAAACAACACTGTAATCACAACATATTTAACCCATTTCACCATTTAACACCAAAAATGCAGGAACTTTTAACAATGCATGCAACGATGCAATATGTACATTTGTATCCCTCATCAAGCCAATGTTGCGTTTACGAAACTCTCTAATTTATAATTACGTTTTTTCGAAACTATATAGGTAAGTTTTTGACTTTTTATATCAACAGTAACATTTTTTAATCTTTCCAGAGCCATTCTAGATAAAAATTAAAAATTTTAATTGTACGAGTAATTTTTTTAACGACGTTTCTGTCACCCATGTAATAGTATTCAAAATTCAATAAATTCAGGCTGTAATTTTGATAAAATAAAAGCCGAATTTAAATAGAAAAAATATGCTACATTTAATTTCATACTATAAAATCACACAGAAGTTATAAAAACACATGTAAATTGGACCCAACATATTTAAAAAAAAATTCATCTGGAGTGTTGCGTTAACGCAACATTGGCTGGAAATGGGATTTAACTGTGCATGGCTAATTTATCAGGAGAGGCTAAACTAGGTGTTTGAGTAGATTTTGTCGATTTTGAGATTTTGATTGGTAACACTGCTAAGGCATGTTCTGCACCTTGTAAAGTTGGTTTCAGGACGATAATTCACGCGGAAGTATAAAAAAAGGGATTGTTCCCAACCTCTATCCTGAACACGAAAGGGACCTTAACTGTTTGAACATGTAAAATGCCATGCACAGTTGGGGTCCCTTTTGTTTTTCAATCCTAGCAACGAGTGTACGCAAAATTATTACTTAAATTTAGTAATTTGTTTTAATTTGTATTTTTAATGAATTATGATATAATAATTATATCTTAACTTTACTTTTTCACTAGTACTCTATAGTACCTGTATAGTATAGTACCTGTCATCGGCAGCTAAAGCTATAGCAAAAACACACAATAGCATTTTTTTCAATGGCAACTGTATATTACGTACATGTCCAATCCTCTTTTATCAAGAGTAGATATATTATAATTATTCTAATGTATTGATATCGACATTTGATTATTGATAATGAATTGTTCTTTTTATAAACTGCTGTTTATATGTACTCCTCCTACGATAACGCATCATCGTACCTATTTATTGAGGATTAACTAATTGCTCATTAATTATTTTTGCATCGATTTTTTAGTTAGCCTAAATCAATGTATAAATATGCGTCAATTAGTTAAAACATTATTTGATTGATTGATTGCATAGCTCCGGCCCAGGGAATAAGGTATACGTTTTTCCATCTTTATGAATATGATGTTTGGTGTTTTTTAGTGAGCTTGTTCTGTTTTTTTCTACAGCTGCCAAAAATAATGACATTTTTTCAATAATATCCGTACCACCGTCCCTTGACAACGTGCACGAAATATTCTCCGCTCATTTGCAATTTCATTTCCGTAGCAACAACGAAACTGTCACACTTGGCAGATATACAATAGTAGTTTGTGCAACCAGAATGGATATGATGTCTATATCGCACGAGGACGAAGTGTGAGGCACGACGCCGAAGATGGTGTGCCTTAGTCGTTCGAGGGCGATATGGGCATTCCACTCAAGTTGCGTTCAATCAATTAAAAAATAGAAAAAATAGATTACACGTCTCCTTTATCCTCCCAGCCGGAATTAAACCTGCGTCGGAACGGCCACAATTTATTTATACCTTGCTTCTACCGACTAACCTACCAAATCATATCACAGACTGTGTGTCAACTATACTTATTATAAAAGTAGGTTGTACTTATTTAAATGATTTAATATTTATGTATTTTCAATTATAAAAGTATAATTGTTAAACCTACAATTTCACAAAGCACGTTATTTTCAAATGCGTTTAACTGTTATTGAAAGAAGGAAACATTGATTTAACTTACTTTTACTTTTGTATTTATGTTGCCAATAAATTAATTATAAATGATGAAGTGTCAAATTGGACCCCTTTGATTGGTTGTATTTATATCCACACGCTGTGTGGCTATATAGAATTATATCCGTACAGCTTGCTGGAATTGCATACTTTTCCATTACATAGAACGTGCAAAAACTTGCGATTTACAAGTAGGAATAGAAAATAGTTGTTTGTGTATTTACTGTGCAAAATTCTACTTTAGTGGTCAAGAATGAAAGTCTTGAAATAATCGAAAAAGTAGAAGTAAATCGTAAAAATAACATAAGTAAATTCTTATTTTATCGCAAAGTGGACAGTTTCGTTGTTGCTACGGAAACGACATTGCTTAAATATACATAAATCGCATAAATGCACGAGATATTTTTCGCTCTAAAGCGAAAATATATCGTGCAAGTCTTCAAGTAAACAAAACCAATGTGACATTTTGCATACGATATTAATGAAATTTCTTGACAGCTGTAGAAAAATAACTATTAATTTTTATCAATGAAACGTTATAAAATTTTTTGATCAATGATATCATTAATTATAGTTTAAAGATTGCATTTAACGTACGGTTCTGACATGACTTTTGCATAATAACTGCAGCACCATTGACGTCATCATAAAGGTAAGGATCTACGAGGTTAATCACTTTACTCCACTGCTCATTTACTTAGAATTGCAAAATGAACTGAATGAACAAGGTCTTCCTTGATGTTAAATGAACTTTCGTATAACATTTGTATAGCATCCTGAAAAACATAATTGTGCAACAACCTCAAACCACTAGCTTACAGCATTCGTCGCTTGATTTTTTCTACTGAATTATTCTTTAAGTTTTAGTGAGAATTGGTAGATCGTGGGTTTGACGATTAACGAAAGTGCTTAAGTTAAGTTAAGTGCTTAAGAGAACCTCCGTTAGTAATAGCAGCCGTGACTAGAGGTTTTGTCGATAGCTCCGCGCAATTATAATACTAAATTTGCAATTTTTATGCATTTCTCTTGCACTTCTTATTCTAGCACCCTTTTTAACAACCAATATTACTTTTTACGGATACCAAACAATTGGCTAATGACTTCATCAATTAATGGCCGAAACTTTTGATGATTCCATTCGTACGGGGCATTCTTGTTTCTGGGTCATAATGATTCCGACCCAGACTTCGACCATACTTATGCGACTACCCAAAGAATTTTGTAGATGTTGTCTATAACTTGTCAAAAGGTGATTGCAAATTACAACTTGTGATTTCTGGGTTACAGTTTACATTTATGGTACCCATTAGCAGACTACTGTTTCGTACTTAAATGATCTGCATTCTAAACGATTCTAAGTCGTGTATTTTGAGAACAGTTTGTCTTGTGTTTTTAATACTATTTGGCATTCGCACTGTTGGTACACTTCATGTTAAACGAGAACTTTTGTGTTGGTTGCGCAGACGGGGAGGAAGGACGACAATGGGAATAAAAAGATGCAGCATCGCTCCCACTCCAACCTTCTACTTTTACTAACATCTTCTACATCTGACTATACCCGAAATGCACCGCAAGATGTTCAAGTATGAAATGCGCTGTTGGACTGATAAGGTAATGGACTATTGCAGAAGAAGTGTTCCGACTAAGAACCGAACCGTGATGAGAAAGTGTATGAAGTAATCGCAACGCTTGACGACTAGTCATTACTAAAAAAAACTTCGCATCCTGCAGTTATAAGCAAATAGAAATGATGAAAATCTTGTTACATTTTAAAGTATATTTAAACTGAAACATTATATTTTTAGCAATAGTAAATGTTACTTTATATTTTAATTTAAAAGAAATGGTGTTTCAATAGTATTAATAGATATTTTCGATAGTTTTAAAAATAAGTAGATACCAATATTTACTTAGAGAAATGCTATAACATTTAGAGGGTATGTGTAAATGGATAACATTCTATCTTGTCTAGGATGGGACAAATATGCATGCTATGGTTAACAGCATTCCATAGGATTTACGTCATGCAAATACTGTACGCTATATGTCGGATTATAGGTATCTCGCTCTTTCTTCTTGAAAGTTATGTATATCGCAATCGCAAGCTTTCTATATAATAACTATAAAATTCTTAAGTTCCATAGATCTACATAAATACTATTTTAGGTTAGATGAAGTGTTGTAATTTATTTTAATACAGTAAAATGTCTTGATAAGCATTACTAAATTACTAAAAGGTTGGTTTTAGAGGTCTAAAGGAGCTTGAGAAGTTCTATCATCGCAGGAAGACGTAAATATAAAATACTTAGTAGAGGTAATATATTTAATTAAGGGTTTACAATTAAAAAATGGATATACTTGTGGTAACCTCAACTAGCTAATTAGACTTTTTGCAGGTGGCTTTGTTTCATTAGATCTAAAGTTGGAATAATTAGGAAATATAAGCTAAGAGTCAACATGATAAGATAATGAACTTATTAAGCTTATACTAATCAAACAGCTTAAGTTAGTAGACAAACTTTTGAAATCTGAAATGTTTAATGTTACCTACTGTTTATCTCTCTATCTTCTTATTGTTTAGTAATTTTATTAAAATTCAAAATGCATAAGAATTTAACAATTCATAACTAAATGTGATGTTGCTGTTGCATTTTTTGAGTAGGTAAAGAAAAGTACTTGCATAAGATGAAAATATAATAAAACAGGGTCTGTAATACGGTATCAATCAGCAATAATTGCTTTCGACACCTGTGCAATTTACAAACCGTTTCGTAACGCAGGATTTTAGATGCATTAGTACGTACATTATTCTACGTAAAGTCTGTTCAACTCTGTGTGGTCGTCGCTATTAATTACGTTTACGTAACATTATAAACGGAACATATAGTATTGTTTTGCGTTTTGAACTATTAACAAGGTACATCCAATGACGCTAGTTACATATTACTACGATTGGGAATTGGGGAATTTTTATAAATGCAGATAAATATTGACAAATTGTAGACAAATTGTAAAATTAAAAACAAAAAATTGTTGTAATGCCAAGAGGGCATTATCATCATCGTAACACCCTTAGCACATAAATAATATTATGTATAAAATACAATTATTCTTTCATGCTTGGCGAACCTTAAGAAATTCCTTGTATTGTTAGTCCCATTTCATTCCTAGTTAGCTGTTAACAGTAATTATTTTGATCATTTAATAACTTGTTATTTATTTTCCTTTATTTTCATTTTAATGTAAGTGAACAACAGCCCTGCTACAAATAATCTTGTCAGATGCAGGGCCTATGGTGCAATTCAATATTTAACACAATTGAAAATAAATAATATTTAACATCGGAATTCCTACTATAAGTTGGAATTTTAGATTTATAAGTTTCAAATTAGGTTTTTTTATTCATAACTGGAAAATTTGGAAGGATACTTTTGAATATTGTTTTTTATTGGCAATAAGGGAAACCGATTAAAAGACGGCATTTCACGACTATAAGTCTAAATTTTGTTTTCTTTACCTAAGTCGAAAATTTCGATTTCAAGTTGGAATCAATGGGTGCGTCTAACACACCGCTGGAAATACAGCGTTGCAGCAGCTTTCGCAGCCGTCTTAGATTTAAAAAACCACTAAAGCAATAAAATCATTTGAAATACATTATCGTTTTATACATATAAAACGCTTGAACCGCTGACGAGTAACACCAGACGACTGATTTACTGAATATCAATTATTGAAATGTCAGAACTTTAATTTTGACAGTAGATATGAAATATAATAGAAAAATAAAAATTTTAATCGGTGGTTTTCAAATCAAAGACGGCTGTGAAAGCTGCTGCAGCACTGCATTTCCAGCGGTGTGATGGACGCACCCAATGGTTGTACATGTTGTCAATAGTTTATTTGTTTCACTCATAACTCGGAAATTCGGAGTCATAGTTGTAAATTTTGTTTTTCTGTCTCATATTCAGAAAGTTCCAGTTTCCAGGATACCGGGCCACTGTAGTGCATGGTTCTTTATTGAATAAAATAGATGATCTTAAATTTTAAAAAATGTAATGTTCTTATTTCTGTATTTGTTCAGTGCTGAGTTATATTGTTGTAATAAAACATTGCTACCGTAAAATCTCATGTTCCACCCTAATTTATACACATATTCTTTGAAATTTTCATATAACTCTCTTTAATGCTGCAATACTAGCAAACTTTATCATTCCCTAAATCAAATTCTCGAGATCAAAGATTTGGTTCATTACAATATGGCAATTTAAATATTGAGAAATGAATGTAAAGATGTAATAACTAAAATATTTATTTATTTATATATAAAAGTTAAACGGAAAGAATATAAAAAAAGAGTTACCATCCTGATATTTTTATCCGATATTTGCATATTAATATCTGACGGAAATTACAATTTGGGAAAAAATCCGCTTGTTTATGGTTTTGAAATATTGACTACAAGCAATTTGTTGAGCCAATCTGTAGCAGGTGGTTGATTATGTTTAATTCTCGTTTATTCTATTTGTCTAAACACAAACATTTACAAAGGATTTGCAAAAGTAAGCTTAATTAGCTCTTTGCAATTACAGTTTTATTACTACTTTACTACAGAACATGAACAAGAACGTCAATGACTTTCAGAAATTTGCTAGAAATTATTTACCAAAATAATTTACAGTACATCTGATTATCCAGTTATCCAGATCTGTTCAACGTGACACCAAACACTTAATTACCTTTTTTTTAACCTCGCTAAAAAACGTCTACACTTGAACCTTTCTGCTAGAAGAACAAAGGGTAGTTAATAAATATAGTTGGATTAGTTATTTATTTACGCAAAACAAAAATGAGATAAAGTGAATAAATCTAAAATAGCAAAAAGGAATAAAAGACGTAACATAAGTGATCAAACTGATTGAAATGATAAAATTATAATATGGTTAAAATCACAAAATGTTTTTCTTTATGTGTGTGTAGTTTAACTATTAACACGTCTTGAAGCATTGAACGTGACCGCTCGCTGCTAGCCGACTGTCCACTGGATCCAAATTTTTTATCTTTTCACCTCCTTATTCATCACTTTACTTCCCATATAACTGTTTTATGTCGGGTTTTGCAGTTAAATATAAGATACATTTCAACAAGTTGCGAATAATTACTGTGCCTGGCTGCTTTTCTCTATTAAAGAAAATTCTAAAAATCTTTACGAAAATAGATTTACGGTTACATTTAACAGATAACAATAGAATTACGGTGCGGATGGTTCCACTTACTTGAAGGTCTAGAGCAGCGGTTCCCAACTATTTTTCGTTCGCGGACCGCCAAACGACGTAGCATTTGCTTGCGGACCAGTAAGGTAAAAAATTAAAGAAAACATTTTGCAAAATAAATCTTATAATAATAAATTTACTTACTGTGCAAGAACAATCTAAAATAAATTAATATCCATTCTTTATAATAACAAAAGTCGGTTTTTGTACCTCATCCGCTTCCCGCATACCAAACCTCAAAAGACCAAAACGGGGCCCGGCCCGAAATCGGCGACTACCGAGAGGCTGAAGTTTTTCTCTTTTCGCCAAACGAACGTCGAGCAGTGGCGTGCGCTGAGAATTTAGGTTAGGGAAGCAACCACAATTTTAATTTTAATATATCTAGGTACAGGCGTTGATTCACAGGGGGGGGATTTCCCCCAATTTTTGATATATACTTCAGTATTATTATTAAATACATTTTGAATGTAAAAGTAGTTAAAGTTTATGAAATAATGTGCAATGTATAACATTTATAAATAAATATACATAGGATAGAAACAAATAATGTTTGTATAATTATTATTAATTTATTTAAAACATTTATTTTAAAAAAGTTCCCCCCCCCAAAATAATTCTCTGAATCCGCCCCTGCTAGGTACAATAAAAAACAGTGTTATAATTATTGAGTTTAAAAGTTTTTCAAAAAAGAACTTTTATACTTTATACTCATGGAATTTGTTGACTATTATTCTTTATTTTAAAAAAGTACTACTATTTATTTATAATGCAACTCGATTTTCCGGTCTTTTTTAACAAAATACCTGATGCAGGTTTTAACCTTTGTTGTTAAATTTGAAAGTTCTGGTTTTGATCTGCCTGTCTCAACAATTTGTAATGTCCCTGCAAAATTGCAGAAAATTATTTATCTAATAATTTACAAACTGAACAACAAAATTCGGATGTATCGGAAGTACTCGAATCTTCCACCGAAGCAGTTGAATTTGCAGTCACGAAGATAATGCAATTTTAAATTGGCATACATCATACACATCAAACTAAATAGAATTATTTGTCTTTAAAAGAATTCCAACTTATATAAATTGAAATAATAAAATGTTTCAAAATATAGTCTCATTCGCAGATTTACATTACTTAAGTAACATTTAACAAACACTAAATCGAACCAATAACCAAATTAAAATAAATAAACATTTGATAATGAAGCACATTAAAAATAATGTGACCTTACTACGATGTATTTACAACCCACCCGCCCACCAACGAAGGCGAGGCTGGCGAAGAGAAGTGCAATAAGCAACGAAATCAGTGCTTATATGCAATGTATGTAACACATTTGAATCGGTATTAGCTTTCCGCGCAAGTTTAATGAGTGTAATCGTAATTTACAATAGTACTCTAAATAAATATACTTTTTGCTGTAGAGAATTGAGCTTTAAGTTGATTAAATATTACAAATTTAAATAACCGATAACCATAATTTTATAAAAATATTTTTGTTAGCAGTGGTTTTTATTTTCAATAAATTCTTAAGGGAAGCATTGCTTCCATTGCTTCCATGGACCGCACGCCACTGACGTCGAGAAACATTTGAAGGGCAGGGTACAGCGCCAAAGATCATTACCGGGTTCTAGATACATAGGACGTTCGATCGGTTAAAATCAGAACAAAATATCTCGACAGGCAGCGGAGATATAATCGAAAACGCTGGTGTGTGGGTTTCGGAAGGGGCGTCAAAAACGGGAATGGGCCCGAACGACCCAGGAGACATTCATATAACACCTCTAGAAGTGGTTTCCACTTAGGAACCCGATTAGGCTGGGGGCGGTGATATTACTTTAGCACGATTCTCATGCAAAACAAAAGAATTTTGAGCTTTTTGGCTGTAACTTTTTTCTTATAGTTTTGCACGGCATTTGAAGAGGCATTTTGAGATTGCCCGTCGTTTGACGCCAAGACAGTCGTTTTGGCTCCTATACTTTCCGAGATACCGCCTCTCGAAAACTGGCGAAGCACCCTAGTGCGGAAAACCAATATATGCACCGATCGTAGCAGGCGACGAATGCCGCCAACACATGTTCGATCGCTCCCAAAAACCCCATGTCAACCCTAGCTCCGACCCCGGAAGTGTTGGCAAAAGGCACTTCCGGTAGAAATGATGAGGTACTGCGCTGGCGCAGATTCCGCTTTTCAGATTTTCGGCCTCTCGAAACCCGGATTTTAAACGTTCGCGTTAATCAGGGAGGCAAGACAAGAATGCTTTTGGTTTCCGGTATGCCTAGACCCATGTGCGCCAAACCCGCTTAAAATTCTAAAATGGGAGAGCCTCCTTATTACCTATTACTGGATATTACTTCACCACATAGGTACGGAGCCGGCGCGTTATACAGGGTGAATGAGACCACCCATATCAGTTTTTTTTTAAAGAACCGTGAGTCGTAGAGAGTTGGGATAAAAAAATTTATTATAAAAGTCATACTAAAGAATCTAATGGTGATATTATTATTTCTCGAAAAAGTCAGCATCACGAGTAGTTTTGTCCACAATGTCCAGAATTCCAAAATTTTAAATGGCACCATAAGTCGAAAAACGTATTGCTGAAAAGATCGTTAAAAAAGAAGAAAGTTTTGTAGGAAAAATTATTTTACTACTACCAACCCTTTTAATTAATATTTTATTAAAGTTATTACATTTGAAATTCGTTGTTAGCAAACAAAATTGAAAAGTCGGTTTTTAAAATCTAGTTACCGAATTAAACAATGTTACAAGTGTTCAAAATGTCTTCCATTTACTTCTAAACACTGTTGAGCTCTTCTAGTTACATTATCAAATAAGTATTTCTTCATTACTTAATGATAGGCAAGCATTTCGAATTCTCAGCTTCATATAATCTCTCGTTGTTGGTTTTTCTTTATAAACAATATCCTTGATCCGACCCCAAAAGAAGAAATCTAAAGGCGTACAATCTGGTGATCTTGGCGGCCACACCACTGTACTTCCTCTGCCAATCCATCTATTAGGAAATAGTTGATTAATCGTGTTCCTGGCAACTAAGGAAAAATGAGCTGGGCAGCCGTCTTGCTGAAACCACATTCTTGCTCGCATTAAAAGAGGGACATTTTCCAGTAAGTCGATCAAGTCGTTACCTAAAAACTCGGCATATCGTATTCCATTCAGAGTTCCTTCGAAAAAATAAGGGCCTATGATAGATCCACCAAGAATACCACACCACGTATTAACACTCCAAAGGTGTTGATTGTCAATAGTTTCTAGCCAGTGAGGATTTGTTTGCGACCAGTAATGAGCATTGACTTCTCCAGTGTTTTTAAAACTAGCTTCGTCAGTCCATAAAACTCTCCTAGGAAAGTGGGGACCTTTATTTAGTAACCAATTACAAAAAATGACTCGACCTTGAAAATCATTCTCACTTAATTCTTGGTGCATGTGCATGTGGTATGGATGGAATTTGTGATCCTTCACAATTCTGCATACTGAGTATTGGCTAATTTCAGAATCCCTTGCAAGTCCTCTCGTTGAAATATGCGGATCAACAATTACTGCAGCGAGAATATCAGGTTCCTTGTCATTACGTACATGTCTTGTAATTCTATTTCCGCGATTGTACGTTGGTTGCACCTGCCCTGTGGTACAAATACGTGCTGCCAATCTCCGAAAAACATTGAAAGGCACGCCGAGGATATCTTTCAGCATACATTCTTGCAGCCGCTCTGTAATTTTGTCTGCATTCTCCCAAAACCATTAACATGTCGAAAGATTCTAAATTTGAAAACGGCATAATTTCACTAATTTAAGTTAATTCACTTTTAACTTTAATCTGTCCACAAACAGATATCACTAACCAACAACAAATTATCAATTTGACGATAGATTAATACAACAAATGGAATTATTGAGATTAAAACGTGTTTTTGTACTTTGCGTTCACAATGGGCTCATTGTGACACCGAAAACGATTTCATAATAGAGGCTATTATAACATCGTTTTTGGAGACTATTTGTTTTGTAAGATTGGTAACATTTGTTTTATATTACATATAAACACATTTAATCTTGACACATTCTAACCTCACAAAACGCGAAAAGTCATTTTATAGTGTTACCACATGTTAAACGCAAAAATCACTAGATTGTAATGCAATGCTTTAAATAGCTTGAATTTACAATTTCTATAAAATTAATGACGCAAAGTACAAAAAATAGTATATTATACTTGTTTTATAAGACGTATTGTAGCACTCGTTTCTTTGGAACACTCCTCGTTTCTCTCGTCGTGTCCCAAACAACTTGTGCTACAATAGACCGTCTTATACAACTCGTATAATAATATACTATTGTAACATTGTTTAATTCGGTAACTAGATTTTAAAAGCCGACTTTTCAATTTTGTTTGTTAACAACGAATTTCAAATGTAATAACTTTAATAAAATATTAATTAAAAGGGGTGGTAGTAGTAAAATAACTTTTCCTACAAAACTTTCTTCTTTTTTAACGATCTTTTCAACAATACGTTTTTCGACTTATGGTGCCATTTAAAATTTTGGAGTTCGGGACATTGTGGACAAAACTACTCGTGATGCTGACTTTTTCTAGAAATAATAATATCACCATTCGATTCTTTAGTATGACTTTTATAATAAATTTTTTAACCCAACTCTCTACGACTCACCGTTCTTTAAAAAAAATACTGATATGGGTGGTCTCATTCACCCTGTATATCACTATGTATGTATTGTATATAGCGTCGGCTCCGTATAAAAGTCAGAGGTCTCTTCGTGGTCAACTCCGATAAATTATTTGACCCTACGTTAGCTCCAGGATAACACGAATTAAAAAATTCTTTCAGTACAATTTTGGAAATACTGTTATTTCCCAGCGGACCGGCAAAAATTTCTGACGGACCGGCACCGGTCCGACCGGCGGTTGGGAAACGCTGGTCTAGAGTATTAGGATAGGTATAAGTAAAAAACAACAGCAACATTTTTGGTCTTTTCGCCTGTGCGTGTGTTTATAGTTGTTGCCACTATTATCGTAACTACTTCATGAAATAATCGTCTGGGATTTTTAGACTGCATAAAATAGAAAATAATAAGAATTGACAAATGATTTTAAATTTACAGCCAGTATTTATTTTTCATTGCGAATATTTGTATAAATATAAAAGTTATCCCAAGTGGACTATATATACATGTTATAAAAGAATCAGTTGGGACGCGAGTGCTAATACAATCCCTTCAGCTTTAAACAAACACTTCAATGTTGAACACGAGAAAAATGAGTTTATTCTCTTGAATGCAAACTCAAAATTAACGCTTATCTTAATATACATATATATTTTATATAATTTAAATAAAATAACAAAATGCCCAAAAGACATGAAAGATGTAATTTGAAAACGTATTCCATCAGTATTGTGCGTTAGCACCAAAACGAAATGTTTAATTTCCGTTCACTTTCCGATTGTGATACACATGATGTTTTTTCATGAATTTTAACAGGTCTTTTATATCGAAAATTTATTAAAATTGTTTTAGAAGCTTTATTCAATCAGATAATTAACTACCGTAAATCAAAATATTAATAACACAATAACAACAAAAAAAAAAGATTCTATCAACTTGATATCATAAATGTACTGTCACAATATTCAAAAAATTTTTTTAACGTTATTGACTTTGATTTTACAACCATATTATGTAAATGTTTACGTCCTGTTCTATAAAAGAATCTTAAAGTAATTTATTATTTATGCAACCTCCTTTGAAATTTGAACTTCCAAATACATCGTGTAACTATATTACACAATGATACAAAGTTTTCCTTTCGTTGGATTTAAGGGAATCTACGTTGACGTAATTTAGACCATCTCGATTTTACAGTAAGCTGACAGTGTTTTAAAGACTTTTTTACGGGAATACTGCACTTACCTTGAAACGACAGATTTTCATTTCTAAAATGTTCATTTTTCTGCCTTATAATCTTTAAAGCTTTACCTTGTCATCTTCGCGCTAACTAGAAAAGTTGCTTCTTAATTTTAATTACATCGATTTTAGTTAAAATTTAAACTACCAAAATCTTCACTACTTACTCGAACAGTGGCGGCTCGTGCTGTAAAAATGTGGGTTTTACAACTTTTGGTGGTGTTATCAAAAGTGCCAGTTATTAAACATTATGTACAGGGAGAGAAAAATATATATTTATGAATAATAAAAATTTCATACGAGTTATCAAAAATTCTTGAAGTAATAGGGCTAACCACAAAACATATTAAGCAATAATAAACGAGTTTCTTATCGTACAGGCGCAGATTTGGAAAAATCGTAAAATAGGACTTTTTTCAAGTCGCATATGTGTTTAATGTGATCACCCGACATTTTAAAACACTACACAGATCAGCTTATTACCAATTCTTTATTATGATTGTGTGATGACTCCAAAACACGGATAGGAGAATTTCGTATCAATCAATATTTACGGTAAATTTAGTATATTATGGGACAAGTGGTTGAAATAAAATTTCAACGTTGAGAGTGGTTGTCGCTCGCTGTCGCTCGTTGAAAAAAGTAACTCGAGACGTTGAAATTTTATCAGCCACGCGTTCCATATACTATTTTTTCTTCGAATTCTTAGTAAATTAATGCACTTTAGAAAAAATATTACATTTAAGTGACAAAACATGACATTAAAGTGACATTTCTCTTGTCAGCAATTGAATGTCGAACAGTTTGAAATTCAAAATCGCGGTAGTCCGATAATTTCAATCTCTAGAGGTTGAAATGCGATTTCAACCATTGTTATCGAATGCAAAATGAGTGATTTCAATGTCATGAGTAGAAAATAGTTATTTTCGCGTACAAGTACATATCTCATTGTTTTTAAAGAATCAACAGTTTAATTCACTGTTAAATAGAAAAGCGGCTTTTATGTTGCAGCGTTTCTATGGAAATAACATAAATAAGACAATCAGTTTTGTAAAAAATCGTAAAAAGGTGGAGATACTGGCACTAAGTTACTTTGTGGCCGATACCCTTAGTAACAAGATTGTCTGTATGTTTTACGTGGGGTTCCTATATCAACATACCCCAACGTTCCTTCCAAGGAGGAAGTGATTGAGATACGCCCAATCAGCGCGCAATTGCATAGCAATTGCTACCAGAAACTCAATGGTCGAAGCGAGATTGCCTATCCACCCTCTACTAGCTATCCAGGCTAGTACCGGAGCGATTGACTTAACACGTGCTCACCCGCCGGCACCCTCCCGTCCTCTTTCATACGGGGCTAAGTACCTCGTTCAGCAATATGACTATTCCTCCAACTTAACTTAGTTGAATAGAGAGAGCCCTCCAGTCCTCTTTCATACCTTCATAAGCTCCTCCCCGAGACAGCGGTTGGGGCCACTGCCCGATCGAATCCAACCTCAATTGTGGCGGGACTTGGTTTTTTAATAGTTTTGCCACCCCGATCTACCAATATTTAAGCTTGGTGGGCCCTCGACAGAGCTTCGTTCGTAGGTCTACACGTTATAGACTCCCAGTGTGTACCTCGCTAAGGTAAAGTTGTGTTGATTGTGAGAGGCTATGTATTCGCTTCAACTCTCCTTAAGTGTAATGGCTTCTCCCAATCACTGTACCCTGCTGCAGTCCGGATCATAGGGTGGTCGGGATAGCTCCTAAGCACATTTACCTGGCGGCATGCAGTTTCCCATCGTCCAAAAAGCGGGATAAACCTCACTTCGCTTTTCCTCCTTAAGATTCGGTCAAACAGCGGGTTCCTTTGGTGACCATAAATGACCTCGGTCAAACAGCGGGTTCCTTCGGGGCCCATAAATGACCTTATCCAAGGCGAGACTCGAATCCGCCCACACCGGAATCATATTACCAGGGCTCCCCCTGATCGGTATGAGTAACTGTCGAGAATTCTTACGAATTTCTCTACCACACGCTTGACCTGACTGCTTCATCCATTTTCCCGTTTCCAGGATCCAAGGATAGGGTAGAAGACAGCCAGTTTTACGGGTGAACGTCGTGTGGTCTCCCGAACACCCGGTACTGTTACCCTTAGTAACAGCCGATAAATCGAATTTCGCGTCCACTTAGGGCGAGTTGTATAAATGTGGTTTAACTTTAAACTTGATTCAGTTGTCAAAGTAACGATGGTCAGAACAATCGTTGTCTAGGACGTTGATTCTCTTCTTCGTTGATTCTCGTCGTTGATTCTAGTTTAAAGTTAAGACTACTTGCGGGCGAAGCGGGCGGGCCGGCCGGCGCGAATTAATCAAAATTAAGCAAACAATGCAGGTGTACTATGTGAGGTCGCGTCGCTCGTAACTTCGCTAGATACGGATTTCAGACGGTTGACGCGATCAAATTATTTGATATTCCCGCCTTAACCACGTTAGCTGCATCTAAATTGTCGACATAACAGGTAATGTTTTGTTTGATTAAATTTAATTTTAAAAGGGAAAACTAATAATAAAATTATTAATTTTGAAATAATTGTGAAATAAATTTGAACAATTTGTTAATATATTATGTAAATGGTGACGTTTTCCAAAGGACCCTGCAGAATCCTATTAAAAAATGGCGTTTCCTAGATTGCTCTGAAACGTTTGTGAAAGACAAAGAAAGTGTAGATCAAAAGTGCCAATGGGCACACAGTCTAAAAAAAATATAGTTTTCGAATCATTATTCAACTTCAAACGACTGTAATTCACAAACTACAATTTTCTGGACTTTGTGCTCATTGACACTTTTGATCTACACATCGAAAACTATCTTGCAACACAGTTCCAAAGCAATCTGGTGAAAGCCATTTTCCATAAGGATTCTGCGGGGTTTTTTATTATTTTTTTTATTTTTGCAGTAGTGTAATTTTAAAAACGTATTCGCGAGCATACAAATTTTGCGTCTGTTCCACCAGCCCATTTTTATCAGACTAGGATATCATAGTTTTCGCTCGCTTCGCCCGTATCAACCGTTCATCACATTGTTCGCTCACACAGGACAGCGTGTTAGTGTACAAAGTTTTTTCCACTATTTTAAAATGTGTTTAAAAAGTTATCGTTTGGACACTGGAAATGACAACTAGAAAGTTGACATTTAGCAATCGCAAAAAATAAACAAGCCCAAAATGAACGAACCTTCTTCTCTAATCAATAAAAACTGGATCTTCGAATAAGTTATAGGATATTTCTTTGTACTTCTAGTTTCGTTTCATAATCTGTTTCACCAACGATTCACTTGGCTTATTCTCTTGCCTGGCGTTTGAATTCCAGGAGCGACCTCTTCATTTGGTTGATTTGAAGAATGAGAGAGTAGAACGATATTCTCTTTAAGCTTTATTATAGATTATTATCATAGGTAATATAAATATAAACAAATACGTCGCTAAGGTAAATATAAAACTAGATAAAAAGATAAAAATTTAAAAAGAAATTGAATATCATACATTTCCATTAACGGGGAATGAACTGAGCTCAATCTGTTTATTCATTAAAGGAACCCTGAGTTTGTGTTTGTATATCTCAAAAGCTTCGAAAATGTCTAATGAACATACGTCACAAACACATTATTACAAAAATGTAACAATTTAATATTATTTTGGGGAGACATAGTGTGATTGGAGATGAAATATGTTCTAAGAGATGTTTGACGTAGTTAGATTTTTCAGGATGTTTATTTCTGTAACATCGCACGTGCTCTTGATACCTTATGTATAACATATAGTATAATATTATGTATAACAACATTGTATCGAGCTCAGTAATTCTCCGTTATTGCCCATTTAGGAGATAACGAAGAACCCGCGGTTGGCTCAGGCTTGAGACGATGCTTATTAACTCTGGTACAGGCCTGAAATCAGTGGCGGCTTTAATACTTAAGGGGTCTGAAGCGTTACAAATTTTTTGGGCCCCATAGTATAAATCAATTACTACAATTTATATACCTTTTATTTTTTTTATCAAAAAGTAAGTAGATATAATCGTTAATATCAGAAGCGAATTCACGGGGATTGGGGGGGGGGCATGGAGGAAATCTCCTTCCCAAAATTTTTTAAATAATCCGACTCGTCTCATGCCGCAGTCACACGAATGTGAAATTGACGTTTTTTACGTGTTACACATTATACTTTATCTACGACCACAAAAACGTAATAAAACACCAAAAGCTAAGAAAAATATTTAACCTAGAATATGATTTGAGATTGAGATGCTGGATTGTCAAAAGTAGACAATACCCACAGTTTGTGGAAAACAAGTGCTAAAATTAATAAATGCGTATAACTCAATGTAATAATCGTTTATTTATAAAATTAATATTGACATTTGAACAATGATTTAAATTAATAATAGTAGTTTTTTTGATGTCTTTAATGTTTTAAATGTCATAGACACGTTTTTAAATGTATTTTGTATGTCGTCTTGTTCCGCCGCTGCTTTTTTGTTAATGTAAGTAAATCATAACCTCAATTTTACAAATACCTAGTGCTTCATTTGAATGTAATTTGAAATAATACATTCCCAAAATATTTTTAGATTTCCATTAAATAGACCGGTTATTGTAAATGTACGGATTAAAGCCATCAGAAGGATGTATTGTTAAATCAGTTTTACGTTAATTCAATAACAATTTTTGTAATAACTTTATATAGTAATAATAACTTTATATGCTGGTAGTCGACACAGTAACTCAGAAGTTTAGAGATATCGCTCAGAAAGTGGAAGGTCCAGGGTTCGATTTCCAGCTGGGGTGTTAATTTTTTCTATATGGATTTGCATTCAAAATATAATTTAAAGTAAAATATTAATTAAACAAAATAAATTAACATAAATAAAATACAAAATGAACACAAAGTGTTTTAATAAAGTGAGTTTTGTAGATGAACGACTATTATACTCACAATTCTATAGTGATATGTATATAAATCACAGATGAGCTGCTCCTAACTGAGGAGAACCAAAAGCTCGAAACAGCTGTCTTAAGGTGCCGTCTGTGATTTATACACATCGCTATAAAATTGTGAGTATAATAGTCGTCCATTAACAATTTTTAACTTTTAGAAAAATTAATCTTTATCTAGAAGTTATAACTTTGTATATTTTAAATTATATATATTGCATGTGCTGATATCTATAGCATTTTAATAGAACCACTGAAAATGCGAAATCATTTCCCACTGTCATTTCCGTACAGTTTAAAGATTATGAACAATGAGTCATTTTCATGGTTACTAGACTGTGTGAAATGTATAATTTTCTATAGTGGTCGTAGATAAATTATTAGTTACTTGTATACCTAATAAAGTTACACTTTTTTATCGCGAATATGGAGATTGTTGAACAACCATAACGAGTGATAAAAAATCAGCTTAGTGCTGAGGTGTACATTAAATTTTTTCTGAAGTCGTGCAATTGAGAATTTAAAATACAAAATGTAGTTTTAATAACAGTAGAGTAGGCAACTAAGTCAACGTGGCTGTGTGCGACATATGTCAAATACAAACAATGCAAATAAAAATGACAGATGAGTCCATAAAAGTCAGTTTTCACATATGTCATTGTGACAGATGAGTCCGTAAAAGTTCTACTTTATGTGCCATTTCAGAAAAACATATTATTCCATAATCAATTCATTTATAATGGAACTTTTCACTGCTTGTAGAAGCATCAAATCTATCAATAATATTTTCAGATTTTTGCGTAAATTATTGCTTATTTTTCTTATTTTCTTAAACGTAATAAAGACAATTTAAAAGACGTTATAATGCCGAATTGTAGCGTTCTAGGTTGTAAAAACCGAAGGGAAATATTCTGTCATAACCTTTCACAGGTATGTATTACAATATGCTAAGATTTTTTTAAATTTGTTTCAACGTTGGGAAATGTCAATTGATAAATGACATTAAGGAATTCCACCCATTCGAAAGCATGGTACAGTTCCCCTTAACCGTAATGTAAGTCGGACGATCGCATAGAGTTTGCTAGAAGGCATTGAAGGCAAGGAGGCATTCGGAGTGACAGAGATGATACATTCCTCGCAGGTCTGCTGTAAAACGGTCCACACTGTTACAATATTTTACTTATCGCTCTGAGTGCTTGCCTTTTCGTACGAAACTCTAATGCGTCAACCGTACACTTTTTTTTACCAGCCTGTACACGATAAGATCTGTTTCTTGTTTCACTTTTTGCGAGAAAGTGAATTCCCACGCCAATAATTTTTATTTGTCGCGTGTCCAAGATTTCAAGAGTGTTTTACGTGGACCACCTGTCGTTAGACTTAATCTCCACGTTGCTTCCGAGAGGAAGTAATTGAGGTTTGCTCATGTCGCGTGTCCAGTGCGGTCCTTGGCAGGAGGCCTCTGCGGGACCCCCTGACTTGTGGGGCCTGAAGCGGCCGCTTCCAACACTTGTGCCTAAATCCGCCACTGCCTGAAATCCAGGAATGGTCTATGACTGGACTAAAATCGGGATGATAACCTCGTGCCAAGCTTGTTAAGCAGTCATGGCCATATATTAGTGATACATCATGGCCCAATAGTGAGTCTTAGCGTAAAGTAAATAACCAATGTTGGACCACTGTTATTATTAATATGGTATTCAAGCTGACAATCAGTGATAGTGTAGGATCGGAACACAACGACGGCTCCGAGTTATTATTTACTAAACATTGAGTATAAGACCAACCTAATATTTAATAGAGTACTTGCTTATGAAGACTTATCTGAAATAACTTGGATGTAGAAAACAAATTAAAACGAAAATTCTAAATTATTAACAATTGTCTTAATTCATACAATTATTAGTAACATAACAACGTAACTTAAAATTTGTTTTTTTTTAATTTAATTTATTATCTATAATCTGTCTCACAGAGACATTTAATAGGTGATTTGACAAGAAGATCGAATATCTACTGATATAGCAAGGACATGCAGGAAACAAATCAATGAGAGTTTCCGTTTAATAAACTCAATTGTTTTGTATTATTAAGATAGCACGGCACTCGATACGACGCACTACACTCGATACGTCGCACTACGCACTGTCACTCAAAGCGATGTGGAAGGTCAGAAAGTTTTATTCTTTTGAGTCTAGGCTGGACGTCGTCTTCCTCTAATAGGGGCTCGATTAACACATTAGGGTGAGAACTAAGTCGGGTAACATAACGGACGCTAGATTTTTGAATTTCTTCTGTGATTGAAGGCATTTCCAAGTTACCTTGAATAACTTCATTTGGGACAAACCAGGGAGCATTTACTAAAGATCATAGAACTTTAGATTGAAAGCGTCTTAAGATGTCGATATTGGAGTTGCTTGCAGTTCCCCAGAGTTGTATTCCGTAGCTCGATATTGGCTTTATAATGACTTTGTAGAACAAGATTTTATTGTCAATGGACAGTTGGAATTTCCGACGTAATAGCCAGTACATTTTTTGCACTTAGAGACCCAGCAGCTTCCTTTTCATATATAAATATGCCTACTCCAAGTTAGGCGTCGGTCTAAATGAAATCCCAAGTATTTTACATGTTCGTCTTGCGGCACTGGCGTGCCGTTGAGCAGAACGGGAAGACAGGTACCTCTTCTTAGGGTAAAGGTTGCATGTACTGACTTTCCTTCATTTGTCTTTACTCGCCATTTGTTGAACCAGATTTCTACTTATTGCAAATGTTCCTGTAGATGGTGACTTGCCATATGGGTTTCAAAAGAGAAGAAATTACTGCAGTGTCAGCGAATGTGGCTACTGAAGTGGAGGTATTGGTGGGAAGGTCAGCTGTAAAAAGTAGGTAAAGATGTGGAACGCTTCACGATTTTGCGTGTCATCCTTGCGCAGGGGCCATGCTAATCTTCTCTGTATCGTTCCAATTTTACCGCCGAAGCGAGTACAAAATTTGTGACATAAGAACGTAGAAGTATAAGACTGATTTTATATGAAATTAATATATTTTAAGTGTTAAACAAATAAATTTAAAAAAAAGTGGTTTCAAAAATTATTAACGCTAAGAATTCTTTTCAAGCATATAAGTTGAATTTTTACCACTAAAAATTGTATTTATTCTTATTAGCGTAGATTTCTTTTAAAAATAAACACTTTTTATTTCATAAACATTATTTTATTCATATTACAAAACGGCTACACACTGAGACACACACACATATATATCTTAGCAACATAACCTTAAACGTAACATCACTCATGGAAGGCGGATGAACACTAAGACGATAACAGCTTCCCCTTGCAGCTGCCGTGTTACTTACTTTTCATGTGTGTGCTTGTTTGGAAGTAACCAAGGGCGCAAAAATTTGAAAAATTTGGTGTCAGTGCATCATTCGTGTTCCAAGGGTCGTGAGTTAGAGTCCCACTTGGGCCGACGGGATTTTTCTAATTGGAAAATTCCGCCACCTCAACTATGGGTGTGTGTGTTCGTGTTGCATGTTAGATGGGGGACATATGACCTTAGCTGTTGGTTTCCCCGTAGCGTAGACGTGAAAAAAAATTATTATCTATAAAGGGTTTTTCGTTTGGCTTTTCTCACATTTTTCTCAGAATTAATTATTAGCTGATACAATAACAGAAAACTTCACAAGTTTATTTGGTAAAACTTGGTTGAACAGTAAGAAACCAAGTCTAGAAACATTAAGATTGGTTGAAACTTGGGCAAACAATAAGGAACTGGAACTAAGCCGCTGAAGGTTGGCTCTGACTTGGGCAGAGATTAGAGAACCCAGAATTGGCACCGAGGCATGGGTTGCCCCTTGTGCGACGACAAAACAGCCGAGGATTGGGATCTGAAGGTTGACCTAGGCTTGGACCAATGTTGAAAGAACGACATTTGATTATTCAATATTCAGCCAAGCTGGGGCCTGATGTCAAGACTGTCAGTTCCTACATGGGTGGAAGTCTTAGATATTTAATTTTTATTATTTTTATCTTTTTATCTAGTTATCTATTTTTTGTATTTACCTTAGTGAGTGTTTGATTATATTGATATTACCTTTGATAATGACAGCTTAAATGTCAAAACATTTGCCAGGTAGATTATAATAAACTTGTGAAACTTTTACTAATCTGTTTTATGCATTTCAGAATAATAGAGTTTCACCATATAAGGCTAGAAACAATACTTAATTTGTTGTAAACTATAAAATTCAAGAATTTTTATAATCCTATAGTAGTTCTTGAAACAATTGTAACTTGCATGATGTATGTGCATATCTTAACATGCCACGTCAAAAAAGATACACCTAATTTTGAGGCAGCCTTCTTACAGAATATGTGAATGGATGGTCCTTCAATAGCGTTTCTGAATTTTAACTACGTCAGCTGTTCTAACCCTTGATCTTTCGTGTTGTTAACATATCAAGTTTCACAAAAACATTCAATTGATCAATGGATTTGAAACAGTTTTAAACTTATAAATCGCAGTAAATTAAAGTTTTGTGGAATTATTTGACTTTAATTTATGTCACTTTAAATCAAATAAAAAGAAAATTAAATTGCTTTTCGAAATGACTGGAATAACTCGTGTAGTAGGACACACGGTAGTAGTTTTCAAAAGTAAATGAAATTTTTTAAATATAGTGTTCCATTTTAATATAAATTTAATAAATACTTCCTTTAAGAGTTATTTATTTATTATTGAGTTTGTGCAGTACCTAAAAAGTAAAAATAATTTCTTTTCAGAATTGTAAAAACTTGTAACAAAAAAAATTTGTTACAAGTATCTTTTTTTAGGTAAAAATGCATCTATTTTTTCAGTGCACTTTAAAATGCCAGACTTAAAAAACACCATGCAATTTAGTTTCGAGTTATTTACTGTTAGCCGTCTGTGTAATGTACGTTAAGTATTACATTTGTTGTCACCCATATAACTGCATAGGAATGCCATTTGCCGGAGCATTAGCTTTGTGGTAAGTCTTAATTGAATTGATGATTTCGTTGTTCTCGTAACTAAGTTTGGACCATAATAGTGCCATCATAATGCACTTATCTAAAGTACATTTCAGTAATTCATTTCACGAGTACATTCTCAGCAAAAGAGAATTCCTGTGTAGAATTAACTTTTTAAAATCCCTGTAAACTTAGAACTTTTTATTCGTTATTCGGCATTAATTCGAGCCCTTTAATTTACCATAAACAATCCATAGTGTTGTTAAATAAACATTTGGGAAAATTTTAAAATAACAACGAAAAAAGTAAATCAACATTTCTTTTAGTATACGGGCAGCAAAAATTATCTAAAAGCTATTATAACAACATTGGGTAGGTATTGGAATTTGTAATAAGTTGATATTTTGAAAATGAAAAGGCGTATGCTCCAGAGAAATTACGTTTCAACTTTTTGAAGGTCGTCCTCGTGCATTACACAAGGGAAACCTTCCTTTTACAATGGGAGCACCCTCGTGGTTTTTAAACTAAAGTTTTTAAAAGTACTCTGTTCTCGATGTTAGGTTTATCTGCTTTTACATGCTATTGACTTTGATGTCAACGAATATGAATTTTATGGATTTAGTAAACTATTACTACAGATTGCTGCCTGTTATTTTTATTTGCTAATAAAAATGCAAATAAATTATTTATATAACTATTTCATAGTTATATATATTCCAAAGGTCATAAGGTAAATAAAACCATATTTCTACTAGAGGCAAGTAATGTTTAACAAGTCCGGTAGTCGTAAACAAAATTCATTAATAGATAGTTATTAGTATACCAAGGCCGAGAAGTCTTTTTTAAATGTACCCAGAGAATAAGGATCGCCGAGAGTAGGTATTGGGGCACCTGGGCCAGACAGTTCTAGGGACCCTAGATTCTCTGTCTCTCTCTAAATCTGGTGACTTTTTGTCTGTCTCTCTCTAGGTGGTTAAGTACGGAATCTGCATTACCGGCATTCTGTATTACCGGCATTTGGTTCGTCACTTGGCTAAATGGTGTTAGTGTTGCTAGGGGAAAACAGGTGGCGCCAGTGTCGTTTTTGTACCGACATTCTGTATTATCGGCATTTGGTTCGTCACTTGGCTAAATGGAGTTAGTGTTACTAGGGGAAAACAAATGGCGCCAGTGTCGTTTTACGTGATTTTTGTACCGACATTCTGTATTATCGGCATTTGGTTCGTCACATGGCTAAATGGAGTTAGTGTTACTAGGGGAAAACAAAGGGCGCCAGTGTCGTTTTACGTGATATGAATTTACAAATGTTTTCATCGTTTATGCTATTCTCGTGTAATATCTCATGGGTAATGTGTAAAGAGCGGAAAATATGCAATGTGCATTTTATGATGTTGATGAAATAAGAATTGTTTGTAGATTCAATTAAAATGCCTAAAACCTAAAATTTAAGGCTTTAATATTATTGTTTATTGTATATTTTATATCAATAAATGCGAAACTCCGTGTAATGCCATGTAATAATAATGCAACAATGTAACATAACTGTATACATCGGTGTATACATAAAATAAACTTGATGTTGATGAAATAAATAATAGAAACAAAATTTAATTTATGATTTGATTTATTGTAATTTCCTTATTCTTATAACAAATAAGTTTTTACTAATAATATTTAGTTATTACTAGTTAGTTAATAGTATATTATATACATATTTGTTGCATTTTTTGTCGAAACCCATGCATTTTTTGTCAAATTTCGTTGCATTTAAATGTGCATATGTTTTCTTTTTGTCTTGCATTTTTCCGCTCTTTAGTAATGTGTATTGTGGTGACAAGATTCACTTGGTATTGTTATGTCTGTTAGTGTTGGTGAATATTTTACCATTTACAACATAATCATGAATAAAGTGGTTGGTGTATTTTTGCATACGAAACAATGGAACATTTATTTACGTTTAAATTTAGGCGATTAGCTTTACACCAATCACATAGAAAGTTAATGTTAGACTGCAAATATAAGCAATCATTGATATCTCGTACTTGATGATATATTTTTAAATCGTCAGCAAATAATAGTTTCTCGCAGTGTATAGATTGATGATGATGAACTATTTCGAGATCGTTATCAGTTCTCATTACCAAGCTTGATGTGAGCACATCACTTGTTCAATGTTACACTGTGTTAGCTCGCTTGGTTCGGACATCTTGTATCCCTACCCTCTGGCGTTTAATGTCATGCGTACCTTGCTATCTCTCTCTCTCTCTCTCTCTCTCTCTCTCTCTCTCTCGCTCTCTCCCTCTCACTCTCTCCTTATCATCTATTAGAGAGGACGCATTAAAGAGCCTTCTCTCTCTCTCAATGTCTCCTCTCTCACTCTCTTGCTCTTTCGTTCTCTCCTTATCACCTATTAGAGGACGCATTAAAGAACCTTCTCTCCCTCTCTCACTCTCTCGCTCTCACGCTTTCTCACTCTCTCTCTCCCTTCAACCTAATGCTAGTAAATGAAACAGCAATGGATAGAGGTAACCGTTAGGTCTACTGTTCTGGGATTGGTTCGGACGGCTTTGTTATTTTATACGTGAAAATAAAAAATCGATAAATGTTTTACTGTTTCTATTATTTTTCGTATAGTTACACAATATTACTAATATTCTATTGTAAATCAGCTTAAACTAGGTGATTATAGTTTTATATAGGATATTACTTTATTACTCAATATAAACTAGATATGTTATATCAGAATGTTACAAATTAATTTTCTAACAAAATAACTTAGATCAGCTTATAAATATATATATATATATTCTAACACTTAACATTTACTTAATAGAATATTAACTATATATTAAACTTAAACCTCAACATACTTTATTTAATCTAGCAATATAAACTTTATATAGGCAAGAACTGTCATTTAACAACATCTTCCGCCTTTATCCAGGACTTTTCATTCAAGCCGAGCCATTTGACGTACATGTCACCATTGCTGCGGCGTTTAAGTACTTTTTCAACTAAGTAAACGTCTGGATGATTGGTTTTCTGCAGCTCGAACTCGTAGAAAGCTCCTCGAACAGCAACCCCATGAAGATCTTCCAGCAGATATGTGACAGGTTTTGTAAATTGAACTTTAACTATTTTGAATAATTCAGTTGACCAGCTGGGCGTGTATCCCTTAGAAAAGACCCCCTTGAACTTACTAATACGTACGAGGTCATTCAAGTCTAGTTTACGTTTACTTCCTGCAGCGACATCTGCTTTTACATTAGTGTCATAAACGGTTAGTTTGGTGGTAGGTGTAACAGTAGCAGGAGCTCGACCTATCGTTCTATGTCTGGTGTTGTTATAGCTGTCAACTACCCTCTGTAATATATCTATCCATTTAAATGATCCTCGGTAGCTAAACTCTTTATACAACTTTTGCTTAATTGTACGGATAACGCGTTCAACTATCGAAGCCTTAATTACGGAATATGTAGAGTAATGATTTATACTGTGCTCTTTCATTAATCGTTTAAAATGTTTATTGTAAAACTCTTTCCCGAGATCCGTTTTATATCTAATACCGAATCTAGTTCTATCTATATTTTTGTTTCCGACAGCGTTAGCTATCAGCATACCGTAATGAGTAGGGAGATCAAGAGTTTTATTAGATTCTTCTTCTTCTTCTTCTTCTTCTTCTTCGTCTGCTTCCGATGATGATGATGTAGCAGGTTGTTTTTTAACTTTCAACTGGGGAATGTAACTAGCAGTAGTAGTAGTAGTAGTAGTAGCAGCAGCAGATGGTTGTGTTTTAACTTTCAATAGGGGTACGTTAGAGGTGTTAACTGATTTAGCAATGGTTTCCAGTGGCGATATAACTGGATTGTGCGTGACGCGATACATACGTTCTGCTTCTGCTCTATCACGACGAAAGTATGCAAACTTCTTACGTATAGCATTACGAGCGTGTATTATTTTACGCTTTAAACTCAGATCATACGTGTTGGACATGTCGGCTATGCAGAGACTACTAAACGAATCGACTCTAATTATAAACTTATATATGAATCAAAACCCTTCCGATATCTGCCACGGTCTAGAGAACTGTCTTTATTAATTACCAGGAAATCATGCGGCTCCTTCCAACACAGAGAGCAAATGTTTTTGAACTGATCATAGCTAATACCGTCTCCTACAACATGATCGCTAAACACATGTTTTAAGTTCAACTCGTCTTGTCTAAAGAGAATAATTAGGTTTGCATTGTCCCTAATCAGATGTTTCGGTATCTTGGCGTACGTTTGGCCTAGATAAAAACAGTCGACACCCTTATGCCTACCCATGCTAAAATATTCTCTAATATTTTCCTGCTTGCTGCAAATTATATCATCAAAAATGAACACTGAATTAGGTTTAACATCACCGGGGCTGATTACGTCATCGTTTTCGCTAAATTCATGATATCCCATAACCGTAAGTGGTTTCATAACACGTCTTAAGAATTCATATTTAGGCTGAAATAAAGACTTGGCGTATAGGTAGATATTTTGAAATTTTAATCCGTTTTCGCTAATAAGTAAACCTAACATAGCATTAGTTTTTCCGCAGGAAGATGGACCGCTCAATATTGCTCTACATGATACAGGTAACAGGTCGCCATGTTTCCTAACATCCTCGCCTGATTGTCGTTGTAAAGATGTATCATCGCAGTCGTCTAGGTTACATATGTTTAGTGACTTATTTTGTTTAACAACCTTCATCATTACGGTATGCGTACGTGTCTAGTCACGGTCTCGTTAAACGGATTATACTCGATTAATGCGTCGTGAAGGATCAAACAATACGCCTTAGTTGTGTTCGTAAATGCGGCTGAAGACTCGAGCTCTAGTCTAATATCGACAGTGGAATCCTTAAAACTCTCTACCTGTCTTGAACAGTCAATAACAAAAATGTGATACGTTTCAAACGATTTGTAGCTGAGTAAACAGCTCTCAGCCGCACCTCTACCTATACCGTCATAGTAGTTCTCGCGAAAACGAATATAATTCAGATACGCAGGAATGTAGTCCTTACGGTCGAAATCGAGATTTAAACGCTGATGCGTGAACACTTGCGAATTTAAATACAACTTAACGTCGACCAAGTTCGAATGAGTAAATGTAGTCGGGTTACCCGTTCTTATACCAGCTGACGCTCGTCTTGTAAAACTACAAAGACCCAGCGCGGTTTCTCTAGATCATTGGAGTTCTTTACACGCCAAACCTGGTTTTTAGTAGTTCCCAACGAGGGTAACTCGTGTAATTCCCAACGTCTAAACGGAGCGATAATAGAATAATTATCTCTTAAACTCTCCACCAGGTTCACTTTGCTTTCATCTGATAACAGTATATGCGGAACTTCCCACGAGAGCTTATCAATCTTGATATCTACGTCGGTACCTGCATCACCTGCGTCGCTTTTATAGCAATTAAAATCGTTCTTGGAGCGAATTAAAACTAGCTGACAACTCATATGAGGTATTACTTTTTTATAATCGTCTGCAAATCCAAAGATACCTTTTAATGGTATTCTACACGTGAAATGAAATACGTTATTCCCCTGGTTATGTAACAAATCATTATCGCTAGTAATCCCTAAGTTCCATGCTGTGCTGGTTAAAGCTCTATCCTCGGCGCCATGTGAAACGAGACCTTTTATAGTGCTTGTAATGCCGGGCTGTTTACAGACATCTATGAGCTGGTTTGTGCCTAATATTAGTTGAATTTCATCAAACAGAAAGTGGGCAAAATTGTTTACCAGAAGGAATTGCTTGTTTTCTGCAAGCGTTATGCTACCTTTAACAAGTACATAGCTGTCATACAAAGCTAAAACGTTATCGGAATTTTGTATGCTGATTCTAATGGTGTCGGAATGATTGGCATTTAGCGTAAACGGCAGATAGGTATAAAAATCCTCTTTTATTATATCTGTATCGACGCGAGGCTTCCCAAATATGTTTAATTTATCAATGGTAAAGGTGTCGGTGTTAATATGCATTTTACTTTGTTTTGACATGCTGCTGCTGCTGCTGCTGTTATCGTACTTTAAAGCCTAAAGATTCAAGAAAAAGGCGACGAGCTTTAGTTAGTTTTAATCGAAGGTCTGCTCGTGCCGACGTTCAACGGTGAATGACCTTTGATGGACATATGCTGATGTTTTTATAGCTAAAGTTTATTCCCATTTTTCACGTTTAAGTTCTAGCCTGATGCTCGTGAAAGTGTCTTCAGACAAATTTATCAACTCTCCTCTCGCGTCTACCAGTCTAATGGTAATGTTGTCGATCTCGGTGACAGTGATGGGAAAGTAAATCACATGCGATGGCTCCTTTTCAATCAGATAACCGGGTGGTACGCAAACACCAAATTCGAAGATTGTATGACCTGCTTGATTGTTTCTATATGAGCCGCCTGTAATATTCGTGTCTACAAAGATGTTTGGAGTTGAAAGTATATCGACAACTCGATCTGATACGTGTCTACTACCGGGTTCTAGCACGCGCTTCTTAAATCCTAGTAGTGATCCTATGTTATCGGGTTTGGTAAAATCAATCAACTCGGTAGCTGATTCAATCTCACACTTTCCCGTATTAGTATTAGCTTTGATTTGTAGTAGTAGATCTCCCTCTTCGGGATCGCCACTAATTTGATTGTTTATATAGTTAACGATTTCAGCCAACTCGTAGCTACCCGGTTCAATAGTTATCGCCTTTTCTCCGTAATAAAATTTATTTTTGCCTGGGTATATATTCCGTATCGTGTGACTTGTATATAAGCCGACTAAACCTAGTGAGTATTCGTAACGCACGTGATCTAGTGTTATAGGTGGATAAATACGATCCGTAGAAAGCCTGTTTTCTGTACCGTACACCGTGATGGTCCTAGCCATACTTAACCGATTTACACTTTCACCTCTCTTTTATACAAAAATCGTAGACACAGATGTCCGCAGTTGTATGTATTGAACTTTTGTTCTTGGGCTACGTTGTAGTATACGGCGCAGCGAGGCCCTAAATATTTCACAAGTTCAGATGGTGGTCTCAGGTCTCCGAAGGGGTCATAGTACAAAACCACGTTTCGATCCTTTCTATAGGCAACCCAATGAGTACCCGGTCCTCCAGCGTCGTCAAGATTAACAATAGCTCTTTCGAATTGCAAAGGTTTCGTTGCAGGTAGACTTGTTCTCATATAGACACCTCTAAAATAGGGAATGTCTTTAGCATGTTTTATTATATCTAGGTCTGTAAGTGGTCTCCGAGGCAAGTTATTCAGTTTTTTGACCGCCTGACATATGGTTTTAAGTACAATGCAGCTCCGCCAGCTCTATACGGCTTCAGGTAAAGGGCGTTCCCGTTCTTACCGCCTAAAGCGATAGCTTCCATACTTTTATTATGCCGTGTAGTTTCTTCTAGCTGTCTCTTATTACTATTAGCAGTGTTAACATCTTTTGCTACCCCTGAGGCGCCTCATATAATTGCACCAAGAGCCGAGAGGCCAGCAAAAATTGGTATGAGAGGTAAAATACCACCTGTAGCTGTAGGCACAGGAATTATTCGGGGTACTTTAACGTTTTTTCGACCGCCTACGTTTTGAATGATTCTTCTGGCAGCGCTCAGGGCATGATGTATTAAATCTTTACCCGTGAGTCTCTTGCTTGCACGATTCACTACACCAACAAGCTTCTTTAAAACGCCACCTTTGAAAGTGACAGTTTTCTTCATAAATCTTTTTAGCGAGACCCTTTTTCGCCGACAGCTTGTTTGTCTTTACGCCCATTCCCAACTTTCTTTTAGCCTTCATTATACCGGTTACAAACAGAGCTGATGCTTTTTCCCCTAATTTAGAGTCTTTAGCCTTAACACGCTTCCAAGCGGCTTCTTCTAATACACGATCTGCCTGGTGTCTACTGTTCAAATCGGAGCTTTGAGCGTACGAGATGTCGTGCTGCATACACGCCTGGTCCAAAGGATTTATACCTTTATCGCCACGTTGTAATCTTTTAGATAATTTAGTACCAGGTCCACAGTACTGATATGAAGGAAGATGTAGTTCAATAGGCAGCTTGTCTATGAGCTTGTTAACAAAGCCGTTACCTTCGTGAACTAACATCTGGTACTGAGAGAAGAGACTGCTTGTACCTGTATTTATACTCGGTCACCACTGCAGCCGGACTAATCTGTGTTCTGAAATCTCTGCGTATAGATAAAGTCTCTATCATCAGCTTGTAGAATATCACACAGATGCTTTTCAACATTATGTATTCTTGTTTGAAAACGGTATCTGTCCAGAGCTAATGTTTGCCAGTCTCCCTTTCTCGCCTGTCTGTATGCATACTCCCATACTATCATATGATGTATATTATTCATGCTTGCGTCGGCGAAACTTACTTTCTTTACCATATCGATGCGTTGCTGCTGCTGTTGCTACAAATCGCTATGTTTGGAGAGTTATTGACATTAGTAAAACTAAAAACTTTGTTTAAATACATTTTTTTTTATTTCTTCAACGATACATTTAGGCTAAGAAAAAAAATAACTGATTAGCGTAGATATAAGCAAACTAAGCATTTGCGCAGCATTCCCGTAAGACTCACCACATTTCCTATCTGCGCTAATCAGGCATTTGATATAATACACTTAAAACTAGAATAAAAAATGGTGTAAATATGATTAGGTCAACCGATAGTAGTAGTAAATTCCGTTATTAGTCGGTATTGTACACTCTCTTTATGTTGTAAGAGTTCGTACGTGTTGCAGATTCGGCTATTAGGGCATCAAACGATGATCGCATAACTTTTTGAGTATCCTCGAGCACTTATATAATAAATATAATAATAATTTTATAATTTTTTATAATTACTATCTAGGGTATTATTCGTTTCTTCTATCTTTGTCAGCACACTCGAATGATTAGTTTCCATCTCATCATTCGCTATTAGGTCATTTCTCTTTGTTTCTTTTTCCAACGTTGTTAGCAAACTGTTAAGTTTACTAGTTTCAATGTCAACCTTTGTTACCTTTTGCTTTAGATCTTTAATAGTGTTCTGAGTGTCGGTAGTCATTGTAATGAAGGTTTGTACAGCAGAGTCGAATTGAGCATCTACATAAGCTTTAGAAGTGACATCCGTGCCATCTATAGGGTAACTTACTGAAACAATACGTTTACCATCTGCATTAAACTGCATTTGATCGTTTGTATGCATAGCCCGATTGTTAAAATACTGCCTAGAGATTACATCTTTATCCTCTAGAGGCTCCCCTATATTACAAATTCTTCAAATAGTACGACCCCTGTCCTTTAGCCTCTCGTCGTCGTCTCAAACAATTAGAGAGTAATTTTCTTTCAACATCGTCCACCAGCTCAGCGGTATACTTTTTCGTGCAAACATCGTGGTTGTCAAGCGGTTCTTTAACATGTACAAGTCTTCTTTTCTTAACATCAATTACACCTTCATCGCTATCTGATAACATTAGTACAGAACGCTTCGTGACAAGATCGTTATCGTTGATAGGAGCGCCTACATTAGTTATACGTCGATTCTCAACATCGAAATTACCCTCTGGTGTTAATTTGAAACCATAACCTCTCGGTCCACGTTTTGTTGCAGCCATTGCTTCATCTGTCATACTCATCATAGCTCTACCGAAGAGGTCTATTGTGTTCATGATGACGTATGACAAATAACTGTCACGCATGAACAGAATACACAGTATTTATAGCTGAGATCTTCATAGCGCTATGATGTACATATTTCAATACGTCATGAGATTTATACAGTACGTCGGATGTTCTCGGACATAATCGTAGACGGTACTGAGACTTCTCGTAATCAGCCCGCATTTAATTTAGTAAACATCGTATGCTTTCACGCCTTTTTGAATAACAAAACCGTCAGAACCAGTCCCAGAACAGTAGACCTAACGGTTACCTCTATCCATTGCTGTTTCATTTACTAGCATTAGGTTGAAGGGAGAGAGAGAGTGAGAAAGCGTGAGAGCGAGAGAGTGAGAGAGGGAGAGAAGGTTCTTTAATGCGTCCTCTAATAGGTGATAAGGAGAGAACGAAAGAGCAAGAGAGTGAGAGAGGAGACATTGAGAGAGAGAGAAGGCTCTTTAATGCGTCCTCTCTAATAGATGATAAGGAGAGAGTGAGAAGGAGAGAGCGAGAGAGAGAGAGAGAGAGAGAGAGAGAGAGAGAGAGAGAGAGAGAGATAGCAAGGTACGCATGACATTAAACGCCAGAGGGTAGGGATACAAGATGTCCGAACCAAGCGAGCTAACACAGTGTAACATTGAACAAGTGATGTGCTCACATCAAGCTTGGTAATGAGAACTGATAACGATCTCGAAATAGTTCATCATCATCAATCTATACACTGCGAGAAACTATCATTTGCTGACGATTTAAAAATATATCATCAAGTACGAGATATCAATGATTGCTTATATTTGCAGTCTAACATTAACTTTCTATGTGATTGGTGTAAAGCTAATCGCCTAAATTTAAACGTAAATAAATGTTCCATTGTTTCGTATGCAAAAATACACCAACCACTTTATTCATGATTATGTTGTAAATGGTGAAATATTCACCAACACAAACAGACATAACAATACCAAGTGAATCTTGTCACCACAATACACATTACTAAAGAGCGGAAAAATGCAAGACAAAAAGAAAACATATGCACAAATATGTATATAATATACTATTAACTAACTAGTAATAACTAAATATTATTAGTAAAAACTTATTTGTTATAAGAATAAGGAAATTTCAATAAATCAAATCATAAATTAAATTTTGTTTCTATTATTTATTTCATCAACATCAAGTTTATTTTATGTATACACCGATGTATACAGTTATGTTACATTGTTGCATTATTATTACATGGCATTACACGGAGTTTCGCATTTATTGATATAAAATATACAATAAACAATAATATTAAAGCCTTAAATTTTAGGTTTTAGGCATTTTAATTGAATCTACAAACAATTCTTATTTCATCAACATCATAAAATGCACATTGCATATTTTCCGCTCTTTACACATTACCCATGAGATATTACACGAGAATAGCATAAACGATGAAAACATTTGTAAATTCATATTTTTTCCCTATTTGGGTGTAAACCTGTAAGGAAATAAAGACATTATTATTATAATTATTGTTATTATTATTATTATCCGTAAATTGTCCCGTGATTTGCGTTTAAAATTTTAATGCTGAATTAATTATCTTAAATTATTATATGTAATTAAAGTATTAATGACGACGATAATTATTTTAAGAAATCGGTAAAATTTATTAATATAAAATGATAAACTTTGGCTCCCCCTATTAACAATCAGCAGAACGCCCGTAATCGGTAATACAGCTTTCTTCATGATGACGAACCAAATGCCGATAATACAGAATGTCGGTACAAAAATCACGTAAAACGACACTGGCGCCCTTTGTTTTCCCCTAGTAACACTAACTCCATTTAGCCATGTGACGAACCAAATGCCGATAATACAGAATGTCGGTACAAAAATCACGTAAAACGACACTGGCGCCCTTTGTTTTCCCCTAGTAACACTAACTCCATTTAGCCATGTGACGAACCAAATGCCGATAATACAGAATGTCGGTACAAAAATCACGTAAAACGACACTGGCGCCATTTGTTTTCCCCTAGTAACACTAACTCCATTTAGCCAAGTGACGAACCAAATGCCGATAATACAGAATGTCGGTACAAAAACGACACTGGCGCCACCTGTTTTCCCCTAGCAACACTAACACCATTTAGCCAAGTGACGAACCAAATGCCGGTAATACAGAATGCCGGTAATGCAGATTCCGTACTTAACTACCTAGAGAGAGACAGACAAAAAGTCACCAGATTTAGAGAGAGACAGAGAATCTAGGGTCCCTAGAACTGTCTGGCCCAGGTGCCCCAATACCTACTGCCGAGGCCGTTTGCATCCTAGGCGGAACAATTTCGAGGACGCTAAAGAATGTCGCGGACCAAGTGTGCACAACATTTTTTAGCAACCGTAAAAAATAAATAATTACAAATTTCATTGTAAATAGATAGGCGAAAGAAAGAAGAAAGAAAGGCTTTCTTATTACAGCATTTCTATGACAATGACATAAATAAAACAATAAGTTTTGTAAAAATCGTAAAAAATGGTTAGAGATACCGAGGTACTAAGTTACTTGAATTACTAAGAAGGCTAAGTTGGGTGAAATTGGATTTGATGTTCTGTATTGCGTACACGAAGTGTTTACTTAGCGTACGGTTGCAATAAAAAGTTTTTTTCCCACTATTTCAAAATGTGTTTTAAAAGTTATCGTTTTGTAGTATATTTCTTTATACTTCCATTTTCCGTTTCACTAGTTCACTAAACGTAAACTTTTTACACGAAAATCAGTGTAAAAAGTGGTCACTTTTTGTATGATCGTAGATATTAAAGTATACGCTTCTAGAGCAGTGAAAAAGTAACAACGTTACCTTAAATTGGCACCAGTATTTCGTTTGTTCTGATAATAGTATATTATTTTATTTTGACATGATAATCGTCTTTATTGGCACTCAATTGCGGGCGTAATTTGGCTTTTTTAGCCCGAGGGCGTATAAAGTTGCTAAGATACAAAGAAAACGTTTCTATAGAGTTCTAACAATTTTAATAAATAATTATAACTATTACATTTTTTCAAAATGAAATGTGCAATTGCTTGCAATTATCCTTTCCATGAAGCAAAATAAAATAAAACGTTGTATGTACCACGGGCATAATCAAGATAATGGCCCTCGAGAAATTAAAAGCCCTCCTTCGTCGGGCTTTAAACATTCTCTCATGCCATAATCTAATAGATTATGCCCTTAATACATAAATAACTATTATGTATTAAGGGCTTAAGTGAATGTGTTAGAGCCCGCAGAGTCAGTTAGCCGCTGAGGCGAAAGCCGAAGGCGCTAAGACGATAAAGGGCTCTAAAACATTAATTCAACCTGAAATGCATACGATAGTTTATGTCCGGTCTAAGTCTAAATTAATATTTAATTTTAAAATAAAAATAATTTGAAAAGTGCAAAACTTTCAAGTAGGTATGTGCAATGGTATATAATTACTGTTATTACTATGGAGACGGCGTAAACAAGGGTAGATATTTTTCTAGCGGGCTCTAAACATTTTTAGAGCCCTAGAGCTCTAATTTAGCAACTTACGCTCTAAAAACAGGTCGCTAAGTAGGTCATAATCGCCCGACCGGACGTAAAAACAAATTAATGCACTAAATGACTTTGACTCAAGTTTTGAGGTAATCTTTACAAATATTACAAATATTTGTGGGTCATTCTTTCTGAACTCAACCACCGGCTAGGTCGAAAAATTGGCGCAACATAGAAAGGCCAGCCGGGGCTCGTTTTAAAGTTTGAAACCTCTACTTTCGAATGTCACGTGTCTCCTGTATGAAAAAATTTATATTTGACCCCTAAAACAGAGTAAACACGTATCCAGTTCCAAAAACAAATTTTAAAAGTTTAGAAAATTAGAAAAAGAAATATCTTTTAATCTTTTTCAACGGCATCGCATTCTTCGTCAAAGAATACATAAATATTGTCCACTTCGTTTTTTTCCTAGAGCGCTTCAATTTCGAGCAAAATTGAGAACAACAATTTGCCATTTTTGAAAGTTTATCATTTTTTCATCGAAGATGGCGTCAGATAGAAAAAAAATAATAAGAGTAAAAATGCTTATTAGTTTATTAATGCTCTATAGTTTTTCAAATTAAAAAAATATAAAAATTGAGTAGTGTTGACTAATCTACACAGCGAAAGCTTTAATATAAAAAAAGAATGGCTTAAATCGGCCCGGTGCAACTCTAAAACGAACTGGAACAAAAATAAGCCTTGTGTTTTAAATATATACTATAGATAATCTGTCCCACCAACGATTTCCTTGGCTTTTTTCTCTTACCTGGTGATTGCATTCCAGGGGCGTCCGCTTCATGTGGTTGAATTGAAAAAGGGGAGAAACGATTTTCTCTCGTCTTCAAAAGGATGTTGAGAAGAGTAGGATAAGGTAAAGGAGTAGGAGTGGAGTCGGAAAGCTCTGTTACTAGCGTAAGGGGCACTTTTGCAACACTGCATTGTTTTCCAAATCATGCATCATAAATTTTAATAAAAGGGTATTTGTTGTGTATATAATTAGTTTTATACAAAGAAAAGATTAATGTTAACTAAATTACAAACGTATATTTCTTGGTGCTAGAAATAAAGTTTAAAAATAAAATTTTAATACAGAATTATATACAGGGTGTATTATTGATTTTGCATGCTTTACATAGGCGAATAGCATGTAAAAACACAATTTCGCAGAAATTGACTCTCCCATAATTATTTTAGAGTAAAAGTCACTATAACAAAGTTGTAGGTGGTATTGAGCACTGTACAAAACATCCCCATTTTAATCTCCTATGTTAAATAGTTTCCAAAATATAAGTGACTTTCTGGTATAGGAAATTAACATTGTAAATCAGAAATTCGCTGAAAGCAATTACCACGTTGAATTTAGACATTAGCTTAAATAAAATAATTACTAAGCACCGCTTGATGAAACAGAATCATTCATCAATGTGTAACCAGCAATTCTTTAGAATAATTTGACAACTGTTGTCATGGCTAATAATATTAAAAAAATAATAGACTTCTCATCTTACACACCGATATCAATCGTAACATACTGATGAGTGATTTTGCCTATAAAACTGTGATTAACAACTCTTCCATTTACACTTATTGACTAATTCTAACGTGGCAACTACTATTAGCCAATTTCTGATTTGTGAGAATGTTAATTCCAGTGTAATGTTAAACACCAGAAAATCATGTATATCTTGGAAACTACTTAACATAGGATGCTAAAGAGGTGTTTTGTACAATATTCAATAAGATCTACAACTTTGCTAGAGTGACTTCTACAATAATTAGGTGAGCCAATATCTGAGAAATTGTGGTTTCCATGTTAATCTTCTATGTAACAAAACCAATAATATACTCTGTATAAAAACTGGACTTTCCAATTGGTTGCGCTTTGCCTGAAATTTGAGTCTATAATATCCATGAATTTCACGGTTCTACTGGAATAAAAAACTTGTTATGGCTTAAGACCATCTTCACGTGTTTAATTGGGGCATTTTGTCCTATCAGCATAGATGATTTTATTATTGTATACTGAGCTACTGAAACTACAGAGCTCTGGAGATTTCTTCGGCGTGTATTGTACAATATTTGAATGAAGTATAAGTATTTTATTCCCCGCCTGTGGTAATTAATTTTGATCGTTTGAAACCTTCTTTGAATTTGGGATACTATTTTTAAAATAAGTTTTTCTTAGTTTGCGGCTTCCAGAAGATGTGAAGATCGTAGTGGTAGTTAAAAAAAGACGAAAAATCGTGTATTCGAAACTATCTTCCCGGTTTTCAGAATTCTAATTACATTTCCGAGGCATATTTTTTAAAAAAGGTCTCTGTTAGTGGCGTGTTATGGAAATACTTGCAGACATAGATCTCGATTTTACGAGAATATATTGTGAGAGCCGATTTGATTAGAATGCAGGTAAATTTCTATAATTGTCCATCACCATCTTTGTAGATACAATTTCATTCAAATTAAAACGTCCTAAAGATTGTTTGCTAACGATGGACAATTATTATTTTAAGACATTTTTCTTTTGGTATGGCTATTTACGGTTAGTTCTTATTCCTGTCTTCAGATAATTTACGGATTCTGTTCGTTATTGTGGTCTGCTTGGCTTTTAGCAAAGTTATACCAAAACCACACTATGAACGACCTTCCGGATCTACAAAGTTACCAAACATCTTTTGTTACTAGTTTGTTACTAAACATAGGTAGGTTACCTGTAACCTACCTATTAAAGATAAACTATTGAGAGAATTTTAAGGGCATGTTTTAAGCAAGTAAATTATTGAAAATAACCGTAAATTTGAAATTATTTTTTATTTATACAACTTTTTTGTTGTTGTTTATTAATTAGGGAATTACTGCCACTAATCTGTATCTTTTCTGTAAGTATAAGCGCTCAAAGTGCAAGAAATGACATGATTATGAATTTGCAATATGTATTGTCGTGTTCATTAATCGATCTAATTTTTTATTCTTTTACATTTATTTACTTACACATGAATTTATTTGTATAAGCAAATCTAGCCTTTCCAAATATAAAAGGTAAGGTAATTAGATATTTCTTTTGGTACTTCTACTGGGTAACGACGTATCCCTGCTTTATCCCGGAAGTGTATGGTCGTCCTCGTCATATAAGCACTTATAACGAATAGATCAGTGACACTGCCTTTTTTGGCAGGGTTAAATTCAATATTCAAAATATAATTATCTTCCTTACCAACGTTATTGTTTATGTCCTGAAATGAATAAATTCTTCTTTTATAGCAAGTGTACTGTTTTCAACATTAAATACCATATCCACATCAATAGCAATTGAGATTTAATACAAAACTATTAAAGGGAAAATTCACTGGGATACCAAATTCCATACGCTCTTAATACTGTAAATAGTACTTGTTCAAAGCAATCAATGATTGGTAATGTAGTCGAGATGTTGTACATTATTGCACAAAAGAGATACTTTTATTTTAGTAATTAGCATAGTTTCATTTTAAAGTTGTGAAATATATAAAAATATCACTAAAGCATTGAAGCATTGAAGCCTCCATCTAACTTTGTTCTTCATATATTTAAAACACAAGGCTTATTTTTGTTCCAGTTCGTTTGAGAGTTCCACCGGGCCGATCTAAACGATTTTTTTTTATATTAAAGCTTTCGCTGTGTAGATTAGTCAACACTACTTAATTTTTATATATTTTTAATGTTTATATTTTTAATTTGTAAACTCTACAATGTTTAATTTGAGATGGAGGAATCGGACATTCACTTGGGGCGCCCTCTCATTTTCTACGATGGTGAGAAACATAGCTACTTTCGCTTATAAACATAAAAGGGTGATGCAGCCGTCCATTCCCGTCATTAATAAGCGGTTAATGTTGAAAAGATTGGTAGGTTGTGTAGACAAAACCCATATAGTTGAAAATTATGGACAACAAACGAAGTATACAAATAATAGCTGATGGCAATTGCTTATTCAGAGCAGTTTTATATTGTTTGTATAAAACGCATGAAATTTTCCAACACTATGTTTATGTCATTTCGTAAGGTAGAATTTCCGTATGTATGTATGTACTCGTATGTAGAATAAACCGGCGGAGAGGGGTAAGCCAGAGAGGTAGATATGTCGGAAGAGAGGAGGGTAAGCTGGGAGAGAGGAGCGCTAGGCTTAGAATTTTCAACTGGTTATGTTTGGTTACGTTTATTTAAATAATCACTCACGAAAATCCAAAGGATTGTAATCACACATCGAATGTTGTATATAAAAAAATCCTTCAATGCTTTTGACCGTCATGTCTTACGAGGTTTCCCTAGTAATTTTAAATATGTACAACCGATATTTCGAAATGAAAATTAATTTGTTATTTAATTGACGTTATTTAACACTATTGAATATATGCTTTCCACATTAGACACATCAAAAAGCCACTTCAATGTTATCATAATAAAATGTCATTTATTTAAATCACAATTTGAAGTGAAAATGCAGCTAACCCAGTTTCAAAGATTAATGTGCGTTTTATTATGTTTTATTATAGCCAATTTTGCAGTTCACTCTTATTTTATGGCACCTAATATACTAAAATTGGAATATGTGGATTAGCGAATAAATAAATAATAATCTAACTTCCGTTTTAACATACACAATTGCTTTGGTCTTTTAACAACATCTATTGATTTTGAGTTTACAGGTAGGAGTATGTTATTTCCGTCTCTGCGGGTTGCTTGACAGTTTATGGCACAAAGTGGTCTGAATCAGAAAATAGCTTTGAATATTATACAGAAATTTCCAGTTAAGATAGGTTTTATCAAACTTCATATATGCTCTCTACGGGTTTATTTATGTCCTAAAACAATTTTTGATTTTTAATGGAGGTAGATAATTATTGAAGTTTACTATGCTCTTATTCGTTTTTTTTTTCAGTGAAGCGTAAGTGTGTAAGTAATTATGGTTTCCAAAAGTAACTTTCTTAATTTTTTGGACTGGCGTTTCAGTTTAGTTGGGTTGTTAATTTGATGTTACTTTTTTTCCGGTTTTGGTAAATTAAAAAATCAAAACATTGTCTTCTCCTGAAATACGTTTCGGTACTGCTAGCTTTTTTGAATTACACATAACAATTAGTTAATACATAATTGCATAACACACATAATACATAATGCATAATGCAATTAATACAAATGTAATTGATAAGACGTTTGTCACTAGCAGACACGTTATTACCTTTTTCTAATATACTGCGTGTTTACACTCTCGTAAGGTGCTACGTCGGGCTTTACACTAATATTAATGTTCATGTCATTTTATCTTTTTCGATTCTGTGCATGCAAGACAGTTGGTATTTCTCAATTTCAAAGTATTTTGTATGGTTACCAGTCTTCTTCTATTTTGTAATATGCTAAAATTAGGTAGTTCGATAATAGATAAGATAAGATAAGATAAGATATATTTATTGGCAACTGTTACAGTGCTGTTTGTTGCAAGTCATATATAATACAATAATACAAACAATAATAGGTATGTTTAAAGCAATACAACAATTTAACAAATAATTATCTGTAAACAAATAAAACAATAATAATATAACAATAACAAAGGGTAATAAATCAAGTAATGTGTAGACAAATATAAGAATTAACTTGCATTGTTTAAAAATTTAACATGATGGTAGACCAAAGAGTGCATTTATTAAAAATTAGATGTATTAATATTACATTTATAAAATTCGTCTACTGTGTAGAAGGCTTCATCAATTAGGAATTTCTTTAATTTCCTTTTAAAAATAACTACGTTCAGAAATTTTGCTGAAGTTGGTAATTTATTATATAGATTAAGATCCACAGAGTTTTTTACCGACATTTCTAATCGCATGTGCTTTTTTCTTAAAAGATTACAAGATCTAGTATGGTAATTGTGATAATCTGATCCTTGTATATAATTAGTGATATGAGTATGTATTTCAATGAGAGTAAAGTATATATAAGCAGATGTTAGGGTCATTGTTCCAAATTGAATGAAGAATGGTTTACAGTGAGTTCTCATATCTACGTTAGCCAAACATCTAACAGCTTTTTTTTGTAATACAAATATTTTTCTAGAATTAGAAGAATTTCCCCAAAGAATTACACCATAAGTAAGGTGTGCATGAAATAATGCATGATATGACATTAACACCTTGTTGTGACTAACACAATGCTTAATCTGTCGCATCAAAAAGATGGCGCTAGATAATTTGGGAATTAAAGTATTTATATGATCTTGCCAAGTGAGTCGATCATCTAAAGTAAAACCCAGTAATTTGACTGCATTACCTTGAGTGACATCAATGTGAGAAGAAATCAGTAAATGCTGATTTTTCTCTTCATTCATTTTTAATCTATTAGCAATGAACCATGTGTTTGCAGATTCTAAATTAGCTAAGGATTCATCCTTAAGAACATTAGTGTTATTATGAAGATTTAAGAAAGTAGTATCATCAGCAAACATATAACATTTTTGAGAAGCCCAGTAATACAGATCATTTACGTAGATAATAAAAAGAATTGGTCCCAACACTGATCCTTGCGGTACACCATGAGTAATGACAACGGGGACAGATTTCTCATCGTTGTGCGAGACAAATTGAATCCTATTATTTAAATAGGAACGAAAAACGTTTAATGCTGAGTCTCTAATTCCATAGTGCTCTAATTTATTGAGAAGTATTTCATGACTAATGCAGTCAAAGGCCTTGGTAAGGTCACAAAGCGTAATCAGTGAGTGTTTACCATTCTCAAGACCCTCAACTACATCAGTCACCAACTTAAGCACAGCTTGGGTCGTAGAAGAATTCTTCCTGAAACCAAACTGATTTGTACTAAATAGTTTATTTTGATTAAAGTAATTTAATAACCTTTATAAAACAAGAATTATAGAAATAGGTCTATAGTTATTGATTGACTTAGTATCACCTTTTTTGAAAACGGGTAGAACTCGAGAAAGTTTAAAACTGTCAGGAAAAATTCCCTTAGCAAAACATTCATTGTAGGTTTAACAATAATGTCGGCAATCCCTTTAATAATGATACCATTAATCTCAAAGGCATCAAATGACGGTGAATTACTTAAAGAACCTATCGCTTTCCAAACATCAACTTCTGAGACAGGAAATAAGAAAAACGAGTTTGCCGATTTAGAAATGTTAACTAAAAAATCTGTCGCAGAGTGATTAATATGAGGTAAAGATTGTATAATACAATTTGCTATGTTAGCAAAATAATCATTGAAATCATGACAAGATATGATACTTAGATTACTATTTTTTGGAAAGTGATTTCTTTCATAATTAATTAATTGCCAGCTAGCTTTATGTAAATTATTAGAATTTAGCAGAAACCGATCATAAGCAGCTCTCTTATAATGTATAATAGAAGCTCTATAGGTTTTTCGAAGCAGGTTATACGCTTTCAAAGCATGTTCATTGCCACTAACCCTAAAAACTAACTTGAAAGAGGAAAGAGTATCACGTAATCTCCTTAAATCATCATTAAACCATTTAACTGGAGATATGCGCTGTTTGATTGATATATTTCTAAGAGGAAAAGCTACATTTATTTGACTAGTTAAACAATTTAGTAAATAATTTGCAAGATGACTAGGATCGCAATTTTCTAGGTAAAACATGTTCCAATCAATAGGACAAAGAGAAGATCTAAGTTTCATCATTCCCGTCTCATTGATAAATCTTTTAAAAATTTTCTTTGAAGATGTATTAGTAGGAACGTCAATTTTAATAAGCAGACCAAAATGGTCAGATAGACATGGGTCGATTACTTTAGTAAAATAAGAAGTAAAATCTAGATTGGTTAAAATATTATCTATACAGCTTTTTGAGAACTCACTCACTCTAGTAAAGTCTTTAATTGTATAGTGTAAGTCAAAAGATGTAATTATACTACTTATTAAATCTATTAATTGTGGTGAGTTAATTACAAAATCAACATTAAAATCACCAAAAATAACAATGCGTTTGCCACTAGATGAAATCTTTAACAGCATACTTTCAAACAAATGTAAAAAATTATCAAAATTACCCTTACCAGATCTGTATAAAACAATAAAAATACTATTTTCATATTCGACACCACAGATTTCCAAATCAATCTCAGAACAGAAATTCATAACATACAAAACTTTACACACAGTACCTTTCTTTACAAAAAGAGCAACACCACCATGTTGATGTTTCCTTCTACAAAAACTGGTAGTTAAATCATAATTTGGTAAGTTAATAGTTTTTAAATTCTCTTCGGTCAACCAATGTTATACAAAACAAATAATCTGAAAATTGAAATCATTAATAAACAAATTAATTTCGTCTACTTTATTGGATAAACATAGAATGTTAATGTAAAACGCATTAAAACCCGATGTGAAATCTTCAATTAGGTTGTCGTTGTGGGAGTTCTTCGAGATTGAAAAAACTTGCGTACAGATGCACCTTGCGGCCACGTACCTCCATCAATAGCCTTTTCGATATTACTTGTATTAATCCGTACTTTAAAGGATGAGTAACACCCAGGATACTTTGGTACTAATTTTTCACACGTTACTTCCGGAAACACAGGTTTAAGATAATTTACCATTTCCAAAGCTGTTACATCAGGATGTAATCTAGATACGTGTAAGAAAGAAGGTTTAGGTATTGTTTTGAGACTATTTGTTTTTGTACCAACTATATTCAACTGAGGGTTTCGTTGCACTGTTTTTTTAGTAATTTTAGAATTCAAATTAGCTAGACTAGCTTTATTATCTTGATTTTCAGCCATCATGTCAACTCCAGATGTTAAGTTAATCACTTCATCGGTCTTTAGCACAAATTGAGCTTGTTGAACAGCAGCAGATACCTGTTGTGCAGATATCACTTTTTTCTTTTGCGTATTCGAGCGGTCATTTGATGTAAAATTTTTATTTTCTTTGACATTGACACTTGCATACTTTTCCTTTATAATCTTATCATTTCTTGTCACATTTGGTTCGAATTTTTCTTCAAGGTAATTTATTTTATCATATAATAACGAAATCTTTTCACGTAATTCTTTAATTATGATGTCTTTTTGATTTAAAATGTAGTTAAACAACTGAAAGTCGATTTTATTTTGAAAATCTTTATTAGTTCCAAAAAAGATGTTCTTATCTTCTTCATGGGTTAACACATTTTCATTATTTATTTCGCAACACACAATTACGTCGCCACTTAAAAATTTAATATTATTACGCAGTTTAGCGCAACTTTGATGATACATATAGCGGAGCTTATTTTACATTCTACTACTTTTAATAATCGAGCTTTACATCTTTCACATTGCAGAGCAGAAACCGCTTAACTTTCACTTGCCGCCATCTTGAAGCGAATGATAATAATAGGAAGAATCTAAGAATAAGGTTCTCAGTTTATTTGTATCCTACGTACTTTTATATTGTAACGTTCTTTTTAAAATAATAACAAAAGTGCTGTTTAAATCGTCTATTAATAAGAAATATTTATTTACAAACACTAATGAATTCACTATAAATTAACGCTATGATTATAAACCATTAAAACTATTATTTACAGACTATGAATTTCTAATACAACATTTATCTTTACATTTACTATTTATTTCGTGATACACATTTTATTACTCGCTGTTGACTGCCTCTTTTTATCCGCGAAGTCGATTATATACCCCCATGTAAATCTTCTAGAACTCGCTAGAAACTACTATATATTTCTAGAATAACCGCGTCTCTTTCACCGGCTTCGTGCGATGAGTAATCCTCTCGATTGCTGTAGAATATTCCATTTGTTGTTGGAGAAGAGGTTCTTTCTTTTTCTCTCTTGTTACAATATTATTATTTCAAGTGAGAATTTTACGTTAGTCAATGAGAATTAATTTATTATTGCACCGTCGCACGCCGGTAAAACAAACGATAAGCGCATGTTACTTCAACTCACCACCAGAAGCGGAGACTCAGAATTTGTATTATATCGACAAACTGGTCGAAAATTGCTTCTGGGGAACGATTATAAATTTGCTTTTTCAATATTTTAGAATAAAATTTGCAGTTATTAAAGCTAGTGGGCAGTAAAATCGCGGGATAGATGAAATTAAAAAACATCTTTCATTATTGAATTTCTAATCTTGAATGTATACGTTTTTGTTTATAAATGTTCCTGTTTTCGGTTTAGTAATTGTATTTTAATTAAGCCGACTGACATTACCCTCTGATAAAAATTACTGCACCAAGCGATCAGTTCTAAACGTTTCCTTACTATTATTTCCGTGAGATCGTAATTTGATCCACATTAGCCGCTAAACCCGGTTTAGTATTTTTTAACAAATATAGAATGTGCAAAGAGCTCATTATTGCGGACATTTATTTCCTTTTGTTTTGACTTTAATTTAGCATAAGAATATAAAAAGTTTTCGTTTTTCGATGCGACAGGTAGCTGCACTAGAAACATTTATAATAGTCCAACTTCATCTATAAATTCGTGATATCCATTTAAAATCACGTTCACACTTATGTAAATAAAGTCTATTTCCTACGGTATGTTATTCCATTTTTAGTCACGTATCTATACCAATTATTTTTAAAATCATCTATAAAGCGAACAAAATGCTAGCTTAAGGACTGTATCGAAAAGAAACTTGACACCTTCAGACTCATATACCTTTTATAATTATGCAATACTTTTAATAATTTTATAATAAAACAACACTTTAATATCTAGAAAATTTAATAATTTACAGAAATATAAAAAATTATTATTATTTTGCCAGTTATCTCACTTTATTTTTTAGGTTAAGTATTAAGCTTTGGACGGCTTCCTTTGTGACTGCTTTGGAGGGCTTATTCAATTTTTTTAAATTTTTAGGCTAGTTGCAGCTTCGTCGTTTTTCTGAAGATGTCGTTTAATAATAGTCCAATATCTTCAATAGAACGCGCTTTAGGGTACTTTGGGGGATTAGGCTTTTTCTCGTCAGAATTGACTTTATGCTGTTTACACCATTCCCTAGTGGTCGCTGCATAATGAGATGCAGCTAGGTCTGACTTAAATAAAGTAGGCACTGTATGCTATTTAATCATTTGCGACGGTCTTTCTGGAAACATTCTTTTCGGTATAAATCTGCATTCAAATATTCTTGAGTAAATAAGGGACTAAATTTCATGCCGCATATCATATGGCTTGCCATACTAGACCTTTTTCCCATATTTTTCCATGAAAATCGACTTGTCCTTTTTGCTCACATATGCAGTTTTCTTAATAGTGTAAAATTGGGGCATTGGCAATGTTTTATAATCAAATTTGCAGTAGGTCTTATCGTCCACTATAACACACTGGTTTTTCCTTGTTAAGACGTTGTCATACAGGTTTCTTGTCTGTTTTCTTACATCTACAGATTGTTTTTCGTTCCTTTCAGATTTTTTTGTTTTTTATAAGATTTCAAATTATACTTTTTCGTTATTCGCTGAATCATTCCTATTGATGTTTCTGCTTTTTTCGGAGTGTTGCGTACTGACAACATTGATTTACGTTTAAAAATCTTCAACACCTAACTAAGTCATCCTGGATTAGAGGATCCATTTTTAGGACCAGATTTCGACAGCTTTTCAAACTACAAGCCTCGCCAGACTTTTTAATATATTTATGACACTTTCATGTCCAACATTGCGATTTTTAGCCAACTGTCTTTTAAAAATTCCTTTTATTCTGCACTACTCGTCCAAAATTACTTTTCTTTCATTTATATTAATTCGCGTCATTGCTGTATATTGTACACAAACTTGAATTTTTTTTCTTATGAAGCGGTTGTCGATATACAAATAAACAAATTATTATCGAAATTATTTTAAAAATATTTCACAGCTTGCTTTTGCGATTGTTTAAAAATGTCAACTTTCTTTTCGATACAGTCCTTACAGCAATAAATTTGGATTTAATAGAAGTATAATCTATTTCATAATTTCACTCTGGACAAATAATTCTTTATATTGAGTCAGGTTTATTTGAATTTGAAAGGTATATAAAAGAACCAATAGCTTTTAAAACATAATTCATGTTTTACGAGACAATTTGGTAAATTTGTAATGGGGTTGTTTTCTGATAAGCCTGTTTTAATCCTGGAGTTTCATGATTCTAGTAGTAGATCCAGTTATATAAACACGAAAAAGAAAATTTGAGTGAAATTAAATGTGTAAGAGAAGGAATAAACATTTTAGTTAAACTAATTCCAGAATTTATCTTAAATGGGTTACCACCTATTAAAGCTAAAGTGTTTTTATGAAAACTATCGTACTTAATAAATAAACCGAGATTTTGTAAATTCTGAGCTTGTCAACGAGTTAACATCCATAATTTCCGTAATAGGAGTCATTAATAGCTGTGGAGTTGAGTTTGTTTTGATATTAAGCTCGATCATCGTTCAATATTAACAAAATGTAGTAAAACTAATTTTTGAACAGTTAACGAATTTATAATTGGATCTGATTGCTGCCTTCGAGGCCTCCGTCTTCTTAATGAAAAAGTTCAGCGAGTTGTAGTAGGTTCCAGCAACTTTAGTCTGAGCAGTGTTGTTTGCAATTCTTAAGCTTTTGTTTATAGTTAGTTTAAATCTTCACCTGTAAGTGATAAGGTAAATTGAGGAAAAAGTAGAATACTAATATGAAAGGATTACTGACATACACATTTTATGCAAGTTATTTGTAACTATACTGTCTGAGATTTTCATTTAACAGGAAATATATATAAGGTTTTAATTTTAATTAACTATTGTGTATGTTTTATAATAAGAAGTGCGAATTGAAATTTTGTAAACAATTTTCTTGAATTTAAGTTAGTAAACAAAGTTTAAAACTACTACTCATTGCTATAGCTTGGCACGACGAATTGTTGATATTCGATCCAAGAAAATAAATCTTAGAAATAAAAGAATGACAACAAGTAATAAAGAATTTAGTGTAGATTAAATGATCGTTTTTTCCCAAATTGTGGATCTTGCTTTTGAACCATATATATCATAAATAATATTATAAATAATGATAATATAATTTAATATAAAAATGTAGCCATCAATTTGAAACCATTAACTAAATGTTATGAAAATTATTCTTTTCACAAATTAAGAAAGGTGGGGGAGAGCGAGAAAGATATTCGTTTCTGAAGGGTCCTAATAATGTTTTTTGACAAGGGGGGCTGTATAGTGTATATATGCTAAAGAAGGCCCTGTCTGGAATAATAGTTTAAAATCAATTATTATCTGAAGACCACTGAAATAAAACATGCATATTAAATGGTATAGGCATAAATAGGTATTAAATATAATATGTAACAGTGCTTTTTAATTACGTACTCGAATTACGAATTTGTAAAAATATCTACTTTTATAATTGTTAGCAAGCATATCTCGTATTTGTAATTAAAAAAAAAGCTATAAAATCTCTAATAATACTGATAGGTAGTATAAGTGATGTTAAAGCACTGTTACTCATTGGATATAAAAGAAAAGTTAAAACACGACTTGAAAATTTTATGGGCTCTTGATTGACTCTAATAAAGTTTTAAACGATGATGCACTACTGTAATCGAATTTAATTAAATTCCCGAATAGGTCCTTTTGTAGTTCCCTTACGTAGCGAAAGCAAGCGGTATAACTATTTTAAATTGCGCCGTGTTATGAATTTCTCATTAGCTAAGCCTAATAAACTTAAGGGTAACTGATACCTATATCCCTAACAAGTTTCGAGTTATTTTGTGTATTTAGTAAAGCGCTGAACGTTTGAACGTAATTTAGTGTTGATCCTGCTTTACTAGCTTTACTTAACTCTACGTGCACAAAGGCTTAATTAGCTTTTGAAAACAGAATTTTAGTCTCCAATTGAAAGGTATTTAGTTCAGGAATTCCCTGCATTTTAAACGACGCAGCTTGCCGACATCCCCAACTGTAGCTGAAACAGAAAAATATAGGATTTATGTTGGCGATTTCAGAACAGTTACTCGCTTACAAAAATCTCATTAAACTATGAAACAGGAAACTATACATCATTTTATTTCTTTTCACGCTTTTATGTATTCTTGAAAATCTGTTTCACTAAGGTTTACTTTAAAGCATAATTTATAAATGCTAATGGTTTGCTTTTATAAAGTTTTATGAAAACAGTTTCCTATAGCAGATAAAAAAGTGTATATTTTTGTCTGTGGATCATGTGGATATCATCTACTGCGTAGGTGATGTATTTTGCAATCCCTTTAAAAGTAACACCATCCTCTCGTCCCTAATCACGCACGGTTTGTCAAAGGTTTTGCTTTCAAAACCGTTCATGTAAGAATAAACAACTAAAGACAGATTTAGGAAGTGATTATTTCATGGTTGTTTGCTTCTGTTTTGTGAGAAAGCAACCGTTGTAATGCTAATGAAATTATGTCAGCCAATTTTAAACGAACTGCAAATAATTCGAAACTTCTAAATTTGTTTTTGAACGGTAATTACAATTGTATTATGAGAGGAATATTCGAAATTTTACAGAGTTGGATGTTGGAATGCTGTGGTCATCTGGCTTCTAGCACTTTTTCGTTAATTATGTATTGGGTTAAATGGAATTATAAAGTTGAGTATCCAAAGCCTGTCTAAACAAAAGACAACGCAAAACTAATTTTAAATTTGTTTATCTGCAACATTGAAGAGATAATAGCGACTGATTCCAACAGAATATTAGTAAAAATTTGTTACGACATATCGAGTATCCTAGTGTAGAGATAATAAAATAATTTTTGACACCGCTATTTTATTTAAAGTAAAACAGTCAATTTGATACAAAATTGATCGTTTCACTCACACTGACTGAAAACTAATATAAATTTATTCAAACGACTGTAATACGCACAAAACTGATCATCAACTAGACATTAAGTAAGGTCGGACTATCTATAGTTATTATCATCTAGATCACAACCTACAAATATCCCAAGCAGCATTTAAGTAGCAGTAACTGAGATCGGAACTTTGATTGAGTAGTTGTTACGTAACTACAACTAAATTTATGACTTTATAGGTTTAATTTCATTAATTCGGAATATTTTAGTAACTGTGTAGTTGTTTCTACTATTTATTGGAACTATGTAGTTTCATTATTTCTGAGTAACTATTAGAGTATGTGGAACGGTATTGCCACTTAGTATAATTACTTTAAAGTCGTTGCAACTTGAAAGTGGTATTATGATTGTAAAAGTAACGTGCCCACTTTAAAGTTTTTAAAACCGTACAGTAGTATTGAAAGTAAAACTTACGTTTTTGCTACCCAGGAGAATCACATTAGAGTAATTTTTCGTAAACTACTCCATCTCCATATTTACTTGTAAAATGTTGGATTAATCAATAATCATTAATCAATTTGCAATTTGTTATGGTTGTTAATAGATGTTTTACTATATAACCTTCAATAAAAATAACAAATTGGTGCCAAATTGTGCCTTAGGGATTGTTATGTATGTAGCTTGAAGTTGGCAACATTTATTTGTAGTGATGTAACCGATGTAACTAACCAATCGTGGCCCGCCCCTGGGTGAGCGTCAGTAACACTTGAGTCGGCTTGGAGAACACGTCTTCTACAGTCTATGATTGTGTATGAAATTCGCCCTGCTCACTCAATATTAATAAAGTTAATTAATGACAATAATTGAGTATCTTTTATTTAAATACATAAAAGAACATAACAGGAATAATATAAAAATGGTTTCTATCATGTGTATCAACTTATAAGTATTTTGTGTATGTTTATCATATTTTATTAGACTTTTTTTTACTAAAAAATATATTTAAAGAAGGCGCGTTGTTATTTTTCGATCTATCATCATCACATTTAACAGAAAAGTTGCAATGGTTTATAATTTTAGTGTACTGGAATGACAGAATAATCAAACATTTCATCGCGCTTTGTATTAAGTACGTATTACAAATAAACTAGTAATACATTTTGTGACACGATCCAGCATTATATAGTATAGAAAATGATAGAATATTTGTTACGTTGCAAGAGCAAGAGAGAGCAACCACGCGACACGATGTGTCAAAGAGAAAAGAAGTTCCACGAAAGTAGCAATTACTACGCCGCCACGTACCTGTTACCCAAAAATTGTTCCCCATTTTGGTTCCAGGCACGTAACAAAACCGTAGCAATTACGTGCTTGTGACTAGTGGCAAAAACTTAATAGTTCCACCGGTAGTTGCTGGTACGTAGCGATGACTAAAAATGCTGCTTGGGATCAACTGGGTGATATTTAATCAATACCCAAACAACAATACTTGGGATACATCATAAGCACTAAAAAGTTTTCTGGCGCTGTTTCTTTAAGCTGCAGATCGAACTAAACTATCCCTATCAACTCCATTTCTATAGCCAGAAGTTTGTCTGAATGATTGAGTGTTGACTGCTAAACAAGACATATCTCGTTAAGGTTATATTTAAACAGTCCCGAACCATCAGCTGGAGGGCAGCGGTAAGGGGAAAACGAGAGGGGAACCTGTCGAACTAGTCCCCCACCACACATTATTTTTGGAGAGGGATATATTTAGAGAAACATTGAGATTTTTCATAACACAAACTGCGTGCGTAAATGAATTAATATTAATAGTTGATTAATTAATATTAACCAATAAATAAGTGAATGTACAGTAATTAGTAATTGTAAAGAATTATCAAAAAGTACTTAATAATAAATAAATTAATAAAAAAGAAACAAACAAACAAGGAAGATAAATGGTAGTCATTAAATAAGCAGACATCAACAGAGCGTGGTTCCGTCGGATGAATGGCTACCTCTCAAACTAGTTGATCACGGTTCAAATCCATGCTGCAGTTCGTATATTTTTTTAAACAAAATATTTAATATATTTTATAAATAAACCATTTTTTAAATAATTATAATATTTAAACAGAATAACTTACACTTCAATACTAATACGATAATGTTTAATCAATTAGTTTTATTTTTAATTAACATAAATATTATACATATATTATGTAGTTTAAACAATGGCACTAAAATTAAGGGATAATTGAATGTAATTATTCTTTTTTATGTTTATTTATAAGATAAACAATTCTTTAAAAGTACAACAAAAAAGACCTTTATTAAAGAAACCAGCAATGTCAACAGACAGTATAGCCATGTGGAGAGAGTCTCTGTATTTTCGTCTAGAAAACCACAATCTATTTCGTCTAGAATACCAAACAGGACAGATATGATAATAATAGTAGTTTATTTAACTTAACAACTTACAAAGTTAATTAATTAATTAATAGTATATTTAATTTAACGAATAACAACTGAACTAATAAATAAAAACAAATACAGTACCTGGCCATATTAATAGGGACATCGAATAATGTTAATGTTAAAAGTTATGTATTGTTAATACCAAGAATAACAGATTTTGGGAAATGTTTTACGTGTGATTATTAATGCTTGTTGTATTAACAAATAATTCAATAAAATAATTCTAAATAATAAACTGGTATAAATGGCGAATTTGCTGAATATGCTGATAACTAAAGGATGCAATTCTTAGCGGTTACTGAAGAAATTAATAAAGAAGGTATTTTACTATTTCTGTAGAAAATAATTATAGAAACGTTTCCAAGAAACTCTTTTCCACAGAAATAGTAAAATATCTACTTATAATTTTGGTCAGTATCCTCTAAGACATTACCTTCTTCAGCTATTGGCATGTTCAGCCAATTCGCCATTTATACCAATTTATTACTTAAAATTATTTTATTGAATTGCTTGTTAATACAAGAAGGGTTAATAAAACATACGTGAAACATTTCTCAAAACCTTTTTCCTGGTGTTAACAATATAAAACTTTTAACATCCAAATTATTGGATGTCCCTAATAATATGGCCAGATACTGTAACTAATAATAAAAACTAACAATAATAATAATAATAATGAATTTATTTAGAGGTCGGTTATTATTCGTAAACTAGAGGTCGAATTATACAAAGTTCGTTTAATTCCATTGCTATTGCCAGAAGCTTGTCCGAATGATTGAGTGTAGACTGTTGAACAGGACAGCCTGTACACAAAAGTAATTACCAAAGGCTGGTAACTAAGTAATAACTGTAATTGTACGGTAATATTAACATACTGACATGTCAACCACAGTCAACAAAATCAAAATAAAAATTATATTTATTAACGTCTTCATTTTCTGAAATCGATAAACTATTGAACACACTACTTATAACATTCCTAGGTATGTTAATAGCTATTTTTACAAGTACATATTCTCGTAAAAATAACATCTTACAATACAATAAATCTACAATAGCTTATCTTCATGTAGAACAATAGTTCTACATGACGTAACTAAACTGTTTTCGTAAAAATCTTTTTTTTTTCTTTTTTTTTCACGCCTACACTACGGGGGAACCAACATCTAAGGTCATCTGTCCCCCATCTAACATGCAACACGAATATACACATCCATAGTTGCGGTGGCGGAATTTTCCAATTAGAAAAATCCCGCCGCCACAAGTGGGATTCGAACCCACGACCCTTGGAACACGAGTGATGCACTGACACCACTCGTCCACCGCCGGCCCTGTAAAAATCTTTTACTTCCAGTTTGCTACCAGTGTGTATAATATTTGTTAATATTTGACATGATAACGTCGAGTCTTTTTATCTTCTTTCGAAAAAGTGCAACGTCAAATTTATCTGTAGTGGTAGTGATATTATGTTATAGATGCTGTTTGCTTTTCATCTATTATTACGTGATGCTGGCAACATAAGGCAGTGTTATTATTATTATTTTATCATTCCAGTAAATCAAAATTATAAACCAATGCAACTTTTCTGTTGAATGTGCTGATGATAGATCAAAGAATAACATCACGCCATCTTTAATTATACTTTTTAATAAAAAATGTCTTATAAGTTGATACACATGATAGAAACCATTTTTATATTGCTCCTGTTATGTTCTTTTATGTTTTTAAAAAAAAGATACTCAATTATTGTCATTAATTTAACTTTATTAATATTGAGTGAGCAGGGAGCATTACATACACAATGCATACACTGTACAAGATATGTGTCCTCCAAGCCGACTCAAGTGGTACTGTCGGACGGGCCAGGATTGGCTAGTTACATCACTACAAATAAATGTTGCCAACTTCAAGTTATATACAAAACAATTCCTAAGGCACAATTTGGCGTCAATTTGTTGTTTTTATTGAAGGTTATGTAGTAAAACATCTAATAACAATTGTAACAAATTAATTAATGACCTCCAACATTTTACAAGTAAATATGGAGATGCAGTAGTTTACAAAAAATTACTTTAAAGTGATTCTCCTGGGTAGCAAAAACGTAAGTTTTACTCTGAATACTACTGTAAGGTTCTGTTACTTTAAAGGGTTAAACAATAGTTCCAGGCAGGAGGCAGGAACTTTCAGTACTATTGTAAAGTTTTAAAAACTTTAAAGTAGATTCGGTCAAATTACTGCTACAATCATAATACCACTTTGAAGTTGCAACGACTTTAAAGTAATTATACTAAGTGGCAATACCGTTCTTCATACTTTAAAGGTTACTTAGAAGTAATGGAACTACATAGTTCCAATAAATAGTATATACAACTACACAATTACTAAAATATTCCGGATGACGTACAGATAAACAGCAAAGAGTGCACTAAGTATCTTGAGATAACCTTCAGTAGAAACAATAGAATGAAAAACCATGTGATGAACATATCTAAAAAATCAAAGAATACACTGACAGCTTTGAGTAAATTAATGCCAAATATCAGCGGGCCAAAAGAAAGTAGAAGGAAGGTTCTGGCTTCTGTCGTACATTCTATGCTATTGTACGCATCACCAATCTGGATCAGTATTGAAAAGAAAAAATACAAGTATTATACTGGAAAGAATACAAAGACGTGCAGCCTTAAGATTCTGCAGTGCGTATCGCACAATATCAACAAATGCAATCCTGGTAATTTTTAGTATGATGCCAATTGATCTACAAGTAACCTAACGAGAAATATTGTGCACGAAATTGGAAGATAGGAAAGAAATAAAGGATAGTATCCTTAGAAAATGGATAAACAGATGGGCAAGAGAAGATGGAAAGGCAGTGTGGTGCAAGAAGGTAATAAGGGACCTAGGAAGATGGTTAAGTAGGAAACACGGAGAAGTGGATTACCAACTGACACCATTTCTAAGTGGACACGGATGTTTTAAAGAATATCTTCAAAGATTCAAAATAAGAGAAAGTGGGACATACTGGAAGTATGGGTACTGCGGAGAAATAGATACGGCAGAACATACAATTTTAAATCGTAGAAAATGGACAGAAATAAGAAATAGAACAATAGAAAAACTGGGATAAGAATTAACGACAGGAAATATAATAGACAGAATGTTAGAAAACGAGAACAAATGGAATACTGTGGCACACATGATGGCACACGAAAAATCTTGACTATCAAAGAGAGAGAACAGAGAAATGTAGAAGTTAGCCCGTAAAAAACCGCAAGAGACGGCAGGAGGTGTAGCATCCATCCCAAGTAATACCATTGGTAGTTCCAGATAGATAGCTATGGAAAGAGGAGAGGTTTTTAGTACGTGGAAATCGTACATGCCAAACAGTACTGACTGTTAGGTATCGCTTAAAGATTTTCCTCTTCTCAATTAAAAAAAAGTGGCCATACCATTCCTCATACTTTAAAGGTTACTTTGAAGTAATGGAACTACGTAGTTCCAATAAATAGTATATACAACTACACAATTACTAAAATATTCTGAATTGAAGTAATTAAACCTATAAAGTCATAAATTTAATTGTAGTTACGTAACAACTACTCAATCAAAGTTCTGATCTCAGTTACTGCTACTTAGAAGCTGCCTGTTTTGGAGCATGAACGTTAAGTTAGGTCTTGTTTTCAGATCGGTTAAATATTTTGTAGGATATCTGCATGAAACACCACTTAATATTCTTTTTAATAAAACATCTATTATTTCGAGTGCTCTGTTTTTTACATTAAATTCAAAGAGGCTATGACGCTTTATAGTCATCCAATCTCAATGTCACCAGTTGTCGCCATTAGGAAGTCGGTCATTCAAACATCTCTCATTGTTGCGATGAATTATATGATACGCGATTTCTGGGAATGTATAATGCCTTCTCTGAACTATAAATCATACATATAAAAGAGTATGCTATTCACAAATTGAGTTTCTGTGATATTTAGTTTTGATCTCCATAGAAAAACCCCTACAATTGCGGTTCAAACGTTCAAAACGCAAATTATGTTTATCCTTTGCTAGTTTGATATTACAAGTAGCAAACAAGTTTTATTTTAAAATTAAAAGATAAAGCGCTTCCTTTTAGCCGTCATTATTTTAAACACTTTAAACAGTAAAACACAGAAAATAGCTCTAATGAAAAGAAAAAAACCGCCCACCTTGCTTTAACAACAACTCTCTCAAAATCTTTAAGCGTATGTTATTGGGAAAATTGAAGACAAAAACAAATGGATCTGTGACTATTATTAGTTGCTATATGACAAACGTTCTGCACATTTAAAAAAATGTTAATAAAAAAATTAAACGTTAATATGTTTCTTGGGAAAAAGAGTCTTTTGTATTTTTTGTTAAAGAGGAAGAGAGGGTTTTTAAACTCTCTGAAAAGATACCAAAAGAACTAAATAGAATGTATAATAAAGCCTATACTAGAAATTATAACAAAACTAAAAATATGGCTTGCCGTTTTCTCTGAAAAGCGAAAGCAATTGACTTTACCCTTTCGAAATATATATAAAGGGTAGCACAAGCAACTCATCTAGGCGGTGCAAGATTTCTGGATTGCGCCTCTGCAATGACTATTAGGATAACTGATATTTTGGTTAGGTTAAAAAACAATGTTATTGTAATAATAGTTGTTTGTTGATTCTGGCACCTCCTCTAAGATAGCGCTCGATTTGGTTGTACCGTATGCACCTACCTAGAGCTGCCTCTATAGATATTTAAAGAATCTAAGTTGAGTAAAAAATTATTTAATTTTAAAAATTTAAGACTTTCCTGTTAGAAGGTATTTTTTCAGGGCTAAACACTGGAAAAATAAAGCTATCTCTGTTTGTTTGTTTGTTTTTGGGCGAGGAATCATGATGGCGGAGCATCCTTCGTACCTCATGGCACTGATTGCTATGATCATTTGGCCGACCCTACTAGAATTTAGCCGAATCTGGGGGAATTCCACCCCCAGTAGGGATCTTTATCGTGCCAAACATTGCATTGACACGGGACCTACAGTTTTACTTCCTATCCGAAAAGATGGCATGTTTTAAATTTTTCTCCGCTATGAAAAATTACCAGCTCGGCCGGTGATCGAACCTGCGATCTTTGGATTATGAAGTAAACATGCAAACCACTAATCCACCGAGACTGGCAGCTTTCTCTGTTATGTGTCTTATAAAGCAAATTCAGGAATAAAGTCACAGATTGTTTTCGTTCTTGTTGGAAAACTTTTATTCTTAGATTTTACAATATTAGCTACTTTATACACGAAAAGATAATCCATAATCTGGATTCATGTTTCACAAGTAACAATGTCTTCCTATTTCCAAATTAGGACGTAATGGCATGGACAAATCTTTAATATAGATATTTGTTTAGTATTGGTTAGAATACTTGCTTCCAAGTCATCCAAGTGTGTTCTAAGACGCAACAGAACATCTCTAAGACTAACCGGACTTGCCAAAAGTTTTATGACTAAGTGGTAACGCATGGGCAATGAAATCCGAACAAATATAAAAATAAAAAAGAAGATATATTAATAGGTCCAAATCTACATAAGTATTATTCTTTAATGGACGAAAATGTTTAAATCGATTTGGTGTACTACTTTTCTAATATTAAAAGGGACTTTTTTCATGGCCTCTTGATAATTCTGTGTTAAAATTTTTCCATCTTTCTTTTCAATCCCATTAATTAGATTTTTAATTGTTTTTGGTTGGTATCCGTTAGCATTGAGACAGGCCCCAAGTAAATGAAGTTATTATTTCTGTTTTATAATTTTGTTTGTTAGCTTACTTATACAGTACTCGTGTCCTGAAAATGACAGAAAAAATTGCATTTAGTTTCTTTTTTTAAAGAAAAATCATTGAAATTAGTACAACCTACTTTTAAAATAAGGGTGGCGTGCTGGAACGCCGACATAATACCATAACTTAGTTTGCTGGAACTTAACGGTGTGACTTAACTCACTGCCGCCTCAGATTCGATTCCAGATGGAAATTTTTTTTTAACTTATTTTTTTACAAAACACGATTTAAAACGCAATATTTCTCTTCAAACATGTGAAAATGTTTTTCTGAATAATTATAATAAATTGCATAGTTTTGCGTTTTGTTTATTTCTCATGTGACTGATAGTTTTACTGAATATTTTGTTTTACTACGTATTAATTTTTGCATTATCTGATGCATTTTACCTACCTGCTTAATTTGATAAGGTAAATGCTCAAGTTATATAGTAATTCAATCAGGAATACAATGCATGCCATTTTCATGAGAACAGAATATCACAAATTTAATAATTTTCGTTAATTAAGTACCTACCTATTTAGGTTGCCAATCCAAAAAGATCACCATTTCCACTTAACTTGTTTTTAGTCGTGTGCAATATTGTGAATCAGCATTACAGTTTATTAAAATTATGTGGAAAATTAAAATTATCGAATAGAAAAATGAAACAAAGGTTATTTTAACACAAAAAAAACAACAAAGCCCCGCGATTGGGTGGCAGTGAAACAAATGTTATTTTTCCGGAAACCTAACAAATTACTTTAACTTTCAAAAGTTCTTACGCAAACTGTACAACACAAAATATTCAATACTTTCTGTACAACTCAAGATTGCCACGGCTTGAGACCTTATCTTTCTACAAATTTGAATTCAGTTCGCAGGTATTGTTTCCACAGCTCCAAATTATAAAAAATAGATAAAGGTTTAAGACACAAAAAATACATATTATTAGGGCGCCATCTGATTAGGAAAGTCCAGTAATTTTTATAAAAAATATTGACTCGATACCAGTAACCAGAAACTGTCATCAGATCTAATAAATTTAATTTAATTCTAATTAGCCAAAATCGGTTATGTCAAAGTTAGGTTGAATAAACTATTTAAAGACTTTCATAAATATATGGTCCTGTAATATTCAGATTAATTAAATTTAATTATAGCTTTATTGAAAAATAAAAAATAAAAAAATGAAGTTTCCAAATAAAACATCGTTACAAAATTTAAATATATGTAAAAATGATACCCAGCGTAAGAATTCTTAACGATAGGAAATAATGCACATAAAAATGTAGTCAAAAATATTCAACGCAGAAATAATGGTTTAAATTACATTAATAGTAACAAAATAAGATTCATTAAGTCACAATACCTTATTCAGATAGTTTAATCTAATTTCATCTTACAAAGCAATTGAAACAATATTGCTTTTCCATCAAAATAAACACATATCACCAAACTCGATCACTCGATGAAACTGAATAATCTGGAAAGCACCTTACTGAGAAAGTAAAGTTCATAATAAGGATCTCTTTCTTTTTATATAAAAAAATAGCCGAAATAACCATAAAGTGGGTATTCCACCGATGTTTTGCCGCGCATCTTCCCCATTTAGGACAAAACGGCGGAGAAACTGTCGTGTGGAATAGCAAAAAACTGATGGTTTTCCTCAGTATCAGGCAACGATGGTGATCCCCATGCGAATCGGTCGTGACCGATAATACCGCCGCGGTTTGCCGCTGAACTTCCCGAAACTTTCATGTGGAATAGCAACGAACATCTTCCCCGCAAGTTTTATGTTTATGCGCATGCGCATTTGAAGCCAGTAAAGATACCTAACGAATTGTTGGTTACTTTACAGTTTATACTAGTTTATAAAGAGGTTATTGGTTTTTAAATACATTTACAGATTGTTTTTAATCGAGTGAATAAATAAACGAATAATAATTAAGATGTCTGATTCACGTTATAATTCAAAAAGATTTACAACTGAAGTTATTGAAATGTATAAAGGTTTTCTGTGCTTATGGAAAGTCGAGAGTAGTGATTATAAAAATAGAAACAGTTACTACTACTACTCACTAAAGCGGATACTTCTACTAAACAAAATATTATAAAAATAATAATAAGAGCTGGGTGAAAATGGGAGAGAAAACGCGGCTAAAACAATTCATGTGGAATAGCAAAATTTATTAAATATCTTCCCCGGCTGCTTCCCTGCTGGGGAAACTGAACATCTTCCCACGTGGCAAAACATCGTGTGGAATACCCACTTAAGAGTTTGATTATTGAATGTTTATTAAAAGCATTCATCATTAATAAAGGTAACGCCACACTAAAATATATTATTTAGTTTAACATTTCCGGGTTTAAATTATGTTAAACACGGAATCCAATAAGGAACTTATTTCACGATAAGTTAAATTTAATAACTATAATTGTTCCTTCCAATAACTGTATTTTTATCAAACAAGATCTTTCATCAAAACTGGAATTGTCTCTGCTGAACGATAACTGCACTGTAAATTATTTATTAAGTTTTGGTAAAAGCGATTCCAAATTAATCACTTAAAATTCTGTATAATTCACAACTTCTAAAGAATGGGAAACTTTATAATTTGGTTAACTTATTAACCCCAAAAAGTCAACGATAAATTGAAGCAGGTGAGCTTCCGATGCGATAGCGGAACTATACACACAAAACGGTAGTAGTATAACTTAATCATACTCTTAAAGACGGTAACTTTGTTCATATTAACAAACTGTAGTGTTCAAAACAAAGATTAACATAAATTTTACCTGGGGCATTTCGCCAAGAGAGAGCCCCAGGAAAACACGAAAAATTATCTTTCAGTCTAATACTATAGTATACTATAATAATAATAGTCTATCTACTTGTTTACTGTTCGAGATTCTCTAGTCAACTCTTCTAGTCAATTTCGCGGTGGTAAGATTTTCTGAGAAGGGCGAAATTTTTAAACAGTCCAATAAAAAAATAGCGGAATTTTTGTCAGCCAACGAAATACGTTCATGTCATTTGTTCGAGAACCTTCCTAACTAAACTGAAGGGGATTCCCTTTTGAATTTATACGTAGAAAACTGAAGCCAATAACACACAGATGGTGTCTAGAAAATTCCGTTTAGCGGTAAATAGTTTACTAGTGGAATTATAGCTCTGTATATTTTGAAACTGCAGATTCAAGAATTATTATTTTTTAACCATAAGGAAACTCTTATTAAAACTAGTACTATATTCTAGCTCTTATAAACGCAAATTTATAAACAATCTTATTCTGAAATAATCCATTTTCTTAGGAAAGAAATATTTGATCCATATGAGAACGCTTTAGCTTGCGTTTCGCACCACTCTTTTGTACTTGAAATAATATTTGCAGTTCCATTTGCAGCCAACATAAATAAATTTTACCAAACTACCAGAACCGTACTGGGATTTCTTTAGTATTTGTTGATTTAAAAAAACGTAACGTTACAAAAATTGTCATTTTAAATTTTATACTTTGTAAAAATATATAAAAAGAAAAAATTATCTGCCAGCTGGAATAGAACATGGAACGACAGCGGCTTGAGGTTAATATCACCCCGCTCCGGCTAACCTAACTATGAAATCATGTTGGCTCTTAACCATGCCATACCTATGGTTCTACTAATTTAAATGATTTAAAAAAAGGTACTAAATGTATTTTTTTCATTTTCGGGATAAATGATAAACAGAAATAATAATTTTATTTACTTGGAGAGACCTTACAAACGATTGTTTAGCACATACGATAGATTAAGAACAGGTTAATCTCTAAATTAGATTTGAGTATTTTGATTTTTTTTACGTTGCATTGTTATTGTATGTAAATGTTTAATTAGAAATTACTTTGGAAAAACTTAGATATACAGACCGTGTTTAGTACGGTTGGTAAAATTCTAAACCAACCAGCCCCTATTAAAATTTTGAAAAGTCGGAGCCTATGATATCTGAGATCTGACTTGTTCAAAGTTGGATTTTCTTGTAAACATTTGTAGTTCAGTTTTCTACTGCACAATTCTTTTGATGTCATGATTACAAGACAAGCAGTTAAAACTGTTTAAACTAGTGAGGTTTTGTTTTTCAAGACACATACTTATTATACCATTAATTTTGATACCAGATTTTTTACCCTTGCGTTAAGAGACAGGCGCTCTTTTATTATCTAAATATCCAGATGGAGAGGATTTAAAAGTTTAACGTTTATTTTAACTTTTTCATCTTGTGAGTGTGTTCACTTGCTTTTATACTTGACCTTCTCTTTTCAATCTTGAGATTCAAGTTCGTCAAGCGTTTTCTAACTCTGCTTAACCAGAGAATCTGTGACTTTAAATTTTGTTTTTTAAGCTCTTTTTGCAGTAATGTTGCCATCTCCCAATTTATCACTCATTTCTCAACAAATTATCTGAAATGATTCTGTATAAAACGATTCCCAGAAGGACAATTAGTATTTGGTATTAATTGTATTATCTTAGAAGCTTATATGCTTACTATCCCTCAAACTTCCATCTAGTTTTTCTGTCAGCTCTTGTGCAACAATAAAATTCTCGTCATATATTGGATATATCTCGTATAAAGTGATTATTAATTATTATGGTTAATAACTTTGCGACAGTTAAACATTTACCTACTAGCGATATTAAGCTACCATGAATTACCACGCAGACAGTGAGTGCAGTGATGTGTTACCTATATTTAATGTAGTCGTGGTTCGCAAATATTTAGTACAAAAGCAAACATTTACTATCCTGGAAATTAATCATACACAATCAATAATGTAAAATTCGTTTTCTGCTCTATTTTAACAAGTAAATTAAAAATTCAGCAGGTATGTTGGTGTTAGCTACGTAGATTTAAATTTAATACACCAATGACACCGTTTCAGAACTTAACTCGGATTAACATCAGAGGGTTGAAGCACAGACAAAATCACGGTTGACCAGTTCTGTATTATTTTTAATACCCATTGCTCCAGTGATCTGCAAGTGTTTATTCATTTAATTCCTTTGATTATTGGAACGTGAATTCATTAAAGGAAGCGTATCGCGACGGTGGATACCAATAAGGGATCGAATGTTATAAGCTTTTACTGTTGAAATAAATACAATCAAGTTGATGAAATCATCTAAATGTTTTTCAAGTTGGTTTCTATTTTTGATCACACATGCACGCTTAATTTCATATTTTACAAAAATAACGCCTCATATTTCTTTTTTTTGTCTTTTCCCCTGTTCGATTTCACAAAGTATACTTTAACCTACAAATTTTTGTTAAAAGGTCTTTCTCCACTTATAGGTACATATTTTAATGTTATCCATCTTGCTTGCTTTATTTGGTTGTGTTGCTTTCTAGAGTATTTTAACCAAGTACCTTAGTAAGCTTTACCTAGTAAAAGCAACATTATTTATGTTTTAATATCTTTTTCCTATCTTTGGAACCTGAGCCAGACGTCCCGGATTCTGCGGGATCTTCCCGCTTTTAAAGCTTCTGTCCCGCGTCCCGCGATATAACCATATTGCCCCGCAAACGTCGAAAATTTTGGTTTACACTGTTACAGATTTACCTGCAATAATAGATTTTTTAAACTATCAACATTATTCTTTATTCCAAACGCAGGGTTGTCAGATTTGTTTTAGCATTTTGCGGGACATTTAAAAACTTGATAATAAAATTCATCTTTTTTTCCGCTTGAATTCAATTCGTAAGCTTCAATCAATAGATGTCCGGAAATTGTATCAGATACATACCCATGCACCGAAAACGTTCGAAAATTGTATCACTGCAGCTCTACCGGTGTATAGCCTTTCGTCTACCAGGTCCATGATTCGTGGATCGAGATCTATAGTCGATAAATAGAAATGTACCGGTAAACATAACCTAAAATTAAAATTGTTGTCATAGGTGTGTGTGGTTTTTTACGTTTTCATTCTCTCCAGCGAATAATAATAACGTGTTAGGGATATGTTAAACATTATCGAAAAACATTTTAATGAACACAGATATGGACGCGTCGCAGACCCAAAGCGCCAGGCACATCATTTACCGCGTTTCCATCGGTAAACAGCTGATGCGTATGGTAGATGGAACCGGTATATGCATTTCCGAACGTTTATGGTGCACCTCTATATACATAACTTTAAAAACCATATCTGTGTTAATTAAAATGTTTTTTGATCAAGTTTTTTAATGTCCTGCAAAATTCTAAAACAAATCTGGCAACAGTAGGGAAAATAGGAGAGTTCTGGAGCCACCCCCCACTCCTGACCTTGACCTTGAACCTATCTCTCTCTAACACATGGCGACCTTGAATCTATCTCTGTCACGTAAACGTGGCAACACCGCATTCTCAAAGTCAACAATATGGCAACACCGCATTCTCAAGGTCACCAATATGGCACCTCCGCATTCTCAAGGTCAACAATATGGCAACACCGCATTCTGAAGGCCAAGAATATGGCAACAACGCATTCTCAAGGTCATCAATATTTCAACACCGCATTCTCAAGGCCATCAATATGGCAACAATGTTTTGACCTTGAACTCAAGACCACTCTTCAAGGTCATCAAACACCATTCAAGGTCAAGCTTTAGATATATATAGCAGGTTGCATGTATGGGAAGAGTAAAGCGTTTGCAGTTGCAGTGTACAGTGCAGTGTTACAATGGAAAGCCTCGCTAAATCAATTGAGAATGCGAAAGCGCAAGCTCTAGAAAAGCAGTTGATGGTTCCAAACGAGCTTCCTAAGGATGCTAAATGGGCACCGCTAGTGAATCAATCAGTGTTTTATTTAAACAAATCAAAAAGTAAAGTTGTATTTGTTGGATTATGTGCTCATTTGGGATTCACTCCTGTAATAAAAGTAGCTGGAGTAAAGAATCAGTGCATGCTGTTTGATGAAACGGAGTGGAACGCGTTAATAACCAATGAAGGAGTCATTAATAAATACTTTAAAGCAGGAGAAGAGGTCGGGGTTCCTTTGAAAATGGGTACAAAAACTATCTCGTTTGAGCGTGTTAACAGAAATTACGATAAAACAAAAATCATAAAGATAACTGATGCAGGAGATGATGAATTGTATTTAGCGTGGGAGTCCTTATATGAGCTGTGGCAGTTAATACCGTTACTAACATATCGATTAAACCTTCTGAAGGGTTTGGAATTTTTCAATTTCTACCATAGCATAATAGATGGTGTTGTAGACATGCCGGGTGACTGCATAGTGAACATCACAAACATATTGGAACCATTAATGAAGATGCAAATCCCGAACGTGTTTGGAATGCTAGAAGTTGTGCATTATCTACCAGAAAACGTAATAGTGGATGTGGAAGTCAAAAGGTGTATTGCGTAATGGAAGAATGAAGAGGGGAAAGGGTGGGGGGCGGGTGAATATAAGAACACATGGTCTAGGTGTAACGTAGTGAAATACAATGGAGACGCGTAACAGTGAAGACGTATCAAGCAAAGCTATTGATAAACTGAATGCTGTGGTGAAACTACGGTGTGAATTAGAAGCGCTAGAGGAGGATGCGGCACACGAAGCTGTTCATGGTACGGGGATATTCAGTCCAGAATATTGTCAAGAGTTAGCACAACGATATAGAAAAGGCGTGCAGTTGTGTCAAGACTTCATTAGAGGTGTGATTTGTGATGAGTGTTTGGTAAAAAAGCTCATTGCGCAACATCTAAGGGACTTTGCATATGACTTAATAGAGGACGGATTAAATGGGTGGTTTAGTGACAGTTGATGAAAGTAAAAACAAAATGCATTACATGTTAACATGGGAGTATGCACATCGTCAAGCACGCAGAAGTCAATGGGAGATAATAGCAAGGGATAGGGTACGATTTCAGAGACGAATAAACTACGTGGAAAATGTAATCGCTCCAGTTTTGAAAGAAGAGTATAGAGAGGGTATCTATAATACACGTTTTAAAAGTGGTGTGGGTATAGTTTAAATAGTCACATCAGTCGCTTACCGTCAGTTACAAAAATGGGTTCAATCAAAGTGGGTTGGCAACATTACTGGGTTCTTGAAACAGATAAGGGTGAAATTAAATTTTCGCGTTATAAAACGCACAATACCGGGTTGTTAATCGAAAGAGCTAAACTATCGAACACTGTGGTTGTACGTAGTGAAAACGATTATCGACACACTTCGTGTGCAGGTGTAGAAGTCCATTATTTGTTAAAAAATGGTAAACTTATAAATATACAAAATTCCACATGTACAGAACATGGGTTGTTCCAACATCGTCATACTATTAACTTGTTGCCTGATAAATGTGATTTCATTCTTATCAAATGTAAATGTGTTACACCGTATAGTGAATGGATTGCTGCAACTGAACGTGCACGTGACAACCTTGCTGCTGTCGGTTTTCCTTCGGGTTTGATAAGTTATCTGGATTGGGAATTAAAGGGTAGTAATTGTTATATATTCAATTGTGAATATTTATATAAGTTTGTAATAGACAATGAATAGTTGTAATCATACGATGTTATCTGGATTGGGTATTAAAGTTTAGTAATTGTTATATTTAATCGTGAATAGTTATATAAGTTTGTAATAGACAATGAATAGTTGTAATCATATGATGTTATCTGGATTGGGTATTAAAGTTTAGTAATTGTTATATTTAATCGTGAATAGTTATATAAGTTTGTAATAGACAATGAATAAATAGTTGTAATCATATTATGTTGTTTTAATAAAACCATTATGGATATTTAAAAACTTTATTCTGAAAAATCCATTACATGAGTTTTATATAAGTAGTATACATTACTTAATGCACAATAGCACAGTGAATGATGATGATAAAAGCATGATGGAAGCATAGCCTGTAGAGCTGGTTTCTCTGGTAACTCCACCACCGGTTGTGATACGAAACGTCGAATGTAGTTGCTCTTTTCAGATCCCTTCACGTAAACGGTATCCGCCTGCTGAGTCAAGCGTTGCAGAATTACAGGAAGCATAAAGGGAGGAGTGAATCCTTCATTCCAATCCAGACAATGATGATTATGCATTAACCAAGTAGCTTGTTGACGAAACGTGGGTGGTAAGTTGCGAAAGGCGAATGGAGGTTTGAAAACGTAGTGAGACACACGATGTCCATCAAACACGGCTAATTCCTTGGGTGCAAAGTCTTTTTCTGAAGTCTTGAAACCTTGCACATCGATAACTAGCATGATCGAAGCGTGCGACTATACTAATAAAGGTAACAGGTCCTTGGACGTATATAACGATTTCCTTTACAGTTGACGTACTTGCTTCGTCAATGCATTATACGTAAATACACGATCGTGCAAAAATGAGACAGTAAGCAGTAGTGTTCGCTGGAATGCTTTTGTGAGTTTCGAAAGTAACTCGAAGAACGACAGCTTTCCCTAGCAAGGAATCTTTCTGTCGCGAACAGTCGATGACGATTAGAGGTGTAAGTGCCTTAAATCTATCAGGAGCCAGTAGAGGTTCGTTGGGTTTATCATAGTAGGATCGTTGAAAGTTAGCATACATTTCGTATAAAGTAGCATATCGATTTTCACCATAATTAATATTTAATTGATCGTAAGCATATCTTTCCGTATTTAAAAATACCGTCACGTTTTGAATATCACAGGCGTCGAATGTGCTCATATCTTTCTGCAACTGACCATCACGATCGGTTTGAAACCCTATGATAACGTAACGGGGAGTTTCCAGAGTGGTCGATGTTTTAATAGACCAACTGTGCTTATCCGTTTGCGGTACAGCGGGATAAATATGTGTTTTCCAGCTTCTAAATGCCACTTGAGTGTCAATATTTTTCCCAATATATTTTGTTAATGATAATTCTTCCGCCAATCCCGGTTGAATATGTGGAACTTTCCAATATATTTTTTGCAAGTTAACCTTAAGCTTTTCATTAGCATCGGTGGATATTAGGGCATCGACATCGGAATTGCTTCTAATTAATACCAATTCTTGACGAATATTCATAATAATCTTTCCATAGTCTTCAAAAATCCCCAACAGTGTTGATAAAGGTATGCAGGCGCAAAAATTACCTTTACTATCTAGCAAGGTGCTGGTACCATCCGGAAACCAACCAGCGTTTTGTAACTTAACGCTTTCATTCGAATTGTGGGAAAGGTAAGCTTTCATGGTGGTTGTTAGACCAACTTTTGTTACCGAATCCACCACAACTCCATTCATTTCGTACCGAATCTCACTAAAAAGATATGCAATACCATTGTTTATAAATTTACCACTCGCTGATGGTTTACCATCTTCTTTCAGTACAGTACCTTCTACATATAGATAACTACGCGAAGGCAAAGTGGACATATCCTCTTGAATAGGTATTCGAATTTCATCATTATTCTCAAAACGAGTGGTATAAGGTTGGTGAGTGTGAAATTCAGCTCCAACAATCGAGTTATCGACGAGCACTTTTTCGTTTACATTTAGCACATTCATTTTGGGATAACAAAACCTAAGGTTTGCAAGAATAAGCGGTTACCCCTTGTCAATTGAGTAGCGACCGATGCCTGACTAACCATTTTCCGCTTCCAACACGATCTTTTATAGCCAGAGCGATCAGTGCAACATCGAGGAGTGTTATATTTGAACACCATCATCCACGCTCTTCAAATGAAGTCCTATCGTCACGGTTTCCCCTTGGAAATTAACCAAATCCCCGTCTTGATCCAATAGTTTAAGGGTAATGTTTGAAATAGTATTGACATTAATTGGTAAATAGGGTGCAGTCTCAGGTGCTTCTATTATTTTGAATCCAGGAGGAACACTGGGGAAGAACTGATGTATCACATGGGCAGGTGTACCATTAATATAATTTCCTGTTATTATATTACATTCTATCATTAGCGAGTTAACCTTGATAATTTTAACTGGAAAATCAGATATGTGGCGTTCCTTAGCTTTTAAGATTCTATTCTTAAACCCTAACAATGTTCCGATAGAGTGTTCAACTGTAAAGTCAATGTCGTGATCGGCTTTTATAATCGATCTTAGGGTATTATGATTCGGATCGATGTTAACAGACTCACCGTTTACTTGAGAATTAATGTATTGAGCTATATCAGTAAGCTCATATGATCCAGTAGGTATCTTTATTATTCTTTCTCCCATTTTAAACACGTTGTTTTTATCCGTTACGTTCGGAATAGTATTGAACGTTTCAAAATTTGTCAAACGCATAACCCATTGTTTTGTAGGATCCAAATATATGGGAGGGTTAAAAGGAGAAGTTAAAACAGACGTTGTAGCGGAGAAGATGAATGTTTGAGACATCTCAACATTCCCAGTAAGACTGAGGAAATGTTAAGGAGTGTTTTCATATAAAAAGTTCAGCGCTAACTGTCCACAATTGTACGAATTTAGCTTCTGAAAAGCATCATAGTTGTAACTAATAACGTTTAAGCTACCATCACTTTTAAAGTAATGAACGAGTTCTAGTGGGGGTTTTAACTGTCCAATACTATCAAAGTATAATATATTGACGTTGACTTCTATAAATAACAGCTGCTCCAGTACCCAACCTGTAAGGACCCTACAATTAGCAATCGAATCGTAACCCGTAACTATTCATTACCTGAGTTCCGATCATTAAAGTCCGACATCTTCGTATCCAGCACCTCAACGAAATCATCATACAAATCGGTCAGATTCGAAGTCCCGGTCACAATCTCATTTTGTGTATTAAACGATTTAATTTCGTGCAAATTTTGACTTTCCAAAAAGTACATTCCGAATACTTCTAGGTTGACTTTCACACTACGAAAGCGCTGAACGTTTCTTTCTAATAGTGTTAACACATTTTCGCGGGTCTCATCAGTAAATTCTCTGAGATTTATGTGATTATTTCTCACCGAGACTCGATAACTGGCTATACGAGACTTGAACGCCGTCTCCAGGACCACTACTTCCTCCGACTGCACTGACGCGGCATTACGATGATTGTAGCGGTTGCTTCGTAGATGTCCAGCGTAGCCTCGTCGTGGAACATCCAGCTCGCACACATCGCAATACACCGTCGCGGATGTATTTCCTGAAACAATTGCACAGATCACTAACACTAAAGCCGTTAACAATGTGTACACGTACCTTGCGGGGAGGTTTTTTTCGCTTTCTTAGATGCAGGTCCTTCACCGGTATTCCCTACAGCATCCGAAGCTCCCCCAGCTGTAATCGACAAAATATTCGTATCACATCATACAACCTCACAGGAATGGTTACTTACCGCTCGTGGATGGGTAGTCCAGCGGTCCACGACAACTTTCTCTTCGGTGACGGGCTAAGACATCCCGTCGGGTGAAGGACGCACCGCAGCTACACACATGCATATTCTTAGTAATCAGTAAACGGGAACGCACTGGTAAACGATAAAGCTTTCACGTCAACTTTTACCACTAACGTTCGCGATACTGATTTCCAGTCGGGACGACGAGGACGTGTTATGCAAACCCGACCGGGATAGGAAGAGGACTGGGTTATTGTTAGTGGGAGGTCACAGTTATACCAACCGTTAACGTCGTTGATGACGCAAAGCAGACAAGTTTTCCGCTTCGGTTAAAAGTGCGAGGCGTTCGCTCTCACAGGACCCCAACTCCTCCATCACTTGTCGTAGCTGCTGCGTCTTGATACTCTTGATTTTGATCTCATATCTTTCCACAGCAGCTAAGAGTTCCGCTTTGCGTTGAAGGAGAGCGATGCGTTCACTCTCACACCCTCGCAAACCGGACGCCACTTCTCTTAACCGTCGTGTAATCCTTGTCTGCGGTGCGTCATCAACGACAGCAAGCGGTAAAGACTGCTTCTCGCATGGTACACCATCTATGAAGACCATCGCTGAAGTTGTGAAGTCTCTGATGCTGCCGGACAACTGTATAGACGCTGTGTCATCAGAAACCTCCATAAGTGTCGCTGTGTCTATGTCCCAATGGTCATGTACCCCCCATCACAGGGGGTACCAGGAATGATTAACTCCTCATCGTCATCGTCAGGAGCGCTTGCAATTGATGTGGAACAGTCCGACTCCATTTCATCAACAATTACATTTGCACTTGCGGCAATCTCCATGGGCAGGTTCACTTCATCATCGGTTGCAGATGGTGATGGATCCCCCAAAAGGGACCCACGAATTGAGATATCATACTCGCTGCCCGGTGGGCTATTCAACAATTGGGAGTCCCACTCACCCGAACATGGTGATGCCGCAGGTGCTTCCTGGACCGTCACGATGGGGATTCCTCTAATGTGCAAACTTCCAGCAGCGCAAAACACATTTGTCGAAGTCAACAGCTCTCGCAGTAAAGGTTGTGAACGCCCAGAAAGCATGTCGTACTTCGGCTTCTCCACATTAACGGCTGCCGCCTTTACTACCACATTTTGTAGTACTATGATCTTCTTTGCGGCAGCAACTGGAGATGATGTACGCTCGATAGTTGGCACAAGTACCGGGCACGCAGCAACTGGATATGGTGTACGCGGCACATGTACCGGGCACGCTCGATAGTTGGCACAAGTACCGGGCACGCAGCAACTGGAGATGGTGTACGCGGCACATGTACCGGGCACGCTTTCTTCATCGATAATTTTGACCAGAAGGACAATGTCACACAACGATACTTATTCACTTCACCAACACTGGTAACACTACTAGATGATGTATCCATGATGAACGAAGACAGACTGACGCTCCGCTGCGTCGCCCTCCGGTTTTGTCGAACCACCCCCCACTCCCTAACCTTGAACCCCACTTTCACCCCCACTCCTTCACCTTGAACCCCTCCATCACCCCCACCACTTTACAAATAATAATAATAAATAAATAAATAAATAAATAAATAAATAAATAAATAAATAAATAAATAAATAAATAAATAAATAAATAAATAAATAAATAAATAAATAAATAAATAAATAAATAAATAAATAAATAAATAAATAAATAAATAAATAAATAAATAAATAAATAAATAAATAAATAAATAAATAAATAAATAAATAAATAAATAAATAAATAAATAAATAAATAAATAAATAAATAAATAAATAAATAAATAAATAAATAAATAAATAAATAAATAAATAAATAAATAAATAAATAAATAAATAAATAAATAAATAAATAAATAAATAAATAAATAAATAAATAAATAAATAAATAAATAAATAAATAAATAAATAAATAAATAAATAAATAAATAAATAAATAAATAAATAAATAAATAAATAAATAAATAAATAAATAAATAAATAAATAAATAAATAAATAAATAAATAAATAAATAAATAAATAAATAAATAAATAAATAAATAAATAAATAAATAAATAAATAAATAAATAAATAAATAAATAAATAAATAAATAAATAAATAAATAAATAAATAAATAAATAAATAAATAAATAAATAAATAAATAAATAAATAAATAAATAAATAAATAAATAAATAAATAAATAAATAAATAAATAAATAAATAAATAAATAAATAAATAAATAAATAATCATGCAACCTTTATCAGTGATAAACGTAAATTTTAAACGAGGATTGTTAGTGTGCACATTAACACATTAAGTTTTATATTTATTAATTTGTTTTTTTATTCTGTAACGAAGTTACTTATTATGTGGTATAATTATTTATTTAAATATGTATTTACTATTGAAATAACTGCCATGCAAGTTTTGCCGCGTGACCTCGCTCTTCTGCGAAGAGCAAGTCTCGCGTCCCCACCCGTCCTTTCCCTCTTAGCCGTTGGCACTCGCTAGCGCAACGCGCAGCCCCGCCTAGTATGGAGGGTATATAAGTTGGCTCAGCGGACATTTAAATCAGTCTCTGCCGTTACATTTAAGAGAACAATCCGAACCAGAAAACCGAATACCGCACCGACCGACCAGAATCACTTAAGGTGAGCATTATAATATTTATAATACACTACCGAGTATAACCGAACCGAACCAAACATTACCGAATACAACCGTACCGAACAACACCAAATACAATCATACCGAACACACCGAACCGAACACTTCCGAATACAATCATACCGAACACACCGAACACCACCGAATACAACCGTACTGAACATAACCGAACATTACCGAATACAACCGTACCGAACATTACCGAATACAATCATACCGAACACACCGAACATTACCAAATACAACCCTACCGAACATACCGAACACCATACCGAACACTACCGAACCGACGCCGCAATAACAAGTAATAGTGTATAGTGCCTCACCCTGCTTGCATATAGTTGCACCGTAACCGTTTACAACCCTTTTCCTGCAACCCTTATCAGTGCTTAAGGTGTTAGTTTGGCTTGGCATAATAGTTTGGCTTGGCATAATAATTTAGCTTGGCATGGTAATCTGGCTATTTATATGTAGCACAATATATAGTGAATAATAAACTAAAGGTTTGCTGAAGTGGTGTTTTATTGAATAGTAGTATTAATAACCCGTAAGTGTGAGCCGTTGTAAACCTGGACGAAGAGCCCTGGACACCGAGTCTTCACTGAAGCTGCCCTGGGTCCCACCGCTGACGAGTGTACTCTCGGTAAAAAGTACTGGCGCTCGAGACCGGACCGAATCAACAATACATTCTCCGACCGAAGGGCGTCGCAATTCTTCCTTGTAATGATTTTTAGTTTTGGTTTTTTTAAATACAAAAATTTGCAATTTTTAGTCAGTTATTGATTCACCTAAATCAGTGGTTCCCAAATTTATTTTTCCGCGGAACCCTTATACTATATTTTACATATCGCGGAACCCTAACTATATCTACAAACACCTAATCGTAATTGGTCATTAAAAAAATAAAAATTACCTATAAATAATTTATTCAAACATGTACGTATATCAAAACTTGGTTTAATATTTTATAGCGAATTCGTATATTTGGTGCAGCATCTAGTTTATTGCGATATCTTGTTTTTGTATTTCACATAAATATGTGGTAAGTATGTAAAAAGGCACCAACAAATAAAATAGTCATTAAGCCGTTATTGTAGGAAAGTTTAAAAATTTGCAATTGGTATCCTTTTGTTATATTACAGGACTTACAACTGGAAACGTGGACCCCAAAATATTTTTATGAAACCCCAGGATTCCACGGAACACACTTTGGGAATCACTGACCTAGATACCTCTTAAACTGCCTTTGAATTTCGTTAACTTTTTTTGACACTTGCCAAGTTACGAAACAAGTTTCCGGAGATATTTCCATGGAAAGTTTCCAAAAAATATTTCCGGAGATTTGCCAACACTATTTTTATGTAATATTTTTGAAATATGCACTAATAGACGTGTAGGAGAATTTTTTAAACAAGATTGATTTTAGATTTTATTCTTTCCATTTTGTAATTTATAGGCGTGCAGTATTTAAAAGTAACTACTACAGTAAATTAATTCCAAATGCTAAATATAACGCATGCGGCTTTGGCGGCTGCAGCCCAAAGCCATACGAGTAATTCTTAATTATTTATTTATATTTTTAAAAGCGTTATTTGTAACCGATGCAGTTCTATTCGCCCGAGACCGAATGTTTACTTACATCACTCGCTTTGTCACGTGTCGGACTAAACATCCTCTCTCTACTTGCTTACTACGTCACCGATCGCTTGCATACAAATCATATCACAAACAATTCTTAGCCTGAAACACTAGGTTTTCTGTACGATAAAATAACGATAATAAACAAAGCTTAAACTTCAAACGAAAAATTCACATTAATTAAACTAAATTTAGGACACAAATTACGATACTTACTGTATATCAAAATGCTCAAGAATTGCCGGCTTGAGATTTATCTCTTTCTTACAAATTTAAATTTTCAGGTCGCAGGTGTTAACCCTAAAAGCTTCTGGATGTTCAAAGCTGAGGATGTTTTTCATAAAACATGAATAAGATTTGGAAAAAGCGAAGGTTATCAGCTAAGGAACTAACCTCATTAATTTTGACGTTAATTTAATTAAAACATTAATCAAACAATAAAAGATCTTGATTAGCCAAAGAAAACAAAAAACATCAGCAGTCCATTTAGCCAAACTATGTCAAGTAGTCAATTAAATTTGAAATCTGTATATTAAAAACAAAAGAAAATGGTACATACAATACAAATCAAAATAGTTGCACATTAATAAAAATTAGCAAATTCAAAATACAAAACACATCAAAATATAGTTATACATTAATGAAAATTTGTTAATTCAGAATATAGTTAAACATTAATGACAATTTGTAAATTCAAAATATAAAACCATCAATTTAAATTAGTTATTGTTCCAAAAAAATGAATAAAATTTCGGGATCCCAAATGATTAAATACTATCTAACAATACAATATTAATAAAATTCGATACCTTAACAGTTTTTCATCCTCCAAATTAGTGTTCATACCAATATTCCTTTCACAAGTTGAAGGATACGAACTCTTGACACTCAAAACACCTTAAAAGCTTTAAACAAAGCTACAATAACAAACTGCTAGACGTAACGATGCGGGAAGGAGTCTTCTGGATTTTGAACTAAATGTTATTAACGCGATTCATCAAACTTCAGCACAACTGTTTTGCAATAACTGCCTTCGATATTAAATTCTTTATTATTCTTCTGACTGGAACGGTACTCGAAATTACTTGAATGTTGCTCAAAATAATTGTGGAACTTATTATATAACAAATACATATTCTTTATTTGTTATATTTTCATTAATTCAAAAAGATTGGTATATCGGTAGGAAAGTCCCCTTTTCTTATACATGGGAATTAACACTGAATTCTAATAACAAAATGTCCGGCAACTAAACTATTCTTCAATAAATGAAGAATCACAAAATAACTGTAGTTAAGCGGTACTGTAAAACTGTATTTTTATTCGAACAACTCGAAAAACTAAACGGAACTTTAAATAGTTAATGTGTTATTGTATAATAAACAAATCGAACGGTACTAACAACATACTCAAACAGAAAATTACTAAATTCACATAACGGGATGTATAATTGTACCTCGCCGAGGCACAAGGCACAAGACACGCCGAACAAAAACTTTAGCTGGACTCTCTGCAAACTATATTCTATAAAGATCGAAACTGAAGTCACTCGGACCAGCCACTGAACGGAAGTGTTGTCTAGACCGCGCTCAAAAGCAAGATGTGTTCCTTTTTTAAGCCTAAAAATTATATTATTGTAAATTTAAGGTTTACAGATCGTATGCACCAATCGAAAAGATTCCAGGTCTCGCCTCAACAAATCAAGACTAAGTAGTCCACGTGGACTCGATAGGGAGAATTTTACTAGCATTTACTATCAGAATATGACTCCAAAGAACCAAATACTACGCTGTTAGTATATTAGCGGGCAAGTGGTGTGATACAGATGTTGTTTTTCCCAAGACTGCAGACGCATTAAATTATTTTTTAAACACGTAGCAAACATGACATTCGATGAAAGTGACTTCAATAAAATTTATTATGAGCCATATTTAGTAGTTTCCAAGATTTTTAACAAAGAAGCTACGTTAACCAAGGCACACGTGCATAAACAGTATACAGAAAGAAATAAATTACGTATTTTAAAGAGTGGATTTTTATTTTATTACTTCATTAGTGAAGTAATATGACACGTTACTTCACCCAAATATTCAGTTTTAATACCACGAGAGCAAACGAAAATAATCGATTATACCTACCGAGCGACGAGACGTATTCTGCGAAACACCACGACAGCGTAGCTGGAGTGGTGTTTTAAGGAATACGTCGTGTCGCGAGGTAGGTATAAGATTATTTTCGGTTGCTCTAGTGGTATTCGATACGATTATATAACAAATAAAATTTAGAATCAACTATTATTTTTATTGGTATTAATATGCTTTTTTGATGCTTTTTTGACAGATTAATTTAATTTATTGTATGCACAGGTATGTCGATGACTTCAAAATAATTGTTACTCTGACAACGATTGCTTGAACCAATAGTGTTGCAGGCTTGGAAATACCGAAACGATTATACAACGTCGTGAAGCGTATATTCACTTATCTATATGTGGTAACTAGGATAATTCGCAACTACTATTGGCTAATTTTATTATGAGTTGTATAATCAATATAATATGCAGTTATCAAAGCAGTCATAGATAAATATTTAAACATTTTCGGTTACCAAGGGTACATTCATATTGTTGATTATAAAAATCTATAAAAATGTACAATTAGATATAAGGATCAAGTTGTTGAGATAAAAAATAAGAAGGGTTGTTAGAAAAATAAAGGAGATCAGATTTTTGGTAAAAATGTAATGGAAGATAAAATTTTTATAAGAATTTATAAATATGTATAAAATGTATAATTAATTGAAATATGGAATAATTAAAATAAATAATGTAGTTGGAAGTCTTTATTTATTATTTAATCAAAAATGTAGATTCCTGTGAGTTCCAGTTATGGTTTACAGCTAAATTAACATTATAATTAACATTATCAAAAATAACTGTAAAATTGACCAAAAACTTTCATCAAAATTATTGATTTCCTTTTTGAATCCAGTTATTTTCAATACAATGAAAAACATTATTCTCAAATATTTGGAATTCCTATGGGCAGTAATTTTAGTCCAGTTGTTGCGCGTTTTGTTATGGATTATGTTTTAGATAATTGCATTCCTAAATTAAATTTCCAACTTCCATTTATAAAAAAATATGTTGATGACATTGTATGTGCTGTTCCGATTAATGCTATGGAAGAAACTCTTCAAGTCTTTAATAGCTTCAATAACCATATACAATTCACGGCTGAAACAGAAAAAAACAATTCCATTCCCTTTTTGGACACAAAAATAATTAGAACAAATTCTAACATCTTAAAGGTAACATGGTACCAAAAACCTGTAAATTCTAAACGTTACATTAATTATTTTTCAAAACACCCTTGGAAAACGAAAATTAATTTTATTTATGGTTTAAAAAATAGAATAATTAAAATTTCACATCCTGAATACATTAATGACAATTTAAAAAAACTATGTGACATTTTACATGACAATTCTTACCCGACCAACTTGATACATAGACTAATTTATAATAACAACACTATAACAAATATCCAACTTCCTAAAACCAATTCTAATCATGAAAACCAATTTAACGTACTTCCTTACATTGAAAATTTAACACCTAAATTGACAAACGTTTTTAAAAATAGTAACATTAATAGTTATTTAATAAATTAGTTTGTTAATGAAAGCGATTAATGATCGAAACTGTTTAAAGCACGAACGAGCGATAGGGAGTGAGTGCCTTAATAGTTGAGATCATTAGTTGCTCATTAACAAACGAATTGATTACAACAGTTTTTCGTTGACCGTAAAATTCTTCGATTTTAAGATAGAAAATTTCAAATAATACCGAATCCAAACTTGTGCGTATATCTGGTTGCCCAAAGTAAAACATCATCAAAACGTCAAAATCACAAACGGGTTTATTAATGAAAAAGAGTGTATTAATGAGGTCCATTAATGCATCCTTTTTTCACAAAACAGTTACTTAATAAAAAAGAGTGTATTAATGACGTCCAGTAATACATCCTTTTTTAGAAAAAATCATTCATTAATATTGACATTAACAAACGATCAACGAAAAAAATAACAAATACATTCCTTTCACTATAAACAAAATATTTAGTAAACTAAAAGACACAGTTCCAAATATTGATTTATCTAATGTGATTTATAAATTAAATTGCACACAATGTGATCAGACGTACATTGGACAGACAGGACAAAAACTTAAACAAAGACTTACACAACACAGAAGTGACAATAGACTTAAACCTAACTCGACTGCCTTAAGCTTACATGTAAATAATAATGATCACTTAATTAATTATAAAGACGTAAAAATTTTAGATATTGAAGCTAATAAAGAAAAAAGAACATTTTTGGAAATGTGCCACATTTATAATGACCAAAATTCAATGAATCATAGAACAGACATAAATAATTTAAGTGCGGTATATAATTTATTAATTAGTTTTAAACCTAAATTTAAGAATACTTGATCATCATATTTAATTTGTTAAGTTTTCTCTTTTTATGTATTTATTTAGTTTTTCACACAGGCAACACACACACACACACTAGTAATAAAACCACACATAATCACGCATGCATACACACACACATAAACATATACACACTCACCTATTACTTACTTAATTTAACACCTTTCACATGTACATGAAAATTTCACACTCACTAATTTTCAAATGTGTTAATCGACGGGTTATGTGATTCTTTTAAGGTTTTTGTTCATGTAAATAGTTCATTGTTATTGCAAATGTTGTGTAATAATGTGTAATAGATGTGTCACTTTTATAAAGAATATTAATCTGCTATTATGTATTATATGAGTGTACAGTTTGTATTAGTTCGTAAGGTGACGTCAAACTGTGTAATATAATTATGTAAATAAGAAATAGTATATAAGCTTAGAAAATTATAATTTTAAGGGACTTCATGGTAAACAACGACAGAGTAAAGTCGTGTTAAAGACAATAGTACTAATGTAAAGAGACTTCCTGACATAAAGCGACGCAGTAAAGCCGTGTAAGAAATACAGTACAAATGTAAATAGATAGTTAAGTTAATTGAATACGGCGAAAGTGTAAAAAGTATAAATTGTAAAAGTGTGTATAAGTTTATAAAGAACCACACCCTTTTAAAAATAAATTTACTTGCTAAGTAAGCAAGATAATAAATCTTCGATTAAAACTATTGATTGGTGTTTTATTTATTTAAACACAAAAACAAATACAAGTTCTTCGAAAAAGGGAAAAAGATACCCGCAATTAATAAACAAAAGTGAGTTACCAAAATCAAGTTTTGGATGATATTAAATGGGGAATCCAGGAAAAAGGAAGAAAGTCAAGCGGAATTGGAGACCAGCCCTGGTTCAACATCAAGTGACCTACTCTGCTAATGGTTTTGGAAAGAGGACATCTATAGCAAAAGGAAGAAGCATCGCTATATAAGAAGGTAGGAAGTTATTTCCTTCTGTTTTGGTATCTGCTGGAGAAAAGACTATTGTTTGTGAGGTGTAATTAAGTGATTTGAACAATTTAGCTATAATTAAACTTAATTAAGATTTTAATTTTAAAAAGTGATTTCAATTTCAATTTGTTTATTTTTTTTAAAACCACAGGAATCCACATTCGCCATGAGATGAGTATTTTCTATTAATATAATTCAGTTATTTTATGTTACTTAATTGGCGCCCAACTCTCTTACGTAAACTTGAGTTAGTCAAGAACTCACATAAAATTGTTATGTAACTAGTGCATTATTTAAAACTATTAAAAAGTATTTTTGAATCATATAAGAATTTATAAATGAGGAAAGTTGAAAAGCATTTCCAAAGTACAGTCTTTTTAAAAATCAATTTATAAATCAATTATCTACAATTATTCGTTATTTGAAAGTATTTTGAATATAAAAACAATATTTTATTGTTAATTAGCCAAATTCATCGCATATATTTTTATTTTTGCTAGCCGAGGTGGGAGAAAATTAAAACTTATTCTGTTTATACGAAGTCACCGCAATATATATATATATATATATATATATATATATATATATATATATATATATATATATATATATCTATAGGGCACCACTATGCGTCCCCCCATGTAAAATCTTAGGTTCAAGCAGCGTCCGAAGTCACTCGGCGTCCGGATATACGGACGCTGAGTGACTTGTGCCTCAAAATTGCACCACATGAAGCTTAAAGTGTCTAGATGACGAAAATGTAAAAATTAGCTCTGCGCAGTTTGACACCCATTTCTGATTCGTGTATAAAATCGTAGTTTGAGCGTTTGCCACACGCAGCGCTAATAGCGCGCGATTGTATACATTTGTATATAACATTTTTGGCATAGGTTTACCCTGCGTCCGCATACTTAACAGTAATTTTGTTGGTAACACTGATGGCTTTGTGGCTAGACACTGACGTCATTTCAACGGCACTTCACTTTATGCATTGTATTTCTGAGTAAAGATTACGTCATTTAAGGTGACACAAATTTTTACATATTATATTTTGTTAAAGCTATTTAATAAACACTTTACGTTTCATTTATGCGTCATTTAAATTTCTTTTTTAAAACTGTTTTGATTGCTATTACAAATGGGCGATAATTTTAATAAGACCGTAAGATTTAATAAGATAGATAAGAATGTAAGGACATTCTTTCGTTCACAAAATACGTCTGAGGTATTTAACCGTTATTATATTACCAATCAGTATTTAATCAATCACAGATGCTGTTAGCTAATAATAAATCTGGCTATTTAAAATACTATCTTATCCCATATTATATTTTAAAACTTTTAAAACTCATATGTTTGTGAGGCAGACAGTAACATCATTTCCAATGGAACTTCTTATGTATTACAATATTGAAATTAAATAAACTTTATAACTTCTAAATTGTCAGATGACATACAAACTTGAGATTTGGCACAGTTATAGGAATTAGGATTCTTGTAAAGAAAAAATAAAACAATGTTATTATGTCAACCCCGTACCCCGTTTTAGGGGTTGTAAAACTTTTAGATGACTTAGAAACTTGAAATTTGGCGTGATTATAGGATTTAAGATTCTTGTAAAGAAAAATATTTAAAAAATGTTCCTCTGTCAACCTCTGCATCCCATTCGGGGGTTGTAAGACTTCTAGATGACATACAAACTTGAAATTTGGTTTAGTTATAGGGTTTAGGATTCTCGTAAAGAGTGATATAGAAAAATGTTATTATGTTAACCCTCCGCACCCCTTTAGCGTTTGTAAAGCTTCTAGATGACACAGAAACTTTAAATTTGGTTCAGTTATAGGGTTTAGGGTTTTCGTAAAGAATGATATAGCAAAATGTTATTATGTTAACCCTCCGCAACCCCTTTAGGGTTTGTAAAGCTTCTAGATGACACAGAAACTTGAAATTTGGTACAGTTATAGTTTAAGATTATTGTAAAAAATATATAAAAAAAATGTTATTATATCATCCCCCGCACCCTCTTATGGGGTTGTTAAACTTGCAGATGACACAGGAACTTGAAATTTGATATAGTTATAGGGTTTAAGACTGTCGAAAAGAAAAATATAGTTTTTTTTTTATTAAGTAAACCCCCGCACTTTATTTGGGGGTTGTAAAACTTCTAGATGACATACAAACTTGAAATTTGGCATAGTTATAGAGTTCAGAATTCTCGTCAAAAGAAAAATAAACAATGGTAAAATTTCAACCCCGCACCAACATTGGGGGTTGGAAAACGTTTATATGACATGCAAATTTGAAATTTGGTATAGTTATAGTGTTTAAAATTCTTCTAAAGAGAAAAATAAAAAATATTAAAATGTCAACCCTCCCACCCCCTTTTTAGTTATAAAACTTCTAGATGACGTACAAACTTGAGGTTTTGACATAGTTATAGAGTTTAGAATTCTTGTCAAAAGAAAAATAAACAATGGTAAAATTTCTACCCCCCACTCACATTGGGGGTTGTAAAACTTTTATATGATATACAAACTTGAAATTTGGTATAGTTATAGTATTTAAAATTTTCCAAAAGAGAAAAATCAAAAATATTAAAATGTCAACCCTCCCACCCCCTTTTGAGTTATAAAACTTCTAGATGACGTACAAACTTGAGATTTTGACATAGTTATAGAGTTCAGAATTCTCGTCAAAAGAAAAATAAACAATGGTAAAATTTTAACCCCGTACCCACATTGGGGGTTGTAAAACGTCTATATGACATGCAAACTTGAAATTTGGTATAGTTATAGTGTTTAAAATTCTTCTAAAGAGAAAAATCAAAAATATTAAAATGTCAACCCTCCCACCCCCTTTTTAGTTATAAAACTTCTAGATGACGTACAAACTTGAGATTTTGACATAGTTATAGAGTTTAGAATTCTTGTCAAAGGAAAAATAAACAATGGTAAAATTTCTACCCCCCACTCACATTGGGGGTTGTAAATCTTCTATATGATATACAAACTTGAAATTTGGTATAGTTATAGTATTTAAAATTTTCCAAAAGAGAAAAATCAAAAATATTAAAATGTCAACCCTCCCACCCCCTTTTGAGTTATAAAAATTCTAGGTGACGTACAAACTTGAGATTTTGGCATAGTGATAGAGTTTAGAATTCTTGTCAAAAGGAAAAATAAACAATGGTAAAATTTCTACCCCCCACTCACATTGGGGGTTGTAAATCTTCTATATAATATACAAACTTGAAATTTGGTATAGTTATAGTATTTAAAATTTTCCAAAAGAGAAAAATCAAAAATATTAAAATGTCAACCCTCCCACCCCCTTTTGAGTTATAAAAATTCTAGATGACGTACAAACTTGAGATTTTGACATAGTTATAGAGTTTAGAATTCTTGACAAAGGAAAAATAAACAATGATAAAATTTCTACCCCCCACTCACATTGGGGGTTGTAAAACTTCTATATGACATACAAACTTGAAATTTGGTATAGTTATAGTATTTAAAATTTTCCAAAAGAGAAAAATCAAAAATATTAAAATGTCAACCCTCCCACCCCCTTTTGAGTTATAAAACTTCTAGATGACGTACAAACTTGAGATTTTGACATAGTTATAGAGTTCAGAATTCTCGTCAAAAGAAAAATAAACAATGGTAAAATTTTAACCCTGTACCCACATTGGGGGTTGTAAAACGTCTATATGACATGCAAACTTGAAATTTGGTATAGTTATAGTGTTTAAAATTCTTCTAAAGAGAAAAATCAAAAATATTAAAATGTCAACCCTCCCACCCCCTTTTTAGTTATAAAACTTCTAGATGACGTACAAACTTAAGGTTTTGACATAGTGATAGAGTTTAGAATTCTTGTCAAAGGAAAAATAAACAATGGTAAAATTTCTACCCCCCACTCACATTGGGGGTTGTAAAACTTCTATATGATATACAAACTTGAAATTTGGTATAGTTATAGTATTTAAAATTTTCCAAAAGAGAAAAATTAAAAATATTAAAATGTCAACCCTCCCACCCCCTTTTGAGTTATAAAACTTCTAGATGACGTACAAACTTGAGATTTTGACATAGTTATAGAGTTCAGAATTCTCGTCAAAAATAAATAAACAATGGTAAAATTTTAACCCCTCGCCCACATTGGGGGGTTGTAAAACGTCTATATGACATGCAAACTTGAAATTTGGTATAGTTATAGTGTTTAAAATTCTTCTAAAAAGAAAAATCAAAAATATTAAAATGTCAACCCTCCCACCCCCTTTTTAGTTATAAAACTTCTAGATGACGTACAAACTTGAGGTTTTGGCATAGTTATAGAGTTTAGAATTCTTGTCAAAAGAAAAATAAACAATGGTAAAATTTCTACCCCCCACTCACATTGGGGGTTGTAAAACTTCTATATGACATACAAACTTGAAATTTGGTATAGTTATAGTGTTTAAAATTTTCCTAAAGAGAAAAATCTAAAATATTAAAATGTCAACCCTACCACCCCTTTTAGATTATAAAACTTCTAGATGACGTACAAACTTGAGATTTTGACATAGTTATAGAGTTCAGAATTCTCGTCGAAAGAAAAATAAACAATGGTAAAATTTCTACCCCGCACCCAAATTGGGGGTTGTAAAACGTCTAAATGACATGCAAACTTGAAATTTGGTATAGTTATAGTGTTTAAAATTCTTCTAAAAAGAAAAATCAAAAATATTAAAATGTCAACCCTCCCACCCCCTTTTTAGTTATAAAACTTCTAGATGACGTACAAACTTGAGATTTTGACATAGTTTAGAATAGAATAGAATAGAGTTTAGAATTCTTGTAAAAAAATAAACAATGGTAAAATTTCTACCCCCCCACTCACATTGGGGGTTGTAAAACTTGTATATGATATACAAATTTGAAATTTGGTGTAGTTATAGTACCTAAAATTTTCTTAAAAAGAAAAATCAAAAATATTAAAATGTCAACCCTCCCACCCCCTTTTGAGTTATAAAACTTCTAAATGACGTACAAACTTGAGATTTTGACATAGTTACAGAGTTTAGAATTCTTGTCAAAATAAAAATAAACAATGGTAAAATTTCTACCCCCACTCATATTGGGGGTTGTAAAACTTCTATATGACATACAAACTTGAAATTTGGTATAATTATAGTGTTTAAAATTTTCCTAAAGAGAAAAGTCCAAAATTTTAAAATGTCAACCCTCCCACCCCCTTTTGAGTTATAAAACTTCTAGATGACGTACAAACTTGAGATTTTGACATAGTTATAGAGTTTAGAATTCTTGTCGAAAGAAAAATAAACAATGGTAAAACAACCCCCACTCACATTGGGGGTTGTAAAACTTTTATATGACATACAAACTTGAAATTTTATATAGTTATAGAAGGCCAGTAACCGGGTAATTTATTTCTGCATCTTCTACAGAATTGATTTTCTTGTTGGAAAATGTTCGGAGGTGTTCCGTGAATGTAACGGTTGGGAATGAATTTGTCAGGACGGGGGCGGTTGAGCGCTAGCCGCCATCTTGTAAAACATGTTTTATCAAATATCTCGTGAACCGTGCATCGTACGACAAGAATAGTGTTGATCGTTTTTTTGAAATTCTGCTTAATGCTTTACATAAATGGAAGTATATCTGATTAACGTCCAAGTGTACGCAAAAAACGTGTTTGTCTTTTTCTTAAATAATATAATAATGTAATAACTTTGGTTTTAAATTAATACTCTAGGAATGTTAAAACTTGCTTACTTTACTTGTTTTGAAAAACGATGTTTGTTAATTAAATTATGTCACATTTTTTACGTGAAAAATTAATTTTAGAGAAACTGTTCGTTCAAGTTACATTAGACATACAACTTTCCTAAAAGTTTGGAAAAAAAATTTCAAATACTATGAGACTTAAGCTGTATTTTTTGGTTAACTTTGAATGTACAGTTTTTCTAAAATTTATTTTTCACATAAAAAATGTCAAATAATTTAATTAATAAACATCGTTTTTCAAAACAAGTTAGGTAAGCAAGTTTTAACATTCCAAGACTATTCATTTAAAACCACAGTTATCACATTATTAGATTATTTATGAAAAAACGACGATTATTGATCATGCGGTTAAGATTTATGCACCGTATTTGAGTGTCTAAATGGCTTCTTTGTACTGACATTTTGTTAAATTTGGAATAGTTATTCACAATACATATAAGTAAATCCACTGTGGTTTTGTTTAGATTTTTTAATGTACCGTTAAATTTTTTCTGGGTACATTTGGACCTTAAAATTACTCAAAGATTTTGTTATATTGTTATAAAAATGAAACTTCAGGACAGGTAACCCTTCTATAGACGGGTTGGCTGTGTTACAAGTCTGCTCCTGGTCTGTGAGTTTTCGTAATATTGTTTATTGTAATTTTCGTTGTACTCGTAATTATTTTTTTAAATCTTTAGTTTTGTGTAATAGTAACAGTAATAGTAATAGTAATATTTATTTTTCCCAACAGACAAAATGCCTATGGTGGAAACATAAGCTAACAACAACATTATACTAATAACATGAACAAGTAGATGTTACATAAAATAATATCATAAAAAATAATATAATAACATAGAACTAGTGTGTGAACAATATGCCAAAGTGAGATAGTTTAGTTAATAATAATACATTAAATTGCACTGTTATGTGGTTGCTCATAAATACTAATTATCTTAGATCTAGTACCTCTCGATGTGAAAACATCTATAAATATGTCAAATCTGTTACTAGGTAAACAATTGTATAATTTAAAGATAGTTAACATGGGACTATTATAATGGTGAAAAGTGTTTAGTATTCTATAATAAAAGACCTTTGTTGATCGGCTAGTAGATCTAGGTACATAAAAGTAAATTTGACTAAGAAGACCAGAACACTGTATACGACCATTAGTAATGTTTTGTAAGAATACAAGACTAGAAAGATTTTTTCTTGATAGGAGTGAAGTTTCATTAACAATAATAAGCAGAGCCTGGTGATTACAATGCCTAATTGGATAGTTATCATATGTTTTGTAGTAACAATATTTACAAAATTTACGGAAAACATTTTCAAGAAGACAAATATATATTTCCTATCTTTAATGAAAGTAAACTATTTTTGACAAATTCAAGGTCAGTTATGTTTACAAATTTTTAAACGTGTTCCTTTTAACATTCGTTTTTTAGGGATTTTCCATGTAGGTTCTCTTTTGCAATTATTAATTTGATAAACCTTACAGCTGTAGTTCATATAAAGTACTTGTAAAAAATAATTTATTTATGCAGCACTCATTCGGATCATTTAAAAATTAAATATCTTAAAATAAACACGTTCTAAGAATTCTATATAGTCAACATGCGAACTTTAGAATTAATTGTTTTTGTTCCTCAAGGCTTGTTTATAGTAACGAATGCAACTAAACTACCGTTGTAGATTAAAAGGCAAATAAGATTTTATGTCTGACCAATTTTTATTATAAAAAGTCATGTATCTTTTATAACAGTGATTATTACATTGCCATTTCACGATTCGTTTATGTATCTACGGCATACATAAAAAAATGTTGTGCTAAATTTAAAAATTTTTAATATAGAAAACGCATTGTAACATTATATATTATACATTGCCAGATTTGCTACAATATCTGAAGTATTATATAACAAAGTTAAAAAAACTTTAAAACCTGCGTAATATGACACATCATATAAACACTCCCTTATACTGCATGCACGTAGGATCCAGCTCTTTTCTGCTTCTCATTTTCTATGAGTCTTTCAAAATATTTTTTAATGTCACTCGATGTTGTTTTATAGCAATTTTACTTTGTCCAACAAGCGTTGATATTCGTACACTGGTATAACTGTAAACGTTTCAAAATTGAAAACAGCATTCACAAAGCATTCCAATTATAATGTCTTAACAAGGATTTTCTAAGCACCACAGTGTTTGAGGTTCAGTCCAATACATGAGAGTACCACTTTTAGGAGATAAAACCCTCCAACCCAAGCAATAGGTTGGATTTTTTTCTGCATTAGCAAACTGAATTTCTTTGGGCATGTGATATACTTTTTCATCACATCACACTGAACCCTTTAGTTCAGTTACATTTGATTTTGTAAGAAATAGAGAAACCATACGAGATCTTTGGGAAGGCTTTTACTTCATTTTCTGCGTTAACGTCTCTATTTCTTTTTGTTTTGATAGTACAGTAGCTTTTGAGCAGTAAAGTACTTTTTTTTCTTTTCTTTTCCGTCATACCTTTTTGCAGTTTTCAATGGTTCAGCACCATAGTGCGTGCATGTTGAATAAAAGAAAAGAAGTTGTCAAGGAAAATATTATGGTTATGGTTCTTGTCTACAATAGAATCTTACCGGTTTTACGTTTAGAAACATTTTGCATGAGTGCCGTCCAAGATATGGAACCATCTATTCATCTTAATATAGGTTGCTCGAAAATACTCCATACTGCATGAGTTTTTCATTCATGATTTAAAAATTACCTACTAAGAATTACCAAAAAGAATGAAGCGGATGTAATCATGAACGACTTCAACGCAAGGATAGGTAAAGGAAGAGTTGAAGATATTGTTGGAGACTATGGTATTGGCAAACGGAACGACAGGAGTACCAGTATATCCCTATACTGGTACAGTTCTTTAATGAAGAAAACTTAATGGTAGCAAACATTTGGTTCCAATTCCCAGAAAGGCGATTATACACTTAGAAAGGACCAAGAGACAATGAAGGAAATATCATAGGAAATGATAATCAAATAAATTACATACTGATTGATAAACGATATAGAAACGGGATTATAGGTGTAAAAAGTTATCCTGGATCATACATCGGATCTGATCGCAAACGCCGTAGCTGGAAAACTTGATATTAAATTGAAGAAAATCCAGAAGAGAAAGAAACAAAACAAGGCCTAACTTTGAGAAACTGGGAGAACCAGAGAGATAAAACAGGAAATAACAAGTGTAAGAGAATAACAACAGTAAGAGTGTCAAATAGTAAATTTAAGGAAAGTACAATTGGAAACAACAGAAACAATGAAAAACTCTTGGCAGTCTATTAAAAACGTAATACATGAAGTACAAGAAAATGAATTGGGAATCCAAGAGCCGAGAGCAAAACAGAAATGGATGACGGGAGAAATCATTTTATTGGTGGACGAAAGAAGGAAGTAGCTGCAATCTTAACATTAAATTCAACTATTTTTTCATTTTATTTTGACATTTCAGACACCTGCCATACATACACAATGCGTTACTACATGTTACAGGAGTTCATAGGAATTAGTTTTAGTGGTTTTAGTTTTTGTGGTTTGAAGCTTATGTTTGCGCGTTGCTTGTACAAACAGGTAGCTCTGTTTATTTCATTAGGTTTGCATACATAATATAGACCAGTGGTCGCCAAACTTATGAAGCTTCTGAGCTACTGCACCGTTTTTAAATCCTACTATGAGCTACTAGTCAAGAGAACTACCAACTTTTTTAAAAAATCTTACATTTGTTTATTGCCTATAAACTTACATTTCTAGTAAATATGAAATCAATTTTAATTAAACTGTATATAACAAAAAGAAACTGAAATTGAATTGTACATAAGAAAGAAATTGAAGTATTGCTAGTAATAAGTAACAAATGTAATAACAGATTTTTTATCAGACTTATTAACTTTAATGAGAAGGATGGACTTCTTTTTTGTCATCAACAGCTCAGTGGAGGAATCATGGTTAGCCATCCGGAGCGTTAACGCGATCTACCGAAAATGTCCCCGCGAGCTACTAGTACCTCGCCATCGACGGTTTGGGGATCCCTGATATAGACGGTAATAACATAGGGATGGCATCGAGAGAATGTACTGTAGAATATTTTTGTTTTGTATGACAATTTTGTTTTGTGTGCAATGCCAATTGTTTTATTTGCTAAACTATAAAGACGGTAGTGTATATCATTGGACATCAACAATGTACTTAAAAATCTTTTCCGTTGGTTTTTTCGACCTCCAACAACTCTCCAAGGTTTCACCAGCGAGTCATGCAAAACTAGAGTACGGATTGCTTATTTCTCATTGCTTATTCCTTTTCCAGGTTCAAGTCCAACAAAACGTTTCCCTGTGTTTTTTTTATTCAGAGATGGACCTTAGTTTTTCTTCAGGTGTTTTCTTAACTGTATTGTTTTCAGTTTTTTTTACTTAAATGCTTTCTTCTTCTTTTCACATTCTCAAGTTTACTCAAAACAAATAACCAGAAACCTAAGTGCAGAGATGGTTTCTTTTTGTATCAGAACTTGCCCGACGAAGAGAACACAAAAAATTGAACAGCTAAAAAATCATTTGGCAGGTCAATCACCGCTGGATATTTTTTCTAAAACTTTTTGATGATGAAGTTGAAAATATAGTATTGCCATTTTTTGTAAAGTAGGCTCATGATAAATAATACACACGATTTTATATTTACAAGGCAAGAACTTTTCAGTTTTATTGGCATCCTGTTTTTATTAGGCTATCATACGTTGTCCCAAGCTGATTTGTATTGGTATGTTGAAGAAGGCAAAGGAGTCGATATTGCATAGAACTGCATGACGAGAAACAAATTCAGAAATATTCAGTAAGGTCGATAAAACTGTTATATTTTCTAACTTTGCGGCCTTTTTTACAACTTCTTTTCCTTACGGTGCTGTCTTCTTATAGAATGTTAGCAACAACTTCGGCAAATCTTATAAACTTATAAATACTTATTAGTAAATTAGAAGTACGTAATTCATGTATAAAAAATAATCGTATCGGGAATAATTCAATATAAGCATAAAAGACGTTCCTATAAAAATGCTGTTGTTTATTAATAACAAGTCGTAGCAAAATAAGAAACCTTTGCACTACGCCATTTCCGTGTAAAGCGATATTATGTAGGTGACAAGCATTATTATGGATTATATTTCCCAAAATTTCTGTCTTTGTTTATTTTAACATAAAGTGACGTAATCCTGTATATGCTATTATACTTTAGCATAGTTGCTTCCACGGTCATTTTACTTTTTTTAATGTCTCTGAAAATAAACGTTTTAAATTATTTTTTATTAAGAACTTGCATTATTATTATTACTTGTTTATGATAAATCTAATCTTGTCTGTATTACCTACAATTCTCGCAGTAATAAATAGTAGAGGAAAATATGAAACAAAAGCCGCTTATTTACGATTTTCGTGTGAACGGAAAGGTAAAAATGTATGCATGCATTTTTATGATAGTTTATGTCTTGGGGATGAACTTTCAACAATTCGTCAAAAAATCGTTCTGTGCAGGGGTCTTCTAGGGGTGGTTTTATCATAAAACCATCAATTTCTGATTTTTTGTAGTAATATTCTATTTATTATAAGCTTTCTGATGGTACCATCGGTAATTAAATGCGAGTATTAGAAATAAACAATGTTTAAGAAGACTTAAATAATTTAACACGGCAGTATACGGGCGAGAAATATTTCAAGAGCGATTATCTCAAAAGCGGCAATTTCTGTAAATTGTAATTTTTGTTTGCACTCAATTTTCTCGAAAACCGTCGACTTTATCAAAAAATCATACTGTATAAACATTATTACTCAATAGTAGCGCTATCTGATGGTTTTTAATTTTCTTAATTATCTCTCTTAATAAGGGAGATATTTGATGAAACGTAAAGCTCTGCATATTCCCCCTCTTAAAACGTCGTATACCCCCGTACACCGCAGCGCTCAACAAACTATCCATACATGCATCAAATAATGCTTCCTGTTATTTCTTACTATTCATATTTTTTACCCTTTGTTATTAAATATATTATTTAACTGCTATAAATTGGAAAATCCTTTGTGTGTACATATGTATAAGCAGTTACAAAAGTTGGTAACTTATTAGTTGACCCATTTAAATTTGTTATGGTAGGTTAATAATTTATTAATTATATCTTCCCATAACTTTAAACGGACCGTTGAATTTTAGACGTATGCTTGTGTTTATTATTATAGTTTTATGAAAACCCTGACAGATGTGAAATTATTAGTCTGGAATTTTAGTTTGATTTTGTCATTCAGTGGTTGAAACTGTGGTGACTGTTTGAAGGGTGCTTTCTTTAAATAAAAGTGTGTCTGTTTCGAGAGGTTAATAAGACTGTTTTTGCATCACATTGTTTACTTACCTTGAACTCCTATAATTGTAAGTATTATTTTTCACCATTTTATAATGTTCTTACTCAAAACAACAGTTTAACATAATTTGGTAGTAGTCATTTATTTTATTTCGTTCGAATATTATATTTTAGAATTGGAAATCATGGAAGTAACAAGTAGCTCGGAAAGCGAATTAGAATCAAAGATAAAAACGATTCAATATCGCAAGAAAAAACAGAAAACCTGCATAACTTGTCAACAAGCGGACAATTTAGTTTCAAGTGCTCCAAAATCATTCTTAACATTTAAAAATAGTGTTCAATTAAGGCTAAATCAGCTAAATGTAGATCCTGGTCATGATGAATTTTTAAATAAAGTTCTAGGCATTATTAATTCCTCTCAAAGTCATGAGTTAGACTGGCATCAAAGGTGTTACTCTAGTTTTACAAGTAAAAAAATATTAAAACTTTTCAAGCTAAATATATAGCAGAGAATTTGTTTAAATCTTGTGAAAGTCACAGATAATTGAGATCGAACAGAAAGATGATCTGCAATCTTACGATTTCTTGCAAATTGGTTGTTCTGAAATATCTGAGATCGTCAATCTCTGCAACAGCATTAAAAGTGATATGTCACAAGTAAAGGGATTGGACAACTACAAAGATTTAAGTAGCAATAGTTTTAGAGAGTACATTCCAGATAAACTGTTTTTATTAATACAGTTGCTAGTCGAAGATTCAGACGATGAAAGGAAAAAAAATGTTGTTCTGAATATTTGTCAAGACATAATTTACTGTCATTCCAATTTTAAAAAGCATACTCCACACCACGCCGCTTTGGGTTCACTGGTTCATCAAGAGACTAAATCAAGCAAAATCATCGAAACCCTTCATTCCTGTGGGCATTCTCTACCTTATAGGAATATCAATATCATGAGAATTAGAAACTCCGTTGCACAATCTGAAATTCTACGAAAATGAAAAAACATTGTTCCATCACAATTAATAAGAGGAAGATTTATTCAATTTGCTGGAAACAACATTGACCTTTTAGAGGAAACTCTTGGTAACGGTTCAACTTAATATTAAATATAAATTGTAGTAAATTGTGTTTTTTGGCTGTTTATCACTATTTATTGGCTTTTCAAACATTCTATACTTTAAACAATCCTGCTTTCTTTTTTCCAAACTCTTATATTACGTTTGTATGAAGACATTACAAAATTACAAACATAAATAGAACGTATAAATGAACCGTTGCACGTATTTACGAAGCCTGTAAGGAGCTGTGCTACGCGCTATCACAGCGCTTCACAAAACAATCGATATCTCCAAAACTATTAAACATAAGTTTATAATTCTTTTTTTAAAAACTTTTTGAAACCTTTACCATTAATTCTTCCGCAGGATGTATAGGAAAATTTCCAAAGATAAGAAACTTTGTCACTTAGTGTAATTTACATTACACGAAAAGCTAAATTTCAAGTTCAGACATATTGTTTAAATTAATTAAACAAATTTTATTAATCTGCTTTATATAGTTAGAAGCGCTCATGTTTGAGCATTAATTTAAAAAAAGAACTACAACGATATCGCAATTAGTTCCCAAGATATTGCGATATAAATATTAAAGTGTGGATTTTAAAAATTGTCGATTTTGATCTAAAATCACCCCTACAGCACCCCTGCACAGGACGATTTTTTGACGAATTGTCGGAACTTCTACCCCAATACATAGGCTATCATATAAAAACATCCATACATTTTTGCCTTTCAGTTCATACGGGAATCACGATAGCTGGTCGATTTGCTTCTACTAAAACAGTAGTCGAACTTTAAAACCAATTCTAGCACACGTAAAAAACAAATGCTGATTATTGTGTCACTTAATTCACAAATGACACTTAATTCGAATTCTCAGTTAGTGAACAGATTCAGAATTGGGAAATTGCCAAAAATTCCGTACTTTTTATAATTTTTAAAGAATTTTGAAAACATTTACATTTTTTCGGCAAAGAACAGAGCTAAAAATCTGATTTTGTACCGTAAATCTAGTTATGTTAAAAGTGTACGTTATGATGTTGACATTTCAAAAATGTGTAGATTTTATTTAAAAAAATAATTTCTCGAACGATGGATATTAGGGTAATGGACAATGGCTAGAATTTCAGACTGTGTTTGCATGCATGTAAAAACTGTAATAATTACTTTCTACTATTCACTGAACTTATTACTAAAGATGATAGCTTAAATATGTAAATTGGTTTCTACAGCAGTAATTGTTGGACACCGTCGATGGAAAACTTTAAAATGTAAACGGAAACAAAATGTTTTAAAATACTTTAGTATTTTAGATTTTAATTACTATGGACGATATATTTCATACGTCCTTTCAAAATTTGCTAACGATGACAACAAATTTGAAATCAGCGACCTCAAAAATCCCTTTCTATAAAATTTCATATAAATCCAATAATATTTCGAGTTTTATGATGTTTTTATGCATATAATATTTTAAATCTGAAAGCCTTCTAAATAAAATTCATACACATACAGAAACGAAACTAAAATTATTTATTACATAGCGTTAATAAAATAGAATTATTTTTGCCAGTTTAAATGACGCAATCTTTACTCAGAAATGCAGAGAGTAACTCGACACCGCAGACAGGCAAAGGAATTCAAGCAGGCTGGCCAATACTGAAAAAATAAATGGACGCTGTATAAACCTATAGCTTGCATAAAATAAACAGACGCTGAATAAACCTATAGCTTGCAAAAGACGCTGACTGATACCATCATTTATATACACTTATATACGCCGGACGCTGGGCGCTACGCTTTTGGTCCGGACGCATGGTAGGCCTCTATAGATATATATATATATATATATATATATATATATATATATATATATATATATATATTAAATAATATTTAGAATGCAAATTCATATAGAAAAATTTATCATCGACTCTGCTGGGACTCGAACCCAGGACCCTCCACTGTCTAGGTGGTATCTCTACCAACTGAGCTACAGAGTACGACTACCAGCATAGCGAGAAATTTTCCATATGAATTAGATGTTTAAGCAGACATACAAAGTACCTAGATATTTTTTTTTGAATATTATTAATGAAGATCAGCAAGTCGCATGACAACAACATCAATATTCAAAGTATCTAGATTATTTTTAATCATTCCGAAAGGAAATTAATTATATATATACCAACTGAGCTACAGAGTACGACTACCAGCATAGCGAGAAATTTTCCATATGAATTAGATGTTTAAGCAGACATACAAAGTACCTAGATATATTTTTTTTTTTTGAATATTATTAATGAAGATCAGCAAGTCGCATGACAACAACATCAATATTCAAAGTATCTAGATTATTTTTAATCATTCCGAAAGGAAATATATATAATATATATATATAATTAATTTCCTTTCGGAATGATTAAAAATAATCTAGATACTTTGAATATTGATGTTGTTGTCATGCGACTTGCTGATCTTCATTAATAATATTCAAAAAAAAAAAAAAAAATCTAGGTACTTTGTATGTCTGCTTAAACATCTAATTCATATGGAAAATTTCTCGCTATGCTGGTAGTCGTACTCTGTAGCTCAGTTGGTAGAGATACCACCTAGACAGTGGAGGGTCCTGGGTTCGAGTCCCAGCAGAGTCGATGATAAATTTTTCTATATGAATTTGCATTCTAAATATTATTTAATGTAAAATCATTATTCAACTTAACAAAAATTAATTTCAACTAAAATTTATATATATATATATATATATATATATATATATATATATATATATATATATATATATATATATATATATATATATATATATATATATATATATATACAGGGTGATTTTTTTAAAGCGGTCGTTAGACGTTTCTCAGAATCTACTAAAGTGAGACGAACGAAATTTGGTATGCGTCTATAACTCTGCACAATCTATCTTGCTAAAATATTTTCATCAAGATTCTACTTCCGGTTATACCGGAAGTTGCCATCAACTTTCTTATTTTAAATAGAACCATACATTTTTTTATCATCATCGAATCGACCATTCAATTTGCTTAATTGCCAATCTAGGTTGTGCCAATCTAGTTGCCATGGTTTTCAAGATATTCAATTATTTTGGTAAAAATAGCTGCTTGCAGAGTGTTTTTCAAAAAATCGTAGTTTCCGAACCGCTCTTTAGAATAAATAGGAAAAAATTGTGTTTTATAGAAAAAAGTACATTTTATCAGCTCAGTAACCTCTGAGTTCAAATCGATGATTAGAAAGACCGTAAAAAATTGTTGAACTTTTAAAATTAGAAAAGCAAAAAAATCATTTTTTTCAAATGGAAGCACTAGTTTTTTTTTACAGGAATCGACAGATATTCTGATTTGGAAGATTTTTTCTTTAATGGTCGATATGGCTACGGCCAACCGTTTTCTAGTAATAGGCACTTTTCTGAAAAAAATGTTTCAAATTTGTTTTGAAAGAGCGTAGTAGCCTTTGGACTATGCGATTTTCGGTGTTGCTGTGGTTACCATCATAATATTCGCGTCAAAACTTTTCAGTTTTGTATTAGTTTTGTCTTTATTACGCAAATAACTCCTATAATGCAGAACGAAATTGTTAATCGTCGTTTTCGTTACACAAACGAGCAAATTTTCGATTTGTTTTTATGTTTTGGTGAATGTAACCGAATTGTAGCTAGAACATGTCGACTCTTCAATGAAAAATATCCCCATTTGCCGGCTATGACCCCGAATAAATTTCGAAGATTAAAAAACAATTTTATAAATTTTGGAAATACAACATTTAACAGAAGAAACACGCGGTGGGTCCTGACAGAAGAGGCTGAAATAAATATTTTGGCTTATTTTGAAGCCCATCCTCGGGCTTCTATTCGATCAGCATCTCTGGATTCTCGGCTGCATTATTCCACAATTCAGAGAATATTACGATCGCATAAGAAGCATCCGTTTTCGTTTATTCGGCTGCAAAAGCTACGGAGAACAGATTATCTTTTTTGTATTTTTTTTATTGTCTTTTTTATTCTTGCTTTCAAATTCGAACAAGTTAAACGGCGTGTACAGGACAGTATTCTTAGTCATAACACCAACTATTTAAGACAAATGGTCCTTTTTAACAGTGGAAAGTAAACTAAACCAGAAAAATAATGATTTAATAACAATTTAATAATTAATGACAATTTAATAATTTAATTTTAACAATATTACAATAAATGCTCTATGTGTTCGCCGTTTTCCCGCAAACACATTTCCATTCGTGAATGGACTCCGTGCGTAGTCGCTTTAGACAGCTCTGCCGGGTCAATCTCTTCGAACGCAACGTTGATACGGTTGATTAGGTCCTCAATAGAATCGACAACTCTGTCATAAACTTTGCTTTTTATGACTCCCCATAAATAGAAGTCCAGAGGCGTTAAATCTGGTGATCTCGGTGGCCACCGCCAGGGTCCTTGATTTCCTAACCATCTGTCCTCAAACATGGTTGTCAATTGCCGATCCACAGCTCTTGTGTTATGCGGAGGGGCGCCATCCATTTGATACCAACAGCTTCTCATCTGTTGTAAAGGTAAATTATCAACAAATGGCACCACGCTGTCCTGTAAAATTTCCACGTAACGTGCTCCGTTTAGGTTGTCGTTGTATAATACAAATCTAATTTGGTCATACAGGATTAAACAATAGACATTAACTTTAAATTTTTGTTGGTTGTCAACAGTTTCTACAATTCGGGGATTTTCATACGCCCAGAAGTGTCTATTTCGTCTGTTTGTAATTCCGTTTTGGTCGAATTTTGCTTCGTCCGTCCAAATAATATTCCTCAAAAAGTTTTGGTCCTCTTGAATTCGAAGCAACGTTTCTTCACAAAATTGGACTCTTCTAGGATAATCTGTTCTCCGTAGCTTTTGCAGCCGAATAAACGAAAACGGATGCTTCTTATGCGATCGTAATATTCTCTGAATTGTGGAATAATGCAGCCGAGAATCCAGAGATGCTGATCGAATAGAAGCCCGAGGATGGGCTTCAAAATAAGCCAAAATATTTATTTCAGCCTCTTCTGTCAGGACCCACCGCGTGTTTCTTCTGTTAAATGTTGTTTTTCCAAAATTTATAAAATTGTTTTTTAATCTTCGAAATTTATTCGGGGTCATAGCCGGCAAATGGGGATATTTTTCATTGAAGAGTCGACATGTTCTAGCTACAATTCGGTTACATTCACCAAAACATAAAAACAAATCGAAAATTTGCTCGTTTGTGTAACGAAAACGACGATTAACAATTTCGTTCTGCATTATAGGAGTTATTTGCGTAATAAAGACAAAACTAATACAAAACTGAAAAGTTTTGACGCGAATATTATGATGGTAACCACAGCAACACCGAAAATCGCATAGTCCAAAGGCTACTACGCTCTTTCAAAACAAATTTGAAACATTTTTTTCAGAAAAGTGCCTATTACTAGAAAACGGTTGGCCGTAGCCATATCGACCATTAAAGAAAAAATCTTCCAAATCAGAATATCTGTCGATTCCTGTAAAAAAAAACTAGTGCTTCCATTTGAAAAAAATGATTTTTTTGCTTTTCTAATTTTAAAAGTTCAACAATTTTTTACGGTCTTTCTAATCATCGATTTGAACTCAGAGGTTACTGAGCTGATAAAATGTACTTTTTTCTATAAAACACAATTTTTTCCTATTTATTCTAAAGAGCGGTTCGGAAACTACGATTTTTTGAAAAACACTCTGCAAGCAGCTATTTTTACCAAAATAATTGAATATCTTGAAAACCATGGCAACTAGATTGGCACAACCTAGATTGGCAATTAAGCAAATTGAATGGTCGATTCGATGATGATAAAAAAAATGTATAGTTCTATTTAAAATAAGAAAGTTGATGGCAACTTCCGGTATAACCGGAAGTAGAATCTTGATGAAAATATTTTAGCAAGATAGATTGTGCAGAGTTATAGACGCATACCAAATTATGCATAAATATCTATATATATAAGTATATATATATATATATATATATATATATATATATATATATATATATATATATATATATATATATATATATATATCTATATATATATATATATATATATATATATATATATATATATATATATATCTATATATATCTATATATATCTATATATATATATATATCTATAGAGGCCTACCATGCGTCCGGACCAAAAGCGTAGCGCCCAGCGTCCGGCGTATATAAGTGTATATAAATGATGGTATCAATCAGCGTCTTTTGCAAGCTATAGGTTTATTCAGCGTCTGTTTATTTTATGCAACCTATAGGTTTATACAGCGTCCATTTATTTTTTCAGTATTGGCCAGCCTGCTTGAATTCCTTTGCCTGTCTGCGGTGTCGAGTTACTCTCTGCATTTCTGAGTAAAGATTGCGTCATCTCAACTGGCAAAAATAATTCTATTTTATTAACGCTATGTAATAAATACTTTTAGTTTCGTTTCTGTATGTGTATGAATTTTATTTAAAAGGCTTTCAGATTTAAAATATTATATGCATAAAAACATCATAAAACTCGAAATATTATTGGATTTGTATGAAATTTTCTACAAAGGGGTTTTTCAGGTCGCTGATTTCAAATTTGATGTCAACGTTTGCAAATTTTAAAGCGCGGATGAAATATGGCGGCCATAATAATTAAAATTTGATTTATTTGCATAAAACTTAACATCTGGGAGTATATTCGAAACTCTCTGCGTTGCCAAAATACTATGTGTGTTTCTCAGTAAGGATTGCGTCATTTAAAGTGACAAAAATAATTTTATTCAAGCTACTTAATAAATCTTTCACTTCCATTCAATTGTGTCTGAATTTTATTTAATTCAGTTGAATTTAGTTGATTTTAATATGTATTTTCTAGATGAAAACTATTTAAATTGTGTAGGTTAATTTATTATTATAGGTTAAATGCATATAAAAAATTGTGATGATACTTATTGCTACTAATACCTAGTTCTATATTTTAAAGAGCCAAGCGATTTAATGTGTTAATTAGAGCTTCCAGTTTTTTAAGTTCTTCCAGTGGTTTAAATCGTTATATCTCCAAACATATTTGAGCTAGAAAGCTGATTCTTTTTTTAAATTAAACCTTAAAAATGAGCGCATGCAACAATATTATCAAATATTGCCTAAAGAGAAATTTGGCAAAAAAAGTTTGGGTAGTGATAAAGATAGTTTAGAAGGGAATTTCAAGGTCCAGCGGTCAGTGCAGATGTATTGTTTTGTATTTATGTTTGTTTATGTACTAGAAACTACGTTTTACATGTCTATTAAAGCAAACTATAAAAAGGAATTTGTAGTTCTTCTTAAATTATCTTCTTTCTGTCACTGTTTTACAAAACAGTTACTATTCGATCGCACAAGGTAAAACTTATTGGTTATTTATAACGACTAATAATTGATTTTATGAAATAATGAAATATATTGATTTTTGATTGACTTGTTAATTTTTATTGGGAACGCATTTTAATTTCAATACCTAATTAAAAATATCAGATTCGTTGTTTTATTTCTTATTGACATTCTGTAGTACATTTTCTCGTTCTATATTTTATAGAGCCGAGCGATTTAATGTGTTAATTAGAGCTTTCAGTTTTTTAAGTTCTTCCAGTGGTTTAAATCGTTATATCTCCAAACATATTTGAGCTAGAAAGCTGATTCTTTTTTTAAATTAAACCTTAAAAATGAGCGCATGCAACAATATTATCAAATATTGCCTAAAGAGAAATTTGACAAAAAAAGTTTGGGTAGTGATAAAGGTAGTTTAGAAGGGAATTTCAAGGTCCAGCGGTCAGTGCAGATGTATTTTTATGTAATTTAAAAATATTTAAATAAAGATGCAACAAAAATATTATTGACTAGCAATCTCTTAAAATGACGTTTTTGTTTTCGTTATTAGTGCTTACTTTACTTTAATTAATTACTGATTTTTTATAAATTGAAACCATTATTAGTTTCAGAAGAAAACAGCTGTGCATTCATAATACGTAGTAAATAATATCATATCTAAAATGTAAGATCATGCTAATCTATTCACCTATTTTTGGTATTAAACACATTTCTTGTAACCTTGTTATATATAATTGTTTATTTCGGATCATTTTCATTTGTGTTTGGAATAATATTTTGAGAAAGAAATTTTTATTACTTGCAAATTTTAGTTTCATGAGCAACCTTTATTTATTTTATTTACCTTTTAAATATACATTCTGGTATTAAGTTATCGATGTTCCTCTGTGAAATTTACAAAACATGTACGAGCCCTAACAACTAAATATGTATTTGGACAGTTTCATGAATTCTGTGTTTATTTTTCCTACTAGTGTTCCAAATTACACCATTTTCAAACAATAACCATTAGCTTCTGTAAAAAAAGATCTGCAGAAAACAATTTTCAAAAATTCAATAAAACTCGCTGACAACTAAATATTCAGATAGCAGTTTATAAATACAATTCAATAAGATTTAACATCTCGCTTTGCTTTATTCGCCTCTTAAATTTTGGCTGACATACTTCTAACTTGGGGATTACAATTATCTAAATTGGATAATGCCCCACTTGCTGATAATTTCAAATTCAATAGCACTAAAGATCCGAACTGCTTGAGGATCATTCAACAACGTTGAAATTATGATTTTCAAACCATTTTTTGGTCGTTTTTGATGTGTGGTAAGAAGCACCATCTTGTTGAAAGATTAAATCGCGGTCAAGATCGATTTTTAACGATTGGTAACAAGTTTGCGTTAAGAATTTGCTGATACTTTTCAACATTAACTGTACCGTCTATGGACTGAAATCATTCTAACCCTCCAGCTGACATATAGCTCTAAACTATTGCACCTTGAGGAAACCTAACCGTACGTTTTAAGCAGTACTTATGGAATGCTTCATGTTTAGCTCCGATCAGTCTTTTGCGAGAGTAACCAACGAAAACACCAGACTTTGACTAGTCGCTGAATATGACCTTATACCAGTCATTCTCTGGAACATTGTCTAGGACAACTACATATTTAGTCCATGTCACTCGTCGTTGTTCTTGTTTCTCGGTTAGAAGTTTTACTTTGACTAAATACAAAAACCGTTTATGTTACAAAGATAGTTAAGGAATACTCAATGCATCAAAGTTTAAAGATAACTAACTACCTTATTAAAGAATGGAGAGTCTATCTGAAAACAAATAAACTGTTTGGATTCTTGGCAATTGTTGCGACAGAAAGGTAAAGACAGGATTAAGTGTGCCCAAATAGCTGCAGGACATGATCTGGACTTGCAGAAATACATAGAACAAAATTAAATAGCTTATCGGTATGTCCAACGTAAATGACTGCTTCTTCACGGCTTGCTCCAAAATGATGAGTCTGGATTTCTTCAGCTAGTTTGCAAAGATAATTTTCAGAGAAGACTATATGGAGTAACCCTTCACTCTTACTAAGACTCTTTTTCAGTGTGTTGTAAGCAGCATTTTTATTTCTAATGTTAAATTTATATTTATTTTTAAAGTTTTCATTTCTTCTTGAACCTCTCCCTGCAACTCTTGAACTTCTGCTGAGCCATACCTAAGACTGATAATGGAGGGCAAGATTGAGGGTAGAAGAGAACTGGCAGGAGACAAGGCTCATGGTTGAGAAATGTGAGAGACTGCACTGGCCTAAACTCACAGTTATTACTAAGAATAGCAAAAGATAGTGAACGATTTGCCGAAGTTGTTGTTAACCTTCTATAAGAAGACAGCACCTTAAGAAAAAGAAGATGTAAAAAAGGCCGCAAAGTTAGAAAATGTAACAGTTTTATCGAGCTTACTGAATATTTCTGAATTTGTTTCTCGTCATGCAGTTTTATGCAATATCGACTCCTTTGCCTTCTTCAACATACCAACACAAATTAGCTTGGGGCAACGTATGATAGCCTAATAAAAACAGGATGCCAATAAAACTGAAAAGTTTTTCCCTTGTAAATATAAAATCGTGTGTATTATTTGAGCCCACTAAATACAAAACTCTGCGTTTACATTGTTAGTGAACTTGAGTCTTGCACCTAACAATCTCACATTTCCCGTGAGTTTTGCATCTGATGATGACTTTTACATGATTATATTTTATAAGCGTGAAGTTTTACATTTATAAAACACCAAAGTTTGCATCTCATACATTTATCAGCACTGCAAGTCCATAAAACAAGACAACCAATAATATCGATATCTAAATTGTTATAATTATTTTTGTAAATAATTACAAAGTTTTGCATTTAGCGAGTTCATTTATCATGAGCCTACTTTACAAAAAATCGCAATACTATATCTTGAACTTCATCATCAAAAAGTTTTAGAAAAATATCCAGCGGTGATTGACCTGCCAAATGATTTTTTAGCTGTTCAATTTTTTTGTGTTCTCTTCGTCGGGCAAGTTCAGATACAAAAAGAAACCTCTCTGCACTTGGGTTTCTGGCTATTTGTTTTGAGCAAACTTGAGAATGTGAAAAGAAGAAGAAAGCATTTAAGTAGAAAAAAACTGAAAACAATACAGTTATGAAAACACCTGAAGAAAAACTAATGCCCATCTCTGAATAAAAAAAACTGCAGGGAAACGTTTTGTTGGACTTGGACCTGGAAAAGGAAAAAGCAATGAGGAATAAGCAATCCGTACTCTAGTTTTGCATGACTCGCTGGTGAAACCTTGGAGAGTTGCTGGAGGTCAAAAAAACCAACGGAAAATATTTTTAAATGCTTTGTTGATGTACATTGATATAGGACACTACCGTCTTTATAGTTTAGCAAATAAAACAATTGGCCTTGCACACAAAACAAAAATATCCTACAGTACATTCTCTCGATGCCATCCCTATGTTATTACCGTCTATATTATGTATGCAAACCTAATGAAATAACCAGAGCTACCTGCTTGTACAAACAACGTGCAAACATAAGCTTCAAACCACAAAAACTAAAGCCACTAAAACTTGTAGATAATGAAAATTCATATGAACTCCTGTAACATGTAGTAAGGCTTCCGCATTGCATATGTATGGCAGGCCTCTGAAATGTCAAAATAAAATGAAGAAAAGGTTCAATTTAATGTTAAGATTGCAGCTAAAATCAATGTTACTAAACCTGTCCGAGAGTTGGAGGGAGAGGTTCAAGAAGAAATGAAAACTTTAAAAATAAATATAAATTTAACATTAAAAATGAAAATGCTGCTTAGAACACACTGAAAAACAGTCTTAGTAAGAATGAAGGGTTACTACATATAGACTTCTCTGAAAATTATGCTTGCAAACTAGCTGAAGAAATCCAGACTTATAATTTTGGAGCAAGCCGTGAGGAAGCAACATTGTACGCAGGAGTCACTTACACTGGAGATACCGATAAGCTATTTAATTTTGTTTTATGTATTTCTGCTAGTCCTAGGACCTTGAACTGCTTCTCTAGTTCCAATGCCTAAGCGAAAACCAAATTGTTCTTCTCCTACATATTGTCCGCATTTTGTGTGTACTCGTTGATGCATGTTCTTAGCATTATCTACTGTACATGGCTCATCAGGCTAATCAATCGGTACTGTGAGCACTGTTTTACTCCGCTCTTTTTAGGTATCGGAATAAAAGTAAGTTGGGTCCAGTCGTGTGGTACGATTCCTGTATAGTATATTCTATTTAAGAAAGATGTTAAGATGTTGAGGCTTTCATCGTCTAATATTTTACGCATCTCAGTATAGATGTTATCTTCACCTGAGACTCTACGTGGTTTGATAGTTTTATTGCGTGTTTCACTTCTGCTATAATAATTCTCAATGGCTAATCTTCTTGATCTATTTCTCTTGGTTCTGGTTACATTCTGATATCATCAAAAAGCTCTTGTATATAGCTTGTCAAAATCTCTATCTTCTATCTCGTTTGGGTCTATTGTTTTTTTGTTACTATCTGTGACTAAGATATCGTGTTGATGGGTTTTATTTCCAGTTATTTCTTTTATCTTCTTTTTTGTGTGTTAAAGAAATTATGCTTTCTTGGCAGCTCTTCGAGTACTTGACAACGTTTCTCCATCCAGGTCTCCTTTGCCTCTCTTATAAGCCTTGTAATCTTTTTATGGATTTCTTTATATTTATTATAGTCTTTATGTTTGTACTTCCTTCTTTCGTTCATCAATAAAAGGATTTCTTCCGTCATCCATCTCTGTTTTGCTCCCTGCTCTTGGTTTTCCAATTCATTTTCTTGTACTTCATGTTTACATTTTTAACAGACTGCCAAAAGTTTTCCATTGTTTCTGTTTCCAATTATACCGTTTCCCTAAACTTACTATTCAAAACTCGTGTTATTTCCTCTTTTATTTGTGGTTCCCCCAGTTTCTCAAAGTTAGGTTTTGTTTTATTTCTCTTCCGGATTTTCTTCAATTTAATCTCACGTTTTTCAGCTACGGGGTTCTGATCAGATCATATGTATGATCCAGGATAAGTTCTTACAACTTTAATTCCGTTTCTATATCGTTTATCAATCAGTATATAATCTATTTGATTTTTTATGATATTTCCTTCATTGTCTCCTGGTCCTAAGTACACTTCTAAGTGTACAATCGCCTTTCTGGAAGTTGGAACCAGGTGTTTGCTACCATTAAGTTTTCTTCATTACAGAACTGTACCAGATATCCCCCCTATCGTTTCGTTTGCAAATACCATGGTCTTCAACAATATATTGCACTCTTCCTTTACCTATCTTTCCGTTGAAGTCACCCATGATTATATTCACTTCATTCTTTTTGGTAAATCTTAGTAGGTAATTTTTACATCATGAATGAAAAACTCATGCAGTATGGAGTATTCTCGTGCAACTTATATTACTAGATGAACAGATAGTTCCATATTTTGAACGGCACTCGCAACAAAATGCTTCTAAAAGTGAAACCGGTAAGATTCGGTTTCAAATTATGGTATATCTGTTCAGATGAAGGGTACTTATACAAGTTATCCTCCAAATAATAAAAAATCCAGACTTGGGTTGGGAGGTGACTTTGTTTTTTATCTACTATCTATTGTAGAGAATAACCCTAATCATAATATTTTCCTTGACAACTTCTTTTCTTCATATAAATTATTCGACAATAACACACTATGGTGTTGGAAAATTGAAAACTGCAAAAAATTATGACACAAAGGAAAAGAAAAAACTACTGTACTGCTCAAAAGCTACTGTACTATCAAAACAAAAGGAAATAGTGACGTTAACGAAGAAAATGAAGTAAAAACCTTCCCAAGGATCTTGTATGGTTTCTCTATTAGAAAATCAAATGTAACTGAACTAAAGGGTTCATTGTGATGCAATGAAGAAGTACATCACATGCTCAAATAAATTCAGTGTGTCTAACAAAAATCCCAACCTATTGCTTGGTCTTGGAGGGATTCATCTCCTAAAAGTGGTACTCTCATGCATTGGGCTATACCTCAAAGACAGTGGAGCTTCGAAAATCCTTGTTGAGACAGTATAATTGGAATGCTGTTTTCCATTTTGAAACGCTTACGATGTTATACCAGTGTACGAAGATCAACGCTTGTTGGACAAATTTAAATTGCTATAAACTACACATAGTGACATAAAAAATATTTTGAGAAACTCGTAGAAAATGACAGGCAGAAAAAAACTGGGGCCTGCGTGCATGCAGTATAAGAGAGTGTTTGCCACTTTCCTTCTTCTTTGATAGAAAAAATTATTCACGATGGTACATTTTATACTACAATGATTGCTTGAAGCTGGACGAAGGTCCTATAATTTATAATTCCATGTCAGTCTTTTAAACAAAAAATAATAATCTTAATTCAATCCTATTAACGCATTTAAAACAATAATTATTCAAGACTTTTTACCCAAAATTTGTTTTGGTGGTTTCAAGTGTAAACATTTAAAATATTTTCAAAAAATTTCAGATTCAAGAATATAAAGAAAAATTTAAAATCTGGCAGCATAAATAATTAAGATTTTGCAATGGGCAACTAAAATCTTCAGTAACATGATATTTGATACGATGTTTGATGACGCGACGTCAAATTGTTCATCATACAATTCTGAGAACCTAAAATGTTTACTTTAATTCTTAAATGCTCCGAATGAATGCTGCATAAATGAATTGTTTTTTACATTTACTTATATGTACAGCTGTAACCGTTATCAAATTCATAATTGCAAAAGAGAACCTCTACTCCTTGGAAAATCCCCGAAAAACGAGTGTTAAAAGGAACACGATTAAAAATTTGTAAACACAACTGACCGAAAAAAGTTATATACAAGAATACACAGGTTGGGTCTATTAGCAGACAATTTTAAGTTCTTTTTCCAGCTTCAAGCAATCATTCTAGTATATAAAATGTACCATCGTGCATAATTTGAAAAAAATGGAATTTCTGGCAATAGCCCAATATCAGAATCTATTCGCTAACTAGAATTCGAATTAAGTGTCATTTTACACAATAATTAGGTTTTGTTTTTTACGTGTGCTGAGCATATGCGTTATAGCATACACAAAATTACGTCACTTTATCGACTTGCACACCTGCAATGAAATTTAATCCATGCTTACAAGGAAATATTCTCTTGCTAACAACATTAAATTTTTATAAGGACGTCTTTCAAACTATAATATTGAGTTATATTCCTGATTATCTAATATCCATTTTTTTTCTCGAGTCCTCTGACTTTAATAAAGCTTAACTTTAGTAAAATATTATATTTCTAAATGCTATAGCTACTTTTGTTTTTATCAGACAATAGGTAATAAAAGTTACCCATTTTTAGGGACAATTTTATTAAAAACAAATTAGTTTTTATCTCAGAAAGTACATGCCATATATCTATGAAATTTTTGTAGGGGTTATAGAAAGAAACCTTGGGTTCTAATTTTCAGACCAAAAAGCAATTCATTTAAGATTTATATAAAAAATAGGGAATTATGTTTTCTTGTTTATTAATTTTTTGATTTCGTTTTGGTTAAATGAACACTTTTCATGTAGGCATTATTTTTCTCAAAGAAATGTTCCTAATTTTAACAATAACAGTGCAATAACATAAAAACCAATTTTTTGTCCAAACCGCTTGTCACTAAATTAATTTTTCTGCGATTCAGAGGAAGATATTGAAGACTATACAGGGTGTCCTGTTTAACAGTCTACACTGAATCATTCCAACAAGCTTGTGACTATAGCAGTGGAATTAAAAGAACTTTGTATACTTTGACCTCTAGTTTACGAAATCAGAACACATCTTAGAACTTGTGCTGGTGCTGGATATCATCATCAGGATTTTTTTAAATGGAACGATTAGATTTGAAGTATGGAAATCGATAGCAAGTGGGATTCTGAATAAAAAAGTAATAAGGTACTACAGGTTTAAAGTGAATGATAATGAAATAATAAAGTGAATGTATTCTAATACTGTTTTCGTAAACAAGAAGCCGAAATCTACGAAGTTCTTTTAATTCCATTACTATAACCAAAAGCTTGTCCGGATGATTGAGTGTAGACTGTTAAATAGGCCAGAATCCGTTAAGTGGCTAAGTGTTTACTATTTTTTTCACATTTAAACATTTGAAGTGGTGACTCGTACACCTTTGAAATCTGAATTTTGCAAAATCTAAAAAGTATCTTGTATATTATTAACCATAAAATATGCGACTTCTTATGTTTTTTCATGATAACCATGAAAATGAAGCGCAACAAAAATCGTTGCTATTTTTTCACATTTAGAAATTCTAAGGGTTGGCTGCTACCCCCTTATATCCTGAATTTCGAAAAATCGGTGAAGCATGTGCGTTTTTATGTTCTTTCACGCAACCCATTCAACAATGAAACGCAAATAAACTGCTTTACTATTTTCTCCACATTTGCAAATTCTAAGGGATGGCTGGCTACCCCTTAGACCCTTAATGTCGCAAAATCCGTAAAGTATGTAACTTTTTATGTTCTTTCACGTCACCCATTCAAATATGAACCGCAACAAAGATTATTTACTATTTTTCCCGTATTTCAAAATTCTAAGGGTTGGTTGCTACCCCCTTAGACCCTCAACTTCGCAAAATCTATAAAATAGGTGACTTTTTATGTTCTTTCACGGCACCCGTTCGAAAATGAAACGCAAAGATTGTTTACTATTCTTCCCGTGTGTAGAAATTCTAAGAGGTGGCTGCTACCCAAAACAGAACAAAATTTTGAAAATATAAATATGGGTTTTTTAACGTTTTTTTAATTTTTCGCTAGACGAGAATCCGAAACTCTGTAAATATACCAAATTTCAAGTTTGTATGTACTCTAGAAATTCGGAAGTTATAAAGACTATTTAATTTCATTACTTAAATACATAAAGTGAAGTCCCGTTTTACAACCCCTAAAGGGGTAGCGGAGGGTTAACATAATAACAATTTTTTATATTTTTCTTTACGAGAACTCTAAACCCTATAACTAAACCAAATTCTAAGTTTTTATGTCATCTAGAAGTTTTACAACCCCCAAATGGAATACGGGGGTTGATTTAATAATTTTTTTAAATTTTTCTTTAGGAGAGTCCTAAATTCTATCGCTATACCAAGTTTCAAGTTTGTATGTCATCTAGAAGTTTTACAACCCTAATAGTGGATGCGGGGTTGACATAATAACATTTTTTTTAATTTTTATTTACTAGAATCCTAAACCCTATAAATATACCAAATTTCAAGTTTGTGTGTGATCTAGAAGTATTACAACCCCCAAATAAATTGCAGGGGTTGACTTAATAAGATTTTTTATGTTTTTCTTTACAAGAGTCTTAAACCCTATCACTATACCAAATTTCAAGTTTGTATGTCATCTAGAAGTTTTACAACCCCCAAATGGAATATGGGGGTTGATTTAATAATTTTTTTAAATTTTTCTTTAGGAGAGTTCTAAATTCCATCGCTATACTAAATTTCAAGTTTGTATGTCATCTAGAACTTTTACAACCCCCAAATGGAATATGGGGGTTGATTTAATAATTTTTTTTTAATTTTTCTTTAGGAGAGTCCTAAATTCCATCGCTATACCAAATTTCAAGTTTGTATGTCATCTAGAAGTTTTACAACCCCCAAATGGAATATGGGGATTGATTTAATAATTTTTTTAAATTTTTCTTTAGGAGAATCCTAAATTCCATCGCTATACCAAATTTCAAGTTTGTATGTGATCTAGAAGTTTTACAACCCCCAAATGGAATATGGGGGTTGATTTAATAATTTTTTTAAAATTTTTCTTTAGGAGAGTCCTAAATTCCATCGCTATACCAAATTTCAAGTTTGTATGTGATCTAGAAGTTTTACAACCCCCAAATGGAATATGGGGGTTGATTTAATAATTTTTTTTAAATTTTTCTTTAGGAGAGTCCTAAATTCCATCGCTATACTAAATTTCAAGTTTGTATGTCATCTAGAACTTTTACAACCCCCAAATGGAATATGGGGGTTGATTTAATAATTTTTTTAAAATTTTTCTTTAGGAGAGTCCTAAATTCCATCGCTATACTAAATTTCAAGTTTGTATGTCATCTAGAAGTTTTACAACCCCCAAATGGAATATGGGGGTTGATTTAATAATTTTTTTAAAATTTTTCTTTAGGAGAGTCCTAAATTCCATCGCTATACCAAATTTCAAGTTTGTATGTGATCTAGAAGTTTTACAACCCCCAAATGGAATATGGGGGTTGATTTAATAATTTTTTTTAAATTTTTCTTTAGGAGAGTCCTAAATTCCATCGCTATACTAAATTTCAAGTTTGTATGTCATCTAGAACTTTTACAACCCCCAAATGGAATATGGGGGTTGATTTAATAATTTTTTTAAAATTTTTCTTTAGGAGAGTCCTAAATTCCATCGCTATACCAAATTTCAAGTTTGTATGTGATCTAGAAGTTTTACAACCCCCAAATGGAATATGGGGGTTGATTTAATAATTTTTTTTAAATTTTTCTTTAGGAGAGTCCTAAATTCCATCGCTATACTAAATTTCAAGTTTGTATGTCATCTAGAACTTTTACAAACCCCAAATGGAATATGGGGGTTGATTTAATAATTTTTTTAAAATTTTTCTTTAGGAGAGTCCTAAATTCCATCGCTATACCAAATTTCAAGTTTGTATGTCATCTAGAAGTTTTACAACCCCCAAATGGAATATGGGGATTGATTTAATAATTTTTTTAAATTTTTCTTTAGGAGAATCCTAAATTCCATCGCTATACCAAATTTCAAGTTTGTATGTGATCTAGAAGTTTTACAACCCCCAAATGGAATATGGGGGTTGATTTAATAATTTTTTTAAAATTTTTATTTAGGAGAGTCCTAAATTCCATCGCTATACCAAATTTCAAGTTTGTATGTCATCTAGAAGTTTTACAACCCCCAAATGGAATATGGGGGTTGATTTAATAATTTTTTTTAAATTTTTCTTTAGGAGAGTCCTAAATTCCATCGCTATACCAAATTTCAAGTTTGTATGTGATCTAGAAGTTTTACAACCCCCAAATGGAATATGGGGGTTGATTTAATAATTTTTTTTAAATTTTTCTTTAGGAGAGTCCTAAATTCCATCGCTATACCAAATTTCAAATTTGTATGTCATCTAGAAGTTTTACAACCCTAAAAGGGGATGCGGGGTTGACATAATAACATTTTTTTTAATTTTTATTTACTAGAATCCTAAACCCTATAAATATACCAAATTTCAAGTTTGTGTGTGATCTAGAAGTATTACAACCCCCAAATAAAGTGCGGGGGTTGACTTAATAAAATTTTTTGTTTTTCTTTACGAGAGTCTTAAACCCTATCACTATACTAAATTTCAAGTTTGTATGTCATCTAGAACTTTTACAACCCCCAAATGGAATATGGGGGTTGATTTAATAATTTTTTTTAAATTTTTATTTAGGAGAGTCCTAAATTCCATCGCTATACCAAATTTCAAGTTTGTATGTCATCTAGAAGTTTTACAACCCCCAAATGGAATATGGGGGTTGATTTAATAATTTTTTTAAATTTTTCTTTAGGAGAGTCCTAAATTCCATCGCTATACCAAATTTCAAGTTTGTATGTGATCTAGAAGTTTTGCAACCCCCAAATGGAATATGGGGGTTGATTTAATAATTTTTTTTAAATTTTTCTTTAGGAGAGTCCTAAATTCCATCGCTATACCAAATTTCAAGTTTGTATGTCATCTAGAAGTTTTACAACGCTAAAAGGGGATGCGGGGTTGACATAATAACATTTTTTTAAATTTTTATTTACTAGAATCCTAAACCCTATAAATATACCAAATTTCAAGTTTGTGTGTGATCTAGAAGTATTACAACCCCCAAATAAAGTGCGGGGGTTGACTTAATAAAATTTTTTGTTTTTCTTTACGAGAGTCTTAAACCCTATCACTATACCAAATTTCAAGTTTGTATGTCATCTAGAAGTTTTGCAACCCCCAAATGGAATATGGGGGTTGATTTAATAATTTTTTTAAATTTTTCTTTAGGAGAGTCCTAAATTCCATCGCTATACTAAATTTCAAGTTTGTATGTCATCTAGAACTTTTACAACCCCCAAATGGAATATGGGGGTTGATTTAATAATTTTTTTAAAATTTTTATTTAGGAGAGTCCTAAATTCCATCGCTATACCAAATTTCAAGTTTGTATGTCATCTAGAAGTTTTACAACCCCCAAATGGAATATGGGGGTTGATTTAATAATTTTTTTAAATTTTTCTTTAGGAGAGTCCTAAATTCCATCGCTATACCAAATTTCAAGTTTGTATGTGATCTAGAAGTTTTACAACCCCCAAATGGAATATGGGGGTTGATTTAATAATTTTTTTTAATTTTTATTTAGGAGAGTCCTAAATTCCATCGCTATACCAAATTTCAAGTTTGTATGTCATCTAGAAGTTTTACAACCCCCAAATGGAAAATGGGGGTTGATTTAATAATTTTTTTAAATTTTTCTTTAGGAGAGTCCTAAATTCCATCGCTATACCAAATTTCAAGTTTGTATGTGATCTAGAAGTTTTGCAACCCCCAAATGGAATATGGGGGTTGATTTAATAATTTTTTTAAATTTTTCTTTAGGAGAGTCCTAAATTCCATCGCTATACTAAATTTCAAGTTTGTATGTCATCTAGAAGTTTTGCAACCCCCAAATGGAATATGGGGGTTGATTTAATAATTTTTTTAAAATTTTTCTTTAGGAGAGTCCTAAATTCCATCGCTATACCAAATTTCAAGTTTGTATGTCATCTAGAAGTTTTACAACGCTAAAAGGGGATGCGGGGTTGACATAATAACATTTTTTTTAATTTTTATTTACTAGAATCCTAAACCCTATAAATATACCAAATTTCAAGTTTGTGTGTGATCTAGAAGTATTACAACCCCCAAATAAAGTGAGGGGGTTGACTTAATAAAATTTTTTATGTTTTTCTTTACGAGAGTCTTAAACCCTATCACTATACCAAATTTCAAGTTTGTATGTCATCTAGAAGTTTTGCAACTCCCAAATGGAATATGGGGGTTGATTTAATAATTTTTTTAAATTTTTCTTTAGGAGAGTCCTAAATTCCATCGCTATACTAAATTTCAAGTTTGTATGTCATCTAGAACTTTTACAACCCCCAAATGGAAGATGGGGGTTGATTTAATAATTTTTTTAAAATTTTTATTTAGGTGTCCTAAATTCCATCGCTATACCAAATTTCAAGTTTGTATGTCATCTAGAAGTTTTGCAACCCCAGAACGGGGTGCAGGGGTTGACATCATAACATTTTTTTTATATTTTTCTTTATAATAATCTTAAATCCTATAATTACACCAAATTTCAAGTTTCTAAGTCATCTAGAAGTTTTACAACTCCTAACAGGGGGTGCGAGGGTTGACATAAATATATTTTTTTATTTTCCTACTTACAAGAATCCCAATTCCTATAATTGTGCCAAATCTCAAGTTTGTATGTCATCTAACAAATTAGAAGTTGTAAAAGTTATTTAATTTCAATATTTTAATGCATAAGAAGTCCCGTTTGAAATGATGTCACTGTCTGCCTCACAAACATATGAGTTTTAAAAATTTTAAAATATAATATGGGATAAGATTAAACAGCCAGATTTATTACTAGCTAACAGCATCAGTGATTGATTAAATACTGAATGATAATATAATAATGGTTACGTTTGTTTCACTTAAATCAATAGAGCTTTGAATTAAATCTTATTAAATCTTACGATTTTATTAAAATTATCGCCCATTTGTAGGAGCAATTAAAACCGGTTTAAACGAAATTTACATGACGCATAAATGAAACGTATTAAAAGTGTTTCTTAAATAGCTTTAACAAAATATAATATGTACGAATTTTTGTCACCTTAAATGACGCAATCTTTACTAAGAAATACAATGCATAAAGTGAAGTCCCGTTGAAATGACGTCACTGTCTAGCCACAAAGGAATCAGTGTTACCAACACAATTCTTGTTAAATATGCGGACGCAGGGTAAACCTATGCCATAAATTTGTATACAAATGTATACAAATCCCGCGCTATTAGCGCTGCGTGTGGCAAACGCTCGAACTACGATTTTATACACGAATCAGGAATGGGTGTCAAACTGCGCACAGCTAATTTTTACATTTTCGCCATCTAGACACTTTAAGCTTCATATGGTGCAATTTTGAGGCACTAGTCACCCAGCGTCCGTATATCCGGACGCCGAGTGACTTCGGACGCTGCTTGAACCTAAGATTTTACATGGGGGGACGCATAGTGGTGCCCTATAGATATATATATATATATATATATATATATATATATATATATATATATATATATATATATATATATATATAGATATATATATATATATATTGATGCCTGTTAAGCTGTCACCTCCGCCATACAGAGGAGACGACCTGACTTCCGGGTATTCCCGTGAATATATTGCTAAAAATTTGTTATATTTGTGATGAGGGGAACCTCTAGAATCCAAATCTCAAGAAAGGGGAAATTATTTCCCTTGTTTTATTTTGTCATATATAGAGTTTACAGAAGATACGAACCGACCTCCAAATTGTATATACAAGCAGAAACTGGTAGTTCGCTGTTACCTCCAGCAACGCTGCCAAGTGTTCGGAGGTCAGAAGGTACCATCGTTATGCGCAGTTATATATATAGAGCGTTGACACCACATTCCATAGATGTACATTTCATAAAAAGGGTCTCTTGTGGTCTCCAGATGTTGAAATCGGGCGGTTTAAATTGCTCGCCGAAGGCATTTTAGTGGCAAAATAACAAATGAAAACAAGCAAGCATTCTCGATTTACTTATTTTTTATTTTCTGTGTTATAGTAAATTGGCGTTTTTGTATTTCTTATGAATTATTATTAAAAACTTATTTAAAAGCCGTTTCAACATTTATTAAAGCGTCTTTCTGAGTAGCACTGACTAGTTTAATAAGGCTTCTCTAATTATAATCATTGCTTTCTCGTTTACTTCATAAAGTTAATATTTTATAAAGTTTCTTGTAATCTCGAGAATCACTGTTTAATTTGAATATACTTTTATCTAGATTCTATTTTGATTGAAATATACTCAGACACTCTTATAATTTTTACTAAACTCGAAGAGAGTGTAATACAAAGAAATTAAATAATGTGTTTTTTACTACAAATGTTTGATATTTCCGACGTCACACACTTATCATGTTGGACCATTGGATTTCCTGTGATTTAATTAACAAAGGGAGTTATCAACTTTATTAACATTAAACCAATCGAAACACAACAAATTAATCGACATTTTTAAAAATTTTCTTTTAAGGCATTTTTTCCAACAGCTTCCGTTGGCTATGATATACACCTCTTTATTATTTGATCTAACGAATTATAGAATATGTATTAGGATGGAACGAAATAGAGGTCAAAAAATATTTTTTCCATTTTTTTTATCATGGCAGAGTGATTAAAAGTTGTCTTGTTTGGTGCCTATTAACATGTAGAACCCCCAGCTCAGTAAAACAATTTCTTGAGGGTCCGCAAGCACTTTGAATTTGATCATTTTTCTCAATTATTAATCAGTTTTTCCCTACTAACTTCAGATTTTTTTTCCATTTTTTATCATGGCCGAGTGATTAAAACTTGCATTTTGTAGTGCTTAATATCGTGTAAAAACTCCAGATCAGTAAAAAATTTCTTGTGGGTCCGAAAGAACTATGAATTTTATAATTCTTTTCAATTATAATTCAGTTTTATGTACCCTATATCTACCAACCTGCAGAAGGTATATTTTACACTTATTAATAGGAGCTTTGAGCACTTATACAGGTGGTAAAAACAAACAATAAAGATCTTAATTGAAAAGAAATGCAGTTCTATAAAACAAAAAGAAAACATTGTTATATTGGGATAGGTAATTTATATATATTATTACTTATGAGTCTTATGACTATAAGGTTGTCATACATTAAAATATTTTCTTGACTCAAACAACGGCATGGACTTGCGAGATTCTATTTTAGTCATAATATAACCATCTCTGTTGCTGCTGCCACAAACTGCAGACGATGCCTCTTGACAATCTTAACCGTTCTTTCAACCGCTTGAGTGTGGCAGTGGAAATCGTGGAAAATCAACGGAAAGTTCATTTGAAGAGATCCAGCCTTTACTATGAGACCTTTTAGTTCATCTTCCTTTATATGTTTAGTAAATGGAGGCTCTGTGACTTTTTGAGCTTGCCATGAAATGAAATCAATGTAATTCTCAGCATAGAAATTGATTTTAGGAATTTGGGATTTCTTGACGCCACCACCATTGTGGACTAATGTTCTTGCCTTTAGGACTAGTCGTAAACCCAACTCACGAATATGTCTCCTCTCATCGATTAGAAGCCCGAGAAGTAGATTTTGTGGGGAGGCAAAGCAGACATTTGTTTGGAATTCAGGATCGACACCATTATAGATCTAATTTTGTCCTCCAAAGCCGCGAATGTAATTAACTCTGGAATTTTTGTCGATGCTAAACTGTCTGATCACGAGACAGTAGACTGCACCCTGCTCATGGATGGTCGAAGGCCGGCACAATTCATAAAACATACCGCTGTTTCAAAAACTTGAATTATAATCTATTTCATGATGATCTTATGTCAATCAATTGGGATGAAATTTATACTTATACGGATATTGATAGTAAAGTCGACTTTCTTACCAATAAGCTAGCCCCGCTCTTTGCTGCCCATCCACCCATTAAACACTCACGAATATCTAAACCACCAGCACCCTGGCTTAATGATAATATACGGTTCTTAATGGAAATGCGCGATTATGCACACAAAATTTATAAGCAAACCAAATCACAGACAGATCGTCAGCAATATGCACAACTAAGAAACCTTGTTACAAATACATGTCGTAGGGCTAAAAAGACGTACTTTACTAACCTATCGGAAACCAATCAAGCTAACCTTATCTGGAAAAGTATCAAACACAATATTATAGAAAATAAAAAGAAATCTTCAAATTTACCGGAATATTTGACAAACGTAAATGACATAAATACTTTTTTTCTTAACTCCTAAGCTATTACAATAGTAATATGAAAACAAACCATGTACTGTTCTTTCGCCCTGTGCCCGAAGAAGAGATTTGGAGTAGTAGCAAAAGAATAAAATCAAATGCCGCGGGTCACGACGGAATAACTCTTTTTATGATAAACCTGTGCCTACCCTTTCTTTTCCCTGTTGTGACTCATGTAATTATTGTATTATCCATTCAGTATATCCCACTACCTGGCAGAAAGCAAATGTTATCCCTTTAAATAAGATTCCTAATCCCTTAGAATTCAAAGATCTCCGGTCCATCTCCATCCTCCCGGTTCTTTCCAAAGTTTTAGAAATGATCATTGATAAGCAACTAAAAGAATTCTTAGAACGAAATGATATACTGCCTGAGACACAATCAGGGTTTAGGCGGGGCTACAGCTGCAGGAGCGCATTACTTAAAGTAACCGATGATATAATAACTGCTCTTGACAAAAAACTTGCCACTGTTCTAGTACTGTTAGACTTCTCAAAGGCTTTTGACACTGTAGACCATCAGTTACTTTTATCTACTTTACATTTTTGTGGACTCTCAATTGAGGCGGTAAATTTTTTTAAAAACTTTCTAACAAACCGACAGCAAGCTGTAGTATATAAGAATAATACTTCAGAATATCTAACCTTAAAATCTGGTGTACCCCAAGGCTCCATTGTCAGCCCTACCTTATTTGCTATCTATATATCGAATTTCCGTGAACAGCTCCAGTTCGTAGACTCCCACTTTTACGCTGATGACACACAACTGTATTCATCATTTCCCTGGACTTCGGTAACTCAAGCTTGTCAAAAAATTAATGCTGATTTACAAGCAATTTCTAATTTATCTAGAGCACATAAACTGAAACTTAATCCTACTAAATCTCAAGCAATACTAATAAGTAGTTCTTATGTGTACGACTCTTTAGTGGCAGAGGTCAATATTAAGATCGGAGGCGTAAAAGTGGAAGTCTACAAAAAGGTAAGGAACTTAGGTCTAACTATAGATAAAGATTTACGATTTAAATCGCATGTCTGTAATGTTCTTAAAAAAGGATACTTAAATCTTCGTATCATATATCAGAATCGAGAGTATCTCGACACGCATATCAAAAAAATGCTTTGTGAGGCGCTGGTTCTTTCTGATCTTAACTACTGTGATGTAGTTTATGGGCCATGTATAGAGCAAGAGGTTGCAAATAAAATACAGCGACTACACAATGCCTGCCTCCGACTAATTTATGGCATACCTAGGGCAGTTCATCGTATAACAGACAAATTAGCACCATCAAAATGGCTTAACATGTCAAACAGACGTCACCTACACGCGACAACTTTCTTTCATAAAATATTACAACACAGCAAACCTGAATACCTGACTAATAAAATAAGCTTTCGTACAGACGTACATCACATAAACTTAAGATACAGAGGTTTACTTACGATTCCACCACATAAAACACACACGTTTAAGAGATCTTTCTCATATACCTGCGCTTCATATCTTAATCAGATTCCAAGCTCATTTAAAGCTCTTCCTATCTCAAAGTTCAAAAAAACATTGTCATTAGATTTGTTTAGAAAACAACAAACTTAAATTAATCATGTTCCTGTGTATGTTCTACGAAGCTCCTGCTGCCAGCTCCACCAAGGATAATGTTAACATAACTCTACCTATATTATCCTGTTTAAATATGTTTTATTATACGTTGCCTAATTATTTTGCCGCATATTATATTAAATCATTGTTTTTATTTAAATTAAGGGTTAAGTGGCAGAGCAGCATCACCCAGTTAGGTGATGCTAGACTTCGCCTTAATGTAATGTAATGAATGTAATTTTTTTTCTCTGCTTATTAAAATAAAGGCATTTATTATTATTATTATTATTATTTAGGAGCCCATGCGGAAAGTAGCGGGAAAACTTTACAAGTCTCCAAGTACTGAGCGCCGTAAGTGCAAGATGGATGAAGTTTCACATGGGACCAAACTGGAGCGTAGACTTTCATTACGTATTCAGATAGTATTTTCAAGTTATCAGAAGGGTTCTCGCTGCTGACGTACAGGCGTAAAATGCGATTAGCTGCCATCTTGCATGTGATGGCTTCCCTGGGTTTTTCTTCGCTAGATCTTCTGAATACTCTCCTCGTGGCGTGGCAAACTTCTAGCAAATATTTTTGGTCAGTACTCAAATCTTGACTGACTTCTAAATAGGGAAGGTTACCTTCGATTGGTGAAAAACTTGCAATGTCAAGCTTTTCGCACCCATCTAGTTTCTTGCCAATTTCGCCTGAGTAGGTTCTAGGCCCAGTAGTCTTTCTATCTAGAAACTGGTACAGACGGCGTAAGGGAAGTCCATTGGAATGAAAAATACAAAACATCCATTGCAATCACCTTTTCAGTCCTTTTTCAAGTAGAGAAATCACACCTCCCTTGGTCCTAGTGCTGGTAACAGTCCTTTCTGCTAGCATAATAAAGTGCACGGATCGCTCTGTGACCTGCTGTCGAAACAACTTAATCTCTGTGTCCTGTTCTCTCTCTTCCAATCTTCATCCTGTCGATAACCTTTTCTCTGTCTGTCTGGGAGATTACACCAACGTCTTGCAGCTCTGTCTGATACTCCTGTTCGATCACAGATGGATGCCAATGTTGGAAGTTTTACCCTATGTGAGATTGATGGCCTTCCTCAAAATCCGATTAAGATTCACTGCCGGATCTTTCCATGATATTTTCGTTTACCCCTTGATCTCCATCTCTATTTGATTTCGCATCTTAAAACAACACTTTTCGTTACGTCAACTCCTTCCTCCCACTCCTCCCAACTCTCTCTGTACTCCGAAACACAAATTAAGGTTTTAACACAAAAGTAAATTGTGAGAAAATTACAGGAAATAGTTCGTGAAGGCAGATACGGAAAAAATGGATTTTTAATAAGAAAGAAAAAATTCGGCAAAATCGTAAAAATTAGGGCTTTTGCGGACCCTCCAAAACTATTCTGACTACAGCCAGCAATGTCACCAATATCGCAATAAAACCAAGGTTAGTCTTGGACCAATCTTGAATGTTAATGTAGTACCAAGGCTGGTAATTGAGAAACAAAACAACTAGTACACAATCCTTTACCTCTAATGAATGTTAGTTCAAACAAGCAAAGAAGTCAACCATTATTGTTTCGCTTAGCAACCACTAATCCATTTTTATAATAAACTACATTTACAAAAATTAACAACATAAGTGCCTAGATTTATAAAAATGTAACCTATTTATTAACTCCTCAACTGTACGTACACTCAAATAAAAAGATCGGTAAAATCAACGTAAACAATATATATATCAGGATATATATGTATGTTAAGAAATCATGTAATTTGACTTTTAATATCCATATTTCATGTGCTAGATGACGCCATACAACTAGATGGCGAAAATTCCACAAATGAAATTAAGGATAATTAATAAATTCACTTGTTTCTTTCTTACCACATACCCAAAAGTGAAAGCTATTTCATCGATTTTCTTTTCAAACAATTAACTTATATTGGTCAAGATACCCCACTTCCTTCACAGAAACCAACCTTTTTGTTTTTAAAATTATTATTAAAACATTTACATTATGTTTGTGGAATTGATTATTTCAACTTTATCTGTTGATAATTATTATAAAAATGCATTTTGTTATGAGTTTTGGCAACCAAATTATATTTGAAGCATATTTTAGGATTAATTTTGTGTATATAAAGGGAGATTCGCGTGTATTTGATTAAATAAATAAATAAAAATGTAAACATAGTTACAATGTCAGCTAAAACTTCATGAACCGGATTTGGTGAAATTTGTACACTACATACCAAATGTTACATTATTCTGTTTATAAAATTATTTTTTTTTAATTTATTAATTGTTGTACTGTAAGAAAATCTTAAAGTTAAATCTTTCTTTGTAGGTGCGAGAATGAATATTTCATATGCCATATGACAATTCTGAAAATTATCAAATAGTAATAACCCAAAAAATCCTAAATGATCATATTGTAAAAAAATAAACTCTTTTTTATACATAATTACGGCTAAAAAGTATTTTCTATTTAATCTCTTCGTATTTCAAAGAAAGTCATTTTCAACTCAAAATCTTTTAAATGGAATAGAAATTATTACTTTATTGTTTTAAACCATCATCAACTATTTGAAAATGACGTACAATTCAAGCGATCCCTTAAAAATATTAGTTTAAATGCAGCTACTATTCCCAAAAAAGTATGTTTAAATTTATGTAGCGTGAAATGGTCCAAACCACGCCAGATGTATGAGTTTCGATGGAATTCTATATACCTGAATGGTTAAGGTCTTGTATACGACGTTGCCAAACTGTGGAGCCTGCAACGTACCGTACATGGTACAAAAAACTACATATACAGGCGGAGGTGACATCGTATTGGCAATTATACAACTAAGAGCGACGGCAACGCCAGCGATCTACAGCTGAACTAAAAATTAATCTTGTGAGTATAAGTATGACGTTATCACCTCCAGACAAAAATTTGAATTTAGGCTTCTAACACCATCTATATGCTTATACAGTAGAAAAAAGGGCAAAACGTTGTCACCTCCGAAAACGGAGGTCACAACGTTATATATGAGGTGACAACGTACGCTGGGTATCTACTTTGGAGGTGACAAGGTACCCTTTATCAATATATATATATATATATATATATATATATATATATATATATATATATATATATATATATATATATACATGCAGAAAGCACTGATACGCCTCCGAATATATGTCTGTTCATAGCGATCGCCTCCGATTTTGGAGGCGAAGTGGAAAAAACGGAGGCGAAAACGAATCCCCGTGTATATGTAGTTTAAAATGTTGGAAATCATTTATTATGCCGTTTCCCAAATTTTAGGTCGGAGTCGAAAAATACCTATTCACCCAGTCATAGATACATTTTAGTACATCGTGTTATACTCTAGGCGGCGCCTTCGCTATATACGAGATACGTCTTAACTTAAGTTACAGCATTATACACCTCCCTACATTTAACATGCATTTTTTGTTCATATTAGCGGCAACACAGCGTAGAGGCGAAACCTACCTATGTGCATCTTCAAGAAGTTGTTCTATTGTATACACTTGACCATGGGCTTTCAAATTTATTAAAAAATAGATTTTTCATAAGATCAACAAATTAAAATGAAACTAAAATTTTGTTACTAAAAGCTTTACAATTGGTTACTTGCATTATGTATGATTTGGGTAATTTATGTAAATATTAAAACATAGTTTTACACATAAAATTTATAATCATATTTCAAAAACACCTGTTTAAATTTCTGAGGAATGTAGACCGACCAAAAGCTTGTTTCAAAAATTAGCAAAATTCTTAATTGTTATGTAATGACCCTGTTTATTCGTATATACATTAACGGTATACATTATTAAAATCTAATTATAGCTCTAATAAATACACAAATTCTCTGCAATTATCTCAATTGACTGCCTATTTACGTATTTACTTATAAAAAAAATTATATGATATTATTTTTTATTTCTTCCTTGGCACTTTAAACGTATTTTAAAAATAATCAAAATACTTTTGCAATGCAAATGCCCTCGCACGTCCTGCTCGTGTTTGTTTATTATAGTATAGGAATGAATTTAGGAAATCATTTTAAATACTTCATTGTCAAAAAAGTTTTGTTCCTTATGAAATAAAGTTTAATATTTATGTCTATTAAAATTGTAAGCGTAATTAGGCTATATTAGACGTTTTCTTCTGCATTTTATGATTAAATCCAAACAATCATAAACATTTTAGCACTATTTGAGAATGCTTTGTCACAAATTGTTTGTTGTATTTATAGCAATAGTTTGTAAAGTGATATTGTCGAAACTAGAGAGGCGCAGTATTTTACGATGACTTCATAATTTTAAGAAGAACAAAAACTCAGCAGTCGTATCACCTTATTATTGCTGGCCATCGCCGAATCAACGATTGTTGTATATAATAAAATGCTATTATGTGAAGAATTTAACTTTCTACGTCTTTTTAATCTCAACGGTTTCTTTTGGTTCTCTTTGTGTTGAAACCTTTGATTTTGTAGCCATTCCTGAGAATCGAAAATAAATATTAAAACCACGTTAAACAAAAAAATATTTATAGAAGCGGGTTACTCATTAAATAACCATAATTATCATAATTATATTATTTTATAACGATAAAAAGTGCCATTCTTTGGGGCATACTGTCTTAATAAAACGCTGTTACATAAACCATTATCACTTCCAAAGATTAAGAATGAATGTTTTTACTGACAAACCTTTAATTTGTAAATAACCCACATTATATGTAAGCAAGAATAACAAAATTTCGTTGTGAAAAAATTAAGCTATTATAGAAATTTAATGGTATCTTTCAATTAAAACTACAATGAATAAATAAAGTAACACAATATTTACTATTTAAGATGTTATTAATTATTTGGTTTAACTCAATTCTTCTACTTACATACATATGGTATACGCATCATTCCTTATGGACTCTTATGAGAAGACGACGTCATTGGAGGCATACACAACTGATAATTACATACAATATATACTAATAGGAGTTGACAGAGTACGATAAGTATTTATTTAAGTATACATGTCTCCGAGCATTTAACTTGCGTTTTTTGTTCATATTAATCAATTAATCATATTAGCAGAAACAATGTATGAAGGCTGATCATACTAAAACGTTTCTTTAATAATTTATTGTATAATATCCAGGCACAGATTTACCATATTCGAGGCCCCCATCGTATTGTCCATAATAACATTTTAATTGTGAGAAATGGTTTTAGGGAATAATTACATTTTTGACTAAAGATTTCATATTTATATTCGAAATTTAACATTTTTAATAAAAAGCAACTTGAGAAAAAAGTGAAATATTTATTATTAAAAACGTTAATAATTGGAATAACACGTTTTGCTCATTACATAAACATATAACCATCTTCTCCATTGTAATTTAGTAAATCTACTTTGGTACAATAACAACTCGAAAAAATTCTTGTATATCAGTTGCACTTGCAAGAGATTCAGATAATTTATAATCAATGAAATTATAATAATGTTGAAAATTATTTCACGAATGACTCTAGAGGTACTAAAACTTTAAGTATTATATATTTAAAAAAACTAAAACAAAACTTATAAATAACAAAAAAGTCTGAGTCTGAGTAGAAAATTGTGCTAAATAAATGTTGAAAGAAAGTATAAAATTTAATTTCAGGATTTTGTAGAATATCCTTTTTGTTTAATTACTTCTAACGTTTTTTTATATTTAAAACTAATTTAGGTTTTCTCCGGCTGTGATTTTATTCCATTCTTCATCCAATACTTCTTTTATAGCAGCTTAGAATGTTATGTAGTGTTATCGAATTCGTCTCTCCAATAACTCTCAAAGTTTCCCAATGGACTTTCGAGCTAGGGGATCTCTAGGGAATTCTAGGTAATGTCATTATTGACCTACTTTGTTTAAAAAAGGATCCACTAATAACTGATAACTGAAGAATTAAAAAATCAACTTCATGAACATGAAACATGAATGGAACATGAGGAAACATGATGGTCAATGATGATCATCAGTTACATTTTCAGAAGGATGGGGCTCTAAAAGATGGTATCTCAATAACAAGATCAGTTTTTAAAATAATATACTTGAGTTGTCTGTAAGTAAATGACTGAACTGCCACAATTTGGCACCAGTCTGTATGTGAAACGTGTGAGACGTTTGTATGTGAAATAATTTAAATCATATTGAAAATGGGTTGTTAAAAGACTTATCTCTGTATCTCAGCAATCCATGGGCCGATTTCAATTATTTTGCTCCAAAGATTCCTTTTTCCGTGGGGTCTCTCACTCTCGGCAATAGGTGTACAGTTTCTCGGGAATAAATTGCTATGAGTCGGAAATAATGAGCAATATTGGGCAATATGGGAAATAAGCGGGAATACAAAGGAATAAGAGGCAATAAACAGAAATAAACGGGAATACGCAGGAATAAGCGACAATAAATAGAAAATACGCGGCAATAAATGGGGAATACGTGGCAATACTGAGAAATAAATTCGGCAATAGGAATAACACGCTCCATTCTTCTCGATTTCCATTACGCGTTTTATCTCAAACGCGTTTAAAAATCTAGGTGGTCTTCTGAAGAAGTGAGTATATGTTGTAGTGTGCGCGGAAAAATAATGACGGCAAGTAATTGTTTTTTGTTTGAACATTGAAAATCATTCACCGTTTCTAAGAATCGTGATATGACACTTACCCTTAAAAGGCTAATTGAATAAAGGATTTCTTTATACTATACAGTGTGTAAATAAAGTATGGAATAAAATTCATATTTTCTGTATTACCACGTGAATTTTATTTTCTTTCCTGCGAATTTTATGGACATCAATTTTAATTTTTTAGTTTGCTACTGTATCACGGCCGATGATTTTAAATGGAACCCCCTTATTTTCTTGCTAGAAATGAAAAGTATATATTTTTTTGAGTTCAGCAATACCCCATATGTGGTATTTAAAATTAGTATTTTTTGAAATTTGGACGACCAAATGTGATAACTTTCACGAAAATAATAATTAATCTTTCAACTCTTATTATTATTTTCATGTCAAAGTTTATGAAAAACATTTAGCAAATCGGTCTTGTAGAACTCGTATAGGAGAACTATGGCGGCATGCAAGGGTTTGTCTATACATCAGAACAATACGAATATTAAACACTCAATGATGGCTATGGCTAGACTGTAAGGACTGCAGTCGATTTAAAACACAAGACTGTTTTTTGTTCCAGTTCGTTTGAGAGTTCTACTGGGCCGATTTACGTGATTCTTATTTTACAGTGAAGCTTCCACTGTGTGCATTAGTATTTTTTATATTTTTTAATTTTTAAATCCAAAAATTAAAAAAATTATTTCGAGAAAAGCCATCCACTTGCAGCGCCCTCTTGTTAGTTCCCAGCGTGTAAACCTTTGGAATTGCGCTTAATAGACAAACCATTTCTATCACTAGCATCTAGGTGTTGAAGTCGCCTATATGCGCTGTAGCTGTTTCTAGCAGTTGTAATTTTATATTTTAGTGGTTATAATAGTAAACAATAATCAATTCAAAATAGATAAAATAGTACTAAGATTACCACATGAATGATAAGAGAATAAGAATAATTATTTTCTGAAATTGTGAAGTTATAGAAAATTTAAAACGACAATATTTAGTTTTTAGGTTAGATCACTACGAACATAACTATAAAAACTGCAATAAACGTATGTATAAAATAGTATTTGCAACAAAATGCTATAAACATCTACTTGTTTATTAATAATTCTTGTAACTAAACAATTTTGGTTTGAAGTAACAGTTTCAACTTGCATAAAAATGTACAGTAACGAAATATTTGACTGCCAATTTCAAACACATATTTTTCATCAGTCATGTTTTTGAAATACTAATAAACGTGTTCAAGAAATTTGTTAAACAAGATCTCTAGATTCTCATAATTTCTGTATTTAAACGCGGGCAGTATTTAAAAGTGCTACAATAAATTAATTACAAATGCTAGGAATAGCTAGGGCATGTCGGTGGCTGCAGCCCTTGCAGTCTAGTCTTTCATCATCCATCATCGAGTGTTTAATATTCGAATTGATCTGATGTATAGACAAACCCTTGCATGCCGCCATAGCTCTCCTTTACGAGTTCTCCGACCGCTTGACCACTTTGATATTCTATTTTCTTTAGATTTTTATACCATGAATTTAAAATACTTTATACCTATTTAAAACACAAGGCTTATTTTTGTTACGCTTCGTTTGAGAGTTATACTGGGCCGATCTGCGCAATTCCAAGTTAAAAGTTTTATGATGTAGATTTGCCAGGTATTTTTAGTTTTGCGAGTTTTTAATTATTTATATTTTTAAAAGAGTTATTTGTAACCGATGCATTTCTATACGCTCGAGACAGATTGTTCACTTACACCGAAATCAAGCAAATCTCTTGAAGTAATTTCAGTTTCATCAGAATCAGAATTTTTTTAATCAGAAAAATCAGACTTAGAGGAAGGAAACATGCAAGAAAAAAAATGAAAGATAAAGCTGAAATTAGAAAAATATTATGTAATGTTTTACGACACCCGATGGTACATTGGACGAATTTTGGATATTGATAAAGAAAAATTCTTGAAAGAAGATTTGGAAAACTTCATACAGCCCAAGGAAAACGACATTCAGAAAGTAGATTCGGAATTTATATTTTATAGTCCTGTAAATTTTACTGGAGTTCTGGAATTCTTTTTGAATTTTATTTACTGCCGTGCATTGGGATTCTCACTTTTCAAATAAATTTTTGTTGTTTATCTCAATGTGTCTTTTTTTGTATTTCTTAGAGTCGATCTATCTGATATATATGTTCTTCGTTTCACGTATTCGGTTCACAGTTACTTTAACAGCACTTAAAAATGTGATGTACATATATTATGATTGAATAAAAAACTACTTTTTTACAGATCATTTTTTATTTGTGAGGAATTTTGTTTACATTTTTCTTAGTGGAGCTACGACCTTTTGTAAAATTATAAAAAAAAACCAATAATAAACACCTTTCATTCAAATACACCTACTGCTAAAATCATGCATGGAATACGTAAATAAACACGGCAATAGGAAAATTAATGCAGTAATACAGAAATAAATACGGCAATACGGAAATAAATACGGCAATACGGAAATCGAGACGGGAATACAGCAATACAGACAAGAATAAAGGAATAAAAACGGCAATACGGGAATAACAAGTGAGAATACGGGAATAAAGACAGTTATTGCCGTAAAGCGGCAATAGGTGTACATAATTTCTGGGAGTGAGAGACCCCTCGCCTTTTTCATTCCCTTTAAAATGATCTGTCGCAATGGGGGGGGGTCAAAAAGTTGGTGGAGTGGGGATAAGTGGACTGCTCACACCCTGTGTGAGATGCAAAATTTTGACAATTCTGTATTTAAATGTCTCCATCGATAAATAAATTGACGTGTTTTTGCTGAAATCGATATTTTGTTTAATTTAGGAGATTGTCACGTGGGGTTTTCGTGACTGGAGGACGTAGTCAGAGGTAGAGAGAAATTAAACACAAGTTGTAAAAAACAACTATATACTAAAGACACTAAAGACGGTACAAAAGGTTAACACACATGTTGACATATTGATACATATTGTGAGGACGTATATGTCCTCCAAAACAAGTACAATCAAGGGGAGGTCGGAACCAACCCTGTTCTAGCACTAAATCTACTAACTAAGCGTAGGAGCTAGACTCCTAGTAATTTATAAAGCTAGGGATTTTTTTTTGTTTGTCGGATGGTAACAACTTTTACTAAATCTACAAAAGTCAAACAGAGATATGACAATTTAAATTCAAATGTTTTGTTGTTACCAACATGAAAACAAAAAAAGTCCGTATTGCACTCATGTCATCTAAAGAACAAGTTAATTTTATTTAAGAAATTTCTGCAGAATTCGGCACAAAAGAATTCGCGGATCACGCGCCCAGAAACTACGTTGCAAATACTCGTTATTTGTTGTGTTGCAACACACTCGTACGCAAACATTGACTATTACAAACAAATACTATGAATAGAACGCCGGACCCGATTGCAAAGTATACGATACAACGAGCGGGCGCTATAGACTATAACGCTCGTTTATAATGCCCTGGTTGTTATACAGTTGTTTATATAGTTCGTATCACAGGTATAAACAAAGAATAATATGTAAGTGAAACATAAAAGATTTTTATTTTCAAAACAACTCGACATTGGAAATTTACCCGACTTAGTCTAAAAATCTCATAAGGTGTATTTGAGGATAGCCCTAATTAGGAAAGCCCGATCAAGTTCCTATGAGTACTCGATTACGTCAGCCCCAATTTATTTCAAGGATAAGTTACATAGGGAAGCTTGATTAAGACCTCATGAAGACCCAATCGGGATAGCTACAGTTTTTTTCTGGATTAAACTACATAGGGGAACCACTTAAGATCGTTGTGAATTTCAAAAGGGGCAATCTGAGCTAATTTTACAATTAAATAACTTAAGAAAGCCCGATGAGGCCCCCACGAAGGCCCCAAAGAGACAACCTCAGTCCTCGTAAGGTCCGGATAAGATGTCCTAATACGGTTCTTATAAAAGGAAATTGCGTTACTTGGTTTCACAATGTTCTAACAACAAATACGATTGTTTTATTATAACAAAGGTTAAATAATTTGCACTGTCTCCGATATGAGTTACATTTTGTCCTATCTCACATCCAAAAATACTGCAAAACACGAACGAATTCAATTTTTCATATATAATTTAACAAGTCGTCTAATTTTTTCCGATAAAATTTGTCATTTCAGAAATGAGAATGAGTATTTTTTGCAACTAAAACTACACGATTCGACGAAGGAGACGACTGTAATTTTATAAAAGCAAAGCTACGAATGTCTTAAATGACAAATTTTGCAAAAAAAAAAATTAGATCACGATTTGAATTCGGCTTGACAATCCATCGAGCAAATTTGACATTTCATTTTGACATACATTTTTTCACTGAGAGAAAACCACTACTGGTTTTTTCACTATAAACTAATTTCATTTGTCCTAATTTAAAAAATTCTGTAATTTAATTGGTTAAAAATTTTCGAGTTGGATTGTCAAAATAATCTTGACTATGGCGCAAATGTTTCCTCTATCATTCTAATATTTTCATTAATAATATAACAAGTGGTCTAATTTTTTCCGACAAAATTTGTCATTTCAGATATGAGTAGCTTTCGCAACGAAAACTACACGAGTCGACGCAGGAGACGAGTGTAATTTTCCAAAAGCAAAAGCTACGAATGTCTTAAACGATAAATTTTGCAAGAAAAAATTAGACCACGAGTTGAATTCGGCTTGAGCAAATTTTTATTTAGCGTGTGTAGTTAATATTAATTTAATTAAATTTGACATAAATTTTTTCACTAAGAAAAAAACCACTAGTGGTTTTTTCACTATAAAACTAATTTCATTAGTCCCAATTTGAAAAATTCTGTAATTTGATTGGTTAAAAATTTTCGAGTTGGATTGTCAAGGTATAATTGATTTCTGATCGTTGCAATATTTCCAAAGCATAGCTATGTTTTGCAGAAACGGAAGTTCTATTTTCTTTACTCTTCTACAAATGTAATCCGTAACAAAAGGTTTCTAACATTCTAATATTTTCAAGGTATAATTGATTTCTGATCGTTCCAATGTTTCCAAGGCTTAGCTATTTTTGCAGTAACCAAAGGTATCATTCGATTCATATATATTTCTTTTCTTTATAACACTCCCGAATATTTTTACTGTAAAATAATTAGGGGAGATAGTATTAGGGTTTGAAATAAAATGCACATAAAACTGTATCGTGCGTGAAGCGATTTTACACCTTGTATGCTGCACTTGCTAAATTAAATATTTTAAATTAATGGAAAATTAGTCCTTTATGCTTAAAGTAGTCATTTTTGAAGAATAAATAAATGTACTTCCCTAACTGAATAAATAAAAAGTTAACTTCTAACAATTAAATTAATTAAATTAAGTCTTTTAACCAATTCATTTAACTCTAAATACATGAAAGTACGTGATAAAATGATATAATATTACACGCCAACGATACAAATATAATCAACCGTCCTTCTAAAATATGGCATATCTCTATTAAATTAAATATTATCATTAGTAAGCAGACGACTTATAGACAACAATGCAAATAATACTATTTATAACAGAGGTACTCAGCGAAGCTGTTAAACAACAAGGACAGAAGAACCGTGCGTGTTTAGTAATATGGTTATAATATCTAAGAGATACAAATAATACATTTTCGACTCCGAAATAATAGCAACGCCGCTGGAGGCGAACGCAACTGGTTGTCATATATAAAATATACAAATAGGAGTTAAAAGCGCATGTTAAAGATTCAGAGGCGAAATGGTACGGTAATTTGTTCACTCTAAGTATAAAGAATTTACAAAAACAAAATTCCCCTCTCGGCGTGCTCATCATCAACAAAGCTGTATAAAGCAATGGCAATAACTAGTTTGTCCGTATCTGTATATTTAAGGCCGGAGTCGCGGGCGCCTTATAGGCTGTCGGAGTTGAAAAAGATAGATAAGCACGTATATATATATATATATATATATATATATATATATATATATATATATATATATATATATATATATATATATTATCCCATTATTATCCCTTTGTTATATATATATATATATATATATATATATATATATATATATATATATATATATATATATATATATATATATCATAACAAAAAGAAATGTCGAGTAAAGAATATTAAAGAAGAGAAACAAAGAGAGGAACAAAGTGGTTACGAAATACTGCAAACATATTAGGTACTTTGGAAATTTTTCTATTTGGAATTTAAAAGCCAAGAAAAACAGAATATGTTTTGAGGTTAGGTGGTGGAAGGTGAGCTTAACAATAGTGCCTCTGGTGTAACATATGATCGAAGTGAAAAGGTAACTTAAATATGTTTGGTTAATAAGTTTATAAAAATCTAAAGAAGCATAAAACGCTAATGAACTTTGCTAAAATAACAATAATTAATAAATAACAAAAAGTATCAACATACAAAATACTATCCATTTATATTAATTTAATGTAAATCAAAAATATGAAAAAGTACCTACTTTAATAAGAAAATCAGAAAAACAAAGTTTTGAACCCCGACAAAGTGAGTTTGTAGTCTTTTGCTTGAGATAGTATGGGTAATTATATATATATGTAGTTTGGTTCTAATAATATAATTCATTTTATTAAGTAAGAAAGGACCATAACATCACAATACGTTTGAGAAAACAGCCTTAATAATAATCTGTTAAACGATTATGAAAACAGTAAAATCAGTGAGAAACCATCAGGAAAATGAAAATTAGGATATCATAAAGTAAGTCAATTCAGTCATTAAAATTTCCAATTTATTTCACTTTTAGAAGCTATGCTAGTCATAGCCCGCGATTGAATTACTTCAATAATAAAGAAAAGAGATTCGTCTGGTGCATCCTTGAGATGTTTGTTTGGCTGCATATTACGGTTGTTCAATGTTCAGTCTGCTTCTGAAGTGCATGCTATTATCTTATTTTACAATTTTTTACATTCTGGAATACAGCCAACGAATGTCTGCGTCCACGACGCAAGCGTAATTCTTTTTTTAACTCCATGGGAATTCGCACTTGTACTTTTTGTTACTACAAATGTTCCTTTATCACGCTACATTCTCTCTTCGTGCTGTGTTGTAAAATTAACGTCGCTAATTTTACAATTTTTGTAATGACAGGTCTATTGTATACCTCGCAAAACCTTAATCCATTATTACATTGTTCTAATATATTCAGTCGCTTTTGTTAGGATAATAGCAAGATATGTATTAGTGACATACACTTACTCGCTGTGTATATAAGTACTACAACCGAGAGAAATACTTTCGAAATTAAAAATAAAATTCAATTTTACAAATTCATTTTTATTATCAAAGAGCTCCATTAGTATATTGAACGTATATATCTGAAAGGAATTGAACTGGCTGACGCACGAGACAGATATAGAGAACAATATTGTTTCCTTTGAGAATCGTTATGAACTAGGAAATTGAGAATTGCGACAAGTGCCATTTGCAGCTGGCCAAAACTTTCCTCATCAGAATTATTCTGCCCGTCGCACTCATTGTATCTGCTGCTTATTAGTTTTAAATTAACAAGGAATCTGAAAAGTTGCTTCGATAACTTTTGAAAAATTATTTTTCAATATTTCTGGGAAGAAATACAGCCGGCAGGCTGTCTAAAAGTACTTTGATTCGCCTCATTATAACTTCGATTAATACTTTATTAGTTTCCGTCTAATCATTAAATTTTCCTTCTTCGATGATGTTTCCAAATTAAAATTTTATTGCAAATTCCATATTCTACAAAACTTTAAAAAATAATAGTTTTAATGCTTTTAAATATTATTATTTTATTTTTGCCATAGGTTTAAATTACCTATTATAAATCAAAAATAGAATAATAGAGGTATCCCAAGCAGCATTTAAGTAGCAGTAACTAAGATCGGAATTTTGATTGAGTAGTTGTTACGTAACTACAACTAAATTTATGACTTTATAGGTTTAATTTCTTTAATTCGGAATATTTTAGTAACTGTGTAGTTGTTTCTACTATTTATTGCAACTATGTAGTTTCATTACTTCTGAGTAACTATTAAAGTATGTGGAACGGTATTGCCACTTAGTATAATTACTTTAAAGTCGTTGCAACTTCAAAGTGGTATTATGATTGTAAAAGTAACGTGCCCGAAGCTACTTTAAAGTTTTTAAAACCTTACAGTAGGTAGTATTGAAAGTAAAACTTACGTTTTTGCTACATTAGAGTAATTTTTCGTAAACTACTCCATCTCCATATTTATTTGTAAAATGTTGGAGTAATTAATAATCATTAATCAATTTGCAATTTGTTATGGTTGTTAATAGATGTTTTACTATATAACCTTCAATAAAAATAACAAATTGGTGCCAAATTGTGCCTTAGGGATTGTTATGTATGTAGCTTGAAGTTGGCAACATTTATTTGTAGTGATGTAACCGATGTAACTAACCAATCCTGGCCCGTCCCCTGGGTGAGCGTCAGTAACACTTGAGTCGGCTTGGAGGACACACGTCTTCTACAGTCTATGCATTGTGTATGAAATTCGCCCTGCTCACTCAATATTAATAAAGTTAATTAATGACAATAATTGAGTATCTTTTATTTAAACACATAAAAGAACATAACAGGAATAATATAAAAATGGTTTCTATCATGTGTATCAACTTATAAGTATTTTGTGTATATTTATCATATTTTATTAAAGACTTTTTTTTACTAAAAAATATATTTAAAGAAGGCGCGTTGTTATTTTTCGATCTATCAGCATCACATTTAACAGAAAAGTTGCAATGGTTTATAATTTTGGTGGACTGGAATGACAAAATAATCAAACATTTCATCGCTTTTTGTATTAAGTACGTATTATAAATAAACTAGTAAGTCATTTTGTGACACGATCCAGCATTATATAGTATAGAAAATGATAGAATATTTGTTAAGTTGCAAGAGCAAGAGAGAGCAACCACGCGACACGATGTGTCAGAGTTCCACGAAAGTAGCAATTACTACGCCGCCACGTACCTGTTACCCAAAAATTGTTCCCCATTTTGGTCCCAGGCAAGTAACAAAACCGTAGCAATTACGTGTTTGTGACTAGTGGCAAAAACTTAATAGTTCCACCGGTAGTTGCTGGTACGTAGCGATGACTAAAAATGCTGCTTGGGATTATTCTAAAAATAGAATATTATAACTTATATGAAGAGCTGGGTGGATAAAATACTTGTATATCTTTGAAACTATAATTTTTCAGAAAGGACGCTTGAAATTTTAAAGCACGATTCTTTTTCAAAAAAGGTTTTAACCTTTTGTTACGCCTATTATTTTGGTATTTTATTTGGTTCCCAATTATAACTCTTTTTTATAGCTTCTGTTCTATACAATGTGGCACAAAAGTGTGGAAACCTTTAAGTGTATTTCTGGAACGGCTTACACCATCGAGACAAGCTTTGGAACACTTGATTAAGATAATAGTTCTGGATTCAAAACTGATGTCAACAGTGTTACCAAGATGTTAGTTTTTTTCGGAAGCTTTACCAATTGTTGTATTTTAAATAGGACACCCTGTATATTTATATTTTTTGAGTTCCCTCAGTACTCCACATAATGTTTGTGTAACATTCTCTATACCTAACTTCAATCGTTTTCACGATCTTTTCACATTTTTAATACACAAACGTTATTTACTGATGAGTCTACGCCTACTTTGTTATTTATTAAAAATTCCGATTTAAGTTTACCTATCAAGTTGAAAATATTAAAATATCTCGAAAACGGTTGAACTTAGGTATAGAGATTGCTGCACAAATTATATACAAATTATATTTAAAATCAAAAAGTTGGTAAAGCTTCCGGTTGGTAAGTTGGTAAAAAACTAACATATTGACAACACTGCCGACATCAGTTTTGAATCCAGCATATTATCTAAATGAAGTGTTCCAAAACTCGCTTTACTTTTGTGCCACATTGTAGATATATGTAGCTGGGCAGATGTAAGATGAGTTGCCTATAGGTACATGCAATTTTTACTTCCCTTTATTTATTTTAAGCAAGGTTTTGCTGGGCACTTTTTACGCTGATTAAGACCTTAACCCAATTTTTTTTAATAAACACATTCATTTACGCCGCTTATTATTTAACTGATCGAATCGAATGATCCTAGCCTGAGTCGGGTAAGAGCATGAGTATGTTAGTAGGCTTTATCACACATGTTAAGATACAACTTTTTATCTACGACTGCTCATAATTGAAGACAACTGTATTATTTAGTAAGTTGGTGGTTTGACGTATTTACATCATGAAATTTTTTATTTAAAATCAGAGCAGCATAGAATCCGAAGCTATAACTATAGCAACTAGGCAATTATGATCGTGATTTCATTCTCCTACTGTTTGATAATAAACTTCATTATCTAGCTCAAATGAATGACATAATGAGTTTTTATCCAAGCAGATGTAGATAATAGTTATTTAGAGTGGTTTGATAAGTCAGTGACTTTTTGAATTTCCCGCGCAGTACTTTAAATGCAACACTGCTAGAGCCACTGCATCTAGTTACCTAGGCCAGCTGGTCGACCAGAGTACCGCAAACCGCGGCCATATTGGGGCAAACGAAGCATGAAATTGTTCATTATTTGTTCTGTATTGAATTTAGTCAAATCCACTTTTACTTTAAAAAGTTTTTCTTATTCTGAAAGATCAAGCCTCCAATATGTCAAACACGTAAAACGTGGTTTTAATTTGTCCATTATTAAAAATCACCCTTCTCTGCCCCAATATGGCGGCGATTCGCGTTACTCTGATCGACCAGCTGACTTAGGTGACTAGATGCAGTGACTCTAAACACTGCTCCCGTCAAATGCCATCTATGAATAGACTACTGTAAAATTTTAAGAAGGCTGCGCCATTTAGTTTGTGTTTGACAGCTATTGAAAGCAAACAACCTTGTGAATTTTAACGAAAATGGAAAAAAGTGAATTTCGTGTACTGATTAAGCATTATCTTTTGCGTAAAAAAACCATCCAATTGAGCTCTACAGAAAGTATTTGAATTTGAGACCCAAACATGTGGACCATCGCAGATTATTTATATTTTATAAACAAGGCAAGTGCACGGTACAACCAATTGGTATAAACACTTTGTACAGTGTACCAAAGAAAATTGCTGTGTACTTAGGGCTACCGGATCCAAACAGCTACGCCGGACATTGTTTTCGGCGAACGTCAGCAACTTTCTTGGACGACAGTGGAGCAGATCTACAAGTTTTGAAGAGACACGGGGGCTGGCGATCAAGTGGAGTCGCGGAATCCTATGTCGAAGATAGCATCGGCAACAAAGTAAAAATTTCGAAAAGAATATTTAGCGGTTCAAGTGAAGAGCAACCGTCCACATCATCAGTACTATAGCGATTTAACACTGTGGTTGGAGTGTTAGGGCTATATTTATTAATTCTTGTAGAAGGAAATAAAACGCAGATTTACTTCTATGAATTATTTATTTGACTCTTATACTTTATTGATACGCGCTGCCTAGTACCATTTCGTATCTATGCAAAAATATATGAGTTGTGAGTCGTTCACAACATTACCCCGCCCGGTCTGAAACGTGGGTATTACACACATGAAAAAGAAAAAATACGGAATGGTATTTTGGAGAAAAAATGGAGTATTTTAAGGGAACTTGAACAAAGTTGTAAAATTCTCCAGCTACAAAAACTCTACTAGGCAGTATAGGTAGTTAACTTAACTTAAGCTAAATAACACCACGGAACTTGCGACGGCAACTCTTGGAACCTGTAAACAGAAAGAAAAAAACAGAAAAGTATTCAAATTTTTAAAGTCAACAGGTAAAAGGTTTTCAAAAGATGCCCTCGCGTAGCATTTCAAATCAGTTTATTGTTGTCTTAACATTATAAAGTAACTAATCTAAAAAATAGGGTTTAGCCTATCTAAAGAGATAGGGCCAGTGTGATTTTCTAAAGTGGCGTATTTAACTGTCCGTTCTAACACTTTATAGGGACCTAAATAACTGTCTTTTATGCCCAGAGTGTGCGTGTCATTACGAACGTATACGTGTGTGCAGTTGGTCAAGTCGCTGGGGACGAAGGACTGACTGGAATACGTTTTTGTAAAAAAATACTTCTGCTTCCTCATACGACGTTTGAGATTGGCTATGAAATTAGGGAGGTTCATGTCGTTAGCCAGTTGTTCTTCTTCGAAGAAATCACCAGGTAGTCGTAAAGGTGTAGCATACAAGATTTCTGCAGGAGAAACATTAACTTGTGATTTCAGGGTTGCACGTAAGCTCAAGAGAATCCAAGGGAGATTCGTTAACCAGGAGGAAGTTCCTGTGGTTTGAATGGATTGCTTGAGTGTCCGATTAAAACGTTCGATAACGCCTTGACTAATCGGATGGAAGGCCGTGCATTTGACGTGTTTAATTCCTAACATGGCCATGAAGTTGATCCATGCATGCGAAAGGAAAATTCTTGCATTGTCCGTGGTGAGGTACTTGAGAATTCCAAAGCGGGACACCCACGTGTCGACAAATGCAGTGATTACTGACTCCACGGAAGAATCCTTCAGAGGAATGGCTTCCGGCCACCGACTGTAGCGGTCAATAATGGTAAGGAGGAATTTATAACCTCCCGAAGAAGGAAGGTGTACTAGGTCGAGATGGACCTTAGTAAAACGTTCATCTGGTTCTACAATAGATTGTAATACTCCAGCCATAGTGAAAGACGAACTGTCTGCAGCTATACTGATAGGGTTATTAATTCGCGGATGTACCAATAAAGTAGCGGTAATCAAAGCATTCTTCGCGTGCCTAAAGGCTTCTAATTGTTCATGATTTAACTGGACTGGCTTTAGCGAAGCTTTACCAGGAATAACAATAGAGTTTAACGGTGCCAAAATTTTCGCACAGTTTGGTACAAATTTATGGTAATACGAAATTAATCCAATAAAATTGCGGAGTGCTTTCTGACTTGAAGGCAATGGGTAATCAATTATAGCTTGGACTTTGGAAGCCATTGGTTTGATACCGCGTGTATTAACGTGATGTCCTAAAAAATCGAGCTCATTGACTCCAAAGAGACACTTTGGTAGGTTAATAATTAGGCCATTGTCTTTTAATCGGGAAAACACTTGGGGTAAATGTTCAATATGTTGCTGCGAATCAGCACTAAAGACTAATATATCGTCTAGATAAGAAAAACAAAATGGGAGCCCTGATAATACAGTGTCCATGAAACGACTCCAAGTGCTGGCTGCATTCCGTAGTCCGAAACACATCCGTTTGAACTCAAAGAGTCCCAGAGGTGTGATAATAGCAGTCTTGTGAATGTCCTCTGCCGCTATTGGTATTGCGAAGTAGGCCTTTTTGAGGTCTAGCTTCGAGAATATGGTTGCACCAGCAAGTTTTCTTGTAAAGTCCGTTAAAAAAGGAATCGGGTAACGGTCTGGTACTGTCACTGAATTAAGTTTTCTATAATCGCCAACCAAGCGATAACTGTCTGTTGGGGCGATGCGGGTTGAGATGTCTTGGTCGTCACCAGGAGGTAGTGCCTCTGCTGCGCCTACTGCTCGCTTTCCGACGATGTGAATTGGCGTGGCGTAGCTAGACGATGACCGCTGTACTACGTCAGCGTCCAAGAGCTCATTAAGATGATCTTCTAGAAAAGAAAGATGATTAGGGTTCAGTTTTCGACAGCGTGCTCTAACTGGAGGTCCGGTCGTGTCAATGTGATGGACTACAGTATGTTTTACTGGTTGATGGTAGTCGAATTTACGTAAAAGTTCCGGGAAGTGTGTGTTTAGTATCTTGCTATAAACATCAAGATTGCTAGACATGTTGTTAACAGTACCTGAAGAGTGTACGTTAATGTTTGAAGGTAAGGGAAGAAGAGGGGAAGAAATCGCAGGAGTAACGATTGACTCAGAAGGAGGAGTCAAAACATTAGCCTGTGCGGAAAATATTTCTCGTTTAGTGCCAGTCTTAACTTGTTGGGTTGTGGAACCTCGGCTGCGAGTTCGGGCGGGCTGGACATCTGCTGTGCAGATGACCCGCTGGGAAGAGCAGTCAGTGAGAGGATTCACTGTTGTAGCTGGAAATTGACAACCTTGGCTGCAGTTTCGGGCGAGCTTGACATCTGCCGTGCAAATGACTCGTCGAGAAAAGCAGTCAATAGTTAGGTTGTGCCGCTGCAAAAAATCCAGGCCTAGAATGGCTGTAGATATGTCAGCAACATAAAATTTCCAGGGGCATGGCGGTAGGCCAGGAATTGGGAAATGTAACCTCAAAGTTACAATACCTGTCACAGGAATTGACGTATTGTTAACTGCCATAAATGAAAGGTTGGCAGGCGTGATGTTTGGTTACAGGAAACTGCAACGTGGGTGGGTAAAATCGAATAATTAGCACCCGTGTCAACTACGAAATTAATTTTGAAAGTTAGGTCTTGTAAAGAAATTGAAGAATGAGTGATTGGTAAAGGATTAGTTGGAGGGATTGAATTAACCCTACATGGCCCTCCCTTGAGGCCAGGAGAGTGTGAAGTTAGTTTTTCTGTTTGGTATGAACAATTTCCTGTACAATTACGTGCATTATTTTTAAAGTGTTTGTGAAAATAACACGGTTGTAATTGGGAATTTGTATTGCCCAAAGGCATGGCAGGTCGTTGTTTGAAATGTTGTTTGAAATGCTGAGGATTTCGGTGGTTCGGAGAGATGCTGGAAGTCATAGTGGATTGTCGTTTGTGCATGGTAGAAAGCTCATTGGAAATGGTTGTAAGATTGGTCGTCAAACTGTCTAGCTTAGCTTCTAATGCAGGAGTAGTTAAAGGTTGTGGTGCTTGTTGCATAGAATAAATTAAATCTAATTTCTCTACAAAAGATATTAATGGTAAGTCATTGAAATTTAAGGACTGAATCTTAAGTTCTGATGGTAGTTTAGCTATTAAAAAGTCTTTGGTTAATTCCTCAGTTAGATCAAGATCGATAGATAATTTCTGAATGTTAAAAAGCAATTCTCTGACACTACCAGAGAACTGAAGAATCTCCAAAAGATTATTAATGCGAGATTCTCGTGGACCTATAATAGATTTTATTACTGCCCGTTTCAATGTAGTATATGGTCGTAGTATCGTTCTACCAAAATAAAATATAGGTCGATATCGTTACTCGTAAAAACTGGAAATGGAACTTTGACAGTCGCCATTTTAAATATTAAATATTAAAGTAAATAAAATTTGAAACTTATCGGATCAGAAAGAAGTACTAGTTCTGGTTCCAACGGTCACCTCCAGCCAGCCACGACAAGTCACGCAAGCGAAGCAGGTAGGTAGCAGGATCTTACGATGACAGAAGTCGAGTAGCAGCCGATGACAGATGACGCAGGGATAACTAGATGTGGTTCACCTGGAGAATTCAATGCAGCAGGCAAAGACCAATACTGCCAAATTCTTCTTCAGGAACGTGGGGATCACCATATATAGCGATTTAACACTGTGGTTGGAGTGTTAGGGCTATATTTATTAATTCTTGTAGAAGGAAATAAAACGCAGATTTACTTCTATGAATTATTTATTTGACTCTTATAGTTTATTGATACGCGTTGCCTAGTACCATTTCGTATCTATGCAAAAATATATAAGTTGTGAGTCGTTCACAACAGTACCAGCAAGGTTGTCAGTTGCTGAGTTCCAGTCACTATCTTCATCTTCCTCTGATATAACTTTTAATAATTTGAACAATTGTATATCGAACATTTCTACAAATAAATTGAAAGAATGAAAAAAAGTGGTGCTAACAAGAAAACTACCACTTTTCTTTATGATTTTTGATTGAACAATGTGCTTCATTTCCATCAAGTACACGAAAAACTAAATTTGTCCTAAAATTTATGCATTTATGCAAAATTTTAGAAAAATCTGAAAAACAAAACTTTGACAATTCTCTTGACAGGAGATTGAAGTTTGTTTTTGCAAACACAATTTAAAAATAATAAAAAAAAGTGCTACTTTTATTACGATCTTTTTCGTTAAAAAAGTCAAAGTTCATAATCAATATGCAAAACAAAATAATGTAAAAAAGTGCTACTTTCATTAGGATTTTTCGTTAAAAAACGTCAACTTTCATAATCATTATGCAAAAAGTATATATATTTTAATTTTTTTAAACCTGCCAGACCGATATATTCTAATTAAAATTAATCTTACCTTTAATAATAATAAATAACAAATCTGTTTTGCAAATTTTCGTCAAAAACCACAGATTTTTGGATTGTGTAAGAATGTTTCATAAACTGCACATAGTTACAAATAATAAAAATTCTGGCCTTGCAGTTAGTTTTTGAGTTCTCCTAAAGATTGTAGTTTTTTTTGACAAATGCCGTTTTTTGACATCAACCCTTCAATTGCAATTTTATTTATTAAAAACCTGAAGAGAAATACATAAAAATTCTTCGATTTACTAAACATCAGCTTATTTGTCAAATTAAGGGCGATCTTTTGGTGAAAAGATGGTGACCTTGTGCCAACCTCAGTGGACTAGTGGTTTGCATGTTTGCTTCATAACCTACGGGTCGCAGGTTCGATCCCGGCCGAGCTGGTAATTCTTCATAGCGGAGAAAAATTAAAAGCATGCCTTCTTCTCGGATAGGAAGTAAAACTGTAGGTTCCATGTCAATGCGACGTTTGGAACGATAAAAATCCCTAATGGGGGTGGAATTCCTCCAGATTCGGCTACGCAATTGCACGCTGAGTAAGCGTATCTCAATTACTTCCTCCTAAGGCAACACGGGTACACCACGTAAAACAATCATGTAATCATGTCAATTTGTTACTCAGGGTTTCATTACTGTTAGGGTCTTTTATGGAGCTAAGTATCCCTCTGTCTGACCTAGACGAATGGAGGAGAATCAAGTGAGGTTTATTTCCGTCAGGGAGTTCGCTCGCTGACCTATGAGAAACTGCAAGCCACCAGGTAGCGTTTCGGAGATGACAGTATGGGAGTCCGGCTTTGGCTGTGCAGTTCCAGTCGTCGGATTCTCAGAAATCGTCTAGAGCTCCACAATTAAGAGACGTTGATGCGAGACTCACAGCCTCTCACGTCCAAGACAACCTCACCTTAACGGGTACACACCGGGGTGCTACTTTGATGGGCCCTACATGGATAGCTAGTAAAGGGTGGATAGGCAACCTCGCTCACTAACCAGTGAGTAACTGGGAGCAATTACTATGCAATTGTTCGCTGATTGAGCGTATCTCAATTACTTCGTCCTAACGGAAAAACGTGGGGTATGTTAACACGGGTACCCCACGTAAAACAATCATGTAATCATGTCAATTTGTTACTCAGGGTTTCATTTACTGTCAGGGTCTGTTATGGAGCTAAGTATCCCGCTGTCTGACCTAGAGGAATGGAGGAGAATCAAGTGAGGTTTATCTCCGTCAGGGAGTTCGCTCGCTAACTTATGAGAAACTATATGCCGCCAGGTAGCGTTTCGGAGACGACAGTATGGGGGTCCGGCTTTGGCTGTGCAGTTCCAGTCGTCGGATTCTCAGAAATCGTCTAGAGTCCTACGCTTAAGGGATGTTGACGCGGAGATACATAGCCTCTCACGTTCGAGACCTTCACCTTAACGGTGAAACAAACGTTTTTTCCCCGAGCCAAAAATAACTATAAACTAATTATAAAAAAATTATGAAAATACATCATACTTACTGTAACTGAAAACTCAAAAAATATCTGCCACAGCTTGAGATTTAAACTCTCTCTTTACAAATTAATTTATCAAGTCGTAGGTATTGGTTCCACAGCTGTATAAATTGTGAAAAGGAATAGATAAGGGTTCAACACAAATAAAAACATAAAAGGGCGCCATCTGGTTCTGAGCTTAGTTAATGATTTATTAACCATTCAAAGATGTTGATTGAATAAGCATTAAAATTTATTAAATTCATTAACCAGAAAATGAATAGAATATTTAGTTGAAACACAAATTTTGTTTATTACAATTGTTAAAGAAATGAAACTAAGCTTTCATAACCAATATGGTTCCGTTTTAGAGATCCAGCAGTTTTACAATAATAACATTTATTAAACAAAGAAGGGGTGAAATACACATACAAAGATAAACAAATAAAACACACCTTGTATATTTATTGCTAATCCAATCTAAATTTATTGGATAATAATTATGTCCAAAAGTTAATCAATACAAAAATTCACCAAGAACGTTTCGTTTAATAAAGAAAACAAACAATAAAAAAATCGGATTGACCACAAATAGTTCAAAACACATACTACCAATATTAGAAATTTACATTGACAGGTCATGATCGCAAAATATTTCAAAAGAATCGATTAGATCAACCATAAAAATTGTTCAAAACACTTTAATTTAAATATTAACCTTTGTATTAACTGAGCTTTTCCTGGACAAAATTTATAAACAAACCTCTGAAGGAGATTAGACAAATTACAGCAGTTCAACAGTATCAAAATAAATGAATTACATTAAAGTTTAAAGCTTTTCTAACAACTGACAAGAGTTCTATTGATAATAGAAATTTAATGAGCAAAAATTTATAATGAACCTCTATTAATTGAGGAACAATAACAAAAATGACTGCAAATTCAAGCAAGAAATTTATCTAAATGAATAACACTAAAAACAATAGTCACAATACCTTTTATTTTTGGTAAGTCACAAACCAAAGTCAACGATAAACTGCATAAAGTTGGACGACAACGTCACAGCAAATGGAAACTGGAAGATTTGGGATTTTTCTTTCATACATTAAAGATGTACGAGATAACCCTCGTAGAAACTGGATATGGCGAATTATAATTTGCAAATTCACCCCAAACGGCAGTAACAAAATGCAACCAAAGAGTTCCATAAAAGATTTGGCTATTAGTTTTGATAACCATTTTATAATTTCATTGTTTTCAATAAAACAATACACATAAACATTAATTCTGAACTGGATTTAGAATTATTATTTAACCGAAATTTCGATTACAGAGAAAGCGTCTGTAATTATTAACTTATTTCTGTACAATAATTATTTAGACGAGATTACGGTACGGTAGACTGTCGTAACATATGTTACACAGTAATAAGGGAAACTAAATTTCCCACTTTTCTGGAGCACAAACGTCCGCAAAAATATTTAACGGAATAACTGTAACTTTTGTTAACCACGAATTATTGGTTAATTTCCGAACACTGATTTAAACAATAACTATTACATGTTGATTTTAATTAAATACACCGGCCATCCGAAAGCCGGTAATTGTTCAAACAATATGAAAAACTGAATTTAGAGTTTTCTTTCAAACTCCATTTTACTACAACAAAATGGCATTTTTAACACAAGATCGAGCGTACGCTCTCGGCGTGTGATTTTGGAAGACAGCCCGTCTCGAAGTCTGTCTGCTTGTTAGTGTCGCGTCAAAACCGAGCGAAGCCCTTTTATCAACTTCGATTCAGGCTATTCCGCGGCTCAACATCTGGTATTCGGCGGCAAGGGTGCTTATTACATGGCCTACTATAGGATTTTAGACCTTACGTGTAAAAAATAGTACCCAATCTTTCCCACTAAAATTGTGGAATGCTGCTACTGTCGAGACGATATTCATACGCCACCTTGACTTGAAATTCAAACGCAAATAACAGACAAAGGAAAGTATATTTACGAAACGTATACACTCAAAATATTTATCGAAACATTTTAATAAATGGGATGACGAAGCGCTCCTCATGATTTCTTTTCAAGGTTTCTTCTTAAAGAAATTGATATTATTTTCTAAAATGCCAGGTCGCAAAATACGAAAAACGACAACAGAATGACGTTACATTAATCCATTATAGCAAATATTAAACATTCCCTTTCTAAAAGGTGCTTTTTGTTTAAGATGTTTATTTGATGACAGGCTAATTTAAATTAAGCGACGTCCACAGGACCGAACTTAGGATTTTTAACAAGAATTACTACAAAATTCTAGGTACTAAATGCCGGTGGAAAATGTACCCGTTACATTCGCCCACTCGTCAATGAAAAAGAAAAAAACAATAAAAAAAGAAAAGCTGTGAAGCCCGTCTTATCCTTATACATGAAACTAACGAAATGCCAAAGAGTATACGAAAATACCAAACTAGTATCAAAACCAGAACACACCCAAAAGTGCTTAACGCCCAAATCTATAAGACCAAAAGTGTCTAAACATTCAAAAAAAGAAAAGAGGAAAGGAAAAGGGGCTACCCGGCTAGGAGAATAGAAAGGAATAAAGGTAAGGAACGCCGAATAGAGCTGAAAGGAAGCCATCCTAAAAAAATGTCCTCACCGAACATTCACGCAAAAAACCGAAGGTGTTGGAGAAGCCAGACGCACCAACGGGGACCCCGTAAGTCATATACTAGGAAGGTCAATCTCAAAAACACTCACCAACATCATAACTTGTAGCAAAAGCTACCTATACTGATTCTAGTATTCGCACAAGGGAGTGCAATAGCAAGGTGCCGCTTAGGGTACCAAACGGCAACACCCCGAGATCTCCAGTTTACAGTCGTCCGATATGGCACTAACTGAGCCTTCACAGATCGAGAAGAAAGAAGGAAGAGAAAGAAATAAAAGAATAGTACACAAAGCTGGAAAAGGAAACCTACACAGATAGTACTTTACTCCAGCAGAAGCCAGAACAAGAACCAATTCCCCCACAAAACACCCACCGTCCAGCGTTAGGACCTCCTTCTACCGTCAGAAAAGGTTCAAGCCCAACCACTACCAAAACAAAGCACTAACCGCCACCAGAAGAACATCACTAAACTAAGAAAGTAGTCAACACTACCCATTCATCACTACATACACTCTGAATACCTATACAAGGTAAGTATATACCAAACGATATACCAAAAGTGAAATTCAAGCTCAATACTTGAACGAAATGACGTAAACCATAACTGAAAGTCAAACGGTATAGAGTTACTAAAACTCCTTTTCAAATTCTAACATAATATAGGTTGCCTATAACTAAAATTCAAACGATATGAAGTTACTAAAACTACTATTAAATTCAAACCCAAAATAGGTTAGTCATAGCTATAAGCTAGGAACTTAAGGTTGATAAAACCTCTCTCAATCACACTCCTCAGGTTATATAGAAACCTCATTTAATTCTTAATGAAAAGTCATCAGACTGTACTACAAGCTAAAAATTAAGGTTAATAAACCTTATCATATAACGCAATAACTGCAAACTAAAGGAATTAAGGTTAACAAACCTCTTCGAAATTAAATATTTACAACTGGATAAATTAAGGTTAACAAACCCTTATTGTATTTACCAGTGAAACATGCTAAATCTTAACCAACGATTGGACGACTTAAAGTTACTAGAACCTTTTCAAATAGTCTCCAAAGTATATTGGGTCGTAGCTATTAGCTGAAAGAAATAAGGTTAATAAACCTATTCATAATAATTGAAGTCCGTTAACTTCAACGAAGGACAATATAGCTGAAGGTTGAAAACCTTTTCAAAGAGCTTACTGACTGTAACTATAAAATAGATGGTATCAGTTCTACTGAAACGGAAAAAGAAGGAAGCACAATAGTGCTTTGTTCTAAAAAGAACAGATTCCAACATTGCTAGTTCGTCCCTTAGAACGACAGAAAAATAGAGCGCAACATGCACTAAAACGCAAGACGTTACAAACAACTGTAACACAAAAATCCCATCAAAAGGATACGGTAGTGGGTCAAAATCCCACAAAAAGGTAGGGTAGTGGGTCAAAATCCCACAAAAAGGTAGGGTAGTGGGTCAAAATCCCACAAAAAGGTAGGGTAGTGGGTCAAAATCCCACAAAAAGTTAGGGTAGTGGGTCAAAATCCCACAAAACCAGAACCTCCCAAGAGATGACACAAACCGCGCATAGAGCAAAAGGTCTCACAAAGAGCATGGTTCCCAAAAAGAACCGACAGATTGGTTGGTCAACATAGACCAGTAGGACAAAAAGTCCTCAAAAAAGGTAGTCGAAGGATGGTAACGGAAAGAACTACCTCAGCTTTACCAGACTTTTACTGGAACCCGACATCGGTGAAGGAATTTCTAAAGCGCCTCCCACCGCGCTATAATAGACAAGGTCTAAAACAGAAGGTCTAAAGAAATAGAAATTTCTATAAGGGGGAAACAGTTTCAAAAAGAAACATCAAATTTAACTAGTCACCAAAATGACTCGAAGGACCAGAAATCCTTAGGAAGAAAGTGGTTACAGGATGGTAAAAAGAACCACAGATGCTTTACCGGACTCTTACCGCAACCCGTCATCGGTGAAGGAATTTCTAGAGCGCCTCCCACCGCGCTATAATAGACAAAGTCTAAAACAGAAAGTTGGAGAAATATAAGTTTCTCAAGAGGGAAAGAATATTTCGTAAAAGAAACATACAAATTTGAATTGGTCAACAAAGTGACTCGAAGGACCAGAAGTCCTTAGCGGAGGAGTGGTCAAAGGATGGTAAAAAGAACCACAGATGCTTTACCGGACTCTTACCGGAACCCGTCATCGGTGAAGGAATTTCTAAAGCGCCTCCCACCGCGCTATAATAGACAAAGTCTAAAATTCAAAAGAAGTCAGAACCCGAAAGCTTGTTCTAAAAAGAACACGACCTCAAAACTCAATACGATAACACAAAGCTGGACACCATAAGGTCACTAAGACCTTCACAAATTCTCAGATATCAAACAAATTCCAACACAGGAACACTCATACTGGATTGTCACAGCGAACTGTAACGATACTGAACGGTACATACGAAGCACCATATACTTCAAAAAGCAAGACGGTAATGGCGGTGATCAAAATCACCAAACGGTACGGAACAGAGACCATAATGCCTCCAAAAACACAGTACTAAGCGGCACTGCAAAACGGTACGATACTATATTGCCTGAACGGCACGGAACGGTAAATGGCACATGCCAACGATACGGTAATAAGACAGAAACTGTCTCCCAAAAGTGCAGTACGGCACGGAACTGTACTACAAAACGATACTGTAAAGGGACCAAGCAGGTCGCCCAAAAAAGCACAATTCAAAACTGTATCACAAACGATACAAAATCGGTAAATGGTGGATGCCAACGGCACAAATGAAAACAGAACGGCATCACCAAAACCTTACACACCTAACTTCACTTCAAAATGGTTCAAAACCACAAGACCTAATAGATCTCAAACAGATTTATAATTTTGCTTTTAGAAAAAGCACATAGAAGTTCAACGAACTTAAATTGTACAAGGAAACAAAATCCCAACAGATTATTATGTTTTCTGAATATTCAAAATGAAGTAATAACTTCACACAAATCTCTAAATAGACAGAACTGTCAAAATCGGTAAATATATACTGGACACAATCGGGAAAAAAATTGTCTTACACCCTGCGTGCTTTCCGACCAACCTACCAAAAAACACCCAAGGGATAAAAGAATATCCCCTGTACACGCTTCACTCAGTCACACTCCCACACAAGAATTCCACGAAGATATTCAATCACTCAAAAAGAAGAGGGCACGCAACAAATCACGTTATCATTGTATTATGTGACTCCCACAACTAAAGGAATGAAAAAAATTCAACAGTACCTGACAGGACCATGAAAGAATTAACGCCACAAAAGGGATTAATTAATATTATTTAAAGATAAAACTTATTTAACAATAAGCATAAAAGAATTTAAATGCAAAAATAGAAGATAACTCCAAAAGGTAATTTATACGGTAAATGTTTAATTTTTAGTTTGGTAGCGAGTAAACTCTCCTATCATCTCATACAAAAATCCATTCATCGGCCGGGGACCACAGTCATAAAACATACAGCAACTTACATCATCAAACGTTCCCAATCATCATATTTCGTAGCTTTCAGATACATACACAAACATACCCGCCGACACAAAACCATAAGTAGCCAAAAAGTATCTTAAAAAATATCATCATCATAAAATACCTCAAAGAAAATTTTAAGGTTACTCATCCAAAAGTAAAACACATTACAGAAACCCAAAAAGAAAATTTTAAATCACTACTAACCATAATCGTAATCAAATTACTAAAATTCGAAAACGCAAAACCAAAAAATTTTGTCTAACATATCTGTAACCCAATTTAAGCAAGGAGAATCTTTACACCTTAATAAAGTTTCAAACGAACCAAACGCTCGATAATTTCTAATAAACTCAGCTGTAATATTTATTCAAATTCTAAAATAATTTTTCTCCATTAATTATTATTTACTGACAACAAAATATAATTTTGGAAATACAAACCGGCGATACTATCCAATAGTATTACTAAAAAATTTCAACATCAAAATTTTATTCACGAAAGAGAAAGAAACTCCCTGTACTTCAAACTTTCTGTAATTTAAATAACCTTTACTTATTATCGGTAATTACTAAAACTTTCAACCAAAGCTGAAACTCTACACAACTGTAAATTTTAACAAAGAAAATTTCTTATCAATTCGGAAAAACTCATAATGGTTTTCTAACTACAGAAAACCTGAAATCTATAACTCGAAAAAAAATTTCAAAGCCATTTATCTATAATCTGAAATATCCTAATGATACCAAAATTAATTCTGAAATCGTTGTCATTCTATTTAACTAAACGAAATCGCTAAATTCAAACAGACGATACGATACGATACGATACGGTACGATACGATACGATACGAAAAATTTTCAACTATCAAAAGTTTTATCTGAAAAACTAACATATTTTCACACGGTAACATACTGTAATTAACTTTACTCAGTTACCTTCAACGAAACACATTACGGTACAAAGCTATCCGACGGTAGCTATAATTAAATCTCAAAAATAAACACCTTCCGACGATTAACGCAAATGCCTTCTAAATACAAAGCCTATAAAAACTGTATCATACAAAATTTTAAATAGTTCGCCAAATCCTCAAAAACTTTATCGGTAATTAAAAATAATTCTGTAATCTGAACTACCAATACTTTGAATTTTAACTCATTGCATAATTTAACAACAAACTATATGACTGTAATTGAAGCTTCCAGTTTCCTCACAAAAATCTGACAATATTGTTGATTCCAAAAAGGAATCTTTATCTGGATACATAATACAAAATCACCTGAAATCTTAAACCAATATTCAACCAATATCTCAAACCTTTTCTTAACTGTGGAAACAATATTTTATTCAAGCCCCACGTTGGGCGCCAATGAAACAAACGTTTTTTCCCCGAGCCAAAAATAACTATAAACTAATTATAAAAAAATTATGAAAATACATCATACTTACTGTAACTGAAAACTCAAAAAATATCTGCCACAGCTTGAGATTTAAACTCTCTCTTTACAAATTAATTTATCAAGTCGTAGGTATTGGTTCCACAGCTGTATAAATTGTGAAAAGGAATAGATAAGGGTTCAACACAAATAAAAACATAAAAGGGCGCCATCTGGTTCTGAGCTTAGTTAATGATTTATTAACCATTCAAAGATGTTGATTGAATAAGCATTAAAATTTATTAAATTCATTAACCAGAAAATGAATAGAATATTTAGTTGAAACACAAATTTTGTTTATTACAATTGTTAAAGAAATGAAACTAAGCTTTCATAACCAATATGGTTCCGTTTTAGAGATCCAGCAGTTTTACAATAATAACATTTATTAAACAAAGAAGGGGTGAAATACACATACAAAGATAAACAAATAAAACACACCTTGTATATTTATTGCTAATCCAATCTAAATTTATTGGATAATAATTATGTCCAAAAGTTAATCAATACAAAAATTCACCAAGAACGTTTCGTTTAATAAAGAAAACAAACAATAAAAAAATCGGATTGACCACAAATAGTTCAAAACACATACTACCAATATTAGAAATTTACATTGACAGGTCATGATCGCAAAATATTTCAAAAGAATCGATTAGATCAACCATAAAAATTGTTCAAAACACTTTAATTTAAATATTAACCTTTGTATTAACTGAGCTTTTCCTGGACAAAATTTATAAACAAACCTCTGAAGGAGATTAGACAAATTACAGCAGTTCAACAGTATCAAAATAAATGAATTACATTAAAGTTTAAAGCTTTTCTAACAACTGACAAGAGTTCTATTGATAATAGAAATTTAATGAGCAAAAATTTATAATGAACCTCTATTAATTGAGGAACAATAACAAAAATGACTGCAAATTCAAGCAAGAAATTTATCTAAATGAATAACACTAAAAACAATAGTCACAATACCTTTTATTTTTGGTAAGTCACAAACCAAAGTCAACGATAAACTGCATAAAGTTGGACGACAACGTCACAGCAAATGGAAACTGGAAGATTTGGGATTTTTCTTTCATACATTAAAGATGTACGAGATAACCCTCGTAGAAACTGGATATGGCGAATTATAATTTGCAAATTCACCCCAAACGGCAGTAACAAAATGCAACCAAAGAGTTCCATAAAAGATTTGGCTATTAGTTTTGATAACCATTTTATAATTTCATTGTTTTCAATAAAACAATACACATAAACATTAATTCTGAACTGGATTTAGAATTATTATTTAACCGAAATTTCGATTACAGAGAAAGCGTCTGTAATTATTAACTTATTTCTGTACAATAATTATTTAGACGAGATTACGGTACGGTAGACTGTCGTAACATATGTTACACAGTAATAAGGGAAACTAAATTTCCCACTTTTCTGGAGCACAAACGTCCGCAAAAATATTTAACGGAATAACTGTAACTTTTGTTAACCACGAATTATTGGTTAATTTCCGAACACTGATTTAAACAATAACTATTACATGTTGATTTTAATTAAATACACCGGCCATCCGAAAGCCGGTAATTGTTCAAACAATATGAAAAACTGAATTTAGAGTTTTCTTTCAAACTCCATTTTACTACAACAAAATGGCATTTTTAACACAAGATCGAGCGTACGCTCTCGGCGTGTGATTTTGGAAGACAGCCCGTCTCGAAGTCTGTCTGCTTGTTAGTGTCGCGTCAAAACCGAGCGAAGCCCTTTTATCAACTTCGATTCAGGCTATTCCGCGGCTCAACATCTGGTATTCGGCGGCAAGGGTGCTTATTACATGGCCTACTATAGGATTTTAGACCTTACGTGTAAAAAATAGTACCCAATCTTTCCCACTAAAATTGTGGAATGCTGCTACTGTCGAGACGATATTCATACGCCACCTTGACTTGAAATTCAAACGCAAATAACAGACAAAGGAAAGTATATTTACGAAACGTATACACTCAAAATATTTATCGAAACATTTTAATAAATGGGATGACGAAGCGCTCCTCATGATTTCTTTTCAAGGTTTCTTCTTAAAGAAATTGATATTATTTTCTAAAATGCCAGGTCGCAAAATACGAAAAACGACAACAGAATGACGTTACATTAATCCATTATAGCAAATATTAAACATTCCCTTTCTAAAAGGTGCTTTTTGTTTAAGATGTTTATTTGATGACAGGCTAATTTAAATTAAGCGACGTCCACAGGACCGAACTTAGGATTTTTAACAAGAATTACTACAAAATTCTAGGTACTAAATGCCGGTGGAAAATGTACCCGTTACAACGGGTACACACCTGGAGGCAGCGTTGATCGGCCATATGAAGCTGCCTCGAAACGAGGTTCTGTCGAGGGGCACACCAGGCCTAAAACTGGGAGATCGGGGTGCAAAACCGCTTAAAAACCAAGTCCTACCACATCTATAAGGTTGGATTCGATCGGGCAGTGGCCCCAACTAAGGCTTGGTGAAGGAACTTATGAAGGCATGAAAGAGGGCTGATGGAGCGTATCTCAATTCCTTCCTCCTAAGAGAAGGAAAGTGGGGGTGATGTTTTTATAGGTAACGTAGTGATCTTCGTTGGCGATCACTACATTACTCCTAGCAACAAAAATAAACAACGATTTTCGACAGATCATTCAGAGTATTAAACACGTTTTTATCTCTGATCACGTCTTTTATTTTATGTATTATAATCATTAACAGTTTATTAATATAACCTCTTTGTTGTTAAACCACCGCTCTACCACATCGTTACATTTTGGTGACCCCGACTTGATTTGAACACGCAACATTTACCCACCTACCCGGATACCCGCATACTTTAATTAATTATATTATTCTATTATTCTTATTTCTAATTTTTAAGTTAATTTTATTTAAACAGTATTGATCCATTTTTTTTCCTTTTTGCTTCAGTTGCTGATACGAGCCTACCACCTTTTTGTTGCTGCTACGAGCCTACCATCTTTTTGTTGAAGCTTTTTTTTTTACGCCGCTTCAATTTTTGTTGGAGTTTTTTTACCTCGCTCCATCATTTTCTTTATATAAGCTTCATATTATCATTTTATGTTAAGTTATTTTTATCTTAAGTTATTTTTAATTATTATTGTTACTCTACTTACTATTTACCTATTGTTATTATTTTACTCTTACCATTGTTATTATTAATCAGTCTGTCACAGGTTTTTTTATAGCTACACGTTAGCTTGCGTTTTTTTTTCAAAATCTTACCACTCCTTACTATTGTTTATCTACCTTTGTTTTATCATATTTACCATATCCGTCTTTTACTCATTACAACATAACTCACGTGAAGCTTTTTTCCTGTGAGCGCGGGGTAATGTAGTGATCTTAGTTGGCGATCACTACATTACTCCTAGCAACAAAAATAAACAACGATTTTCGACAGATCATTCAGAGTATTAAACACGTTTTCATCTCTGATCATGTCTTTTATTTCATTTATTATCATCATTAACAGTTTATTGATGTAACTCCTTGTTGGTAAACTACCGCTCTACCACATCGTTACAGTACCCCACGTAAAACTTTTCATGAAATTCATGTCAATTTGTTACATATTTGTTATTTACTCACTTTTCTGCTTGAAGGTGGTTTTTGGTCTTTAATCTCCGTTGCTCTTTATTAATTCCTGCTTTTATCAATAAAAAACAATTCTTTTTAGAGCTACAGCCGTAATAATGCAATAGACTAAGGTAGAATAATTTTAGTATTTTTGAAAGGAAGAAATTAAGATAGAAAAATTGAGTAAACGCATTCACTCGAAATACTCGGATACAGAATTTACTTCGATGTCTGATTTTGGTAAACAATTTTTCTTTTCTTTGGCATCCTTCAGGACATTTGCACGTTGGTATGCAATAAAATCCTTCATGCAGGGACTAATTTTCGTCGAGCAACCTGCAAAAAATTCAATTACAACTAATTACATAACACCACGAAATCATTAGAATACCTTTTTTACAATGGCATGTATTCAGAGATATAACATTTTTAGTGATTCCTGGATTGCAACTTGCGAGAACTGGAACTATTCCAGTTTCCACCTTTTGACATCCGTAATTTAAAAAGCTTTACAAATTGAGTTTGGGTAATAAAATATTCAACCACTCTATAGTTTGGTGATGTACTCGTAAGCAATTCTGTATCAACCTATCTTCTGTTTATTTTCCTATACCAGTAAATTGACTGGTACCCATGTAGGAACTGCCAGTCTTGACAATAGGCCCAGGCTTGGCTAAATATTGGATAATCAAATGTCGTTATTTCAACATTGGTCCAAGACTAGGCCAAGCTTCAAATTCCACGCCTTGGCTGCTTTGTCATGGCCCAAGGGTCAACCAACGTCAAGTACCAATTCTGGGTTCTCTAATCTCTGCCTAAGTCAGAGCCAACCTTCAGCGCCCTAGTCTCGGTTTCTTACTGTTTGCCCAAGCCTCAACCAATTCTAGTGTTTTTAGACTTGGTTTCTTACACTTGAAGCAAGTTTGGGCCAATCTTCACATATATTCTACCAAATCAAGCTTGTGTATTATATCAGCTAGTAATTAATTAAGAGAAGAATATGAGGAAAGTTAAACTAAAATACCTACATAGATTATAATTATTATCACTAAATATAAATTCAGCCTTTACCGACTTATTAGTCAGTGTTCATCCGCCTACCATGAGTGATGTTACGTTTAACCGTTTTGTAATATTATTAATAAAATAATGTCTATGAAATAAAAAGTTTTTATTTAAAGACAAAGCTACGCTAATAAGAATAAATACAATTTTTAGTAGTAAAAATTAAACTTGTATGTTTGAAAATAACTTTTTAAACCAACTTTTTTTTAAATTTATTTGTCTAACAGCTAAAATATTATTAATCTCATATAAAATCAGTCTCAGACTTGTTCTTGTGTCACAATTTTTTTAAGTTATGTTGTTATGTTACTAATAATTGAACGAATTAAAATAATTAGTAATAATTTGGAATTTTCGTGTTAATTTGTTTTCTTCATCAAAGTTATTTCATACAAGTCTTAATAAGCTATAGTACAGTAATAAATATTAGGTAGGTCTCATACTCACAGGTCAGTAATAACCCGGGGCTACCGTTGGATTCCGAACCTACACTATCAATAATTGTCAGCCTTGATACCATATTAATATTAAGAGTGGTCCAATATTGGTTATTTACCTTGCGCCAAAACTCGGTATTAGCGTCGGCACTATATTGGTTTTCACAATTGGGCCAGGATATATCACCAATCTAGGGCCATGACTGGAGAAGATATCATCCCGATTTTAGACCAGCCATGGGCCAGTCTTGGATTTCAGGCTTATGCCAGAGTTGGTAAGCAACGTCCCAAGCCTGAGCCAACCACGGGCCCTTTATTAATTGAGCCTGGATTAAAAAAAAGTATTTTTTTTAATCCAGATCTCCAAACATATTTCATGAACTGCGATATACCTTTTGCGTTCTTGTCTTGTACGTTTACTTTAACGTAAACATATTAGAAAGCTTTTCAAGCTCTCTAATCGAATTGGAGATTTTAACAAAGAGATTTTTGATCAAATGGTGCTCAAATGATTTCTTGGTGGTATGTAATTAGTTGCAATTTATTTTTTTTGCAGATTGCTAGACGAAAATGCGTTCCGGTATGAAAACTAAGTTTTATTGCATCGCCGCGTGCAAATGTCCTGGAGGATACACAAACAAGAAAAATGATCTACCGAAAGCAGACAATACGTTTACTTAGTTTTTTTCTTAATTTCTTCCTCCCAAATAGTTAATAAGTAATTACATAACATGTATTTTTAATTTGAGTTTGATTGGTCTTTGTGATTTTATACAAATTCATGAGAAGATGAGGTGAATTAAAAACACATCTTGTGCAATTACTTATTACTACTATTTTGATTATTATTACTAACTATTTGATCGGAAGAAATTAAGAAAAGAACAAAAACTTAGTAAACGTACTCTCTGCTTTTGGTAGATCATTTTTCTTGCTTTTGTATCCTCCAGGAAATTTGCACGTCGCGATGCAATGAAATTTAATTTTCATACAGGAACAAATTTTCGTCAAGAAATCTGCAAAAACATTAAATTGCAACTAATTACATAACATCATGAAATTATTTGAGTACTAATAGAAATGTTATATCTCTGAGTACATGCTATTGTAAAAAAAGGTATTTAAATTATTTCAGGGAGTTATGTAATTAGTTGTAGTTTAATTTTTTTGCAGATTGCTTGACAAAATTTGTTCCTGCATGAAAAATAAATTTTATTGCATACCAACGTGCAAATGTCCTGAAGGATGCCAAGAAAAAGAAAAGTGGTTTACCAAAATCAGACATCGAAGCAAATTCGGTATCCGAGTATTCCAAGTGAATGCGTTTACTCAGTTTTTCTATCTTAATTTTTTCCTTTCAAATAGTTATTAGATAATTGCACAATGTTTATTTTTAATTTAAGTTTAAGTTGTCTTTGTAATTTTATAAAAAATCCATGAAAAGAGATGTATAAGTACCTAAATATTTCCATGATTTTATTAAAAAATAATTTTAAATCTAAGACGTGATTTTTTTTTATTTTGCCTTCTCTTAGTTAACATTATAACGTTAAAATTCACAACCCATTGTTTGTTTGGTGGTCATTGTTTAAAACCATTGGGCGCCAATTTACTATAACCTACAGAAACACAAAGGCTATTTTTATATAAATAAATACCTAACCCACCAAAATATAGCTGTGCTGGAAGTATCAGCTTGATTCAAATAACACTGCTTTAGTTTTTGCCGGCTAACCCACAATAAGTCGGAGAGGGGCGGGGTAATACAAGATATAAAAGATAAAAAAACAAGCGCCACTTCGTTTAAAAACAATGCTTATTACTAAAGCTTCAAGCTTATCAGACAAACGAAGAAATAGATCTTCTACTAAAATATGGGCAACTTCCACAATTTTGGTCGTACCGTACATATATATACTTACAAATGACGAGCTGGAAAGCAATATTAAAATCATACAAATAAATAAATAATAAATCAATAAAATACACGTAGTGAAATGTAAACTTTCTAAGTAGGGCTTTATTTTAATTGTAACTATTGTGCAGATCAAAAATTTTAATGTTTAATAAAAAAAAAAGTGAATGGTGATTTGTATCACAGTTGGTTGTAAACTTAAAACTACCCTAAGACAATTTCACTACTCGAGATCTCGTGTTAACTAGTTCTTAAAATTAACATGCATGAATAAATTGTATACACATTTAATAAATATATATATAAACATAAATAAAATGACACAGAATACATACAAGTTTCGACAAACATCCCACCATTCGAAGACCCACGGCTGTTTTATTTAAAGCCTTGCTTAGGGGTTTTCGCTTCACCCTTCGATATTTTGTTGTGTTGTTCCGACCCGGTACATATATAGATGTAGGTACGGACCCAAAGGGGAAGGACCTTCTAAATGAACCCACGATCAGAGAGGCAGGAACAGGAATAAACGACAACGAGCAACAAAACCCAAAAGAAAAAAAACCTACAAAGAAATCACTCTGTATATTGTATTAATTTTAAATATTTGAAGATTTTTACCTTTCTATAAACTGAAAGGTCTTTTACAATACAATTCCCTCAAGGTGACTGCTAGGGAAATATTACCTAAAATAAAAAGACGTTTTGTAAGATTTTAGTGCATGGAAATGAAATGAAAAGAATTTACCTAAATGGTAAGCACCAGAACGTAATCCGTCTAATTTGACGATTGATCGCATATAACTAATCAAGCGATCATTCTGTTGAATGCGAGATTTTCTCCGCTAAAGCGAATTATATCCAAAATCAATTTTCTAACATATCTCGAACATTCAACTTCTACTGCCAGACAGCCATTTTGTTACTCAACTCTACTATTGAGAAGGAAGCTTAACCGCGCAGGTACGACTTCACGATAAACAGAGAGAAAGGGGCAACCAGTGACAACCAAACAACGGAGAAGCTTGGTTTTAAACAGTGACCATCAAACAAACAATGGGTTGTGAATTTCAACGTTATAACATATTTAACTTAATACATACAAATTTTTTGTGGTTACATACAAACTACTGCTGTAATATAGTTGTAGTTTACTAATTGTAAGTATGTAAAACCACAGATGATATCCTAGGACATCTTTTAGTTATTGATGAATATCTTTGCTTGTATGAATTTAAGAAAGAAATAATAATTAAATACACCACTGTGTATGATATGCAATGTGTAAAACGCATAAGAACATATATTTTGTTTACCGTGGGTAGACATAACTTCAACTATGCATTATTACCGTTCTATTCGTCCCTTTTCCTTAATCAACAGCAAAAACAAGACGCGGTACTCCTTACGTTGTTTTGCAAAAATATCTTCGCTTGTATTATACCTATGAAAAAAATAAAAGCACCATAGTGTTCAGAGAGAATCAACGCAAAACGTTTATTCCGGTAATTTTTTTAAAATATGTACTAGATTTGAAGATATTAAGTATTAAATGTAATTTTGTTAAACGTTAAAAGTGCTGTTTCGAGAAAACCGACTTTAAAAGTAGAAGTTCCCGTAAGAAACAATGTAAATAAATATCTTAAATGTTTTTTTTTGACAACTTATTTATCGATGTAACCATTCACAGTTTTGTTACAACAAAGCGAGTGATGTCCTGCAACAAATAACATAAAAATTCAATTTCACCCCTTTTTTACTAAAACCCCCTCTCCCGCCCCCCGCACAGTTATTTTTTTTGACGACAACTAGATTCTGCTTTTCTTGGGGATGGGCTACAACATGAGCTAGGTCGTTACTTTTTACAAGGTATGCCCAACGAAAATAAAAACTAAGGCGCTTTCTGGCTAAATAAAACTCTACTATTATATAAATAATGTGTATATTGTAAAACACAAAATAACTTCGCCACCTAAATTCATTGTTTGCCTCCAAAGTAATGGCGACTGGTAACACTAAAGCATTGCGGGTATACGTCACGCGCTATCCTCTTTCCTACCAGTCCTACCTAATCTAGTGGTACTCCAGTTGACTTTAATCATGACTGTCAATTTGACAGTGTCAAGCCAAACCACATATGTTAACCTTCAAAATGTATTAAGCTTTTTTAATAACAATATAATTTTTATTTTTATTATTGTTATTCGAGAGTTTAATTGATGTTTATTCTGCAGTTTTGTTTCTGTTTATTATAATTAAAAGCCAGAATTAATAAAAAATGATGCGTTCTCAAATATACAGGTACAGTTTTGGGTGTTTTTTCGCACTAACTAGTGTTCTTTGAACATCTTTTCTGGTGTGTTTTCGGTAGCAAAACGCTATTCGTATCATGAGATAAATTTTACCAGTAAATAGTGTGATGTTTACTTAATCGTTCTATTAAAATTGCTTTATCAATTTTAGGGAACAATTAGATTTAATTACAATTCCCAAAAGAAATGTTTACATAAGTCAATTTGTATTCTTATTCAAGTTGAATGAAAATGAAAAAAGATGTTACTTTAATTTCCTGACAAAAATAAAACTTCAATTTAGTTTTGTTACCAAAAATGTTTTAAATAAAGAAGTCATAATTTAGCATTTTAATAGTGCCAAAGAACCATTTTTCCTCTGCACCATAAACAAATTTAATTAAGTTGTATTACAAAAAAATTTGCCAAAAGCAAATTTTCATTATTACAGGTTATGTTGCTTTAGAATGACAATCAAGACAAGCGTTTAGAACCTTAATAAGATTCCTCCGTCATGCGCATTGAAACAAATTCGGTCTTTGAAATATTTCAAAGAAACCATCATTCTTTTTATACCTTTGCATATATTAATACTATAAATAAATAATAAATCTTTATTTATTCTACTTTTAATTTACATATTTTCATATATACGTAACCAGCAATGACTGAAGTAAATATATTAAAAATGAAAAAGGAAAATTTTTCCATTGTTTTTTTAGTTAATTTGGCAACCACAAAAATTTCAACAAAATGTTTAACAATTCCTTGCTACCGCTGCAATATATTATTCCAGTGATTTCCAGTTGCTAAAACAACTGTATTATATTAAAAATATAATGTTTCAAGGACTTACTGGGAAAATTATGAACTAATGATTATTTTACGTTTCTAAAATTAAATACTATGGTAAATAAGTATGGTTTACACAGATACAAGGCATGCTGGTGGAGTTCTATGCAAAGTTTAAAAGCCTTACCTGCAAGTTTAATCTTCCAAATTTGTGAAGTTTCTTTGCATATCAACGATTTCAGTAATTTTTTTACTATTTTGCTATTTCCCAAGTTTAATTAATCTGTGAGTGCAAATATTTTATTACCATATTGTAAAGCAGGTTCTGGAGCACACTTGAGATGTAACTATTAGTGTTTGCACCTTTTCTTAAAGGAGATCTAGGGTTTTAAAATTCACTTTTAGCTGCGTTTGTACACAGCATTCTAAAAGTATAAAATTGAATATTATTTAGTAGGTTAGATACCTAAAAACGTGTAAAAATTGTGAGATAAATTCTGAGGAAGGATTTTCTATACAAAAAAGCATGTAATTAACAAATTTAGATTAATTATTTCATATTTTAATGTGTAACGGGAAGCATTCAAGATGAACGCCGTTGTTTAAGCTAAATCAACTTATTATTGATTTAACATTGTAATATATCATTTTACAGCGAAAATGTCCTTTACAAGATTGTAATATTAATTTTGCATTTTATTAATAATTATAAATAATGTTTGGTTAAAATAATATTTAGTAAGAAACTTGCATTTGTTATCTGGTAGAAATCGCTAAAAATCTGTCAGCACATTCATTTGTTTATGCAAAAGCTATAAAAGCAGACCAAAATTTGGTTACTTTCTCTGTATTTTTATATCGTTCAACCAGCGTGTTTGTTCGCAGAGCATAAATTCAAAAATTTTAAGGTTAAGCTCGAGAATTTTATAACCGTTGACATGTGTCAAAAATTTAAGGTTATAATTTTTGTTATGTAAGATGGTTGTCATTTATGAAAGTTTTTTTAAAAGTTAATAAGTGTTTATAATAATCAACAAGTGAAATCATTTAATTAAAGTGTTGTGAACGTTAATAACATTTTTGAAACTTTATTTTGGAAAAATTGGAAAATAACCTTGAACAAGAAAGATTTCAAAGTTTAATGTTTGGATTTCGATGAATATAAAGGATTTTTCACGATATAATGATAAATGGATCTACCTTATGGAAGAGAAACAGTTGTTATTATTGACTGTAAATTTATCCAGCATCACAAATAATTTTTCTTTTAAAAGACAAGAAATTTTGGAACATTACTGCCATGTAAACAAACTGGTGACAGCTACCATTTTTATGGTGATCTACTAGAAGGTCGGTAATTTTAATTAAGGCGCCAAATAGTTGGGAATTTGAATTTTAAAAGTAAGGTATTAATTTTTTAGATTTTAAAGTAATTAGTTAATAAAAAGAAATAGCAATTAACAAGGCAAAGAAAATTATACTGCCTTTTAATTCTTTTCGTTTATTATAATTTGAGCGGTATCCAACATTTTCATTTGCGTTCATTTAGTTTTAAAAGTTTTAAGTTTAAAAGTTTTTTTAAAATTTTTTTGTGATTGTTTAAAAGAGAAATAAATTAATTCATTTGAATTTTTGTAGTAAACTTTGATTTTTATTTATTTATGTTAGGAACAATTAACAATGTTTTGTAGATATAGTTTAAGTAGTGCTTCAATTATAGCGACCCGACTGAAAGAGCTCAAGTTATTAGTGAAACTTGCTTTCTATTTTTACAGTAATTATTTGCCGGCGCTTTTTGGTGAAGGTAGGTTGTTACTTTGTGTACATTTTCATTGTGTATTAGTCGGATGTCTGTTTCTTGTGTTAGTCAATAGTATATTACAGTACAAGTGAAGAAACTAAAAGTTTTACTTACGCATGTGTCGAGATTACAGCGTTTTCTTCAATCCTGCTATTAGAAATTTAAAAAAAAAATAAAAAAATTTAAATTTTTAGAATAATTGCAGAAAAATTAGGAGGCGGTTTTCGTTGTTATGGTTCTCATTATTCGTTATAAAACAAACAATCAATTTGTCATTATTTGCCAACAAAGATTAATTCCCTGGTATTAATCAACCGATTTTTAACAATTGTAATGTTAACTTTCATATTTATAGGTAATTTTGTTGATATGTGTTACTGTTATGAATAAAATTGGTTAAATGTTCAGCTTATAACTTTGCTTATCGAGAGTGAGTGAAAATTTTTTCACCCACTGCTTTCGCTCACTCGTTGCTATGTAAGTAGGTTGAATGGACAAAACAAACGCTTTCTCCTTTGATATCTAGGTAAGAAACAGTAATTTTTTACGACAGGATTGAACAAAGTAAATTTTTGTAAATCAATTTTAAGATTTTAACATTTACCAATCATCATCGACTATATTTGAATATTTTCTCAATTGTTTTTTACTTAATAGTATATTAAGTATCGAGAACAATAAGGACAGTTTACCGATCGACGACAACGTTTGGCAACTGAGCGAAGCGAAGTCGCCAATATTGGAGGAGAGCGGTAAACTCCTTACTGTTTGAGATGCTTATACTATTTTTTGTACGACCATTATGAATACAAAGGTATCAACTAAGGAAATATCCCAAAGATGGTAAAAAAATAGATTCAAGATAATTTATTTTTGCCCTGTATATCCACCAACTATTAAGTAGGTTTTGTCGTTACCATGGATACGTTTGTAATTTTATTTTTGAATGTCACTATATTTTTGTCGTTTCAACATAAATAAATAGATAGCATCCGTTGTTATTATTATTTATTGGGTATTTTTTCACAGCAAATTTAAATAAAAAACATAAATCTTTTTAAATAGTTCAATAATTATTTAAAACATAAAGATTTTTCACGAAAGAAACATCTAAAGATGATACATTTATTTTATAAATTACATATAATTTACTTACCGTTCTGTTTTTGACAGAACTGAACGGTAAGTAATTACTTACCGACGCGTTGTTGCTTAGTAACCAGTAAACATAACCTACTGTTCTAACACCAAGTTTGGTAAACAATCCGAAATAGCAGGGTCGTACAAAATAGTATATTAAGTATCAAGAACAGTAAGGACAGTTTACCGATCGACGACAATATTGGAGGAAATCGGTAAACTCCTTACTGTTTGAGATGCTTATACTATTTTTTGTACGACCATTATGAATACAAAGGTATTAACTAAGCAAATATCCCGAAAATGGTAAAAAATAGATTTAAGATAATTTATTTTTGCTCTGTATATCCAACAAACATTAAGTAGGTCTTGTCGTTGCCATGGATACGTTTGTAATTTTATTTTTGAATGTCACGTTATTTTTGCCGTTACCATGAATACGTTTGTAATTATAATTACTATTATTTATTGGGTATTTTTTAAGCAAATTTAAATAAAAAACATACATTTTTTTTAAATCGTCCAATTATTTAGAAAATAATGATTTTTCACGAAAGAGACATCTAAAGATTCATGCATTTGTTTTATAAATTACATATAATTTACTTACCGTTCAGTTCTGTCAAAAACAGAACGGTAAGTAATTACTTACCGATGCCTTTTTGCTTACTGCTGTTCTAAAACCAAGTATGGTAAACAATCCGAAATAGCATGGTCGTACAAAAAATATTTTTGTAAAATTTTTGTGGTTGCTATTTAACTAAAAAACAATGGAAAAAATTTTCCTTTTTCATTTTTAACATATTTACTTTAGTTATTGCTGGCTATGTATTGCGGTGATATATAAATGTTTTATAATATGCCCACCGTTTCAAATAAAACATAAATTATATACTGTGGATTAAATTAAAAATACACCCCAAATATTTTTCTTTATTCCAATCAGCCAGCTCAGGGTTATTCGATAGAACATAAAATGTTTGAATTATGAGACTCTTATTAACTCTTATGCCTACAAAAGGAGAAAAACTTATACTGCAAACACTAGGGCTCCTGCAAACTGGACAACCACTGCTAAACTCTAAATTCAAAAAGAAAGAAAACTGGATGCTTGTATGTGCATCAATTAAACACATAAGTAATTTTAAAAACACATAAACTTTATTTAATTCAGAAGAAAAATAAATAGAATTGTTAAAAATGAAAGAAATAAGAAGATAAATTGTTCAAATTTGTACAATAAGACCAACGGGAAAATTTGATTCCCAAGTTGCTCAAATGTAGTTAAAAGTCGTAATAGCCTGACATAGAGCTATCACAGTCATTCACTTGAACAAACCAACACAAATCAAAAATGTTTATAAATAAAAATGTTTATCTTAATGAAAAATAAATTGAAATAAAAGAAATTGAATTGTGTTATTTTTGAAAGAAAATAAGTTCTCAAAAGAACCTTTAAGGTTAAACAAAATAATTTTGAAATTATTAAGGATAAACTTTATAAATTTAATATTGTCAATCAAATTTAAGAACCCTTTTTTATTACGACCAACCTGATATATTATAAAAATATTTTCCTTTATTAATAATCCTCAAATGGTATCACTGCAATATTTATCAGCTGATTTCTTGTTTTTAAAACGTCAATACGTAAATCGATGAAGAAAAATAAATTCTCCCAGAATTTATTTAAAACTCGTTCAAATTCCAAATGGCTTGTAGAACAACAATAAAATCTTCTTTATATTTTTTAAAATATTCAGGTAAACACTTCAATTTAATTCAAACTTTGTTTATACATGACATTTACGTCAATCATATGGTTAAAACATCTAACCTCACTTTAAATTACAGATTTATTATCCGGAGTCGGGCATAGCTTTGCCATGGATTTTTTGTCGACTGCCTTTGTTAAATTTGGCTCCAACTTATATAGGTTTTGTTGAAACAAAAGCCTGCACTGACATTTTTCCGAAACAAAATCGAAGCACGTAAAGTTGATGACGTCACTGACCCACACAGCTATTCTTAATTATCACGAATCCTAATTCTATAAACACAGGATTGTAGTACTTAAAACAAGGATTAAAACAATGTAATACACTTGTATCCTAAAATGCATCGTAACGAAGATATAAGACGAAAACGATTGACAATGTACAAATCTCGTTATAGCTTAATTACATACAAAAATGAAATAAAACAGGTTTATCCTTTACAAAATAGATGCATGATCACACAATACAACTAATACATATAGATTTTCCACAGGAACATCTTTACAATTTACAACAAACATAATTTACAGTCCGATACGATATCGAATCAATCAATTGGTGCATTTGCAAGTTCCATCTTTAATATTGATTCAAATAAAGTCAATTTATGATCAAATTGTCCAGAATACAGTTCTCCAAGTGTTTACATAAAAACAACGGTGAGAAAAACAGTATAAGAGTTAATAACTGTCAAACTGAGTCATACCGACAAGATTTAAACCCTCAATAATGAAAATAGTCAGAATTTTTATAATAAAGTTTAAAGACTAATTGTACTATATAGGTCATAACAAGATTGACCTAATTTATCTGTTTTCAGTTAACTGACAGCGCGAAACTGAGTTGGTCTCTTGGAAAATAGAAAAATTCACCCTACGTTAAAGATCGTAGCCTCTAAATTTAAATAAGAAGATTACTTCTTCTTTACAAGTGGAAAACCCATCCCAATGTGTAACTTGGGTTGTATAAACATGTATTATGATAAAGCAATCTAAATGATTGATATCCTTTTTTATAAAAATCAACCTTTTTATAAACATATGAAATCTAGGTTATGTTTGCATGAGATTTTTATTCTTGATTTCTATTTTAAATATTGATGAGCCTAACTGTGACCCTATGTGTAACCTTTATATTAATTATGCCTATCACTTAGCATGTCCCTCTTTTAATTTAAATCTGATATGTGAAATATTTGTTTTCACGTTTCCGATCTGTCGTTAATAAAATTTTCAATGAGGTGATCTGATATCACCGCAGTATATTTGAAAATATGTAAATTAAAAGTAGGATAGCATTTACTGTATATTATACACCGTGTCCAAGATAAGAATGCATAGCACGGGGATCTTGAGAACGGTAAAAGATACAGGTTGGCTTAAATTAGGAAAAAGTTGCACTATTTAGAGTATGTTTACATGCCGATCGCAGAAATCCATGATTGTTTATCGTTATCGAAATTTTCCAAAAAATGCAATTTTTCGGATTTTCGATTTTTCCAATTTTTGTATTTATTTTAAAAGATATTAAAAAACTAATGACACTTTGTGATTGTCACTTTTTAAGCTCTACAAAATGGCGTCTTCAAATTTTTTATCCGATGTTTCATCTTCGAGAAATCATCATCAACTTAATTTTTTTATATGGCCACAAAAGTAGAAACACCTTGTATACGGTAGCATTTTTCATTACAAATTCAACGATGTATAACACATTATGCTTCTAAAGCCAAAAAATAGAGAAAAATGAATTTTAATATTTTTTCGATTCTTAATCTAGTAGGCATTGGAAATGAATTCAAAGATTATTGCAAGTGTTCAAATAAGTTCTCATTATTTCCTAGACACTAGTATGCTCTTTGTACAGTTGAATTTAAAACTTTGGCTAACATTTCTGAGGAGATTGTGTTAACTGCTGCTATAACCGATGTCAATAATTGTTCTTCAGTTTCAAAAGTTGAGTCATACACTTGATTTTTTACATAACCCCACAGGAAAAAGTCTAACGGGCTCAAATCTGGTGATCGGGCTCGCCAAGCTACTTCACTGTGAGTTCCAATCCATTTTTCAGGAAACCTCTGCGACAAATACTCCCATACATTTCTTGAGTTATGTGCTGGGGCACCATCTTGCTGAAACCAGCAGTTGTTAATTATTGCTAGAGGTAATTCATTCAAGGCGTCTTCCAAATCAGTCTGCAGCAGGTCAAGATACCGCTCGGAATTTAAATTGTTGTGATAAATAAAGGGTCCTATTATTCTGCTACCTAAAATACCTATCCACATATTAAATCCAAATCGGTGTTGATGCCTTGCATCTTTTTTTAAATGAGGATTGTCTGTTGCCCAATAATGTTTGTTACGCCGGTTGAAAATGCCATTGTTGGTTATCATGCTTTCATCAGACCAAATTACTTGAAAAGGAAAAGTTTGATTTTCTTGACATTTTCTGGTATACCATTCACAAAAACTTGCTCGCCTTCTCTCGTCACCAGGTCTAAGACCCTGACAAATTCTAAATTTATATGGATGAAATTTATTCTTTTGTAAAATGAAGTGGGCTGTAGATCTAGCTACCCCAGTCTGACGCTCAATTAGTCTTGTGGATATTTCAGGATTTTCAACGACGGCTAGTAGAACAGTATTCGCGTTTTCTTCGTTGGATTGTTTTTTACGAGATGAAAGTGGTTCTTTGAATGAACCAAATTCCTTTAAATTAGATACCAAACTTTAAATTCAACTGTACAAAGAGCATACTTGTGTCTAGAAAATAATGGGAACTTATTTGAACACTTGCAATAATCTTTGAATTCTTTTTCCAATGCCTACTAGATTAAGAATCTAAAAAAATATTAAAATTCATTTTTCTCTGTTTTTTGGCTTTAGAACCATAATGTGTGATACATCGTTGAATTTGTAATAAAAAATGCTACCGTATACAAGGTGTTTCTACTTTTGTGGCCATATAAAAAAATTAAGTTGATGATTTCTCGAAGATGAAACATCGGATAAAAAATTTGAAGACGCCATTTTGTAGAGCTTAAGAAGTGACAACGACAAAGTGTCATTAGTTTTTTAATATCTTTTAAAATAAATACAAAAATTGGAAAAATCGAAAATCCAAAAAGTTGCATTTTTTGGAAAATCTCGAAAACGATAAACAATCATGGATTTCTGCGATCGGCATGTAAACATACTCTAAATAGTGCAACTTTTTCCTAATTTAAGCCAACCTGTATCTTTTACCGTTTTCAAGATCCCCATGCTGTGCATTCTTATCTTGGACACGGTGTATATTAAAAAAAGTTGGATAAATAAAGATTTATTTATTATTTATTTATAGTATTAATATAACATGCAAAGGGATAAAAAGAATGATGGTTTGGTGGATGATGGTGGAAGACCAGAATATGTTTCACTGCGCATGACGGAGAAATTGTGTTATCTTAGGCTCTAGACGCTTGTACGATCATGCTACGCACGTCACGCCATCTAACAGAAATTTAGCTCGCGTTAAAATTGGTTGACGAAATGGCGGCAAGTTGACTCTTGGTTTCTTCCTTAAATACGAAGGTGTTGATGTTTGCATCAATTTGTAAATGGACGTAACATAACTTAAAAGTACATATACAGTGTGGTCTGTGTGGTGATAAAGAAAGGAACAAAATTAATAACTATGTTATTTAATGTTTTCAAGCAAAACGCTCGGATAGGTCAATTTTATTTTTTAATTAGCCACCTTATGACATAACAATTTTACTTATGACGTCATCTATTTTTGCACAATGACATCATCATTGGTTTTTTAAATGACAACCCCAATTTTCTTTTGCTGGTTTTTATAGATGGTCCAACTACTTAAATGATGGTGTAAAGAAATTGGTACCTTAGATAACTATTTTTTTGGGAAAATAACGCATAAAATAATAAAATAAATGAACAAATCATATACTAAACATTTTTTCGTAGTAAGCCGATGAGCTACGGATTAAAAACTCCTCGAAAACGGTTGATGGCGTCTTAAATTGTTAATAACTTTTCTGCTCTCACTACGATTTAGTACGCAACTACATATATTGCTCTACCCATTATTCTGAATAGGTTTATGCAATAAAATAGCTGTTAACACGAAAGAACCAAAAACAGATACTTTTAGTTCCTTGCCGACTGGGCTATATATTTATCAACCATTCTTCTAGATAGTTGATTGTTTCATTGATTGGGCTACTTGGGAACAAAGAACTAACATCAAGTGACACCAGTTGATCACTATCTTGAATTTGTACACTTTTTAATTTTTCCACTAATTGTATGTTATTCTTAACACTCAAACTTTCGAACTTATTGAACTTATTAAAAATGTTTGATAACCACTTTGCAAGTTTATAAGTCGGGCTATTAAAGAGGTTACAGCGGATCTTTGCGGGGTGAAGGGCAAGGGGATATCTCCTATGCTTTTACATAGGCTCTAACAAGAAATACCAATCGATAAAAAAATAAATTAACATTCTTAAAACTGAACAAAATCATTTTATTATGAATGCCTATAATGCATTTATTAATTATTTGTATATATTAAAATAATTTAAATCGATTAGAGTGCATTTGTTTAATTGTTGAAAGTGTAAATATAAATGTAAATAGGTTAAGAATCGTGGCAACACCTCAAAGAAATCAATCAATTTTGTTGGTAGCAGTGTTAGGTTTCAGCTTTCGATTGAGTTGACATCCTAACCTCCAAATTTCAATCCCAAAATATAAGTGGAAACATGTTGAATGTTTTGTAATTTTGTATGCAATTACAGATGGGAATATTCTATTTTTTAACTTTTGTATAGTCTAAAGATTACAATCTGCTAAGCAGATACAACAAATATATAAAAAGTTGTTGAGGTTTAATACATATATTTTTAAAATTAGTGTGTTTGTATTACTGATTTCGTGGATATTCTGATTGTGATGATAAATTGTATTGATCACATTGCAAAAGGTAATTTTACATTTTGCAATATTTCCGTCGAATTAACATTTGTATTCTGATATTATTAACGCAGAAGACTGAATCGTTCAACATAATTTGATTAATAAAATATATGATTATTAGTTAATACAATAAAATATAGATTATTATAACAGTCATTATATGTCATCATTCTGTTCTGTTATTTGAATTCGCGCGCTATGAGGTGTTGTCACATCTCTGCTGTCTTTCCACATATGTCGTGAAAAATTCTTGTTTTGTTTACTTTAAATTATTATTGTGCATTAACTAGACACAAGATTTCAAAAAATATTGGGCAGCATTGTTTTTCGAATATGAGAATATGTCATTTTAGTTTTTTATCAGATTCCCTACATTTCTTCATCAGAATTTTTCGTTAAAACTGCTAAAGGTTAGATGATCTCCATAAGAGCCCATGTTAAATTCTGGATTTTATTTTCCATTTTTCTCGGTAATGGTACACAAGAAAATTATAAAAAAAATTACCGAATAGAATAAGTGTCAAAGAACTCGAGGTTTAAATTTCACGTCATTCTCTACATTTTTACATTTCGCTGTATCCTCCTTAAAATTTAATCTTTAAATAGCTCGTTTATCTACATGGGAATGCCTGGAAAGCCTTGTTACAGCTGCTTCTAAACTAACGAAAAACACTATTATGATCGGAATAAAATCTGCAATTTTAAACTGTCAAAAATAATAATTACTAGTACAGTATTAACCTATTATTGAGAGGAATCTATGAATAATAATTCCATTTTACTGACATTTCAAAAATTCTAAAATCTAAATATTCTAATTTAAATTGTTTAAATTGTTCTTTTTGTAGTTCGGTATATATTGGACAAAGACTTCGAAATTTTGACATAAGATATAAAGAACACGCACGTCATTACAAAAATAAACATCCTGAAAAATCGAATTACGCCAAACACCTTTTAGAACAACATCACACAATGACTCCTCAAAATAATATTAAATTCCTACATTTTTGTAATAACAAACGCAAATTAGACATTTTAGAAGCCTTTGAGATATACAAACACAAACTCAGGGTACCTTTAATGAATGAACAACTTGAGCTCAGTAATTCTTCGTTACTGGAAGTATTAGATATTTAATTCTGATTATTATTATTATTTTATCTAGTTACCTATTTTTGTATCTACCTTCGCGACGTGTTTGTTTATAATTATATTGCCTTTGATAATGACAGCATAGCTGTCGAAACAATATTGTCAGGTTGTATCTTAATAAAACTGTGAAACTTTTACTAATCTTTATTTATTTCACTAAATATTCTACTTGAAATTATCATAAATATTAACATGAATATTAAATTTATATCGTAGAAATTACAATAACCATTAAACTATAATACAGCAGAAGCAACCGCTAAAAGCTACGTCATCAGTTACCGCATACCGAAGACATTTTGATGTTGTACAACGCCATCTATTTATTCAATCCCATTTGCTTCTTCCTACATTTTGTACAAATAATAGCATATTACATAACGAGGACGGAAAGTGGCACCTAACACATGAGTGCCGAAATCACACTAATGTATTCGTCACTTTCCAACGAGTTATGTACCTACACTATTTTTCGCACGACCCCAACAACTCAAAAACCACTTATTTCCAATTTAACGAATTCTAAGATAGTTCTTCAATGTAGACTAGCAGTACATTTTCAGGAGAGGGAGAATTGATCACTTTTTCTTTTCGCTATTTCATGAATCGATTGTAACGGATTTGGTACCGTTTTTGAGATTTTTTAGGTAACAGGTATAAAGATGTATGTTTACCATCTTGTATTGTTAATATAATATTATTCATTATTATGGCTGTTTAGCAATATTGTAGTTTTACAATAAAAACAATTAAAGCTTTTATGATTTGCTACATAATTCACAAGTACAAGCGCGATTGGTACACTTAAAGCTACCTTCCTTGTCATCACAATACCTTCAATGCCAGAATATGTTTACATTTCGGAGCAAAGGGGTTAATAACCTTGACAATTGAATTGTAATTGTTTATAAAAAATACGTTTTGAAAACGAGTGCATACTACGTGTGATTGTTTAGCTGTACTGTACTGTAAATAATAGACTGACTGAAATTATATAGATTGTAAACGTATTATTATTATTGTCTTTAAAAATTTAATATTTACTTTTGTCGTTTTCGAAATTATAAATTTATCAAGAGTGAATCGGATGATGGGAAAATGGAGTGTACACTTGTACACCTCTACAAATCGTGAACACTGCTCACATTATACCTCTTAATTTATTGTCGGAGCTTTCACGAAAAAGATATGAATGCGAGTATAAATTCTAGGTTAAATATTTTTTTTTAAATTTTGGTGGTTTATTACTTTTTTTGTGGATGTAGATAAAGTATAGCGTGTAACTCATGAGGAATTGGCACTTTTCTGCACGTGTAACACAATACACTATTTTCTGAAATAGTCCGTAAAGACTCAAATGAGTTCGTAAAGTGAAACTTTTACGGTACTCATTTGTCACCTTTATTTGCATTGCCTACATGTATTTGACATATGTCGCACACAGCTACGTTGACTTGGTTGCCTACTCTAGCGTTATAAAAAACACATTTTATATTTTAAATACTTAATTTCACGATTTTAGAAAAAACCTAATGTTCACCTCAGCACAAAGTTTATTTTTTTATCACTCATTATGGTAATTTTAAAATGATCTACATTTCGTGATGAAAAAGTACAACTTTAATTCCTTGATATACAAATAATTATTACTCATTTCTGCTAAAAGTTGATTTTTGATTAGCTTGTCCGAAATTAAAAACGTCAAATCTATCATGATTGTAAACTGATTCGTTAGTTGATTCTAGTTCATACATATTTGATATTACTTATCTACGCCAGTCTAGCAACCGTCTAAACCAGGGTGTTGCTTAAAATTATAGAAGTAATGATCCTGATACCCTGGGGTATTGAATACCTGATCCTCTAATGCTTAGTTCTGCTTAGTTATTAGGGGTTGTGCCCAAGCTCTCCCTTTGCTTAGTTGTACGATTCTAGGCCCCCCAGATTACGGGTTTCCTAGCGCTTAGTTTGTAGACCTAGTGCTAGTACGGGTGGTTCCCATCGCCCTTATGTTTCTTGTTAGTTTTAGGAAGACTTATAAGTCCTCATATGTATATTTGTAAACCCTATGTATTGGAACTTATTATTTAGTATACGATTAATTGTGGTATGCGTTTATTTTTCATTTCTCCCTCTGACTACGACCCTCAGTCACGAAAAACCCACGTGACGGGCGTCAGTCGTAAAAACTCCATAGAATGGTATGCGATAACATACGTTGATAAATGGTTTCATTTGCTTATAAATTGTTCTAGAGTGAAAGAGAAATTCTATATTCTCAGTACTTGAGAAACTCTCTAAAATTATATACGTACAATTAAATCTTTCTAACAGAAAAATAATATAACTAACTTACTTCTCTATCTGCAATTCAATGAATAAACAAGGAATAAACGAACCGTTTAAAATAATTTATTAAAGTCTTTAATAATCTAATAATCTTGATCTTTTACACATTTTGGACATCTTGAAGTAAGCAAATAATAGAAATAGTTCATCAAACACAGTAAACACAAAATGACAAACTATCGTAAACCAAACCAAATAATTTAATATTATTAATACCGGAAACTTATTTCGAAAAATGGGAGACAAAATTTAATAGCGCCCCTTGCAGTGTGGTGTGCAAATAAACCTGACATTTCTCAAATATTGGGAAAGTAATTAAAAAATCGTCAATGTAATGAAAGAATGAATAGTTTATATAAATTGTAAAATGTTATATATTTTAGCATAACATATATATACATATACATTATGTATGGAATATAGTATATATCTCGGTAAATATCGACTTTATAAAAAAGTTTGTTATATAAAAGTTGTTTAAGATTTTATTTTCCATAATATGATAGCATTCAATTGTTTTTATTTCAGAAAACAAATGAGTAATGAATAACACTTTAATTTTTAAATTGCAATTTACCCTTTCATTAGGCTCATTTGATAGAGATTTTTTTTCTCTTCTCGATGACCTAAAATCTTAGTACCCTTATATCAGATAATTTTTGAAAAAAAACGTAAAACATGTTTATTAAGTTAATTTCACTAATAACATAAATCTAGATATCCGATATCTCTTTCATTTGTCTTAACAATTGATTGTAGGCTTTTATTGTGACAGAAGTTTGTTTATTTAATTAAGTTGTTGGTACATGGAAAAATAAAAATGGTTCATTTAACAGAAACTGAACGTAAAGAAATTTTAATTATGGTCGGTTATCGGGATCGCAAACGAACACAATTCTTAATGAGCGTTATCCACATCGAAAACCAATCACCCAGTCAGTAGTTAGCAAAACCTTGAAACGGTTTAGGGAAATGGCAATGTTAAAGATCTGGTGAAGACTGGTCCGCAGAGGTCTGCGACAGATGAAGATAAAAAGCTCGATGTTTTAATAGAAATCGAAGAAAATCCAAACATTTCAACTCGTCAGTTAAGTTTAAACCATGCCGTAAGTAAAGGTTCAATACAGAAAATATTGTAACATTCTTTTTCAAAATAATAATACAAGTGCTGTTTAAATCGTCTATTCACAAACAAATATTTATTTCTATACACTAATGAATACACTATAAATTAACGCTATGATTATAAAACATTAAAAACTATTATTTACAGACTATGAATTTCTAATACAACATTTATATTCACTATTTATTTTGTAATACACAGTTAATGACTTGCTGTTCACTGCTCCTTTTCTCCGCGACGTCGACTTTATACCATCCTATAAACGTTCCAGAAATCGCCCGAACATACCATGTATTTCTAGAATACACCAGAATAAACCACGTCTGATTTACATGCTTGTGCGATGCGTCATTTTCTCGAAGGCGGCAGAACACACCACCTGTCGCTCGAAAAGAGGTTCGTTCCTTTTCTCTCTTGTTACACTGCCCCCCTCTTCAAGTCTGTTCTGTCCCAGAACAGGTTTTATGCTCTGGTTCCTGTAGAACGGGTCATGACGATATCGACAGTCTTCTCCTCGACTACACGTTCCATTACGGTAGAAATAACAGTCTACACTCTTCGTTGGCCTTAAATCGGGTTGTGGGTCAAAATTGCAGACGAAGATCTTGACGTCCGTACCTCCAAAGACAACTTCCAGCATGTTTCTAACGATTCTCCAATCCAGCTGGTCCCGCCCACAGCCGAGTTTGGGAACTGCCAATTTGTTAATTCCCCTAGTAAGCAACTCGATCCTCAAATTCCATAGTGCCCTCCACAAGTCGGCGTAACTCGGCTTCTGGTAATAAAACTGCTTGGTTACCAAGTAGTAAATGGATCGGTCATGATCAGGCAAGCGTAAGGATTTACCAACAGAGGGATTTTGTTCTCGAAGTTCATTCAGCCGTCCAAATTTATTTCTAAACACCACTGCGATCCCCCTGGACATACGGAGATCCGCGGAGACACAGTGGGCAATGGAATAATTACCAGGGACCCGGAAGAGATCTTGTTGCATCTCAGTCGTGACTCCGAATCGCGCTTTTCTAGTTCCAGAGAACGCAGCCATAAATTCTCTAAAGGTTGGTTGATCATCTTCAGGCCTTACGGTATTGATAGTCACCTCAGCCTCATCTTTCCGATCCGGGACTGCGTCATTATTTCCCTCATAGTGCGCCAGACGATTGGAGTGTACCACCTTTGGTTTCCCCCTTGGCAACTTCTGGATGCGATAAATCAAGTCATTTATTCGTTTCTTCACCTGGTATGGACCCTCCCAATTTCGCTGTAACTTTGGAGAATAGCCACGACGCCTTTGCGGGTTATATAACCAGACAAGCTCTCCAGGTTGAAACTCTCCTTCTTGGGCTCTCACATCGTACGTAGCCTTCATCCGGTCACTCGCGATTCGACTATGATTTCGGGTTCGGTCGTGAATATCCTCCAACTTCTTCTTTAAGTTGATGACATAATCATTCCCGGCTACCTCCTGCTCTATAGGTGGAGACCCAAATTCCAGATCACACTGTAACCGTAACTCGCGTCCAAACATTACAGACGCTGGTGACTGACCGGTTGTTTCGTGGACCGATGCACGATAAGCCATCAGGAACAGATGCAGGTATTGGTCCCAGTCTCGTTGATGATCGGAGACGACCTTGGCCAAATATTTGCCCATTGTTCGATTCATGCGTTCTACCATTCCATCGGACTGCGGATGTAACGGTGTGGTCCGAGTCTTGCGAATGCCCAACAATCGACAAACTTCTCCAAAGAGTACAGACTCGAAATTGCGGCCTTGATCCGAATGCAGCTCCATTGGCACTCCGAAGCGACTGAAAAACTCTTTGACTAGTACGTCAGCAACAGTCGCAGCTTCCTAGTTTGGTAGGGCATATGCTTCTGGCCATTTGGTAAAATAGTCCATTGCCACTAAGATGTATTTATTCCCATCGTCAGTTTCGGGAAATGGTCCGGCAATGTCTATAGCTATTCTCTTCAGAGGACTACCCACATTGTACTGCCTCATGGGTGCTCTTCGTTTCCCCAAGGGTCCGTTGCCAGTGGCACATAGTTCACATTTTCGGCACCACTCCTTCACGTCTTCTTTACAGTTGACCCAATAAAAACGCTCCCTAACTTTCTCCAAGGTCTTTTTCACACCGAAGTGTCCTCCGGAGGCACCGTCATGGAGATGTCGCAATACTGTAGCCACTCGGCTTTTTGGAACCACGAACTGAGACCTAATGGTGGTGCCATCTTCACTCTCCAGTACTCGCTTCAGGAGATCGTCTTCCACCTTCAAGGACTCCCATTGGGCCCAATATGCTTTGAGCGTTCTGTTGAAAGGGCTGACGGCCTCCCAGGCAGGCCTTTCTCCCACGCGCTTCCATTCCAGTACCATTTTTAGTTCGGGATCAGCCTCCTGCTGTCGTTGCAATTCTTCCGGCAACCAATTGTCGTTGACGATGGTAGTCCTTAATACTTGGCAAACCCTCTCCTCCAAACGAGAGCAATGACGGCAATCCGTTGGACAGGGTCTTCTTGAAAGAGCATCGGCATTTCGATGACTAGTGCCCGCTCGATGTTCGGTGTCAAAGTTGTATCCTTGTAATCGTTCGATCCACCTTGCGACCTGGACCTCAGGATTACGGAATTGTAGAAGCCATTTCAACGCTGCATGGTCCGTCCTCAATAAAAACTTCCGTCCGTACAAGTATTTGTAGAAGTGCTCAACGGACTTCACGACGGCCAATAGTTCTTTTCTGGTCACACAATAATTCCTTTCGGCTTTCGACAAAACCTTACTAAAATAGCCGATGACCTTTTCTTGTCCATCCTGTATCTGAGAAAGTACCCCCCCAATGGCCAGATTACTTGCATCTGTGTCAAGTATGAATTTCCCTTCTGTCCGTGGATAACTCAATATTGGTGCTGTTGTCAGGGCACGCTTCAGCTGTTGGAAAGCTGTTTCACACTCTCCGCTCCAAACATACTCGCGCCCATCTTCAGTTAACCCTGTCAGAGGTTTCGCTATATTGGCAAACCCAGGAACGAAACGCCTGTAGTAGGTACATAACCCAAGAAAACTACGAACTTGGTGTTTATCTTTCGGTGTTGGCCACTCTTGAACTGCACGAATCTTATCGGGGTCGGCTGCCACTCCATTTTGTGATACGACGTGCCCGAGATATTTCACTTCTTTTCTGAATATGTGGCACTTTTTCGGACTCAGTTTCAGATTGGCTCCACGTAGTCTTCGGAACACTTCCTCTAGATTTTTCAGATGTTCGTTGAATGATTTTCCGACTACAATCACATCATCCAGGTATACCAGGCAGGTCTTCCACGACAACCCTCTCAAGATGGTCTCCATTAGACGCTCAAAGGTGGCCGGAGCGTTACATAGACCAAAAGGCATAACTGTAAACTGCCATAGTCCGGAACCAATAGTGAACGCGGTCTTCTCCCGGTCTTCAGGTTCCATTTCAACTTGCCAATAACCGCTCTTCAAGTCCAAAGTCGAAAACCATCGTGAACCAGACAGGGTATCTAACGTGTCGTCGATGCGTGGTAAGGGATAGCTGTCTTTCTTGGTCACATCATTAAGCTGCCGATAGTCCACACAAAATCTCGTTGACCCGTCCTTCTTACTGACCAGGACCACCGGTGATGCCCATGGACTGCTGGATGGCTCGATGACCCCTTGTTCTTTCATATCAATAATAATCTTTTCGGCTTCTGCTCGCCTTGCTAGAGGTAGACGCCTCGGCTGCTGACGGACAGGCATAGAGTTGCCTGTATTGATTTTATGTTTTACTATATTTGTTCGTCCCTTCTGGCTATCGTCAAGAGCGAAGATATCTTGGTATCGGTGAACCAAACCCTGTACCTCTTTCACTTCCGTTCTGTTAAGGTCTTCGCACGAACTAGTAACCATACCCACTAATTTTCCACCATGGTCTTTGGGCACTGGTTTTGGAACATCAGCCATACACCTGGCTACTCGGAATACTGGCACACACTGTCCCACAAGGGTACTCTTCTTTAATGTCACCGGATCCACATTAACGTTCATAAGCCTCACCGGTACAGTCTTTCCAACCTTGATCAGCGCTTTTCCCACCAATATGCCACTATGGATCTTCTTATCACAAACAGGCTCCATCATTCGCACACATCCTACCCGAAGATCTCCATCCAAACCTGCCTCGACAACCATCTCGCTTTGACCCGGCAATATCACATCTTCAGTCAGCAAAACCCTTACAACCGGATCTTCTCGTGGGTGCAACGGAAGTTCTTCGTTACCGACCTTCAAAACACCCTCTTTCAAATCCAACGTAAAACTAAATTTTCTCAGGAGGTCCATTCCCAAGATGAAGTCATCAGTGATATCGGCTACCAGCACCTCATGTTCACGTTCTTCACTTCCAATGCCAATCTTCATCTTCACCACTCCGCGTGTTGGTATCACTTCACCTGTTGCTGTACGGAGTTGAGTAGTTGTCGGTAACAATTTAATACTTGATTGTAGAACATCAGGGCGTACGATGGATTTTGTCGCCCCCGTATCAATAAGTAGTGGAACAGTTCGGTTAGCAATCTTTCCATCTACAAACAAACTGCCGTTACTATTCTTTGATGTTACGGCATGGATCGTGATCTCCGGGGCATCTTCACTCGCAGTCAACGTTCGCCCCCTCTTGCCAACCCCTTTTAACTTTTCCGACGGTTGTACTTTTCTTATTTTGGGACAACGGCGTTCTACATGTCCTTGTTCGCCGCAATTCCAACAACGAGGCCCTCGAACTTCTTGAGGATTCTTTTTACGGTTCTCTTCCTTCTGAAGAACTCTCATTAATAATTCTTCTAGGCGATCTTTAGAACCTTCATCTTCTTCCAAAACGGTCCGAACACGTCCGTGACCTCGGGACGCTTGTTTTGCAGCTTCAAATTCTAAGGCGTGAGCAAGCGCATCATCAGTTGTTCTTGGTCGTGCCAGCCTCAATGATTGTTGTGTTTCTCCGTCTCTTAACCCATCAATGAAGGTCTGCACAGCCAGTTGTCCCAGAAATGAATCGGGTGCCGTAGGGTACGCCAATCGGACAAGCCGCGCAACATCGGCTTCAAACTCCTGCAGGCTTTCTCCATTCTTCTGGATATGATTCTTCACTTGCGCGTGATACACTTGTTGAAGATGCGCGTCTCCATATCTCATTTCCAATCTAGACACTAACAATTGGTAATCATTTTCCTGTCCTGCTGGGATTGTTTGCAGGACGTTCAACGCGTCTCCACGCAAAGCCACAGTTAGAGAAACGGCCTTTTCCTTGCGTGTCCATCCGTTGGCCCCAGCGGCCGCCTCAAATTGTTTGTAGTAGGTGGACCAAGGTATCTTTCCATCGAACGTGGGTGGTTTTACTTTTATCCCTACGGCAGGATCCTTTTCTTCTTTAAATTGTTTCTTTACTTCATTAAACGGCCTCTCAGAAGTTGAGGGAAACCGTAGTTGCCTCATTCTATCTTTCAGCATTTCGGCCATATCGTCTTTCTTAGTTGTTGGTGGTAATTGCATTTGGGCTATTTTCTCTTCTACCATCTTTATTACCCTATCTTGTTCCGCCAGTCTACCTTCCAATAGTCCTAACGCGCTGGCATTCTCCAAAAATTCTTCGAAAACTTTATCTTCCAACGCTTTGACATTTTCCAACAATTCTCCTTTAAGCCTTCTAGAACTTTCTTCAGATTTTCTGGAATTCTCCAGTATTTCTTCCTTTAGCATTCTAACAGTTTCTTCGGCCTTTTCTAGTAATTCTTCTTTAAGCATTCTAACATTTTCTTCGGACTTTCTAGAATTCTCTTCGTGTTTTTCCAATACTTTTTCTTCCAGCGCTTTAGTATTTTCAAGTAATTCTTCTTTTAAAATTCTAGAATTCTCTTCAGACTTTTCCAATAATTCCTCTTTTAAAATTCTAGAATTCTCTTCAGACTTTCTAGAATTCTCTTCCATTTTACTTAACAATACGTTAGTATCAATTGCGGGTCCAGGTATTTCGAAGAGGTAATTTTCGGGGTCTTCCTTCTGTTCCAAAAGCCATTCTCTTAGCCGATTTATTAACACGCTTTTAAGGCCCGTTGTTTCCAAGTCCCGTTCTTCCAGTTCGCGTTTTAAGTCTATTACCTTCAGATCTTTCAACAATTTCATCGCCATCTTAATTGTTTGTTGAAATTATTTTTAACACTAAAAATTTAATCTCACAGCACTTTATTTAATTATTACGCGATTTTATTTATTTTAAAACCCCACACCTGACACCACTGTAACGTTCTTTTTCAAATAATAATACAAGTGCTGTTTAAATCGTCTATTCACAAACAAATATTTATTTCTATACACTAATGAATACACTATAAATTAACGCTATGATTATAAACCATTAAAAACTATTATTTACAGACTATGAATTTCTAATACAACATTTATATTCACTATTTATTTTGTAATACACAGTTAATGACTTGCTGTTGACTGCTCCTTTTCTCCGCGACGTCGACTTTATACCATCCTATAAACGTTCCAGAAATCGCCCGAACATACCATGTATTTCTAGAATACACCAGAATAAACCACGTCTGATTTACATGCTTGTGCGATGCGTCATTTTCTCGAAGGCGGCAGAACACACCACCTGTCGCTCGAAAAGAGGTTCGTTCCTTTTCTCTCTTGTTACAATATTACATTCAGAAAAATTACATCCGTACAAACCGACTTTATTGCAAGAATTATCCGAAGATGACTACGATGGACGTGTTGAATTTTGTAAATTTATGATGGAGCGAATCAACAACAATCCAAATTTTCTTAATAATATTGTTTTTTCTGACGAGGCTACGTTTTATTTAAATGGAAATGTAAATAGGCATAATTGTCGATATTGGGCCGCTGAAAATCCCCATTGGATGATTCAAAATTATACCCAAACACCACAAAAATTAAACGTATGGGTGGGAATTTGTGCAGATCACATAATTGGACCTTTCTTTATTCGTGGTACTCTAACTGGTGACCGTTATTTGCAATTATTGCAACAGCAAATTATTCCAGCTTGCCAAGCAAATCTTGATGATCTGTGGTTTCAACAAGATGGAGCACCGCCCCACTATCATTTAGATGTACGCCGATATTTAAATGTGGTATTTCCGGCCCGTTGGATAGGCAGAACATGGTCTGTGGAGTGGCCTCCCCGATCTCCGAATCATACACCTTGCGATTTCTTCTTCTGGGGATATTTAAAATCAAAAGTGTATAGAAACCGACCCCAGAATCTGGCCGAATTAGAGCAACGAATACAAAATGAAGCTGCAGCAATTTCTCCCAGATCGCTCAGAAATTCTTTTCAAGCTTTTCGTGATAGGTTGGGCCACTGTCTTGCAGTTAATGGTGAACATTTTGAACACTTATTGCCATGAAAACCATTTTATTGCTAATTTCGTTTTGTCTTCAAGCTTTATAAGAGACGTACATAATTTTCTGTTCATTTGTTTTATTTTGTTTTTTGTTCATTTGTTTTGTTTTGTACATTATGTAGATGCACATCTGTTTATTTTAGGGTAATAATTCGAGATACTTTACGATCTGGGATATCTAAATTCATGTTATTGGTGAAGTTAACTTAATAAACATTTTTTACATTTTTTTTCAAAAATTTTCTGATATAAGGGTATTAAGATTTTAGGTCATCGAAAAGAGAAAAAAAATCTCTATCAAATGAGCCTAATGAAAGGGTACATTACTATTTAAAAAAATTAAAGTGTTATTCATTACTCATTTGTTTTCTGAAATAAAAACAATTGAATGCTATCTTATTTTGGAAAATAAAATATTAAACAACTTTTACATAACAAATTTTTTTATAAACAAATATTTACCGAGATATATACTTACTATATTTCCAAGGTCCGTAGATGCAAAGCAAGCTTTGAAATATATGTCATCGCAATGCCGCCATTTTCGCGCTTAGTAAAAGTTGCAATACGGCTGCTATCAAAGCCGACACGATCGTCATATGAGGCGCATGACGTTCTAAAACGTTGAATTAACGCTTAGTACCCAACTGAAAACAAGTCGAGTTGTCGCTTATTTCTGTTTTCATGTTAATTAACATGTTCCGCCATTTTTGCGCTACTGATAGTGGAAGTGTATGAGATGACCTATATTTCAAAGCTTGCTTTGCATCTACGGACCTTGCTATATTTCATACATAATGGGCACCCTGTTTAATAATAATTTAACCATCGTTTAACATAAATAGTGCTATTTTTTAATTAGATGCAAGATTCTCACCGAAAAACCATTTGTTAGTTGCACACCCATCTGCGAAGATGGCGCCACAAAAATGTCGCCTATTTTCATATGGTAAAGTATATGGAGTTTCCGGTATTAATAATATTAAAGTATTTGACCAAACTCAGAAAGCACACCTGAAATTAATTTGACAATACAGCACGTCGCTTACACAGATGAACGAACCTGTTTTTCTGTTAAAATGAATGTGTATTTTCTCATTAAATGAACAAATTACTTTTTGTTTTAAAAGCACATTGTATTTATTCTATAAATAAATATGTTAGTAAATATATGAAAATTAAATTTTATTGTTTTCGATAAAGCAAATGATCTTTCTTTATATAATTACATTCTGAACGTTTTTATTTGCACAGTTGGTTGCACTCTTACGTCACTACTTTTATATTTATGACGTGAACGTAAAGTTAGGCTAGACAGTGTATACCTAGGGTTAGAGTTCCTAAATGAAAACTTTAACTGTGTTATTTTAGAGTTAGGACACGGATGTCAAAATCTATCTCTTTCTAGGCCAAAACTAAGCTATCTGAAACAGAGACAGTTTTACTGTTTGCAGAGTCGTATTGTATGTATGTAGTATTTATAAAACTACTATAGGTAGTACATAGTACATATATCAATTTTACGACAGCTTTTAATAAAGTATGAATTGTACCGAATTACAGATTTATATAATTGTCATACTGACAGTTTAATTTATTAGACCAATTTTCATGATTACCGACCTTCTAATAAATAATTTCAAAATATGAAATGTCACTAGGAAAATTTGACATGCGTGTCTTAACTCTAAATAACACAGAGCTAAGTTGATATTTAGGAATTCTACCTAGGGTAAGTTCGGCATTGTAAAGGTAAGTACTCACAGCAGCGGATCCGCAGGCGGATGTCATACGATTGATCGGTTTGAGTCGATTTGACTCAAACCGACAGAAAAGGCAAGTAAACACGCTACACACACAGAGCAGTCCATGAGTATGACAGGGAGAGATTCATGCGCCGAGTACATCTCACTCGCACCCAAGCGCTTAGATAATGTTCTCGCGCTCTAACTCATAGCGGAACTTTTATTGTGTCTGGGGGGATGTTTGGCCCTTCCGATTGGTCTGGCTGTTAATAAAAGTATTAAGATAGTATCCCCAAGTAACATCTATAAAATGTAGACTTGCTACTATGACGTAAGTTAACTTATTTTTTTAGGAGCTTTAAAGCGTCTGGCGGAAGTTAGGGCCCACGGGAAGTGTCTGGCAATGATGAATATTAATTTTTAACAATATTCTGTGAAACATATAAAATTCAGCTATCATAGTTTAACGTAGGTGAGTAAGGTTTTTATATACCTTTAGTACCTGCTACCTGTGAAAGGGCCCCGCTTTCAAACAAGCAAGTACCCATACGTTCTTAGCATAGTGAAAATTTTAGCTTTGCTAAAATGACGTAGGTCTGGGGGCTCTCGGCTCTGAGACTATACAGTGCGCGTCTAAAGTCCGTTCCCCCCTACTAATTTTTGAACCACCTGGTATATCGCAACATGGCGGCTGAGCGCCCTCTTGAATTACTTTTTTAAATAGAACACCCTGTATATTATTCCGTTTTCGAAATCTGCTCATAATTCTTAACATTTTTCTCTAATACACTTTACTTCTTAATTTAATTGATTTCGAAATATTAACGTTTGAAAAGTGACATTCCGGTTTAAAATCAAGTATGGATTTTGTTTGTTTGTTTGTTTGTTTTTGGGCGAGGAATCAGGATGGCGGAGCATCCTTCGAACCTCATGGCACCGATTGCTATGATCATTTGGCCGACCCTACTAGAATTTAGCCGAATCTGGGGGAATTCCACTCCCAGTAGGGATCTTTATCGTGCCAAACATCGCATTGACACGGGACCTACAGTTTTATTCCTATCCGAAAAGAAGGCACGTTTTAAATTTTTCTCCGCCATGAAAAATTACCAGCTCGGCCGGGGATCGAAACTGCAATCTTTGGATTATGAAGCAAACATGTAAACCACTAATCCACCGAGACTGGCTAAGTATGGATTTTGCGAGGGATTTTGGTCACTTCCGGTAAAACATTTTTCTAACTAAATTTTATTTGACAGCTAACAGTTAAGTTTGACAGTAAACAAGATGTAAGATACCCCAACAACGATTTTTGTTTTCAATGCAAACTTGATTGATAGCAGAATTCGTGTCTTTGTTGGATTTGAAATTAATTAAAATGTCACTTTTCAAACGTTAATATTTGAAAATCAATTAAATTTAGAAGTAAAGTAAACATGCAAACCACTAATCCACCGAGACTGGCTAAGTATGGATTTTGCGAGGGATTTTGGTCACTTCCGGTAAAACATTTTTCTAACTAAATTTTATTTGACAGCTAACAGTTAAGTTTGACAGTAAACAAGATGTAAGTTACCCCAACAACGATTTTTGTTTTCAATGCAAACTTGATTGATAGCAGAATTCGTGTCTTTGTTGGATTTGAAATTAATTAAAATGTCACTTTTCAAACGTTAATATTTGAAAATCAATTAAATTTAGAAGTAAAGTGTATTAGAGAAAAATGTTAAGAATTATGAGCAGATTTCGAAAACGGAATAATATACAGGGTGATCTATTTAAAAAAGTAATTCAAGAGGGCGCTCAGCCGCCATTTTGAAACTTTTAGCTGTCATTTTTCCATAAAAAATTAGGTTTTTATCTCCTGTAATATAATATAAATACAAAGATTAGTTAAAGTTTCACAAGTTTTATTAATATCTTAACCTGACAATATTGTTTCGACACTTTGTGTCATTATCAAAGGTAGATAAGATTGATAAAAAAAAAGTGGAACTTTAACTAATCTTTGTATTTATATTATATTTCATGATTATGGAGTTCCACAAAGTAAGGCTGGAGACAGTAAACGTTCTTATCTCCTGTTTAAGCCCTCCAAATTTCGTTGCGATATACCAGGTGGTTCAAAAATTAGTAGGGGGGGAACGGACTTTAGACGCGCACTGTATATTGTCATAGTTACAATTATTTGCAATAATGGATACTATGGAAACCGAGCTCTTCGAGCTAAATAGATCTGAATGCCGAACTTACCCCCTACGAGTTCTATGTATGATCTTGGTATGATGTATGTATATTGTATATAATTAAATCAGTATAACGTTTGCTCCTCGCGTGTTTGTCATTACGCAAATTGGATGATTCTAACCTTAGATTTAAATGTCTTTTCGTAACAGTAATAAACACTTTTTCATACCACTAATTTTACTATAAAAGATGCAAAGCTGCAAAAGATTTGTTAATATTAGAAGATTTTCAAGATTACCTCAAACATGTTCAGAAGCAACGTTTTCTCAATGTGCAAATATCAATAAAAATATGCATTGCCCTATTTCTCAGATTGCCATGGCAACTTCTGTATTTAATCAATCTCCAATTGCTAGTAAACCAATACTGCATTGTAGAAAGCTATCAACTCTACCAAATGAAGATGAATTAGTTGATTCTTTAACATTCGAAAAGGTATGCGATGAAACATTAGATTCTCTTTCCGAGTATTTTGAAGAGTTGGTCGAAAATTCGCAACATCTGCAGTCTGCTGATGTAGCGTACAGTGTAAGTATAGGTGTATATATTATATTGTAATGAAATATTGATTTATTATTTTAACTGTTATTTATTTCAATAATTATATTCATTTATTTTATATGTATTGTACAAAGTGTATGAGTTTGTTTAATTTCTCTTCAGTACTACATCTTTTTTATATTTTCAGAGTGGTGTTTTAACTGTAAGCTTTGGTGCACCATATGGTACTTATGTTATAAATAGACAGTCACCAAATCGTCAAATATGGTTGAGTTCCCCAACGTCAGGTCCTAAACGTTATGATTATGTAACAAAAGGAGGCTATTGGATATATAAACACGATGGCAAAAGTTTACACCAGTTATTACAAGAAGAAATACCTAAAATAGTTAAACCAAAAGTGGAGTTTTCAAAGTGCTTGCATAGTTTAGTTTAAAAACTTTTATTCCTTGTATTTCTGTACATAGCTTATTATTTGAATACACTGATTTTGTTTTTATATAATTTTCTTTTTACCATTCATCATGGAGGTAATGGAAGATGGTAATCTCATGGACAAGGTTCATATTTTAATACAAAGAGATTTAGAATATTATAAGGTATTTCTAATTTGTTTGAATGGTGCAAAATAAGAATTAAATAAGTTTTAGAATAAACAATCGATCTTACAAGAGACTATATGCCCAGGTGTGGCAGGTGGTCGACTAGATTTTCCACGGTATGCATCATTTGCTTCTGTCAAACTAGCTTTATGGTGGGAAGATGAATATGTAGCTGGTTTCCGCAAAAATTCTGGTTTAATACCTAAAGCTGTTAAAGTTGTAGAAACTGATACTATAGTACATGATGTTAATGTGAAGAAATCAGATCCTGAGAAATTCATTTCTTTAGTTGCTAAATCATCAGATGAACTTTTAGGTACATACATGAATTAGATTATTGAAAATAAAAATACGTTACAAAATTATTATTCTAGAACATCTTCATGTTTTAACACAAGAAGCATTGGATCATGCAGATTTAACAGTACTCATGGGAACAATAGGTGCTGCAGCTTTATTAAAGAACTGTCTTTGGTTTTATATTCAATTATGTAGTGATTCTTCTAAACAAACTCAGATAATGCCTCTGCAGAATAGTTATAAACAATATCAAGAAATGAGTGAAGCTTTAGCGGAGCGACTGTTAGATATGCATTGTCGATTAATTTCTCTGTACATTTTACAAGATGCAGAATCACTTGATTGGGAAAATAGTAAACCATTTTTTGAGTCTGAACGTGGATCATATGTGATTCAGATGTGGTGGTTGTATATGCAAGGTGATTGGTACTTTATTCTTAAACTTTATTTAATTTATGATTGCTACCTAACTACCTAATTTAGTTTATCAAATCTAATAGGTTGATACAAAAATAAGTTCCGTTTTTAGTAATTGTTTAATATAAACAATGTGTTAGTTGCCGCAAGTTGTAGAGGTAGCTCAAGCAAGTTTAATTATATTCTGTGGCCGAAGCTTTTTTTTAAAACTTTATTTATTGAATATAATAAAACACATTTATATATTTCGTTTGCAGTCGTAGAATATATTTTATTAATTTTTAATTAGTAGAAAACTATAATGATACAAATGTATTAATATTACTTTGTCTGTAATTATTTTAACGAAGTTTTAAGACGAGCTTAAAATAATTAAATTTGAATTAACACACTTAACAGAACAATTTTAAAATTCACATTTAAATGACATTAAGCAAAATAATTAATTAAAACTCGAATGAGCCTTTATGTTTTTACTAGCAGAACAATTTTAAAATTCACACCTAGTTTCAATACTCACATTTATAAAGACTTGTGAGTTGGATGATGATTTATAAAGACTAAAGACTTAATATTAAAACAGAGGTATTTATACCTTATCGCCTACACAGTTTTCATGGTCATGAGAGAATAAATGCTACACAGGTTTCTCATAGAGATAACGCTCATTTATCAGAAGGCTGGTAATTTGATTATCGTGAGTTTTATTATCTTAAGCAATTCTCATGTAACATGATCTTATCTATAGTGCGATTCTACGTACGTTACTCCTCCACCCTTAGTATTTTCAATGTTATTAAAATAATTTGAAAATAAAATTTGAAATAATATTTATATATTATAAAAATTTTCAAAGAAATCTAAATTGGTATTTCTTCGTTATTTTTGTTATTTATAAAATCTTTATTTAGAAAATCTATAAATTTGATTTTGAAGGAGTTACGTTTACAATAAATATACAATAATAAACTTATAACTATTACAATGATAAATATAATTATAATGATACTTAATAAGCTCAGATGATCGAGGGTTGTAGTACTATTCATCTTTAGAAGATGATTTTGGTTTGTGATCTTCAGTTGATATTTGTTCAATTTCTGTGTATCGATTGTAGTTAAATCGATTTTAGTTATATTTACATGTTCGAATTGAGGGATTGTTAATTTTGCAATATCTATGATATTAAATTCCATTACTTTATTAGAAATACTTTTGGCTGTAGATAACATGTTTTTGTGATTGATCATGACAATACAGTCAGGACTAAGATGTATAAGTTTTGAACCAACAAGTTCTTTTGGATACATTTAATGTCTAAAACGATAATTGTTTCATATAAATGTAGGTATTTTGGGTCAGCAGGATAAGGGATGGTTAAAACGTCTTGATCTGTGAGGTATGAAGAAATTTAATTTCAAATAGTATTATTAAAAATATTAACTTGTTCGATTAGGATGAGGAGCATTGTTGTCCTGAAAAAGGTAACATTTCGTTAGCATGTCTTTGAAGTGGTGGTCTACCATCAGGGGGTGTTAGTTCGTAAACGTCATGTTCTAAAATTTTTGAGATAATATAAGGTCCGTCAAATCTTGGATCCTTTTTATTTCTTAGATTGGTTTTTATAAATACTTTGCTATTCAAATTAAATTGTTTATTTGTTTTGGATTTGTTTAATTTGGAATTTCGATTTTCTTTAGTTTCCATCTGCGTTTGTTGTAGGGATTCATATAAACATTTCATTTTATTTTTATGTGTGGATAAGTAATCATGATAATATGTTCTGTTATAATCAAGGTCAAAGGGGTTTTTACTTTCAGTGTGTCCAAAAACGATTTCAAAAGGGGTTAAATGAAGATTCGAATGTATAGTATGATTGTATGCTAAAAGGCAATATTGGATTTTTTGCTGTTCAGGTATATTGGTTAATAGTCGATAATGTTCAATGATTGTAGAATGTAATCTATGACGATCCTCCACTTCTGTTTTTGGGATGCGTCTAATTTCTTTTTTACTACCCAAATTGGAAAATTAAATGGGGATTCTGATGGTTCAATAATTTGGTCCTTTAACATTTTATGAATTTGGGTTTTGACTTCTTCACGGTGAATCTGGGGGTATCTATATGTCTTAGTGTAAATTGGGGCATCTGTTTTTGTCCTAATATGGTGTTTTGCTAAATTTGTTGCTGAAAGGGGTATGTCTGGGGTGTAAAATACGTCTTTGTATTCATAGCAAAGGTTTGTCAAGAGGGTTTCTTCTTCCTCATTAAGATGTTCTAATCTTAAATTATTTTTTAAATTTTCGTTCAAAATTTTTCTTATGTTGGAAGGGGATTTTACATTGAAATTATTAATTTGGATTAAATCATCTGAAGTGTTATAATCTTCTAAAATTAAAGGGTCATAAATACTGATATCTTGAGGTTCATTGGAAGTATTGATAAGGCTTATTTGAAAATAATTGTTGTATAATCTGACAATAGCTGAAGGCATAATGACGTGGGCGTTCAACTTAAGTTTGGGGGTTAATTTTGTTCCATTAATTCCAACTGCTGGAAGTGTTGTAAAAATTTCGGTTCGAGCTGGTATATGGATCTTTTTTATTGGTTCATGATTTGATTTTAAATTTGAAAAATTACAATGATTTCGTTGTTGCATTTCTTGCTTTAATTTGGAAGGATTATAATAAAAAGGTACGGTTGTTTTTTCCGTTTGGATATGCATCCATTTATAATCGATTGATGCGGATAAGTCCATCAAAAGATCTGATCCTATAAGTCCTACATAGTCGGGATGAAAGTCAAATAAGTAACATGTATGAAGTCCTTCTTCGTCAAAAAGATTAGGTATAGGGATGTCTGCTACGTAATTATGTTGAGTAGTTCCATGGGAAGTTGTAATTTCAAAATTATATTTATAAATAGATTCTGGGAAGTTTTCTTGCACGAATTTGGGAGAAATGATAGTTTTTGAACTCCCTGTATCGATCAATAATTTTTCATTCGATCCTGGGATGATTAAATAGGGTAAGTTTGCTTTGGGGTTTATGTTAAAATGTAATAGGGGTTCCGAGGCTCTTAATGAAAATTTACATTAGAGTCCATGTTTTCGTATTCTTCTTCTGGTTGATTGTAATATTGATTCTCTTGGACATATTCGTCTTGGGGATGTTCATCTTGAGGATAATTAGGATTTTCATTAGAAGTATTATCAAAATATACGAGATCTGGTTCGTCATATTCAATATTATTGAAAGATGTTGATGGTAAATTATCGTCGTGATAATTTATTTCTTCTGGAATTGCATTTGGAAAGCGTCTAAAGCGTTGTGAGTTCGTTCTGAATTTATTTTGATTTCCTAATTGTCTGGTAGCGGGTCTTTTAATTATGCTAACCTCCATAGGTTCTGGAGTATATGTGGGTTGATGGTTCGGTTTGAAAGAACTAAAATTTCTAGATTGATTTGATCTAATGTTGCTACTTGAAGCATTATTCGACGTGAAATTTGGGAAATTATTTTGTCTATTAGAAAAATTACTTGGTCTTGAATTAGTATTTGAGAAATTAGGGAAATTATTTGAAAAATTATTTGGTCTTGAGAAATTGGGGAAATTATTCGGATTTCCAAATTTTTCAGTTGTAGGTTGAGTAGTACATAGGTTTTGGGATGGTTTAGGATAGTTATTTTTAGATGTTAAATGTATTTGATTATTTTCTGTAAAATTTTGGTTCATTTTAAAATTTTGGTTTTGTGAATAACGAATATCTAGTTCTTCTTTAATAATTTTTAGGGCTGATTCTAAAGAATCTGGATTTCTAGATCTGACGAATGTTCCTAAATTTTCGTTTAGTCCACTGACAAATGTTCGTAAAGCTAATTTTGAATTTTCTTCTAATTTGTGGCTTTTAATTACTACTGGATCTGGTCCTAATGAAACTTTTGCATTTAGGGTCGCTAAATGCGTCCTAATTTTATTATAAAATTCAATAGGGTTATCTTTGCCTTGTCGAATTCTAGTTAAGTCAATTAATAAATTTGTTTCTGATCTTTGATCGCCAAAATTTTCTATTAAAACAGTTTTTATTTCATTCCAGGTATTGTAGTTATATCCTGTTATAATTTCAAGGGCTTGTCCTTTTAATCTATTTCTAATTGAAGAAATAATTAATTTATTTATAAATTCTTCGGGATTTGCTGTACAAAATTGTGTGGTGATAGTTTCTGTAGCTCTAACAAATTCTGATAAAGTGGCTGTGTTGCCATCATAAATGGGAATTTCATTTAAAAGTGTTGGATTGAAAACTGCCATATTATTGTTGTTGTTATTTAAGAATAATAAAGGGGATGTATTTGAATTTGAGCTTGGGTTTACTGTGCGTTCAGCACTTCTACAACGTCTCGGAGATCGGGATCGATTTCTAAGCATTTAAAATTAAACAAAAATTGTATAATCTTTACCTTAAAAACTAATTTGTTAAAAAAAGAATAATTAGAATAACACAATTATTTTTAAAATTATTTTTATTGTTAGTAAACAGTTTCGGGGTTCCTACCCATACATGGCAAGCATGAAAGGCTTTACAATGTCACTAGCTGACAATACCTATTCAGTCTGGCGTCTACCATGTACGTAATCAATAATTAATTAAAAATGTTAAAACTAAGTTAGTATGGTTTTAAAAATGATTTAATAAATTCGCTGGTTTCTTCTTGAAACACTTTTCACTTTGAAAAAGAAAAAAAACACTTACTTTGTTGCGTAGAATTAAAATTGATTGCAATAATCAGCTGGAAACAACGTCCCAAGGTTGCAATAACCATACGATGTGCTGTCTGTTGTGTACCTCGAACTGGAGACTTCCGCGGGGCCAATGTTAGAAGCGTGCGTTGAAGCCTGGGCGTTCGATGGTGTTGCTGGGATGTCGTGCCTTGATTCTCGAAGTCCCGTGCCAATTTTAAAAGCGATGAAACTCCAATTCTCTTGACGTCGACACGTTGTTGGGAACGGTTTTCCTTTGGATCAAGTGTTAAAACACAAAATCGATATTTATTGTCGATTTTCCAAAATCCGTTACGAAATCTGCGCCAGTTTAATTATATTCTGTGGCCGAAGCTTTTTTTTAAAACTTTATTTATTGAATATAATAAAACACATTTATATATTTCGTTTGCAGTCGTAGAATATATTTTATTAATTTTTAATTAGTAGAAAACTATAATGATACAAATGTATTAATATTACTTTGTCTGTAATTATTTTAACGAAGTTTTAAGACGAGCTTAAAATAATTAAATTTGAATTAACACACTTAACAGAACAATTTTAAAATTCACATTTAAATGACATTAAGCAAAATAATTAATTAAAACTCGAATGAGCCTTTATGTTTTTACTAGCAGAACAATTTTAAAATTCACACCTAGTTTCAATACTCACATTTATAAAGACTTGTGAGTTGGATGATGATTTATAAAGACTAAAGACTTAATATTAAAACAGAGGTATTTATACCTTATCGCCTACACAGTTTTCATGGTCATGAGAGAATAAATGCTACACAGGTTTCTCATAGAGATAACGCTCATTTATCAGAAGGCTGGTAATTTGATTATCGTGAGTTTTATTATCTTAAGCAATTCTCATGTAACATGATCTTATCTATAGTGCGATTCTACGTACGTTACTAGCAGGATTTACAGGATTGTTTGTTGCAATTCAGTAATAGTTCTGTGTAGATTGTGGAGTTACAAGTATAAATATTACAGTCATAATATCACCTGACAATATATCATGTGCATAAACATCTTAAGATAAGAATATCTTATAAAAAAATCTCCTAATAAAAAATATCACTATTATGTTTAAAATATAACAATTATCTATTTTATTCAATAAAAACCTCATTTGACATTGAAATACTCGTATAAAAATGCATTTATATACTTATTTACAACTGTATAGTAAGTATGTGTAGTAGGGGAGAACTACCAACAGTGGCCAGGATCCAACAGTGGTCACTTGTTAATAACTGTTTTAAATTATAGTTAAGTGTGTTAATGCATAAATATAATAATAATAATAATAATTACTACAACCCATAACCTAAACCAAGGCCCCAGAAGCTATAAGCTTGTGCGGGAGGGAGGGGGCGATTATTATTATTATGTAGGCCCAATGTGCGGCTGCAGCCGACTAATAGATGGAACAGCGCAAATCCCACATTTGTGTTACAGCTAAGGAAAACAAATATATAACCATAACATAATTTACTCATATAATTGTTTTTTAATCCATAGTTTGCTTATGATTTATGTAGCTATGAATCTTGACTGCTTCTCGTTTCAATTGGATTAAATTTACACTAGCGCATGCATGATGTAAAGGCGAAGTGTCGTTAAAGTATCATGAAGAGTCGACACTTCTGACGTCATATTGTTTCGACTCTCAAGTGTCGCGACACGTGGGTAGTGTCGAGAACCCATCACTAGTGGCCACTACTATTCTATAATTTTAGTGATGGCCACTGTTTTATTTATTATTTTATTTGTTTTTGGGCGAGGAATCAGGATGGCGGAGCATCCTTTGTACCTCATGGCACCGATTACTCTGATCATTTGGCCAACCTTACTAGAATTTAGCCGAATCTGGGGGAATTCCACCCTCAGTAGGAATCTTTATCGTGCCAAACATCGCATTGGCATGGGACCTACAGTTTTACTTCCTATCTGAAAAGAAGGCATGTTTTAAATTTTTCTCCGCTATCAAAAATTACCAGCTCGGCCGGGGATCGAACCTGCGATCTTTGGATTATGAAACAAACATGCAAACCATTAATCCACCGAGACTGGCGATGACCACTGTTGCAACCAATATTATTTTTTCAGCATTATGGATCAGTCAAGGCCCAAAAGAACGGAGATAGGAAAAACAACTGAAATGACTATGAAAGATGCTCTTCACCTTGTATTTGAAGGTACTCCAACCACCTTTACATTAAAAAAGCTGCTCTAAAATACAACATTCCAAAAACAACATTTATGCGTTATGTTGCGAAATGCAAAGAAGCGAGAGAAAACAGATTTTTCCAGCATGAAGGTGCTGAATCTAGAAGGTGCTCCAAGAGTTACACCGAATCATGCAGTCAACAGAGTTTTTAGTAAAGCCGAAGAAGAAAAACTTACAGAGTATCTGAAAAATATGGCGAATCTACACTATGGATTAACTCCAAAGCAAGTGAGGTAGTGTGCTTATGACTTAGCCGTTACTTATCACAAGAAAATGCATGAATATTGAAAAAAAAATGTGTGGGAAAAAATTGGTTTTTCAAATTTATGAGACGATATAAAACTATTTCTATTCGTAGAGCAGAAGCAACTTCCTTGGCTAGGGCTATGGGTTTTAATAAGCCAGTTGTTGAAAAATTCTTTTCGAATCTTTCAGCGCTTTATGAAAAATATAAATATAGTCCTGCTCAAGTATTTAATACGGATGAAACTGGACTAACTACGGTCCAAGGTTCAAGTAAAATAGTCGCAACAAAGGGCCAGAAACAGATCGGCAAAGTTACCTCAAGTGAAAGAGGCACCCTTGTTACGATAATTGGAGCTATTACTGCAATAGGAAACTCAATTCCACCGTTATTGATATTTCCACGTAAAAACTTCAAACGACATATGATTAAAGGTGGACCACCGGGAGTTCAAGGGGAAGCCACACCATCGGGATGGGTGAACAAAGACATATTCCTGAAGTGGTTTAAACATTTTATTAAGCACGCAAGACCATCGCCAGACTATCCGGTTCCCTTATTGATGGATAACTATGAGAGCCACATCTCTCTCGATCTTATTAAGATGGCTAAAAAGCATTATGTACAGCTCCTTACTTTAACTCCGCATACAAGCCATAAGCTCCAACCTTTGGACAAATGTGTTTATGGGCCTCTAAGTGGTATTATAATAATGAATGCAATAATTGGTATCTAACCACCCTGGACAGAGAATAACCATATATGATGTAAGTGAAATATTGGGATTGGCCTACCCACACGACTTTAGTACAAACAATATTATATTCGCATTCAAAAATATAGGAATTTATCCATTTAATAATTTTATTTATGATGACAGTGAATTTTTGCCAGCATGTTACCTTCCAGCCCTTACAAGAAAATGGCTCAGTAACACCTCCTGCAGGACCGTCAACAAGAAACTACCAAACTCAATGTAAAGTCTGCGCATTGCAACCAGATAATCTGTATTTCTCAACGAAAACATCGTATCATAAAGAACAATATTCTAAGATGAAGACGATTTACCCTCGAGAAAGACTCCACCATCCAAATGGGCAGAAATTATGAAAAAGTACATTTCAAGTTCTGACGACGATGATGATGTCGACGATAAGGTATCTCCTGCGTCCTCAACACTTACTGAAACATTTGAGGATGATATAGTAGAATTTAATCAGCTGGACGATGTCAAAATTAATATTTTTGTTCTGGTCCAATTTTGCACCAAGAAAACAGTAAAATATTACGTGGCCCAAGTGACAAATATCCATCCACATGAACAGTAATACACAGTGTCTTATCTTCGAAATAAGAAAAACAAGTTCGTTTTTCCTCTGATTCTGGACATTTCTACTGTTTCAAAGGATGATATTGAGTTATTACTTCCTGACCCGGGTAACACTGGCGGTACCTTACGAATGACCAGTTCTTTTTTGTTTCCCATGGATTTAAATAACTGTAACCTATGTTAGTTCGCCGTTTTATCTGAATTTAAGTTCCTTAAAAAATGTATTACTTTAATAAAAAATGTTTCAGTTACCTAAAAGTTCTAGTTCCCTTTTTTGTAGCATTTAAAATATTAAATAAAGGATATTTTTGAAAAAGTTTTGTTTAATTATTATATTAAAAAGCAGTGGCCACCGTTGGAATCAAGGATGGCCACTGTACTGCACCATATCCAACAGTGACCACACACGTAACTTTTTTTTTCAAAAATGTGTCGAAGATTTGTAGTGCTTATTTTGACAAACTGGCATAGTGAGTTTGTTAGGCAATTATTCAAAGTATCTAAAAATAAATAAATGCTAGATAAAACAAGCTAAATAAACCACCAAAAACAATAAGAGTATAAAGGTGGCCACTGTTGGTGGTTCTCCCCTACTAACCTTATTGCCTGAAACCTAATCTAACATTGCAATTAACTAAAGAGTGATTATAAACTGTCAACATCTCAGTTGCTGTGAAAAATAAATAAATAAATAAACAGTTTATTAATAGCCATGCTAATAAATACAAATAATAATAGTAATTCAATATAAATAATTTAAATAGTATAGTTACCAATTATATATAGGAACGTAGGAACTTTATAAAGTATGCTAACACGCTATACTGACATTGACAATTAATATAATTTATTTGACGTTCAAGAAAATATTGTCATGGAATAATAAAACACATACGTTATGAAATTTCACAGCAACTGAGATGTCGAGGGTTTATAATCACCCGTTATATTTCTGGATATTGCAGTACCACAGTAGTCCTTACTAAGATATTCATGTGATATTTTGTTCTTGGGGTATGCATTTACTATTGAAATATTCGCTATGCTATTTTTACTTAAATTTATGAAATTCTACCATTTGTTTTCTTAAATTCTATTATTTTTTTTCATCTCTCTATTTACCATAAAGTGATAGTTCCATTTTTTCTTGTATTTTTTTCTCACCCCCATACATCATTGAATGTTTTTTAATATATAAGAATAATAAGACTTGTCCCAGAAAGTTTTGCACGGTTTTAGAACTATAAGCTAAAAATACATAGAGATGATTTTACTTTGATTTATATTTATTACGTGTTTACTTCATTAGGCTAATACATTATAATGAATTTAGTTATCGTTTACCAATGGTTTTCTACTAAACAATCGAACTTTTCTTTTGACACCTCCCATTACTTTTTGCGCTCTTCAGTTTTCCACCTTTTTGCTATTGCTGTCCTTGGAGCAAAATGTTTGAAGCGATTTGGTTGCGATTCCGTTCTCCCTTAATATATTTTTTATTAAGGTTCAGTATCTATCAATTGAGCAAAGTTTTGGTGAGGTGGACGGGTTCTTATTTTTTGGTATGTAATGGATATTATGGTTTTCTAACCACTTTGTACTTTTGATATAATGCGCTGTTGTTAGGTCTGGCCAAACAAAGTTACTTTAGTATGATTTGGTACAAATGGTAGTAATTGTTCCTACACTTACTGACAGCAGCAACGGTTAGTATACATTTAGTGACAAATTTTGCGAGAGGTAACTTGCCAAACGAGTACCTTTGGTCTAAATTTCTCTATTGCTATTTGTCTCAGATTATCTAGTAGATACACCTTGTTGACTGCTGTATAGAATTATGGACTTGGTAGAATAGCAAAGCCAAACTTAAAATAGATTCATCATCCAATATTAAGAATTTTAAACGTAAGTTTGCAAAATTTCTTGACGCACCTGTTCATGTTTCAAACTTGTACTTAAGACTGAGCAGGGTCAGCCATCACAATATGGTTTTTAATTAAAGCATCCATTACTAATCACACCCATATGTTAACAAAAAGATTGTAGTTATTTTAAATATGCATTCATGCATACAAAAACTGTGCAAAACTCTCTGGGACAAGCCTTAATAGGAGTTTTAAGCTTTAAAATCTTTACTTTGCATATATTCTGCTTTAAAGTTTTGTTATATGAAACATTTTCTTTGGTGTAAGTTTTTAAATACTTGAAAAATGCAAATTAAAAATTACTCACAGTGATTTGGTTGAATAAGTTACTTAGCATGTAGTTTGGACATCACTGTTTTGGTGTTGCTGGATCTTTTAATTCAGATGATTGTTAATATTGCATTTGCATTCAGACTTGCAAAGTTAAAATCACTTCGACTGTAGCTACTTTACATTCTCACTCTTGCCTTGAAACAGAAGAACTGAAGAAAAGTTGATTAAACCTACTATCCATTTTTTTTCTAGAGTTCTCTGACTTTGAAAGCATATTGCTCGTAAAGTACTGAACCAAATTAAATATTTTAGAAAGGAGCAAATAGTAAATTTATTTCTACATACAACAGGGGCCTTGGTTAAGGTTATGGGTTGTAGTAATTATTATTATTATTATTATTATTATAACAGTAAAATATTATATTTCTAAATTGCATACTTTTGTTTTTATCAGACGATACGTAATAAAAGGTACCCATTTTTAGAGACAACTTCATTAAAAGTAAGTTAAATATTTTTTTCTCAGAAAGTATATGCGATATATTTATGAGATTTTTGTACGGGTTAGAAAGAAACCTTGTGGTTGTTATGCTATTAATTTTCGGGCAAAAAATGTTTTATTTAAGATTTATATGAAAAAATAGTGAACTATGCTTTCTTGTTTATCAATAGAGATAGCGTCAATTTCTTTTTGTTAAATAAACATTTTTTATATGTAGATATCATTTTCTTCAAAAAATGGTAAGTGCAATAACGAAAAAAATATTTTTTTTCTAAACCGCTTTTTCTAAATCCGTACAAAAATCTCATAAATATATCACATATACTTTCTCAGAAAAAAAATATTTAACTTACTTTTAATGGAATTGTCTCTAAAAATGGGTACCTTTTATTATGTATCGTCAAAGAGTAGGTATCGTCTGATAAAAATAAAAGTATGCAATTTAGAAATACAATATTTTACTGTTGCATGTAGAAATAAATTTACTATTTACTCCTTTTTAAAATATTTAATTTGGTTCAGTACTTTACGAGCAATATGCTTTCAAACCAGAGGAAAAAATGGATAGTAATCTAATTATCACTGTATCTGTATTGTAATCAATTACATAGTCTTTTTTAAACATTTCATAACATTAGTATCTATTTAGTGCTCATCAACCTGAAGCATTGGAAATGGTATAGTAGGCATATTTTAGCCAATGGAAGCTAGAAGGTGTATTGAGCATCCCATCTGTACAAATTCAAATAAGCAACTGTGAGTTTAGTGTCAAGCTGTACTTCCTCAAACTCCCTAATTATAAAATAAAATAATAAAGGTTTCACAATATTTATTAAGATTTCTATACCTGACAATTATTTTGATACTATACAGTATGTTTGATTTAAAGCGCCCTACTTTGTAGCAACTTTATTTTCAGTCAGAAAAACCTATATATTATTAAATGGCATAAAATTCTCAATGTTCTGGTTCAGAAAGTTTTGTATTTACTAAATCGGCGTGAGCGTGATGACGTCATCGATCTTTTTTTTAAATTACATGATAGGTATTTTTTTACTGAAGTCGATAGAGTATTGTGTTCTCTTTTCAACCATAATAAATATTCATACTGTTACATAAGAAAATTCTCAAGAAAAACGTGAAAAATTATTGGCTTTGACTTCTGGTTCTCCAATTAATAAAACAGAAATATCTAGCAAGCTTAGATAAATAACAAAATTTTAGTTGTTCCAGTTGCGTATTACAAATTTTTCTCAGGGGGGGGTTGTACTTTATAAAAATTCCGAATCAAAATACTTAGATTTTGACATATTAAATGACCTGGACTATTAAAAAAAATGGGAGGTGGCTCCATCCTGTTAGCCTCCCCCTCCCAAATATGCCACTGAGGTTTTACAGTACAAAAATAAATAATAGAATAAATTAAAGAACTTATTTTAGAATTTCACTAATAGATAGAGAGCCGCAATAGGAAATTATTGATATGTGTTAATGCACTGCATTAGTGGATGGGTCACGTGATATACTTTTTACTACTCGAGTCTTTTTTCTAATAACTTCTTGTATCATAAGGGATACCAAACCATGATTACCAGAAACATTGGAAAGTCGCGCGTGGGTGCTAGACCGCCCGAAAGACTTTAAACCAGTGTCCTCTACACGGCGACTGAAATGCAAATTTCTTCTTCATATTCTTATTCCTTGTTTTCGATATGATAAGATAAACCAGTGAAATAAAACTTTATCATCTCATGTATCATGAAGGATATCAGATTTAAACTTTGTCTTGGCCAAGAGAGCTACTGTGTAAGTGCTGCTATTTATTTTTGAAGTGTATTATTTAATATACCTGAATAAAAAAATATCAAGGATAGCAAAGAATACCAAACCATAATTGTGCGTGGCTCCAGACCGCCTGAAATATTTTAAACGAGCGCCTTCTTGAGGGCGACTGAGATGCAAATTTCTTATGGTCATATTCTTCTTCTTCATGTTCGATATGATATGATTAATACTTTCTGGCATGGTAAAAAATTGATCAATAATTTCCTATTGCAGCTCTCTATCTATTAGTGAGATTCTAAAATAAGTTTTTCAATTTATTTTAGTGATTATTTATTTTTGTACTGTTTTGTTCTACATTTTCCCTAATTGAAAATTAAAGACCATCAGAATAACTCAGCGGCTTGTTTTTCTTAGGGGGGTGGGGCTAACGGAATGGAGCCACCTCCGATTTTTTTTAATAGTCCGGGTCATTTATGTCAAAATCTGTGTTATGTGAAAATCTAAGTATTTTGAATCGGGATTTTTATAGAGTACCCTCCCCCCCGCCAGAACAAAAATTTGCAAATACGCTACTAGAACAACTAAAGTTTCGTTATTTACCTATGCTTGCTAGATAATTCTGTTTTATTAATTGGAGAACCATAGATCAAAGCCTACTAGTCGTAAATCATTTTTCACGTTTTTCTTGAAATTTCTATGTAAGAGTATGAATATTTATGATGGTTAAAAAGAGAACAGAATACTCTATCCATTTCAGTAAAAAAAATACCTATCATGTAATTTAAAAAAAAGGTCGATGACGTCATCACGCTCACGCCGATTTAGTAAATATATAACTTTCCTGTACCAAAACATAGAGAATTATATGCCATTTAATAATATATATGGTTTATACCACTTCTGACTGAGAATAAAGTTGCTACAAAGCGGGGTGCTTTAAATCAAACAGACTGTATATTATTATCAAACATAAATAATATACTGGGTGTCCATTCTCAAGTCGATCATAGGCAATTAACATTGTGCATTTTACTTTTATGTATTTTGCTTTATTTCTACTAAATCAATACATATTAAAGTATTGAACAGTTTAAATAGTCGTTATTCAATTCAGTCATACGCTAAAATGAAATAATTTGAAAAGCATGGCTTGTCATACTTAACAATAGTCAACTTTTAAATTAGTATTTTAAAATAAAAATCGCTCTATTAATATTATTATTGGTTTCATTTGATGTACAATAATTTTCTCTTTCAATTGATACCATTATCTTTCACCAAAAGCGTTCAATACAATGTTAAATGCATATATGCGAGTTTGAGAACAAAACAGGCTGTAAATTAAACTAACTACGAATACAAATTGTTTATTTTGAAACTTATTACAATTATTAATCCAAAATCTCGGTAGTTCATACATATAAAAATAACTATACTATAACCAAAAAATGAAGGATCTAAACCGAGTGAATCTAGCAGGCGCAGATTAGCAGTCGGAGTTGATTGTGAGCGAGCCTTGTTCCCAAATTGTCAAATTTAGACAGTTTGAAATTAAAAATTGTCATTGCAATCTGTCAAAGTTTTAAAAGGTTTTTCACAACTCCAATTGTTAATTATTAAACTACTATTAATAAATAACATTCTGATAGCAAAACTGTGTACGACATTAGTTGCTGCTTAAAAGATTTTTCACAACTCCAATTAATATTTATTAATAGTAGTTTAATAAGTAACAATTGGAGTTGTGAAAAACCTTTCAAAACTTTGACAGATTGCAATGTTTATTTTTTATTTCAAACTGTCTAAATTTGACAATTTGGGAACAAGGCTCGCTCACAATCAACTCCGACTGCTAATCTGCGCCTGCTACATTCACTCGGTTTAGATCCTTCATTTTTTGGTTATAGTATAGTACTGTGAAAAACTATTGTTACAAGAGGTACATAAGGACTATTACGAAAAGAAAGTTGACACTTTCACACTCATATACTTTTTATAATTATGCAATACTTTTAATAATTTTATAATAAAATAACACTAATATCTAGAAAATTTAATAATTTACAAAAATATAAAAAAAATATTATTTTGACAGTTCTTTCTTTTGTTTTTCAGGTTACGTTTTAGTTTTAGACGACTTCTTTTGTGACTGCTTTGGTGGCCTTATTAGATTTTTCTTAAATTTGCTAGGCTAATTGCAGCTTCAACGTTTTTCTGAAAATTGTCATTTAAATATCTTGACAAATTGACTTATGCTGTTTATACCATTCTCTAGTGGCCGCTCTATGTAATGTAATAAAGTAGGCATTGTCAGTGGCGTAGCCATTGGGGAGGAACATACGAGGATTGTTCGCTAACTACGTGGCCTAACAAAGAAAACGCAATTTTTTTGACAAAAAACATTTTATATTTCAATATAGTCTCCTGCTCTCTCAACTCATTTATTGCAACGATATTCCAAATTAGCAATGCCTTCATTGTAGGTAGATGAATTCAAGTCCTCGAAATAGCTATTTACAGCAGCGATTACCTCGGAATTAGACGAAAATCTCTTACCGCCGAGCCAATTTCTCAGATTTAGAAACAGATGATAATCGCTGGGAGCCATATCTGGGGAATAGGGCGAATGAGCCACTAATTCAAATCCCAATTCATGAATTTTGGCGATTGCAATCGCAGACTTGTGGGCAGGTGCGTTATCCTGATGGAAAGCGCTTTCTTTTTTGCTAAATGAGGCCGTTTTTCTTTGATTTTGTCGCTTAATTGTTGCAACAAATTGGCGTAATACTCCCCATTTATTGTTTTCCCCTTTTCTAAGTAATCGACCAAAATAATTCCACGAGAATCCCAAAACACAGTTGCCATAACCTTTCCTGCTGACAAAACTATTTTTGCCTTCTTTGGTGGCGGAGAACCTTTGTGTGTCCATTGCTTGGACTGTTAGGTAGTTTCATTTGGTTTCGGGAGTGTAATGGTGGACCCAGATTTCATCGACGGTTATGAAACGGCGTAAAAAGTCTTTCGGATTGCGGCGAAAACGTGTCAAAAGGTCGCGAGAAACACTCAAACGGTTCAGTTTCTGTTCCGGTGTGAGCAACCGCGGCACCCAACGCGCCGAGTATTTTTTCATTTCCAATTCTTCACTTAAAATACTGTGCACACTGTCATTTGAGATACCAACTATGTCTGCTATCTCGCGCACTTGTACTCGACGGTCATCCAAGACGATACGGTGGACTTTTTCAATTATATCTGGGGCAGTAGCAGTTTTTGGACGTCCACTACGGGTTTCATTTGTGCTCCTACGACCACGCTTAAATTCGGCGACCCAGTTTTCAACCGTTGAAGATGAAGGAGCGGATTCTAATAGTGTTGAATCCAGCTCTGCTTTGATTTCGGTTGGTGTTAAGCCTTCCAAATGGAAGTACTTTATCTTTCTTACAGAAAGGGAGAGAGGTAATCCAAATAATATAAACAGTTTATAATTATTAATTAAAGACGAGTTTATTTATTATTGTTAATTAAATTAGTAAACCAACTTATAACATTATTCACAACCAACATAAATTATTGACGTTTTATTACTTTCATGTAGAAAGAAGCAAAATATTGAATTTAAATAATTGAAAAATAAAAATTTTAAAATTTAAACCGAAAGTGAGTTCCTTCTTTATTAAGGACCTAATCAGAACTGTTTTATTCTAAAACCCTATGTAAAAATGAAGAGACTTGGAAAAAAGTATGTATGACAAAACAAACTTAATTAAATTAACAGTGTACGTGTGTTTAATAAACCCTTAAACCCCCCATTCACTATACGAACCCAGATCCGACTCCAAACCGCGACCCGACATGCGACTTATCCACATTTGTCCACACATTACCCGGACAATGCACGAACCGTGCAAACGGGTTCAGTCATACACTGAACGTGGTGAGCACTAGACGTTATTATTATTAAATAGACATGCCTCCCGTGTTCTCCAAGAAGGCAAAAATTGTTTTGGCTGTTGGTACATTGATGTTATTTGATGAAGAAAAAAAGAAAAAACGCATTTGGGTAAAACAGTGGCTGCAAAAGAGGGAAGAATTTACCCATTTACGCTTATTGAAGTGCATCCAATCATGCGAACCACTTGACGTTATAAATTATCTTAGAATGGACTATGACATATTTCAAGAATTATTAACTCTAGTAGCACCTCTCATAGAAAAGAAGAACACTTTGTTTAGAGAAGCAATAAGTGCTGAAGAACGTTTAGTGGCAACACTGAGGTTTCTGGCAACAGGAAGAAGTTATGAGGACTTGAAGTTTTCTTGTATAATTTCTCCTCAGTTACTGGGAAAAATTATTCCAGAAACGTGTCGTGCAATATATCACTCCCTCCGGAAAAAATACTTATGTGTAAGTATACTTATGTTTATATATTTAGTATAGTATAGAAAGGCATATACAAAAGAGACTTGGCAAAAAGCTTTTATTGTTTCATACTTAACAACCAGTTATGAATTATTTCATTTCTTAAAACATAAAAATTCTCGCATCATTTCCCCCATGTGTAGACGCCGGAGTTAAAGGTGTCAACTCGTTTTCAAATGTTTGGGGTGTCGACACTTCTGATTGGGATGTATAGGATGCGGTGGGCTCATTAAACGTTGACCGAGTGGCAGTTGGATAATTGTTGGCTGTTTGGCGATATACTGCTGCTTGTGGAAAGGATGGGACGAATGGGTATGGTGCTGGTTGGTACCCCAAAGAAATCTGCGACGAATCAGTCAGACTTCCCAATTTAGCATGAAACAGTATATCTGAAATCAACTTTTGGGCTATTATTTTCTGCCTTGCTGCCTGAACTTCTTGTAATTGTTGCCCAACATTTTTACCAAATGTTATTTCTTGGGGTTCGATAACAGACGGCTGCGTTACATCTTCTTTTTCTAAAATTCTGAGCGACGCATCTAAAAACTGCTGTCTCTTCTTTGTCCAGGGGGTAGTCTCATGAGGTCGCTTCTTGCGGGAGCTTGATGTGCTCGAAGTTTGGGGTGTTTCGGGTGACAAAACTGGTGACAAATTCGAATGTGCAGTGGCGTCTTGAGATTCTTGTGTGTATGAATCAGTTTCCTGCAAATGCCAATTGCCTACAATTAGGAATACTTATTGTGATACATAGTTTGATTTCAGTTTCCATCAAATGAGGAGGACTGGCTCCACATAGCACACGAGTTTAAGGACATGTGGCAATTTGAAAATTGCTTGGGGGCCGTAGACGGCAAACACATTGCCATTAAACAGCCCCCAGGAAGTGGTTCATACTATTATAATTATAAGGGATTTTTTAGTGTGGTGTTGTTTGCAATTGTAAATGCTAATTATGAGTTTATTTATGTAAGTTGTGGAACTAATGGAAGAATATCTGATGGAGGTGTCATTAAGAATACAGATTTTTATAAATTATTAACCACAGATTCTCTAAAACTACCACGACCAGTTAATATGCCAGAACTTGATAACCCATTACCGTTTGTGTTTATAGGCGACGAAGCCTTTAGCCTTCGGACCAATTTTATGACACCCTATCGACAAACGACTAGAATTGGATATCAAGAAAAATGCTTTAATTACCGACTTTCCCGGGCACGACGTGTGGTAGAAAATGCCTTTGGAATCATGGCAAACCGTTTCAGGGTCTTGCTAACACCAATAGCGACTAAAGTGGATACAGTCGACGACATCGTAATGGCAAGCTGTGTTCTACACAACTTCTTACGTCGAAAAACTGCTACATATATTCAACCGAAGAACATAGACATAGAAGACATTAGCACGGGAAATATATTGTTAGGTGATAGACATACAACTGGTGACCTAGTGTCTGTGGAAGTGTCCAGACAAGACTTTCCCACTACGGACGCAAAGGCGGTGCGAAACGGTTACAAAGAGTACTATAATAATGTGGGTGCAGTTGACTTCCAACACATACTTACATATCGAGTGATTAGTAAGAATTGTGATATTTTAAGTGAATTGGTAGACTTGAGTAATGGGTACACTATGTGACATTCAATATTGTCAGGTAAAGTTCCTCGTCATTGCATTGATTTACTTGAGAATTTCTTATTTATTTGTCAAAATACAGTTTTCCAAAGTTCACTTTATCTTTTGTGCAACATTACTTGAGGGATTGTGTTACCAACTTTGCAACTAACATCACAATAATGTATGATCACTCGGTATTAATAATGAACACAACACGTAATTTAAAAATTTAATTGTAGTTGTTAAAGTTAATTGTAGTTGAATAAACATGAATACTTACTGATACATGTGATTGGGAATCCAAGCTATTCTCTTCTAATAACGAAGACACTGCCGGACGCAACTCTTCTTGGTCCAATAAAAATGATAATAGATCAAAGTACCACAAGGTACTTTCTGGTACATCGCCTGCACCCGCACCACTTCTTTTTGCACCATTAATGCGCCTTATTTGGCGCCGAAAAGATGACCGTAAAGAGGCAATTTTTTTTACCACAAAGTCTTTATTGGCTGGTGGAAAAAGTTCTTGACATTTTTGGATTAACACACCATATGCAGCGTTTTTCTTTTGCTTATTGCGGTAATCCTTACTTTTAACATCCCACAAGCAAGGATTTTCTTGATACAGAAGAATAAATCCTTCCCAAAACACTTTATTGTCTTCAAAAGACATTTCAATTAATAAAGGAATTCACGGCACTAATAACTTTTTTTCTGATTGATACAATATTGAATAATATTGCCTTAGTTACAATATGTCATAACACACGACAATCAAACCAGTCAACTATGATATTTACAAACACGGCCCTTAGCAACGTCACTAATCCGATAAATTCAAAAATTTACAATCCAATATTTTTCTATTTTCACAACAATACTGTATCAATCAGAAAAAAACTATTGATTACAACACGGGAAATATGAATATATTTCCCTTGCTTGGCTATACATCCCTCGGGTTTCACCCTCGGGATGTAACTAGCCAACCGCGGGAAATATACTATTCATATTTCCCTAGTTGTAATAATAGCTATATTACACCTTCTACTTCTGGAGTCGCGCGACAAGTCTCGACAGTCCCACACATTGACAATTAGCTCAGATTTGTCGGGGTCGGGTCGTACGCTCGGGTGTCAAAACAGCGAACCCCCAACCCTAACCCGACCGACCTCAGACTTGTCGTTTATTTCCATTCATTAGCGGATCAGTCGGCGGACAAGTCTGGACGGACCGATCCGCCAGTGAATGGGCCCCTTAAGACAAAACTTACTTTCTTTTGATTAGTATTAGAAAAATGCAACTTAGCATACCTTGCAGGAAGTCGCCTTATCACATATGATAGAATCATCATTTTGAATAAAATATAGAATTTCGAAGTTTTAGCAAAAGGAAAAATATTTTACGTCTTAGAATTTCTATTTCCCATGGGAAACTAATTTTGCAATTTCTTCATATTAGGTATGCAAAAACTAAATTTTAATAAATAAGTTGTACCTTTGAGTTTATTTAAACCTAAATAAATATATTATTATAAATGCAATTATTATTTGCAGAACTAAGTAAATATGAACGTTAGCTAAAATAGTTTAAGAATAAATGATACAAACTAATGAACTAATCAGGTTAGCTAATTATAATAAATCAATGTAGCCGAATGTAGCCATTCGGGTACAATAATCAAATTTGCAATGAGTCTTATCGTCCATTATAACACACTGGTTTTTCCTTGTTAAGATGTTATCATACAGTTTTCTTGTTTGTTTTCTTACAGCTACAGATTGCTTTTCATTCCTTTTAGATTTTTTTTTTATAAGTTCTTAAATTATACTTTTTCTTTATTCGCTGAATCATTCCTATTGATGTTTTTGCTTTTTTCGCAGTATCGCATACTGACAACATTGATTTACTTTTAAAAATCTTCAACACCTAACTATCTAATCCTGGATTGTCAAACTTCTTAATCAATTTATGACACTTTCATGGCCAACATTGTGATTTTTAGCAAACTGTCTTATACAAATCCCTTTTATTCTGCACTACTTGTCCAAAATTGCTTTTCTGTCTTTTATATTAAGTCGTGTCATTGCGTATATTGTACACAAACTTGAATTTTTTTTCATATAAAGCGGTTGACAATAAACTTTTTATCGAAACTATTTCAAAAAATATTTCATAACAATGTTTCTAAAAGTGAGTTTGCTTTCTAGTTTACCTAAAGCACAATAATGTTACTTTGATTAAAATAATTAAAAGTTTGCTATGGAAAATAATATTATTTTTATTCTAGGAACAAGACAAGATCTATGGGATTCAGTACCTCCCAAAATGGCACAAAGTGTACTTGCTGGAATGTTAAATGAATCTCTTACTATATTAGCAGTCAGATATACCCAAGTAAAATTCATCTCCTTACATTTACCAGAGATATTTTGAACTTGAATTATTTTTAGTCTTCACCATCGGAAAGTCGTAGTAAACTACTTGTAGTTGATATAAGTAACTTACTCTTATGTATTGCTCAACTCTTACCTTCTATATGCAATTCAGCTGATGAAATTATTGGTCTTAATTTAAATTCTCAAAGTAAAATATTAAGAGATATTCATGCAAAATGTCAAGAATTATTAATTTGTTTACTTCTACGAGGAATTCCTTTAGATATGTTATATAAGGTAAGCACATTTTTTTGCTCTTCTACGTAACTAAAGTGGGAGGGTCCATGCACATGTCCGGCTGGGATGTTTATATAATTATGAAATAAATAAAGATTATTAAAAAAATATTGTGTTTGTTTATAATTATATTACCTTTGATAATGACAGCATAGCTGTCGAAACAATATTGTCAGGTATATTTGAATAAAACTGTGAAACTTTTAATAATCTTTATTTATTTCATGATTATGGAGTTCCACAAAATAAGGCTGGAAACAATAAACAAGTTTATATAATTGTTCAAAAACATCGCTTGTTATGGGACCTTGTGATTTTGATGTGCTGGCTCTTCTAAAGGCCGCAATTCTGAAAAGAAAGTTCACGGTGTAAGTGAAAAGGTCAAGTGTATACACTCATTATGGAACAACAGTTTGTCTAAAACTATAAAAACATAATCAGAATAATTTATAATAAAATTGGTGAAGCTTTACAGAAATTTAAATGAGCCTCTATCCAAATATGAAGGAGATAAATACATTTTCGACAATGAGAACATTTAGGAAATTTGGTTTCCTCTTTGGAATTCTGACCCTTAGATGGGCCATCCTATCAAATCTAGAAAGTCCCTTAACAAGCTATGAGAGACAAATACTTTTGCAAAATAATTCTCAGCCAGTTAAATGTGTAGACCCTTAAGTAGGGTAACTGAAGGTAATAACATCACCCATTCAGCTAATCAGCTTCCAATTGTTAAAGACAAAACCCAATGTTCTAATTTTTTGCCAAGATTTAAGCAATGATTTAATATTTTTTAAAATATAAATCGAAAACTAGAGCAACTGCAAATTTCTCGTTTTATGTTTAGTGAAGGTAATAACGTCAGCTTGAATTTTTTTCAAATAAAACTTATATTTCTTGTATTTAACATAAAATGGAATGACGAAAGGTAAAATAAACATATAAGTATGAACACATATTTATATTTAGAAAAACTCAAATTTAGCAAGAAAAGACATAAACGTATTGTGTAAGATTCAGCTTCAGAACAATCTGTTGTGTTTTATAAAGTTTCCACTGTGTAACGATAAATGCATTAATGAAACTTATTGTATTAAATATTTAATTAAATAATGTAAATGACAAATGTAAATAATCACCTACAAGAGTAAAAATATACAAACAAATATGACATAAACATAAACAATATTGAAAAGAGGCGTTATTACCTGCAAATGCGGTATTATCTTTAAATTCCTAAATATTAATGTAATAACTACATTATTTTAAAACCATTTTCACTATTTAATGCATTAAGGGCCAGTATTATAATAGCTATTTATGTAACAAGTACATAATGTAGGACATTATAGACAAGCCCAGTTTATGGCCGAGCGAGCGAAGCGAGCAAGGCCTATAAAAAGGGCGAGTCTATAAGGTCCGATTATGTAAGAGTTGCATACAAAGCTTTATGTTCGATTCCTAAAATTGGCTAATTATCAAAAAAAAAACAGTTTATAAATTTGACATCTATTCTTGACAGAAGAAAATTTGACATGTAATATACAGTTGTCATACTTTATTTTACTACTATATACTTTATTTTACTACTACCACTTTATTTTACGAGTACAATAATAAGCCAGTTCACTGCCGCAAAACAATACAATAAACAGTACTTTATAATGCAATCGGACATAAAACTTTTTATTTCCTAGATAAAATTTACTTTGAGAGTAAATTCATTTGTTCTGCCAATTTACGCAAATTGACAGAATAAATTAATTTACTCTCAAACTAAATTTTATCTAGGATAAAAAGTTTTATAATACCGGCCCTAAAGAATGTATATTAAAGACATATTAATTTCATAATATGTTATGCTATTTTTATCTAGTTTAAAAATTATCTAGTTTTTTGGTCAACGATATTCGAACAGTTGTTAACGCAAACTGTTATGCACCACTGTTAGGTGCATTTGACCTAAATTCTCACTAAAGCAACAAATCTTTTTTATAATATTACCTGCACATACATAAAGCTGCCCCCGTAATAATGGCCACTTGCAAGATTCCGTCACCTGCAATATTTCCAATATACAAGAATTACTTACTGGGATGGCGTTATAATCTGCATAGCGTTAATACCTTCAGTTACCCTATAACATAACTGATGGATTGACCTGAATAAAATGTCTCCTTTTGTTTAGATTTTTAGAAAAGGAATGGATTCTATAGAAATTCTTAGATCTCGTAGTACTGGTCCAAGTCCATGGATAATATTTGGCTTACCACACATCTTTCCTAGTTATCCAAAAAGTGTTTTCAAATTGAGTGATATAAAAGATGAAGCTGCAATTACACTTGAAATATTTGTTATGCTGGCTCAGCCTCAACCAAATTGGGCTTTACTATTGAAGGTAAAACAATCAGCAATAAGACTTAAAGATAAGCATTTTAGGGTCTTAACTTTTTCTACTTAACTAACTTAACTAAATTCAATGCTTTGATTTCTGAAAACAACCATTGTTTGCAAATAGTGCAATAAAATTAGGTGAAAATTAAGAGAATAAAGGAAGAAAAAGATTGTAGAAGCTAAATTTTGGCATAGAGGTTTGTGAATTGATGCGTGAAGAATTCAAACAGATGTAAACAATTTTTATTGCTACACAATTTGTTTCATTCAGCTGTGACTTGTAGTTTTGGCGATACAGCATCAAGGTTGAAGGTTGTTGCAGAAACGCACGTAAAAAAGCGGACTGTATTTAATTTCCCAAAATTAGTTAGGATTTTATTAAATTGAATTGACAAAAAGAGAAATAACGCATAAATTTAAAATTCCTGACACTCTTACCTTTTGACTGTTGAGCCATGGTGGTATGCAGAGGGCCCTCGTTCTTCTTTGCTGCTCTCAACGTAATTTGGCTACGTCCACAAGTAATTTTCCCTTGTATTAATACACTAACGTTCACCAATTTATTATAAGATTTATTTTAAAAGTGAAACACCCTAACGTCCAGTTACTTCCATTCAAAGACAGCAACAAGAACGCCATATTTCCAAAAACACTTGAGCATGCGTGGATTTTCACATGTTTTTTGAAAAGTGTGCCGAGAAGGATAATTTGTGCGGCGCGAAAAAACTAGATGGCTATGATTTTTAAAAATGCATCATTTCTAGTTTACATACAAGAGAAACTTAATTTTGATTGTCTAAAATAAACTATCTTTTTAGACCACCTTTAGTTCGATCATCCCAAAATTATATATATATATATATATCAGCTCTACAGGCCTGAAGGCCATCCATCCATGATCATCCCAAAATTATATTATAAATATTTTAACAAATATAATTTCAAAAATTATATAAAATAAATAACTTTTCTAAACAAAGGTTGTATTAAGAAATGAACAGAATAAGGATCTTGTAATTGGTGATATAAAGATAACTCCTGAAAAGTTAGATCTATCATAGGAAATATTTCACTGTTGCCCATTTTTCTAGTTAGTACCTTTGAAACTTTTGAAGTTTCGTCATTAGCATATAAATTAAGATACACCCTACTCCAATAAAGTGAGAAAAATTCCCAGCAAGCCTGAAACTAGTATATTGAAAGTCGCCATCCTGTGATCAAATAACAGTTACCTCCCTTTCATTTTACAAAATGAACTGATCCTCTAGCATCAAGTTCCAAAGTTGATGGGTGCAAACTTGGTAAAGAATTTAACATTTCACTGGTGGCAATTTTGCTGTCAACATGCTTAACTGATTTTATTTAGAAGCCATTGCTTTGTTAATTAGTTGCTTTTATCTGCAAAAATTGTTCAATTTAAAGCATTATTATTAATAACACTAATAAGAACAGCAAATTATAACATTTTCTTTATTAATTTTGTATATCATACAATTTAAAACTATGAATAAATAAGGTTAAAAATAATCCAAAACAATAGAATTTGTTGGATCGATCATGGAAATGAAAAGTCATACTCGAATCCAGGCTCAATCTCCAGTTCGTTGATGTTGCTCAGTAAATCACATATACTCTAGTTCAGAATGATAAGCATCTTCTCCACTCAGCCAGCTGGACTGATTAATGACATTGTTATAATCACCATTAACTATACAAAATTATACATTTACTGGAAATACAAAACCAATTATGTTTAGGTTAGAAAATATGTGGAGAGCATGCTTTAAAATAAACAATTGATTTCTGTATTATACCTACTTACTCCATATGTGCAGTGGCTCATCAATGTTCTAAACACCTCTACACACAGAAAAATATATACTAAATTCAATTACATGCATCTCATTTTGATTATATAGTAAGCTCCTATATAAATGATAATAGGTTCTTCTTGACAAGAATAGTTAATATATTCATATAACAAAACTTCCTAATATTCACATTGAATGTTGCTTTTATTCCTCTCTGACCTTATACATACTCTTAAAACAAAAAACAGTCTTTATCGTTTTGAGAAGATTTAAGAATCAATTTGAGTACAACACCAACTTGAAATAAGTACTTGTAACACTCTATAAGAAGATATATTTATTGAATTTTGCATTCAAAATAAGCATAAGAACTTATTGAAATAAATTAATGGACTGATTTGTTCAAAGAAAGGAACTATTCCATTCCATCCAAGTGAAGAATAGATCGAACATTTTGCTCTTTTCATTTTAAAGTTCTCTTAAGTTTCGTTTATAAAATGCTAGCTAAAGTTTGGTTGGACAGTTCTACAAATAATAAAATAAGAGATATACAGTGTATACTATTGTATGTCTCTTATTTTTTTGTTTGTAGAACTGTCCAACCAAACATTAGCAGGCATTTTACAAACGAAACTTAAGAGAACTTTAAAATGAGAAGAGCAAAATGTTCGATCTATTCTTCACTTGGATGGAATGGAATAGTTCCTTTCTTTGAACAAATCAGTCCATTAATTTATTGTATACATACTTAAGTACTGCCAAATGTTTCTACAATATTTTCTGGGTACTCCCATTCCTCTAAGCTTTTTCTTGTCATTTTATTATAATAAAAACTTAAAACTAGGTGTGCAAATGCAACCTTCTGCTGCAAGCTTGATCATCTGCGTCTGATCAATAAAAACACGTTTGAACTCCAACTCTTATTTGATGATAATTAGTTCATATGCTCAATTTAAACTTATCATGATTTTTAAAATATACTATCGTGTAGCTGTTTTGATAATTTATATTGATTTTATTGCTTAGATAAGAACGAAGCATTCAAATAAGGATACTACGTATTCATCATTACCATTATTTCTTAAAATTGAGTAAAATTGAGATATTATCGAATTATCGGAGAGTTGAATATATTCATTTTGAGTACAAAATCAATAAGATAATCAAAATTAATTTAACTTTTTGGATAGATTACATTTCAATAATCATTTTGAAAATACTTGTTTCTTTTGAGTTGCTTTATGCTCAAGCTAACAAGAATTGTACTCATTTTAAGTGATTCTGACAAGTATTTTTTATTACTGAATTGATTATTTTTGTTTAATCATTTCAAGAATATTTAATCAAATGGAGAAGAACGTACTATTGTTCCTATAGTTTATATTTTGATTAGTTAAATGTAATCAAATAAAGTATAGATTTTTTTAGGCGAAAGCTTCAAGTTTGATTGCGAGTGGCTTGAGTAAATCAGTTGCAGAGCTCGTGTTAACGTGTAATAACGCGAAAGATTTATGGCAAAAATTGTGTGCGAGGTTTGAACGCAGCAACACTCAACGTTTGAATATGTTAATAGAATCGTTCTTTAGAGTTCAACGTCATGAAAGTAAAGACATAAATTCACATATCGTCAAACTGCAGAAATTATTTGTTGATCTGAACAACGAATTAAAGAAACATAACGAAAATACGTTATCTGAGTGAATGCTAAATGGAAGAATTTTATCCACGTTAGGCAAAGAATATGACAATTTTAAAGATTTGTGTGACACAATTCCAACAAATGAGCAAACTCTTAATTTGCTAATAGAAAAGCTATGTACAATCGAATTGCGCGAAATGCAAAGTGAAATATCTGGATCTGAAGCAAAAGCATTTGTTACAAATTCCGAAAATGCCAAGAAAATGCCGTTCCGTAATAAAAATGGAAAATATGACAAACATGATGTCAATCGAACAAAGAATAAGTTTCCTTGTAACCTATGTAAACAGCTAGGGCACTGGAAAGCAGAATGTCCACTGAGAAAAACAGATGGCAGCAGTAACAAAGCGTCAGGTTCACGTCAAAGCTCAATGTTGTTGTCGTATGTGATGCACTCATCGGTTAACAGCCAAAATAACATGAATGCAGATATATGGTATTGTGATAGTGGTGCAACGAAGCATATTACACCCAGTAAGCAGTATTTTGTACCATATACCAAATTTCCTGTTCCAGAAACAGTATCCTTAGGAAAACAACATGTAGTTATGCAAGCTCATGGTCAAGGAATTATTGAAATTCGAGTACATATTGATAATGCTTGGTACGATTATACCATGAAGAATGTCTTATATGTACCTGATGCAAGTGCACATCTATTTTCTGTAAAACCAACTGCACAGAATGGATATAGTACGACGATGGATAACAAAGGTGTTGTTATTCGTAACAAAATAAGTGGTAAAGTTGTAATTACCGGGTTTATGTGTAATGGACTTTATGTTTTAAATATGCATGTTGTAAAACCGAAACAGTCGGTGCAAGTGAACTTAATAAGTACTTCTGATACATTCCAAGTATACCACGAGCGTTTTGCGCATCAAAATAAGCAACATGTAAAGCAAGTATTCAAGAAAATGAATATTGATGTAACTGGTGGTAATGAACAATTTTGTGATGGTTGTGCGATAGGAAAAATGCATTGATTACCATTTAAACAATGCAAGAATCGACCTGTAGCAGTAGGTGAACTAATTCATGCAGATGTAAATGGACCAATGGAGGTTAACTCTTTTGGAGGTGCGAAATATTGTTTGCTTTAAAGATGACTTTAGTAATTTTCGTAGACTATTTTTCTTGAAATGTAAAAGTGAAGTTTATGAAGCACTTGAACAATTTTTAAACGAAATATTTACGCTTGGACATGTAGGGAAAGTGTTCAGATGCGATGGAGGTAAAGAATTTCATAATCAAAAGGTTGCAGAATTATTAGTAAAAAGGGGCATCAGATATAACATCACGCCATCTTATACGCCTGAGCAGAATGGGCGCAGCAGAACGGGAAAACCGCACTATTGTGAAGGTTCAATGTTGAATCCAAGTAAACTTCCAAAAGGATTGTGGACTGAAGCTTGCAACACCGCAGCATATATTTTGAATCATACAGCGAACTATGGTATCAACGAAATGTAGGTAATCTTGATCACCTAAGAATTTTTGGTACTAGTTGCTATGTGTATATACACAAAAGATTCTGTTCAAAGTTTGACAATAAACCTGTTTATGGACAACTGGTTGGATATGTCAATGACCAAGATGGATATCGAGTTTGGGGTTCCTTCTCAGAAGAAAGTAACTCTCAGTCACGATGTTAGGTTTAAACAAGAAGTTGTATGCAATATGCGCAGCGACTTCGTAGAGACTGAACACTCCAAAGAAGATGAAGAACCGTGCAATCAGCCAACTGATATTGTAATTAAGCAGCATGTTAAGCAATTTAATGATAGTGAAAATGAATTTGAAAGCAATGAAAATAATCAATATGAAGAAATAGATACAGAGCCCATTTTTGAAGTAAAACAAAATGCAAGAATGAGTAACAATGATATTTTGGTTTGCCAAAGTCAACGTGAGAAGAAGAAGAAGCCAGCTTGGATGAATCAAAATGAATTTCTATGCTTACCTAAAACTCAAGCAAATAACTACATAGAACCAAATTCATATTATGAAGCACTGAAATCGAGTGAATCTGAAGAATGGCTAAAAGCTGTGCATAAGGAATTAGAATCATTAAAAGAAAACAATACACGGGAATTAGTTGAACGTCCAGTCAATACGCAAGTTTTGCAAAATCGTTGGGTTTTACGGCTAAAATCAACATCTAATGGTAAATGTTCGTTTCAAAGGTAGGTTAGTTGCCAAAGGCTATTCACAAGAAAAAGGAATTGATTATGATGAAACGTTTAGTCCCGTGGTACGTTATGATACTATTCGCGTATTGTTAGCCATGGCTGCTACCAAGAAGATGAAAATAAAGCAATTCAACGTAAAAAGTACTTAAAAGTGCCTTTTTAAATGGTGTGCTTGAGGAGGAAGTGTACATGGAACAACCAGAAGGCTTTTATGATGGTAGTAAACGTGTATGTCGTTTGAAACGAAGTTTATATGACTTAAAACAAGCTCCACTCTGTTGGAACAAACGATTTATACAATTCATGAAAAGGATAGGCCTTGAAAACAGCCGATCCATGTTTATTCTACTGCAAGGATAACAAGAATGCACTCTACGTGGCAATTTATGTTGATGATGGTCTCATTGTAGGAAGTAATGAAAAAGAGATGGAAGCATTTATGGAAGAACTACAAAGAGAATTCAAAATTACAGTAGGTTTACTGGACAATTTTCTTGGTATGAAAATAAAGTGTAATCAAAATGGATCGATCACGCTAAGTCAAGAAGCATACACAAAGAAAATATTAGCGCAATTTCGAATGGGTGATGCAAATGCAGTAACAACTCCAGTAGGTCGTGAAGAAAATGATAATGCCGAAGATGTCGCAGGAAAAGTTCCTTATCGAAACGCAGTAGGAAGTCTCTTGTATTTAGCAACAGCAACGCGTCCTGACATTGCGTTCGCAGTGAATAAGGCTGCACGAGTTATGGAGAAACCTAGTTGGGATTGGAATAATGTTAAAAGAATATTTAGATATCTAAAAAGGTCATCAGATTATGGTATTACGTATGAAAAAGGAGATTCTGAATTACAAGTTTTCAGTAATGCTGATTTTGCTGGAGACAAAAGAACAAGATGATCTACAACAGGCATTGTGGCTACTTTTGCCGGAGGTGCTGTATCATGGACCAGTCAGTTGCAGAAGGTAGTGGCACTCTCTACAACTGAAGCCGAAATAATTGCAGCAAGCGAAGGGACAAAGGAATTGGTTAATGTCAGATTTGACAAAAATGAATTCCGTGCCAACACTTTATATTGACAATGAAAGTGCAGTAAAGTTGGCAAAAAATCCCGAATATCATGAGAGGTCAAAGCATATTGATGTTCGACATTTTTACGTTTGTGAACGACTTCTTGAGGGTGACATTGACCTTGAGCACATTAACGGAAAGGAGCAATCGGCCGATATATTGACAAAACCGCTTGAACAAATTAGATTTAACTTGTTACGACAAAAACTTTGTTTGCAAAGTGTAATATGATTTGCAGTGTTTTGGAGGAAGTGTTGAGAGAAAAAACACAGCAAATGAAAAACAGTTGGCATAGTTTATTGTGTAGTTGTTATTACAAGTAGAAGTTTAATAAATGTCATTTTAGAATGCATACTTCTTTTCAATTACAATAATATTATACGTGTATTCAGCAATAACTCTGCTAAATAAATAAATTACAGCACTTTGGGAATTTCTGTTAGAGAAAACTTTAATTGGAGGTGACAGCTGGCAGGGAGCTTCTATAAAGGCTTCTATATTATCATTTTATGTTATTGTCTTCTTGAGGGGTGGAGAATGCTGTTTCGAGATGTTTTGTGAAAATGTTAGCTTTGTCTAAGTTTGATCGAGTCCATGAACCATCAGATTTTCTTATTGGTGGAACAATTGTAACAAGTCTTCTTAGTTTCTTTGTGGCTTTCCATAATGAATGATCATTAGAGGATAAGTTTGTTTAGTATAATTCAAAGGTATAGTACGGCGAGTACGGCGCTTTTCAATGACAAGCTCTTTAATGTGTACAGGAATACAGTGATTTGTGTATTTTATTAATTGGCATGGCTCGCCAAGCTGCTTCTTGAATCAGTGTAGTTATGTAGTGAATGGCTTCTTTAATTTCGTATTTATCCTTCAAATGTCTAAGTTTTTGTTTTCATTTATATGTTCCTGAAATTATGCCCAGTGTGTTCTATTGTTAGATAGTCTAGGTGGGGATATTTTCCACATTGTGCTATTGCTACTAGTTATGATAATTGGGCTATGGTTAGAGCTTAGGTCATAATTTGATTCAATTGTGCAATTTATGTCAGAAATCCCTTTAAAAGATTCTTTTAGTTACTCATTTTGTAGTAGTCATTCTGGGGATACACTGGTAAATTCCAACTACACATGCCTGGTCACTACTATCAGGGGATCTACATACAGGTTACAAAAAAGGGATATATCTAGTTTGCTAAGAGTATTGATGTCCACTGTTATATTATTGTATGATTGTACCTACAACTTTTACATCACACTATGTGTGTAAAAAGTTCATATAACGCACATAAAAAGTACAAAAGTTGATTTGCATCTCTAAATGTAATAAGCCTAAAAGAACTCTTATGCCACCTTGCAACAAATGTTACCCCGCAACCAGTGAATATACTTGCCACTTGCTAACAGAACATCCAAATGGGTACATAGTAACTGCTGTAAATGACTCAGTAAATGAAAACTTGCTCTTACAGTCCTATATTAAATTTCTGTTTGTAATATGAATAGTGTTCCAATAATTACCTGAAAAACATTAACGTATTAGTTCTTTGCTTATTTCTTCCAATAGATTTGTATTTACATCTGAAAACTTTTTTGACATTCTGTTAACTTGTACAAGTGTTGTGTAATTAAATTGTAAATTATCTTTAATTCTTCTAATGGGAAATACAGCACATATTCTTAATGCTATATCTTCAAAACTATGTCAGCTAATTTAAACCAAAACATGCAATCATACATACAAGCAATTAAAAAGCCTGTTGCATTTTTTACATAGGAGCTGGAAAATCTGATTATTTAGAAATTCTCATTTTAACTGCCATCCTGGCAAACAGCACACAGAGTACTCAGCGCACCTTCTCAATGGGATTCGTCAGCTCAGTGCCGCTCTTTGGATTTTGAGGCCCCGGGCATAAATATCGAGTAGGACCCCAGTAAATAAAATGTTGATTAAAATAAGGTAGCTTGTTGCGGAGCCCTACTACCTCCTGGGGCCCCGGGCTTACGCCCGGCTCTTTTATAAACATCTTTCTGTCTGTTTTCAGCTTTCTACTAATTTCTTTTCTTTATTAATTCTTATTTTACTGTATTAATAGTATATTGTGTTACAAGTGCAGAAAAGTGCCAATTTCTCACGAGTGTGAAGAAGTTGCGGCATGAGACGAAGTCGAATGCCGCAATTACACGAGTGTGTAATTTGCGTTTTTGCACGCGTTACACACTATACTTTATCTACGACAACAAAAAAAATAATAAACCACCAAAAGCTAAGAAAAATATTTAACCTAGAATTTATATATTCACATTCATATTTTTTACATTGACATCTCTGACAATAAATTAAATGACAATAAAATAAAGAGATGTAATGTGCGCCGCTGTCAAGATGTTTGGTGGTGTACCAGTGTACACCCCATTTTCCCATCATCGGATTCACTAATGATAAATCTAGAATTTCTAAAACGACAGAAGTAAATATTAAATTTTTAAAGACAATAGTAATAATACGTTTACAATTTGTATAATTTCAGTCAATCCACTATTTTATAAACAATCGCAATTCAATTGTCAAGGTTATGTCAAAATGTCAACATATTCTCGCATTCCCAGGTATAGTGATGAAAAGCTACGTAACTTTAAAAGTTAGATCGCGTTTGCACTTTGTGAATAATTATGTAGCAAATTATAAAAGTTTTTATTATTTTTATTGTAATTTAGCCATAATAATGAATAATATTTTATTAACAATGATATAATAATGTAAAAGATTAATCAATTTTACGTTAATTAAAATGAAATAAAAATTTTTAATAACTTCTTATAATGAGAATAACCAACTCATATCAAGATGGCTACGTTGCTTAACGGTAGAGGCGTGGCTTACCAATCAGACGGTCCAGAGTTCGATTCCCTGTGAAAGCGATAATCTTTCTAGATGGATTTGCATTCAAAATATAATTTAATGTAAAACAATAATTAAAATAAATTACCTTTATCTAAAATTTATAACATTTTTTATTTTAAATAATAAAATTATAATATTGCAAGTGCTGACATCTTTAGTGTTTTAATAGAACTACTGATCGTGAGAAATCATTCCTCATGGTCTTTACTGTTGAGTTTAGAGATTGTTTGCAATTGGTCGTTTTCACGGTTACTAGATTGTGCGGAATGTGTAACTTTCTATGGTGGTCGTAGATAAAAGTAGTTTCTACAGTTGACATACTAATAAATATTAGAAATTTTGGTTGTAAAATTGCCTTACTGTTACTTGTTACTTTTTCTATAATGACCTTGCTGTACAGCTAAGTACTTATCTTTGACCTCGATGTTTTCAGTTTTGTGTACTTTAACTCAAAAATGAAATGTTTATAGGTTCTTGGCATGAGAGATGGGAAAGTATTACAGATATTGTTAAACTTGGCCATTAAGCTATCTGTAACTCCAGATAATGCATTACAAATGTCATTAGTATCAACAAAATGCGAAGATTTCCTATGTCTAGGAGATGAAACATGCAGAAGTATGGATTGCAGCACTCCTGTCTATACACCTCAACACTATTATAATCTTGTTGTTTCTTTGACTCACATCTTATTAAGCATTGGTAATAATTCTGACTTCTCACAAATTCTTCTAAATGCTATTGACAGCACTTCAAATTGGGCTCAATGCTTTGATAGACGTCAAGTAATATTACTAATATTCTTAATTTTTTATGTATTTACTAAAAATTGAAATTTTAGGTATGGAATATAAATTATCCACCGTGGTATAAAGCAATTTTAACTTTGGTAAATCCAATATTAAAACCAATTGTACCAATTGTTATTTCTGCTGTGCAGACTGGGGCAAGCATGTATCAAGCAATGACTATAATATTAGCATGTTTTATTCAACTTTGGGATTGCATTGATTTGGCAGTTCCACGAGTTGCATTTTTATTACAAGATATTCTTCCTGTTGATATTACGCCATTAGGAAAATCTGCTCTCCTGCAAATTCTAATTAGCAGTTTATATAATGAATTACTTCATAAAACAGAAAATACCAAAAAAGATGTTAAATTTGCTGAAGGAACAAAAGAAGATTCAAGTAGTATTATAAATATACCTTTGAAGAAACAACTCACCTTGGAACACAATAATTCAGTTTGTAGTTTTGATGGAGCAAATAGCTCTGCAGAAGCTGTAGCTCTTGCTGTGGCTGAAGCTTTATGTAGTATAGATGAAGATAATAAACATACAGAAGAGATAGATGATTTGTTGGAACACGCTAAACAAAGTTTAGAAATCAATACCATACAATCAGAAGGATGCAAGCGAGTGGAACAAAGTTTGCAAATGTCTGAAGTTCTTGTTAGTGATTTGTTAATGACATCAGAAGGAAAGAGAAGTTTAAAAGTATTAGCTTTTTTAGTTTAATTTAAACAAATTGTTCTAAAATGTATTTCCCTTTACAGACAACTTATCATTTTATTAGATGTAACTATGAATGGTTGTTGCAGTCACTAGGATTAAGTGAAGAAAACAAACCATTTGAACCCAATAAAGCAATTCCATCATCTGATCAGTTGTTACATATGATGTTTCACGTTGGTTATCGACCTTTTGACCAGGTAAATTGGTGCCATTCTACATGATACTAATTTCAATCAAAATCTCAAGCAAGTAGGTATGGACAACAAATTAAAACAATAAATAAACAACACAGTTATAAAAAATGGTATTCGGTGCATTTAACTGGGAGTGGTGTAACTAGTGACAAGATGCGAGTGTATCAAAATGCATTGAATAAGCACATCATAATTGTTTATATTAGTACAGTACTTGTACCACTGAAACAAAATTTAAGACATGATGAGAGTGGTTATAATGATTGAAAACATTTTCCAGAGGTGTAAAAAATACGATTCAAAAGAACATAATAAAAAATTTCTAGGTCTTAAGCATATTCAACGTAATGCTTCTACAGTTATAAAAGCTTTGCAAGAACACGCATATTTAAATAGAATTTTATACAATGAGAATGTAAAAATAACTGGCAACTTATGTGTTATTTAATTGACATTACAATTTTATTAGGCATTTGGAATTGCCATTTCAGGGTTATGATGAAACGACTACTTTAGATAATTGTGGCAATTTTAAATAAATATTTGAGTGCTTGATTAAGCTCAATGTAGAGATTATCGAACATGCTGAAGAAGTTAAAAACATTTTTACTGGTCAGTCAAAGACTATTCAAAATCAATTAATTTCTTGTTTCGATAATTATTTAAGAGAATCTATTGACAGTGAAATGAATAATGCAGATTATTTTGCAATAATTGCTGGATATAACAGACATTAGTGAAAAATCACAATGCCCCATTACTGTCCTGTTTGTAAATAAATTTAAATGAAGGATTTTTAGGGTTTTTTGACATAAGTGCTGATAGAACTGCAAATGCATTATTTGATCTAATAGCTAACGTTTTATAACCTTCTAATTTTAAACAAAAATTGGTTACTTAATGTTACGATGATGCTAGCGTTAAGGCCAGAGAGTTAAACTGCCTGAAATTGAATCTGGTGCACCTTTAGCATTATTTACACATTAAATTGGGTTTGGCAGCAGGAGTTTTTTTTCAAGTTTCACCTTCCTAGGAAGTCACGAGCCGCCACTGATTACAATCACCCTCCTTGGACGATATATTTTATGAAAATGATATTAATCAAAAGAAGTATTTTAAGTACTAGGATAATAAATACCTTTAATAAAGACGCCGTGGAAAACGATCGAAATAACAAAAAGACAGCTGCCAGGTATAACTGATAATATTAGATTGTTAATAAGCTTAAGGAATATGGCTAAATCTAAATATAAAAACATAAATATCACAGCTGCATGGAAATATTACAGGACAATTCAGAATTTTATAAATAACGCAATAAAGAATGAAAGAAAACTTATCTGCAATTTAAAATTGCTCATTCTAAAAATTCTAAAGTACTATGGAAGGAATTCAGAATGCAAAATGTTTTATCAGAAAATAACTCCTTTATTGGTTGTACTGATGAAATTAATAGTTATTTTGATTATAGTATCCCATAAATTGCAGTTTCTCAACACGTACTAAATTTCTACAAAAATAATGAATTACATAATAATGCAGTTTTCAATTTCACTCTTACAGACAGCAATATCAAAAATAATCTATTTTATAAAAAGCAATTCTACAGGATCTGATGGATTAAATATCACATCGATAAAATTATGTTGTCCTTTTATATTGCAATACTTAGTACATACTGTTAACTCTTGCATCTTAGAAAATATATTTCCCGACAGCTAGAAGTTAGCTCTTGTAATCCCAATAGGGAAGATTCAACAACCTGTAGAGTATAAGGACTACAGACTGATTAGTATTTTACCAACACTTTCAAAGATCATGGGAAAGATAATCAATTTACAAATTAGAAAATACTTAGAGTGAAATAATCTGCTACCTATCAGTCAGTCACAGTTTCGATCTGGGCACAGCTGTACAACTGCTTTGCTGAAGATAACAGATGACATTCTGAAGCACAAGAAAAAGAAATTGTATGTTGTTGGCTCTATTAGACTTCAGCAAGACGTTTGACACATTAAATCATGACTTGCTGCTTGGTATATAGCACTACATAGTCTTGGTGTTTAAAAATTATCTCTACAATAGATTGTAACAAGTTAAGACATCAAATGCGGTAACTACATCTATTGATGTTACAAGAGGGTACCACAAGGATCTATACTACATCTTCTGCTGTTTACCCTGTATACCAGAGGTCTTTGTGATTGTGTTGTGGTCGGTAATATTCACATGTATGCAGATGATACACAATTAGGGTCAGTAAGCCAATAATTGACCATCACCCAGTAGTTGACCAAATTTCATTTTAAAAGAAAAAATAAGATACCTGTACATCTTTATGAATATTTTATGTTTCTCAAGCGATTACTGCACCTCTAATTACTATATGGTGCCACATTGCTGCATTATCTTGGTCAAAAGGTTGTCTAAATACATGTGGAATTTGTATTCGTTTATTTGACAGCTAAATTTGAGTATTTACAGTAAGCATGGCAAGTAAACAACTCTATTGAAATCTGCAATCATCCGGGATTTTAATGAAAATTGTTATATTATACATATTGTGCAAGTAATAGAAACGTCGAACAAATAAATTTTTGTTATATATATTTTTTTAATTGACACTTTTTTTGCAAAAAATGTGGTGGTCAATTACTGAATTCGAAGTCTTATCAGTTTTCCAGTAGTTGACCAACCACTAGTTTTATGCAAAATAAAGAATTTTGTTTTTTTGTCACCTCTACAAGATTAGTAAGTTACTCTTGTTCCTGTTTTTCTTACTAAAATTTCAAATAAATAGCTGTTTCCAGTATTTGTTCGTGCAAAACTACTGCTCAACTACTGGCTTCGTAAAGTGGTCAACTACTAGTAATTTTTCTTTCCATTTTTGTTTTTAGCATAATGTCATCAAAAATAATATACATATATGTATTTTGATATTTTTTAAAAATGTTCATTTTTCTTTATGCAATACATACTATGTGGCTCTATAACAATATACCGGGTGTCCACGAGATCACTTTCCGGCTTCCATTTCTGTAGTTTTTAATCAAACTAGATGAAACTTGGCAGGAGTTATAGCTATTACAAAGACACTTATTGAGGTATCTGTCAAACTTCGACGACTTCCGGTTCAGCCGGAAGTGACCCCAACTTTGGATTTTTAAATGGAACACCCTGTATATTTTTTGATTTTTGGACTCTAGCATTCATTTTACATACAACTGTAGAATTTTTATTACTTTTTGTGTCATTTTAATGTCAATTTAACATTTTTAGAGTAAATTTTATTTTTTAATCTAGAGTGCCATGACCTACCTTAAATCGTTCTAATAGACGTTTACATCTGCACAAAAATATTTACATAATTTTATCACGTTTCGTTTGTCTTACCAGAGCGTTCAAAGTTGACTGAATCACTTTTTTGACAATAACATAAAAAAATGAAATACAACTATACTATTTTCATAGTTTAATTAGATGTAGTTTTTTAAGACGAATCCAACGGTGTATCACAACATTAAAGTTCTCTTGGATGTTCTAAAGAAAACCTAATTTTAGAAACATGCAACTGCACGACGATCAAAAAATGTTATATCTAGTTAGCCATGAGAAACAAGTAAATAATAGCGTATATTAACAATTTTTGTAAACTTAACTTAATGACCAATTTGGTCTTCAAAATATCCACCTTGGGCATCTCTACACAGTCTAACCCGATGAACGGTTTCTTCTACTACATTTCTTAGCATATCCGGGGTGATACTTCCAAAAGCTTCCCGTATCCTGTTCTTTAAAATTTCTGGAGGTGTAATGTAAACTTGGTTCTTAATATGGCCCCATAAAAAAAAATCAAGTGAGGTCAGGTCCGGGGAATGAGGTGGACACTGTATTGGCCCATGGGTGGCAATAACCCGATCCCTAAATCTCTCCTCCAAATAATTTCTTACCATATGGGCATTATGGGGTGGAGCCCCATCCTGTTGGAAATACATTCGTTGTGTTACCGCCAGGGGCAGATCGTCCAAATACTCTTCAATTTCGTTTTCTAAGAATAGCAAATATCTCTCAGCGGTTAAACGCCCTTAAAAAAAAAGTGGTCCTATTATTCTAGTATTGCAGCCCAAACATTGATTCCAAACTGCTCTTGAAAATTTCTTTGAATCATCCGATGTTGGTTTTCCAACGACCAGTACCTTGTATTTTGTCTGTTGAACATACCATTATTGGTAAACCTGGATTCATCCGACTGCATTATTGAATTTGCCAAGTCGCTGTTATTATTGTTGTTATTTAAACACCAATTGCAGTATTCCATTCTTCTATCAAAATCATTTTCGTATAAATGCTAATGCAATTGGTATTTGTAAGAACAATAACCATGCTTCTTTAATATTTTTCCTAACAGATTCGTGGCTAATATCTAATTCTTGGCCTACTTCCCTTGTAGAACTAGTTGGGTTTTGTTCTACAAAAGCCACAACATTTATCTCCATATCCTCACTTATAATAAATCCTTGAAGATCATCGGACTCGTTTCGCATTTTTCTAATTAAGTAGATAATGTATTGCCTACTTGGCTGGTTAATTCGATCAGGATACTCTTGTTGGTACATTCTCGCAGCTTCGGCCGCCTTTTTACCACACTGTCCATAAATAATGAGAATATCGACTTGTTCGCTTTTGGTAAACTTACTCATAATAAATTAATATTAACCAAAATAATTGTCACAAACTGAGAGAATAATAATTGTTTACGTAAAATTCAATCGTTTATCCTGAATTAGAATGCAGCTGTTTTCCATGGCAAATTTAATTGGTAGATACTTTAAGGCTTTATCTCCTTACTTTTTAGACAGCTATTATTTACTTGTTTCTCATGGCTAACTGGATATAACATTTTTTGATCGTCGTGCAGTTGCATGTTTCAAAAATTAAGTTTCTTTAGAACATCCAAGAGAACTTTAATGTTGTGATACACCGTTGGATTAGTCTTAAAAAACTACATCTAATTAAACTATGAAAGTGGTATAGTTGTATTTAATTTTTTTACGTTATTGTCAAAAAAGTGATTTAGTCAACTTTGAACGCTCTGGTAAGACAAACGAAACGTGATAAAATTATGTAAATATTTTTGTGCAGATGTAAACGTCTATTAGAACGATTTAAGGTAGGTCATGGCCCTCTAGATTAAAAAATAAAATTTACTCTAAGAATGTTAAAATGACACAAAAAGTAATAAAAATTCTACTGTTGTATGTAAAATAAATGCTAGATTCCAAAAATCAAAAAATATACAGGGTGTTCCATTTAAAAATCCAAAGTTTGGGTCACTTCCGGCTGAACCGGAAGTCGTCGAAGTTTGACAGATACCTCAATAAGTGTCTTTGTAATAGCGTATAACTCCTGCCAAGTTTCATTTTGTTTGATTAAAAACTACAGAAATAGCAGCTGGAAAGTGATCTCGTTGACACCCGGTATAATAAAATAATAAAAACTGATGTTTTATTCGTTATATTATAACACTGTTCAATTACTGGGAAAAATTTGGTCAAACACTGGGTAGTTTGTGGTTAACTACTGGAAAATTCTAACTTTTTTACTCTTATATTTTTTTCTATGAAACAAAATGTTTTTTAATTTGTGTATTATTGATATTTAGAGTCTTAGACTATAACTGCACTTTATACCATTTTTTATTTTGTTTAAAAAAATATATTACAAAGTTATAAATTTATATTTTTGAAAAATCTCTTAAGTGGTCAATTACTGGCGTATTGACCCTATACTACTTTAGTTCAAATCACATGAAGAATGCTGTTGACACACTGGGTAATGGTTTACAAGCTATAAATGAGTTCTATACTAATCATGCTTTAATTCTAAACCCATCAAAATCTTGTATTTTACTTTTGGGAAAATCAATTAAAATTATCAATTGCCACCCATAAAAATTGGAGTATCTTGTCCATTCATAGTTTTTCTTTTATTCATATCCTTTAAGTAAAAATAAATAATTATCACTTGTCTTACTATACTTCAACCAGAAATACAAGAAATGAGTCATCACAAATGACGTGGGCGAAAATTTAAAATGCATCTAGAATTACACGAAGGCCAAGCTGTAATCTAAATGATAAAATAAGCAATAAGTGAGATAGAAAGATTCAGTAGGGGAATAAACTGATTTTAATTAAAATTAAATGTAAAATCAGCAATGAAAATCTGTTTGTTCTAGCATACGTCACTCAATTTTTAACAATGTGAAATTTGCACTCTTATCTTATCTATCCCTGGGTCGTATTTGTTTATTCAGGTGTGATTACGAAAATTACTTATTTTTGTATTTACAGTTGAAGTATAGTACCTCTAAAAAAATCAAATTAATACAGAAAATTAATATTATTAATAATTTCTTATTTCACTATATCATTCAGATAATACTTAAAATCCCAATCATAAATTGTCTTGACAAAAGGTTTTTTTGTCTTTCCACATTACTAGCACATTACTAAATCAATCATTTTAAATTGGAAACCTTGATCTCCAATTTAAATCTTTATAAATATATTTAATAAAAAGTATAAGTAGTAACTTTAAACATGTTTAACAGGTACTCCCTCACAATTATTTAAACATGTAGGTATGTGTTTATATTCCAAAAGAATGTTCATTATAAAACTAATAATACATATATTCAATGATCTAAATTTCAAAAAAATAATAATAAAAATAAGAATTCAAACAAATAAAAATAAATTCAATTTAGACACATGCAAAGAAATCAAATAATTTTTTTATGTCTTAACAAGATTTAACGACCTGAAAATGCTACCAAAATACAAATTCAATCAAACAAAAATATTTTTGTATAGAATGTATTTGGTAACAAAATTAGTTTTTCAAATTAGTAATAACAAGAAATTAAATAATTTCAAGATACCTACTAAATGTAATCACAAACATCATAAGCTAAAATGACAAATATTTAAAATTAAGAAATAATTAAAAATTGATCAAAAATGACAAAAGAAAACATCCAAACCGTAATCAAAGATAAATTTTAAATAACCTACCATTCTTCGTTCTTACAAGAGAATCACATTGATGTACCCTATTTTTGTACAAAGGCTGTTCAAACTTCATATTACAGTTAGTCCACAGGAGTGCCTATGTGGTTGGTTTCTGGAAGGACTGTGTATTGAGAAATAAAAAAGCTACAACTAGAAAGTAATCACAAAGCACTAACACCCTTACTTACATAGTATGGTATCCAATTCCCATTATTACCTAGTACAATTTTTATTTAACAAAAATGTACCATTCATGGTACCTCTCCCATATAACACAGCAATGATTTGGCATGCTGGCTGCTTGATTTACAACATACACAGCAAGAAGCAAGTGCTATATTATTTCTTAAATACGTTGCAGTACCTTTTTTGGGTTAATATCCATTTACCCCTTGATGGATTGCTTAGAGCATTACACACCTAAAAAAAAATTAAAATTTTCTTAAACGGTATTGTTTTTTCTGAAACTAATTAAATCAGTTTTCATACTTGTGAGACAAAAAAATGAGTTCTGTAATGCTTCTGAGTTTTCATTAATTGATGTTGTTGAAAGTGCACTTCACCATGCTGTGGGATGGGCATGTTGTTAAGAATAACACCACCCTATATCTTGCACAAGTATATATTCATACTTCAGTAGTTTGGCAATGTTAATTACTATAAATGCAATTAATATAACTGAACTAACTGTATGAATTATTGTATTGAGTAAACTGTTATTTTTATTAAAGAAAAATGATTATTAGCTACTATAGTGAATACTGAATCAATATTATTACATCTACTTCCGAATAGTGTCGGGTCATTCCATGTGAAATCATCAAGTGAGTAAAGTTGCACCATTTTTGATTTTGATGAAAATAGGCTAGCTTATTACCCTAGCCATTAGTTGAAAGAAAATATTTTTTTTTAATTTTTACTGACAATTTTACTTTTTTCAAGGTTTATGCATTTGATTACAGCTTGTTGTGCAGCTGACCAATTTGGAATATTATTATATCATTACCCTAGCCATTAGTTGAAAGAAAATATTTTTTTTTTATTTTTACTGACAATTTTACTTTTTTCAAGGTTTATGCATTTGATTACAGCTTGTTGTGCAGCTGACCAATTTGGAATATTATTATATCATTTTAAAGCTTAAGATATGTACATTTTATTTATATATTTACAATTTGATGGTAACTTATTTCTTCAAGATGGCATCTGTGCGCTTTTGCTATTGAAATTGCTATTTTTTCCAGATTTGTACCCCATGCTGCAGTCCCCAGGCTAAATTTACAGATCTGGTTTTTTGTATACATTATCTCTACATATAGTATAATAAGTACATACAAAATTATCTTCTTTAAAGCCCTACTTATGTAAAAAAAAGCTTCAAAGTTGACAAGAAATGAAAATTATTCAAATTTGGAGCCCAAAAAAGTTATGTGGGGGACCAAATAAAATATTGAAATTTTTGTAATAGGTAGTCTTTGTGGGTACCTGTATTGGGAACTTGGGTTCATTCTGTTATTTCTACTCCTTTCTTTAATACAGACTTTTGAAAATGCAACAAAAACTCATTTTGATGTTGCGTTTTGAGGTGTGTTGGTTAATCTTTATATAATATTTTTAGGACTTTAATTATTTCTATATTTGTAAATACTATATGGGACTGTATAAATAGTATCCAGCTGTAATTATGAAGAGTATAAATTTAATGTGAAAACTTACTGCATTCTAACAAATATGAATGTGATTGAAGATATCATGACTAACTAATGAACAAAAACTTTCGTTCAAAAATGTATACAATATAAGCTATGCTGGTTAAATTATATAATCTTAATCTTTTAAATACAGTTATTAAATTTACTTCTGGAAATAGAAGTAACAAAAACTGGAACTCGGCTCTAAAATTCTGCATCCAAATTAAATATGTCTAACACTGTCAATAAACAGCACTAGCAACGTCTTACTCAGTTTATTAATAATAATGTGTAGGTTATTACCTCTAGTGCAGTTAAGATTCTTAAAATGTTTAATGATTGCTACAATTTGTTAGTTTTCTGAAGCAGAATATTGACGGAATCTTACTTGAACAGAAATCAAACATAGCTTGTGGTGACAGTATGTAGTTAATTACTGTTCTTTGTAAGCTTGCCTTTGTGACCCACTTTCTAATGCACCTGTACCATCACATGGGCTCTTGTCATGTGAAGTGCCAAAAAAGTGCTACTCTACTAATAAACCAAAATCATATTTATGATTGGCCAAGTTATTGAATTTTTTGTTGGTTTTTTATTGAGCACAATCACTGAAATACTAGTAAACTTTCTTCAAAATGAGAATTAAATGACAAATAAAGATTTTCTGGAAAGCATGAACTAACTGCCACGGTATTGTGTACCAACTATCACTAATAATACACAATGTCTCGGATTTTATGGAATTGTTGTCTTTAAAATATATTAGAAATGGATGCAGTGTGATGTGCTTATTAACCCAATGACTTCGTCTTGCACTACAAATGTATAGTTTTTACATGGGAAGCAGTAATTTCTTCTTTTTTAGTTTTCAAAAATTGAGACTGGCATTTTGTAATAAAACGATGGGTTTTTTATTTTATCAACTTTTCTTTAAAATCATCAAGTGTGACAAGTTGACATCTGTCTGTGGATACTGATTGTAGGTACTCAATTTCAGTCAATATTTCATTAGTGTCACAAATATTTCTATCCACTGTTTTGACTCCAGGACACTCCTGACAATGTGAAAGCATACAACTTTCATTTGAAGTATTACAAACAGTCATGACATTGGGGTTTTGCCAGACTCTATCAATAATTTTACGTTTTGATGTATCGAGCAATCAAGAACTCTTCATAATTAAAGCTGGTTACTATTTATACAGTCCCACATAGTATTTACAAATTTGGAAGCAGTTAGAGTCCTAAAAATATTATATAAAGATACCTTGGTTTAACCAACACACCTCAAGAGCAACATCAAAAATGAGTTTTTTCTCCTTTTCAAAAGTCTGTATTAAAGAAAGGAGTAAAAATAACAGAATCAACCCAAGTTCCCAATACAGGTTCCCACAAAGACTACCTATTACAAAAATTTCAACATTTTATTTGGACCCCCACATAACTTTTTTGGGCTCCCAATTTTAATAATTTTCATTTTTTGTCAACTTTGAAGGCTCTTTTTTTTAAATATGCAGGGCTTTAAAAAAATAATTTTGTATGTACTTATTATACTATATGTAGAGATAATGTACACGAAAGAGCAGATCAAAATCAAAAATGGTGCAGCAACCAATTTTTAAAAAAATTGATGATTTCATATGGAATGACCCGTTCCTCTTAGCCATGCACTGTATAATATTCAAAAATTTGCTATAGCTCATTTATATAAGCTATGCTGAGGCACGAAACAAATAACAGGAAATATTTTCAAAATCACTTAATGTGAAAAGCGACTAATTAGGATAAATCCCTAATTAAAAGTGAAGGCAGCAGCAACTATGTATAACATTGCAAGCAGATAATATGAATGAACTGTAGTTATATTCCTATTTTGATTATGATGCTGGTACTTACCTTATACAACATTATTTAAACAGGATTTCTATTGTAGCTTCTTACTGGAGTATGGCAACCAGATTGGTCCAGTTTGTTCCACATTCCAATGGGATTAAGTATAGACAGAATATGGACTCAAGTTGCAATGCGTTGGGAATTCAGTGGTATTAATAAAGCAACCCTTTCAACTCATGATTCACGACTTGTAACTGATCTAACTGCATTACTTAAACCAACACAGTAAATAATATAAACAGAATCTTATTTATTAAAGTTTCTCTATAACTGTAATACTTACATGAATATTTTACAAATAATTTGTTGTTTATAATTTCAAGGCTGTTTTCTTTTGCGAACATACATATTATTTATATATTACATTTGCTTAATTGTTAATTAAGAGATAAAATGTACCTATGCTACCTATCTAATAAAGATATAGTGCAATAGACTTATTTTGTATTTCTATCGGATAACAAAAGAGATCTAATGTAATACTGATATAGATTGCAGGTTACATTATAAACGCTTATTTAAAACAGCCCTAAAATATTTTATTTCTAATAACTAATACTTCCAGACTTTCTTAGCATATTTTTACATTTAGCCTTCATTAATTAGTACCTTTTAATTGTTTCTTAGTTGACACTATGGCAAATAAATTCTTCAAAATATGCAGGTATGTTAAAATTTGCATATATATTATACCTGTTAAATTTGAAAATTTTCAGTCCTAGTTTATGTATTTTAAAAAATGAAAACATTTAGTACGAAACAGATTTCTTTTAACAAGAAAACACAAATATACATCAATAATTTACAATGGGAATACATATCTATAATTATTATATTTGAAGGATATTTGTTCTTCGTTTACGTATTTTATTACATAAATATAACTTTAAATTTTAAACTTAATAATATTTTTATGAGGGTACAGTTTGAAAACATCTTTACATATTTCTGAGGAAGGTTTTGGTAGGCAGATAGTTAAAATAAAATAAGTATTAAGAATAATAGTTTTCAATAGTCTAAGTAAAGGTACATCTACCAAAGTATCAAAAATAAACTGTAACTATATATTTAAAGTAAGTGATAGCTATCTACTACAGCTGGAACTGCTGTAAACATTCATATGATCGGTTATTATTTACATGTATGAACCCTGCATGATACTATAGTGGTTCCACTTTTATCTTTGTTAAAGGATTAACCATAACTTTTACTCCAAAATTGTTTTTGGTTTACGAAGTTCTGTTTCTTGTTGCTTGAAGTGAAATACAGTCTGCCTCTACAACTGCTCCATATTAGATTTCATGAAATTCTTTCAGGAGCTTTCTTCAAACTCCTCCAAATGTTTTTGTTGTTCTTGTCAATCTGCAGACACAAAGAAAAGGTGTGAAGCATCCCCCCTCCAATAGAATTTCCTGAAACTTGGCCTAGAGTAGATACAGGAACAATACTTCACTCTAGCAATAGGAAAACAGCTACTTTGTAGGTCAAAAAAAGTTTCGGAGTGGCAATTGCTAGTTGCAAATTACTAAATACATGAGCATTTGTACATTTGCATATTTTGTCATGTATTTATTTCTTATTCTTTAAATCAAAGAACATCCAGCAATTTTCACATCAAAGATTCTTTACTGCATCTACCACATAGACCAAAAAAAATAATTATTGGGAGTACTCTAACAAAAATAAAAGTGGGCCAATTAATAGGAAGCAGGGCTTGTATATTTTACATGTCTTACACATTATACGCACCTATGACTAGATTGTGGTTTTATTATAAAATATCTTTAATGGTTGATATCTAATCTATTTATGTATATTTTAAATTATCACATTCTTGGTCAGACATGTCGGAAGTAATGGAAATAAAAGAAAAGCACCACATATGCTGATTAAAATACTAATTCATTATTTACAGAAGTTAGAATCTATGCTATTTATTACTTTCCTTGGAAAGAAATTTTCAAAATTTTTATTTTGTAGTTCAATCATAGATAATTTTTAAATTATTTTTAAACACCTTCAGAACAGAAATTAGATGTTTGACTAATATTCTGCTCTTTCAATAATTAATAAACATACAACATGCCACATATAAAGCTTATATTATATAAAGAAGTGGATTTAAAGCGCTTCTGTTTCCCAATGCAGGAGTGGACAATATTTATATCATAGCCTAATAATATCTCTATTTTATACATTTATAAAAATAAGCACCACATAATTGTTCATTTAAAATACAACAAACTACTTTTGGATCTAGGAATTATTTTAATGATAATTTATAAGAAATCTATTGGCACACACTAATTAGCTAAAGTTTAAATTCAGTTCTGGCAAATCTGTGTACAATAACTCTAAGAAGCTTATTTAATTTAGAGAGAGATATCAAAAAGAAAAACTTATTCTCAAAGAGACATGCACCTTTAAAAAGATATATTAGATAGATCTTTCATTTGTATGAACCCAAAATCACATTATTTCATCAGCTTTTATTTTTGTTGAGGGTCACCCTGCAATTTTTACTCTGAAATCTTTTTCTGATCTGCTGTTTCTTGTTGCTGTCTGCACCTACTCTCCATGCGACATTCTATCATGGAGTTCCCTTACATCACTTCTTGCAAAGGTTTGGGTACTCTTGTCAATCTACAGACCACAAATAGACGGTGTGAGGGACCCTTTCAATAGAATTTCATGAAACGTGGCATGTAGTAGGAGCAGGTCGAATACTACACTAAACCATTCCTACGGTCCGGCGTCCATTGATTTAACATTTAAAAATTACATGACGAAATATATTTTGTAATATAGAATGGTTTATAGTCTAACTTCACATTTTAATATACAAATATAATCCTTTAGTTTATAAACCATTCTATACTATAATATTTTGTGGAGTATTTATTTTTAATATTTTAAATCAAAGGACATCCAGCAATCTTTACCCTGAATTTCTTTGGCCTACAATGTGGATGTTTCTTGTTGTTAGAGTGAAATATTACTCCTACACCTACTCAAGTATCCAAGTATCATGAAATTCGATTTGGGGGCTCCCTAACAGTGCCCCTTTGTATCTGCAGATTGATGAGTACCCAAAAACTTTGCAAGAAGTGTTGTAAAGGAACCCCCAAATACAATTTTATGAAACTTAGCATTGAACAGATGCACAGCCAGTACTTTACTTCTAGTAACTAGAAACAGTCACTTTGTAGATCAAAAACAATTTCGGACTAAAATTGAGGGGTAATTTTTTACAAAAATAAAAGCAGAAAAACTAATAGGATTTTGGGCTTGAATTATGTATATTAAAGATTTTGTGATTTTTAATTAATGATTGATAATTTTAAAATTATTAGTGGAAATGTTATACCTATTTGTAGAAGAAATATTATTGAAAATAACTTCTCTTTTAGGTTAAAACTGCTGTTTACCTTTTTATTGTACAATGGTATATTAAACTGACATTCACTAAATGTAATTGAAATTTTTATATACATATTTACTTTTTGTATCATAAGATATGGCTGTCAAGCCAGGCAAGGACTAATAAGTGTTACCTGTACATGAAAAGCAAATAACCTATTTTTTTATTATGTTTAAAGAGTGCCAATTTTAGCACATTCACTATCATGTGAGGAAGTTGTCTTCCATTGTAATAATAATAATCGATTGTGATCATACCCAGATAGCACGCAAACGTCCATAGGATGTCCATAAAACTTTCGCTTCAGACTTTGCAATGTTCAGAGTACGTCCATAGAACGTCGTGCGTATGTTCGATTTATGTCCATTTTACGTCCTTCGTTCACAGATTCATATGTCCATAGGACGTCTAAAACCGAACATTCAATGGATGTTCGTAAAGGGATGTCCACTGAACATACGCTATTGGACATCTATAGGACGTCCTGTCTGCGACAAAATTAGGACTTTTGATATTTAATTAATACCTTTAATTAATTAAATTACGCAATTAATTAAATTCTGCAATTAATTTTATATTTAATTAAATAAAGTAATAGTTTATTTACTTGGAAATTAGTAATATTTGATAGCAAATGTACTTTCATCATTTGAAACAAATTAGATTGGAAAGATAAAACTCGTAAAAAAACTTTTTTCTAATATTTTTATTTTTTTAAAAGTATATATGTAAGTATACAAGTTATATAGTTTACAATATGTAAATTTATGTACAATATTACTGATGAGCTTTTGCAGCCGTTGTCCTGTGCTCTCTTGCTCTTTTCAGCCATTTCCTAGTCGCCTCTTCGATTGATTTCACCGACATCTCAGGAGATGCAGAAGTTGAAAAAATAAGAGTTTAAATGAGTATTTAAATGAGTAGTTTATCATTACTTTATAATATATATTATAAATCAAGTTCCTCGATAAATTAAACGAGAGGGAAAGCATTTTTAGAAAAGTAACTGCTATAAAAGTTGTTAGGTATTTATTTAATCTAACCTTCAAATATTTAAATATGAAATAAATATTACTTTCGGCCATTTTCTTTAAGAAATATTTTCTAATTTATAATAAAATCATCATCGCTATTAAAGATATTGTAATTATTAGAAATATTTAATTCGTCATTTTTGAAATGTGAGGACGAACTAGGAAAATCGTGATTTTTCAATTCATCACTTTCATTAATCTCTGATTCTTGAAAATCAGCTGAATTATATTCCTTCGTTATATTCTTTATAAAAGCCTCTGTTTTTATTTTTGCGGCTTTGTATGTTCTGGGAGAGGGCCGAACTTTAGGCATGATAAAAAATTAACAAATTTTTTATACTTACCAACTTAAACTGTGGACAGTCAAACACAAAATAAACACTTTTTTCAGTTTTTTCACACATTATTTTTCCCGCTTGTGCGTAAAACACCGTTCAGTAAACCTTGTGAAGGTTGACTCTTCTTGAGGAATTTTACCTAGTACCTCCTTTTCTATTTCAAACTGAACAGGCTACAAAGTGAGATAGGGAATAAGCTTAAGATAGTTTTACATCCCCAGCTATTAAGGGTTAAGGAACTTATCGGAGAAAGTTACCTATTCTATAGGGCGATTTGCATTCTTTTAAAAGTCTAAAGAACGATAGTCTATTGGTTAATTCAGTTAACTAATTCAGTTAATTAGTTATACCAGCTGCAAAATTAACACAATTTTACAACTTACTATATATTTTATGCGAATAAATATTGATTTTATAATAATTTGTTTTTATAAATATTAAGATTGTCCAGTAAAATCATCCTGTAACGTTCTTGTTCGGCCCATTAACAGATGTACATGGAAAGCCCATCATCGCATATCCTATGGACGTCCTTTTTTGGTTGAATAACGAATGCACATGTAATGTTTAGGTAGGATATCCTATGAACATCCTTGTTTGTTCTAGTAACGGACGTACATTTAACGTTTATGGTCTGACATCCTATGGACGTACGTTTTTGCTCCATTTTATGTCTGCGGACATTTGGATATAAAATGGATCAAGAAAGGACGTCCCTAGGACTATCTGGGTAACTTTATTAGCAAGCTTGTGCAAATCACCTCTTTAATATAAGGACTGATAAATCGCACTTGTACCCTGACAAGAAAAAATTGAAATTAGTTATCTGTGTGATCCACATCTGTCAAACCAATGCGGACTGGGAACAAGCTGAGATAGCACATTGTACAAAATATCAGCGGTGTATCATAATGATGTCTACACATTTTAGGATAGTTACTCTTCATAAAACAGCATAAAAGCAAATCAAGATCACCTGGTTGCAGTGGGTGATGTGTTCCTGATTTCAGATGCAACACAACCAACTTATGCACATGATTTGTGATGACTAATTTCTTCATTGAATTGTCAGGGTTTAGGCAGTAACAGTGTCTATTTTAGTAGTTTATAATTTAGAAAACATTTTAAAATACGTATACAGACAAAGCTGTCAACAAACATTGCACACATTAATCAAAAAATCAGAAAATATGTGTAAAATATAAAATTTTCAAAACTTGACGTGTTACCTTCATGACAGTATTTTTATCTGCTTAAAAACTGTATATGAGTTCGCCGACTCGAGTGTGCTGGTTTTCCAACTGAAGCCATTTCTTTTTCAATTATGAATAAATTCCAAAGAAATAAGTAAATATGTAATCATATTTTTTATCTCACCATGCTCCTACTTCTTGTCATCTTATGAACTCATGATATTAAAACCAAAATCAGTAAAGCATTTGGTTGCGGAATGTATTGACATGTTTTAAATCAGCGCCGTATTTGCGAAAAAGTGGATTGTTTTGTATTATCTAGTTTAATGACATTGTATGTTAATAAATATAAGGTTATAAAGAATGTTTCTCAAGCAGATCAAATGTATACTTTTCGTTAAAATTAGGCAGTCGGTAACTGTAATTGTATATTGTACACTGTATTGATCAATATTGTATTTCTGTTATTCAATCTTGCCCTAAATCCAAAGAATACTGAGGAAATACCAAGAAAGATCATGCTAGAATTAGTGTTCTTTTTTCGAATGATGGCCAAATGGAGATTTGAGAAGTCACAATGGCGACTGGCTGTCCTGCATTTTTATTGTTTAGTCTTATGTGATTAATAAATATTTTACGGTTTATTCTGTAAGCAATCATATCAATTGCTACACTTCAACTATTATCTATAAAGTATGGAGAAACGTTAGTTGAAAGTATTCCAAAAAGGTGTCATAATATAGTCAATCAAAATGATGATTGTAAACATTGCTAGAATATATATGTAGTATAGTAATCAGGGTCCGTATTCGCTACATATTTTATGAAAAACTACATATTTTTCATAGTACTACATATTACTACATACGCATTTTTAAACTCGATTTCATAAACTTCATATTTTTGAAATCTTTATTTACTCGTCCTGTAAAATAAGTTCCCGGTGGCGGAATGTAGCCACAACCAAGTTTTGCCGCGTTTGAGCGTTGACCGGTTTGTGCTTTGCCAAAACTGCTGAACACGTGACACATGACGTTGCGGCCATTGCGCGTATGAACAAAGAATAACTATTGATTTCTTCAAGATTTTCTATTGATATTGTTTTGTTTTATGAGACCTTTGTTACCAAATAAAGTGTTTCTCAAACAGGGTGGCCTGCGAACCGGGAAAAACCTAGATCGCGTTAATCGCTTAATGTGTACTGCTATCAATGCTATGTAGTCACTAACACGCGTTAGTAATCGCGTGTTAGCTAATGCTTCATGAGTCTAAATCTATTACATTTTTAATACTTCTTATTTTACTCTTTTTTTACTTATTTATTCTTTATTAATTAAAACGTTTCAAACCAAAGAAATATTAGGCTTTACCTTACTGACTCAGATTTACTTTAGCGGACAGAACGGAGCTTCAACGCACCTACACTTTCGATGCAGCTTGGCGAGCTGAGTCGAATGACATTAGTCTCGAGGAGCGAAAATACCCCGTTCAAAAGTTACGGCCTTTTCTGCTACCTATGTTAAATCTATGCGAGAAACCTTTTTTCAATGAAAATCACTAGTACCTTGATTTTCGAAGTTAATGTGTTTTTTGCAAGTTTAAGCTGACCCTCAGCATTTAAACCTCCCTTTTATGGGCGTTTCCCTAATTGATTTTAATAAATATTTTGATTTTCGACAAATTCCTTTATTTTCGTAGAAAAATATTCAATACGGCGTTAGATTAGGTTAGGATAGGTTTGGTTAAGATAGGTTAGGTTAGGATCGGATAGAATAGGATAGGTCAGGTTAGGTTAGGTTAGGTCAGATCATATCAGAATAGGATAGGTTAGGTCAGATAAGGTTAGGTGCGGAACATCATTAAATTTATTGCGCCATTGAATTTCAATGAAACAAAAAGTTTCCCATGAACTTAACATGAAGCACAATACATGACGTAACTTTTTAAGGTGGCGTTTCCGCACTTTGTTATCGGCACCGTTCGACTCCCCTCTTCAAGCCCTGTCGATTGACGCCACTAACGTTCCTTTTGGGCGTGCCCGCTAAAGTAAATTTATACAATTTGATCAAGAATGTGGGTATGCGTAAATTATTGAAGGAAAAAAACCAGGAAAATGATATTCTACGACCTGGAAAACCGGGTAAAAACCTTCAAATTAAAAGTACCACTCTTGCTGGCGACCCTATTAAACTTTTAAATGATTTTAAATTACATACTTTGTACATATTATGTTTTTTTACTGCATAAATAGTACAAATTTTCAATATTTCTGCTACATATTTTCATATGTTTTCGAGTATAGTTTGCTACGGACCCTGAGTAATATATTTTCACTTATAATATAACTAATGTACTATTATCTTACATTGTGGTAATGTTTTCAGTGATTAAAAACAGCTACCTATTATTTACAAGTGACTAACGTGTTTCATTATACACTGCTACTAATTCTATGACCAAAAACAATTCAGACCAATGCAATGGTGATAAGATATTTATTTTCTTATTCAGTAGCTTACTATGACAGTTTGCTTTAAAGAGTTCTGTAATAAACTGGTCTATAATAAAATGTTGAATTTCTAAATGGAGATGTTTTTAAATTTTTGTGCTAGCAAAACTAGTTAGCTCCCCCCCCCCCAGTTAGCTTACCGATACAGAAAATGTGGGTTGAGACTGCAGCAGGAGTATATTCACCACACCAAATCTGTTTTTGTATGTATTTCCTTATTTTGCTGTCTAATTGTTTATCAATAAGATTTCAAAAATACTGAAAAATTATGTAATTCATTAAAAGTGTGTATATCAAAAGAAAAAAATTATTATAACTCGCATTTTAATCAACATATCAATTATGAATGTACAGGTACAGAGCTATTTATTGCTCGTGTAGTTATGGCAACAATATTGTTGTGTACTGATTATTACTTATGGCATTTTTACATTAATACATTTTCTATAACAGTTGTTTAAGTAGAACTAATTGGAATTTGTAATTAGCTATTTAAGATGAAAGGGTTTATTGAAATTGCTCTTGGAGGATCTCAGAATACAAGTGCTTGAACTTAATGCAAATTAAATTCAATTAGGAAGACCATTATGTAGGTAGGTACTCTCCGGATTTCTTGTTGAATTTTTAAAATTGTCGCTTATTACCTACTAAATGTTAACATCAGTAAATAATGTTAAGAAAAATATTTATGTATATTAAATGTTTAAAAATGAGATTCACATTTAGATAAATTAATTTTAAATGATAAAATATGTACCTATTATGTTGAATCCTAATCTTGGTAACAAGCGATTTTTAAATCAGCTATAATTTGGTTCCTTTATTGTTGTAACCATCTTCACCACTTCGTTATAGGATCTGAATATACTACTACTATAATAAGATAGCGTACACATTAGTTTATTAGTTTATAGAAATTCATTAAATCACTGGACTTACTTCGAATTAACTTATTAGTAAACTTCAAATTAAATTTATTTTATTTAAACTAAAGGCAGTTATTGACTTTGACATTAGTTTTTTGATATAACGTGTCACTAGCCACACACATCGTGTACCCAACATTAATAAAAATACTTAATCACTGCAGATTAATGACAGTAAATGGCTGACATTTTATTGTTATCACTCTAATTCTTCTGCAGCACTTAAAAGATCTAGTTATAAAAACTCTCTATCTTCGCTGATTTTCTAGCTACGTCACACAAATAAAAAGTAACACTGCTCTTACAATTTCAATGCTATCTTTATTTGGTCTAAACGGCTCAAATTTTCTACAAATTAATAATAAATTAAATTAATAATAATTTAGAATAGTTTAGAATAGAATAGAACAATTACTCACGGCACAAGACTCTTTTAACTTTGTATCTTCAATATTAATGCCCTTTTTTACGGTACTTACTTATTTTACCACTTTTGACACTTTTTTGTTCCTGCCCTCTAAGATTCATTTTTAACATCTCTTCCGCCTGGTGTGTTGACCACCCTATGTGTAGTCAATGCACCAACTTCTTCTAACAAATCTAACTTGGCCAGTTTCACTACAGGTCTATGATAGGTTCCATACATAGTTTGTACTTTTGTGCTTCTGACTTGTCCATCATTTGCTTTATAAACTTCGACGACTCGTCCCTTTGGCCATTGATTCCTCGGTTGGGTGTGATCAACTATGATCACGATATCATCTATTTTTAACGGCCTGGTTGGAGCGTACCATTTCGATCTTCTGGTCAGTGTGGGTAGGTATTCATTAACCCATCGTTTCCAAAACTTTCGGGCGTCCAACTGGGTCATTAGCCAATTTGTTCGTAATAACTTAGCGCCATCACTGAATCTTCCTAGAGGCTTGACACCACTTGAGGAACCCAGAATAAGATTATTGGGAGTCAACGCTTCTGCCTGGTCATTCTCCAACGGTATATAAGTTAGCGGTCTAGAATTGACGATATTTTCAACTTCAATTAAATAACATCTAAGCAGCTGGTCATTTGGCGTTCGCGATGGCATTATGGAATATAATGTCGATTTCACTGATCTAACCATGCGTTCCCACGCGCCTCCCATGTGCGGAGCAGCAGGGGGATTAAACACAAACTTGGTTTCAGGCGTTGCAAGCTTTTCGGACATCTTCTTATGATTGATTTGTTTTAACTCAGCTTTCAATTCCTTCTCAGCACCTATAAAGTTGCTTCCATGGTCACAATAGATTGCACGACTTTGTCCACGTCTATTCAAGAAGTTACGATAACACATAATGAACGAGTCTGTATCTAGCCAGTGTGAAATCTCAATGTGAATTGCTCTGAGGGTGAGACATGTAAACAAGCAGCCCCATCTCTTTTCAACTCGACGACCTACCATTACCTTGATGGGTCCAAAGTAATCGACCCCTACATATGTGAACGGTCGTGTAAATACATCCAACCGTGCTGCAGAAAGAGGAGCCATCTCAGGATTGCTTGGTTTGACACTGTTGATTTTACATTTAGGACAGTTATAACGTATCTTTCGTGGTTGGCATGATGGTACATCTGATGATACTTAGTAACTATCAAATTCGTCATGCGATGTTTACCGTCAAGAATCACTGGTCTCTTTGCATCAAGACTTATGTAGTTTGCATAGTCAATTCGCCCCATTACTCGCATGAAGCTAGATAAATCTAAATATGGTGACTGATTGTATATTGGACTTGTCTTATCAACAGTTAGGTATCTTTTCTCATCTTCATCTACTAATGTGGCGAGTGCCCTAACTTCTGCAGGATAGCTTTCTGCCTGTGCCAACTTGTATAAGGCTACTGTTGACTGTTGTAATTCTTCAGATGCCAGTGGCCCTGTAGTTACTGAAGCATTCTTTACTTTAGCTGCTAGAATTGCATAAAATCTATACACGTAGGCGACTACTCTTACTAATTTTCGCCAATCTGAAAATCTTTCAAATTCTATAACGGGCTGTACTGTTTGATGAACAGCAATTACTTTTTCACAATTCACTGATAATGCTAAGTTTTCAGGCCATTCTGCCTCTGGTTTCCATAAAAACTCTGGGCCAGTATACCAACGATGGCAGATATCAAAGGACGGGGATCTCGACCACTTGGTTGCATCATCTGCTACATTATCAATAGATGGAATATATCTCCAACAAGCAATATTGGTCGTGTCTTGAATCTCAGCAACTCGGTATGCGACATATTGACCTTTAATCCGTTTTGCGTCTGCTTTCAACCAGCTTAGGACAGTTTTGGAATCTGTCCAAGAAACAATCTTTTGTATGTTAGCGTTTACTGTCTCCAGCCTTACTTTGTGGAACTTCATAATCATGAAATATAATATAAATACAAAGATTAGTTAAAGTTTCACAAGTTTTATTAATATCTTAACCTGACTGATTGATTAAACTGACCTGATTTTATGATGTGTCATCATAAAATGCATAAACTAGCGGCTTATAGATCTTTAGTACACCGAGCTTTAACTACTCCAATGAAACAATCACATTTTGATAAAGAAATTTCAATCATCAAACAATTAGCACATGCAAACCATTATAAGCATAACATGATTGACACTTTAATTCAACAAAAAGATTATAGGTTAGCTATCAAAAGAATATTTCCAATTAACACTCAAATACAAGACACAAACTACATATCAATACCATACTTTGGCAAGATATCAGAACAAATTGCAACTATAATAAGAAAAACCACCAGTTACAAAATAACCTATAAAACTAACACCAACACCTTTTCATTTTTATTCAATGCTAAAGACAAAACACAAGATATCGAACGTTTGAATTGTTCTTTTTGTAACTCGGTTTGTATTGGACAAACACTTAGAAATTTCGACGTAAGATACAAAGAACACGTACGCTCTTATAGACTTAAGCATCCAGAAAAATCGAATTATGCCAAACACATTTTGGAACAGAACCACCCAATGACACCTCAAAACAACATTAAATTCTTACATTTTTGCAACAACAAACACAAATTAAACATTTTAGAAGCTTTTCAAATATACATACATAAACGCACAGTACCTTTAATGAATGAACAAACTGAGCTTAGTAATTCTCCTTTATTAGAAGTGTTAGATATTTAGTTTTTGTTATGTATTGTATCTAGTTACCTATTTTCTGTATGTATTTATCCTTAGCAACGTGTTTGTTTATCAATCTTATCTACCTTTGATAATGACACAAAGTGTCGAAACAATATTGTCAGGTTAAGATATTAATAAAACTTGTGAAACTTTAACTAATCTTTGTATTTATATTATATTTTTGTATGTTAATTGATAAAGATTCCTTTAGTGTTCTTCCAAATCGTGCACCGATTAGAGCCGCTGTGAGTTCCAGTCTCGGTATAGAGAGCAATTTAATGGGTGCTACCTTCGTTTTAGCACCGAGCAGGGCGCATTCAATTTTTTCATGAAGACTAATTCTAATATAGGCTACAGCAGCACACGCATCTTTACTGGCATCGACTAATACATGTATTTGAATATTTGCTCCCTCAGATCTAGTCAGAGATGTGAGATAGCAACGAGGGATTTGTAGTCTTTCTACTTCGGGTAACAAATTTAACCATCTACACCAGGCAACTGTTTGCTCTTCACAAATAGGTTCGTCCCAATTTGTCTTCGTGCGCCATATCTCTTACAACAGTACTTTCAACATGGTTAAATAGTGCGCTATTAATCCCAAAGGATCGTACACGGACATGAGTATGCGGAGAACGTCTCTCTTCGTGGGTAGCCGTACTCCTTTTAAAACATCGTTGTTACCCTTATTGTACTTTAAAGAATACGTAAACGTGTCATTCTTCAGATCCCACCACATACCCAGAATCTTTTCCGTCTTGGCTTCCATATCCATGTTCATGCATTGATCACTACATTCCAATTACTTTCTAAGGCGTGCATTACTTTTGCAGAATTGGACTTCCATTTTCTTATGTGGAATCCTCCATCAGCATGGATCATCCTAATCTGACTGGCTAACTCTATAGCTATTTCTTCACTATATACGCTAAAGAGCAAATCATCTACATAATGATCATTTATTATGGCATTAAATGCCTCTGGATAATCACTTTTAAATCGTTCTGCATTTAAATTCTTCACAAATTGCGCTGAGCTCGGCGAGCAGGTAGCTCCAAACGTCATCACTTGCATGACGTAGGTGTCTGGCTGTCTGTGAGCATCGCAATCTCGCCTTATAAAACGCTGAACATGTTGGTCCTCTTCAATAATTTTTACTCTATGAAACATCTCAGCTATGTCTCCACTAACAGCAATCTTCTCTTGTCTTACTCTCAATAGTACTCCAACCAGGGACGATAATTGGTCAGGACCTTTCAGTAACAGAGAATTCAACGATGTACCATTAGTCTTTGCAGCGGCGTCCCAAACTAGTCTCACTTTTCCGGGTTTATTTGGACTGAGAACGGGAAACATGGGGAGAAACCAGACTTTGTCATGATGCTGTTTCAGTTCGGGATCTGTCAGCTTTCTTGCATAACCTTTCTTCTGATATTCTTTCAACTGTATTTGTATCGTTTCTTTCAGTTGTAAATCTCGATTTAATCGCCGTTCCAATAGTTCTAGTCTTTGAAACGCTGTCTGTTTACTTTCTGGAAGCTCTTTGTAATCTGCCTTCCATAATAAACCGGTCTCATATTGTTTACCAACACGCTTCGTAGTACGATTCAGTAATTTCTTTGCCCTACGTTCCTCTTCTGAGGCAATTGAATCTTTCGGTGGCCTTATTCCAACACTCTATACTAAAGTAATATTTCATCATTTCATTAAGTTCGCTATCTGAACTTCCTTTTTGCTCAACCATATGAAAATTACATGAACTTGCTCTTTCTTCACTAGTTGTCTCAACATTTGCACATACAGTCCATCCTAATCTTGATTTTACAGCTATTGGTTGCGTACCGTCTCCTTCTTCAACTCTTAAGCCAATGCCTAATTTCCAATTGTTTAGGCCTATGAGTATGACAGGCCTGCTCGCATTATATGACTCAATGGGAAGATTTTTCAAGTACTGATATTTTTCAGATAGCTGCCCATAATCCAGTGTCTGTTCAGGTAAATCCAACGTCTTTACGGTTTGCACTGAAGTTATTGGAAATTCTTTAGCTTCTTTCATTGTCCCGCTTATTCTTAAGTTGACTGCCATAGATTCCGGTTCGCATCGAAATGTGGTGCCAGTCCACTTGATCTGTAAGCTTGATTTAGAACCTTCTAGATTTAATTGTTTAGTAATTCGTTCTTCGAGGAACGTACCATTTGAACCGCCGTCTACAAACGCCATTGTTGAGATTGTCTTATCTTCATACCGTAAGACCACCAGTATATAATGCAACAACACGCCATTCTTCTTTGTTAGATGACTATTCTGAACAATCTTCGTCACTGGAATTTCATTCGCGAATTTAACATTATTTGCATTGTCGTGCAACAACGGATGGTGTTTCAACTTACAACCTTCCTTGCCACAATGTAAGGGTTCAGGACATTTTTTAGGATTTCCCCACTTATGTTTCAAACATTGTTTACACAATTTTAAATATTGCACTTTTTTCCACCTGTTATATGGTTTTAACTTTGTAAACTGCCTGCATTGTTCAATGTTCTTACAACCTCCTTTGCATACTGGACGTTTCCTCAATACATTCTTACTGATATCATCAGCTATCCGATCACTCAATTCATTTTGTATGTGAACATTCATATGACCCATCTTTTTATAACCTTGACTTTTCCGCTGGTCCTGTCTACCTTTAAAGGTACTATCAGCTGTAGAAAAATCCATCGGCATCACTTTTAAGGCATGTATGGCCAATTCGTTTAACCATTCGCCGAATGCTGTTATTCCAGGTCTGTTGATGTTCTCAGAGTGCTTTGACCAGTCAAGTTTGAAATTAGAAGGTAATTTCTCAATTAATTCCTTAACTAATATAGAATTGTAATCGTAATCATACAGTTCAGATGCTTCAAGTGCTGCACATAAATTCTGTATCGCCGTCGAAAATTCTACTAATGTCTCCAGCTTGTCTGCTTTCACTAGTGGACAATTACGTATCTTTTCAATCTGAGTATGTATTACCAGTTCAGGTCTTCCAAACATCATTCTTAACGTTTCGATTATCTTGGGAACACAGGTTGGTAAAGATAATTGGCTTTCCACTACATCGCGTGCCTTTCCTTTAAGTGCTTTTTGGAGTCTCATTAAATTCTCGTAATTGGTGAATCCCATCGCTCTAGTTGAATGATCATAAGCCGATATAAACACAGCCCATTCTTCTGGCCTGCCACTAAATGCTGTTAATTCCCTTCCCAGCGAATGTCTGGTCATCATTTGGTAGGCAGTCACTTCAGGTATTTTCGAACTGTTCTCTTCTTGTGGCTCAGGTTTCAACTGTTTTATATTAGGATTAAACTTTGTTTCACATTGCTCATGGTAAGGACTTTTCACGCTTAGTACACAAGACCCATTCTCTTCTTCGCTTAATTGTTCTAATTCATGTTCTAATTGTCTTTGTTTTTCCAGTAATTGTCTTTCTCGTTGAAGAATTTCTTTTTCTAGTTGTAATAATTTCTCTTTCCGTAACAACTTTGCACGTCTTGAACGACTGTTCTGATGTGAATATTTACTACGGTAACTTTTTACTGTTGTTGGTGATGCATTCATAGATATCCTTTGAACAGCTTGAGACAGGTGCTCGTCTACTTTATCGGGAACCTCAGGAGTTCTTTTGCAATTGTCACAAAACCACTGATCTACTTGTCTTGCCTGTTCTTCTGTCATATTAACACATCGTAAATGCCACCATAATTTGCAAGCACCATCACAAAGAACCATTTGTCACTATTATTTGCATTGTTTCACATGTATTTGACATATGTCGCACAGTCATGTTGACTTGGTTGCCAAATCTACTGTTATTAAAAACGCATTTTCTATTATAAATTCTTACAGTCTTTTTCTATTGCTTTTCCTCTTTTGTCAATTGCGTTTCCCTGTTTAGCAAATGATTTTCCAAATTATGAAATGTCAAAGCTATGTTGCAAATGACATTCCCTATTTGTCAAATCTATTTCCGTTTTTAGATAATGCTTTTCCCACTTTTTTTATTACATATCTATCTTCTACATTTCAAAATTGAAATACATATGTTCTATATCTATATAAACAGAAAAGATATTTACTTAAACAGATTTATTTTGTTTTTAGAAATACACCTGAAATAATTCAAACTCGTTTTGATTACGCCGTGCAGTACAATAGAATTATGCTGGAAAGAGAAAAAATTTATTTTATTGATGAGTACGGCATTCAAGTAAACTCGAGAGTTTCCTACGGAAGGTCTATGCAGAATACCCGAGCATCAAAAATAAAAGCCCAATTAAGAGGACGGAATTATTCTGTTGCTGCGGCCATGAACACAAATTCCTTGTATGTATTTCAAATTCAAGATATGCCCTACAATGCAGTACACTTTTCTGAATTTCTCACGTTTATTAACCATTTACATCAGGATGGTGTACAAGGAGCGCTTATTGTTATGGACAATGTTAGATTCCATAGGAATGAAGAAGTATTGGCTCTCATTAGAGCCCATGGTCATTTTCCAGTGTTTGTACCTCCTTATAGTCCATTTCTAAATCCCATAGAAGAATTATTCAGTCAGTGGAAACAGATAATAAAAAGAGTTCAGCCGTCGAATGAAAACGAATTATATGAGGCAGTTCATAATGCATCTGAGCATATTAGTCCAGAAAATTGTTTGCATTATGTTCAACATATGGAATCATATTTACACGACTGTTTACAAAGAAATGAAATTTTGAATTAGGTTACAAAATATGTATGTATATGATAGGTGTTACTATGTGTTTTTCTGACTAAAAACAAAATAAATCTGTTTAAGTAAATATATTTTCTGTTTATATAGAACAAATGTATTTCAATTTTGAAATGTAGAAGATAGATATGTAATAAAAAAAGTGGGAAAAGCATTATCTAAAAACGGAAATACATTTGACAAATAGGGAATGTCATTTGCAACATAGCTTTGACATTTCATAATTTGGAAAATCATTTGCTAAACAGGGAAACGCAATTGACAAAAGAGGAAAAGCAATAGAAAAAGACTGTAATTTCACGATTTCAGAAAAAACTTAATGTACACCTCAGCACTAAAGTTGATTTTTTATCACTCACTATGGTAGTATGTAAAATTATTGCCACATTCGTGATAAAAAAAGTACAACTTTAGTGCCTTGGTATACAAATAACTATTTTTGTTATTTTGTGGTTACAGTTATTGTGGGCTTATACCTGTTTGTACCCCAAATGAATAAATAAATAAATATAGAACATTTATAGATAATAATAATAATAATAATAATAACTACTACCTATCTAAATCAACATTTTTTCATACATTTATTGTTGGATAGTATACAGGGTGTTCAATCCACTAGAGCGCTAGACCATATATACACGTCTTTGAACAAAAATATATCATTTCTTCAAATGGGACATCCTATATATTTATATTTTATATGATTCAGCTCTCGAGTGTCTGCCAATTCATATATTATGTATTTTCCATTTCAAAAATGAACACTTTCAAAGTTATTAGCGCTTATACGCTGTCTCGCTGTTTTATTATTATTTCTATCAAGGGCGTACCCAGCGAGGGGCAGCTACCCACCCCTCTAGAAGAAAAATAAAAGAGAATAAAGCTCTCTTCAAATCGATGAATCTGTGTGGCGAGGCGGAAAGCGAATTAGTATGCAATTTATTTTTAGTGACTAAAAAAACAGTTTTGCAATAGTTTTGAGTTTTATTTTGTAAGAAATCGTTTTGTAAGAAATTCCTCGAAACTAATATGAGTTGTCCCCCTCTATTTCAGATCCTGTGCACGCCCTTGATTTCTATTTATTTTTATTATTAATATTTTTTTAATCTATAATTTTTTTAAGATGTAAGCTGTAGATGAATTTAAGTTATATTGTTGAAGCATTTATGATTAGACTGATAAATTAATTAAAAAAAAATAGCAAGACAGTACGAAAGCGCTGATAGCTTTGAAACTGTTCACTTTTGAAATATACTTAAGATATCTATATTAATTGATAGACTAGAAAGCTGAATTATGTAAAATATAAACATACAGGACGACCTTTTGAAAGAAATGAGATATTTACGTGTGAAAATTTGTATCTTTGGTCAACAATAAATTTATAAAAAAATGAAAAAAGCCTTGTATAAAATTATATAGAATAATTAATCAAATAATGTAACTTGCAGTATGTAAGATAAATCTTTTAAGGAAATGTTGAATTTTCAATGAAAAGTTGATACTAGCCGTAGCCAAAGGACTCGCTCTGTATATACAAGAATATGATAAAATTAAAATTTGTTTTATGCCAACTAACTTTTGGTAACTTTTATATATAACCCTTACAGTTTCCAAGATAAGGTGCGGGGTTATCGTACATGAGCCATTCTGTCCTATACAATATGTTAAATCGATAAAGCAATGTAAACCAACAACAATCTCTGAAAACCTATTACTTATTACACGTATTACATTTCAACAGTATTAAAATCTCGGTTATCTTTCTAAAACTTTACGCAAGAAGTAAAAATATTAACTTCAAAAAATTAAAAGCAACGTTAAATTCAAATACCAATTGGAATTTTGATTTCATGTGTTTTTGTACAATGATATAAATGCAATAACTAGTAAATTTTGTTATACAAGATATTATAATTTAAGTATAAAAGCAAAAATACTGTAACGAAATTTTGGATCCCTTTAGGTTTAACTAATTGTATTAAGCTATCTATTCTCTTTTCAAATATGAAAATACGAGTACATAAAGAAGCAAATATGTTTTAATGAAATAATAAAATATAAAGTTTAAAGAAACAAAACTAAGCTTTTAGTTGCCAAACTCAAATAGAATTATTTTTAAAGGAAACTAAAGCAATACAACTTTTAATGTTGTTCAGTTAATGTGGGATATAGTAAAACAAGCACTTAAATTAATTAAAAAGCAACTTCAATTAAATCAGTTAAAACTGTTAACATAGTAAGGAAAACGGTTGAAGTATTACTATTAGTATTGTGCTAATACCATGTTTTTATAACATGTGGATACTTTTGAAATTGAAAAGCTTTCGTTAGAAAACAAGGTAGACAGGAAGGAATTTTTATTGATTTAGTGAAAGTTGATACCTGTAGTTTCTGTAGGTTTTCTGGCACAAAATTATTGTTTTTGAGTTTATAGGATTGGGAGTTTGTTGCTAATATGATTTGTAACATTCAATCGCACGGAAAAGTAATATGTCTGTAAGGAGTTCTGGGTTAACCTAGTATAAGTATATTACTTTACAACAGAATAGAGTTTTGCAACACATGCCTGCAGGTAGGTAATGTCTATTAATTGTATTAGAAATTTTCTCGAGAAACTTATACGCAAGAAAATTTAACTGAAATTGCGTTTTTCTTTTTATTCGGCCATTCTAATGAAGGCGTAGTTAGAAAGATTGGCTGAAGGGAGCAACTGTAGGAGGTACTTTGATGGAAGTACTCGTGGTTAGAAGTTGATGGAATGATGAAAAACCATTTAAATAACTTAAACGCGGATGTCGTCCAGATATCTTCAAGTTTGAAATTCACTAAACAGATTGGCATGCAAATAATAGTCAAATGTAATCGAAAGGTAAGCAAAAATATAGATAGAGATGGGCAGAAACGAAGTACCATTGAAACAAAATATACTGGTATGATGGATTCAATTATTCACGAAGTAACTTTTGTTTAGAAGGAGACACTAATAGCCAGAATGCACCCTTCCAGTCTTAATTTAAATACTAGTCATATCTGCTGCATTCTGCAAGTATAAAGCTCATGTATTCACTAGTTGTGATCACTTGCATCTAATACGTCGGGGATCATTTTATAAGAATTCTCTGAAACAAAATCTAAATTTGAAGTTGGGAGCTTCTATGGTTTCTATTACGTACATTTATTTCATGTCACGACAGGGTACCTTACAATACGTCAGTATAAAATGTACTGAACTAGTCAGTGGAACATGTTACAGAAATAAGTAATGTAATAAGTAATTCTATTATTAAAAATAATAAATTTTTAATGCATAGATAATACGAAAACTATGTATAAAAATAATAACAAGAAAAAGGAATGTAAAATCTGCTAAAAAAAAGAATAAAAACCAACTTTAAGAAAGAATAATTTTAAGAGTTACTAGAAAGAAAATACTTAAATTTGTGTTATTTGTCTTCGTGATCTAATGGTTAGAATGCTTGTTTAACCCCGTTACCCTTAAGTTTGACTTTTCTTTTAATAAACTATATTTTTGTATTATGTTAATATTAATCTGTTGATTACATTGATTTATTTAATCAGATTTTTTATTGGAATATAGTTTCTAGAAACAGTAAATATCTGTATGTCTGTTAGGGTGCTTCTTATTTGGGTCATGTTGAAATTTCGGTTTTGCCGGGTGCCCATTTAATTGCAAAAAAAGAACTGAACATTTTAAGTGCAATACGAACTTCCTATCTCTATTCTAATCATTCGCTGTAACAACGAGAAGTTTCCCATTTAAAATACATGGGTTTTTTCAATTCTTATGCATATATTTGACCACTGGGATAAATTTTTGGAAAAATTTGAAAATTGATTTCATAGAATTAATGAGCATCGATGCTACTTTTAGGTGAGAAAAAAAATGATATGGGCCATTCTACATCACTTCCACCCTAATTGAACGGTGCATTATTTTGAATATATTTGTAAATCGTTGGAAAAAATCGAATGCGCCATATAATTTTTTTTGTGCCTAAAAGTAGTATCGAACCCTGCTAATTCCAAAAAAATCAATTTTCAAATTTTTTTTCTCAACAATTTGTCCCAGTAAACAAATATATACATAAGAAGTGAAAAAAAGCGTGCATTTTAAATGGGAAACTTCTCTTCGTTACAGCGAATGATTTGAATAGAGATTGGAAGTTCGTTTTGGTCTTAAAATTTTTTTTTAGAATCAAATGGGCACCCGGCAAAACCGAAATTCCAACATGATCCAAATAAGAACCACCCTAATGTCTATATATAAATTTTCGACTGCAAATAAGCAATTTTACAAAACGACCTAAACAAAGGAATCCTTGTCAGCTGGTTCTTCGAACTGCCAAATTATATTGCTACCTGAGTTTTTATCAATAAATGCAAATACAAATGAATGAAGTTACTTTTATTACAAATTTCCTGTTTTTATCTTTTATTTATTTTAAAACCGTTATTACAATTTTTGTTTTGCTTATGGGGTTATTTTTACTTACATAAGTATTAAATACCGTCTGAATTTAAAATATTTTCAACTAGTGTTAGATAAAACTTGAAAATTTATTGTATGTTTTTATGATAACAATAACTTTTACAGTACCGGTATATAACACATTACCAGTGTAGGCAACCTGCACCCATGTAAACATACACCGCATAATGATCACGAACGAATGATGTCGGCAACTAAAGTCATTGTTGAAAGTCCGTTGTTCATACGACTACTTGCGTGATGATGTTTAAAAGCTTTTTATAACTGTACTTTAAAACATCACGCAGGCTTTAGACTATACTTAAAAATTATTAATGTTTAAAAAAGTCTGATTAAATAATGTAAGCAACAGATTAATATTAACATAATACAAAAAATATAGTTTATTAAAAAAATAAAACTTATGGGTACCGGGGCTCGATGCGAAGTCCAAATCACCCCATTATCCTAAACAGGCATTCTAACCAGCAGGCCACGAAGACGAATAACTAGAAAACAAATGGAAGTTTTTCTTTCTAGTAAGCCTTAGAATTATTCTTTTCTAAATTTGGTTTTTACATTCCTTTTTTATGTTATTATTTTTATACATAATTTTCATATTATCTATGCATTAACAATTATTTACCTTTTAATAATAGTTCTATAGTCACTACTAGGCTAATTGTAAAAGCTATAGTATTATTTAAAGAGAGATAAAAAGAATAGTTCTATTGAGCGCAATAAAATTTGTCATTTTGTAGAACTATCTGACAAAGATTCCCTTGTTTAGGTTGTTTTGTAAAATTGGTTGTTGGCAGTCTGACATTTATATTTACAAATATCCAGATATTTACTATTTTTAAAAACTAAATTCCAATAAAAATTCTGATTAACTAATATAATCAATAGATTAATATTAACATAAAATTCTAATTAAAAAACTTAACACGCGAATCGAGTTACAAGCGAAGCTCAAATCGCCTTTTTACCCTAAACCAGCATTCTAACCATCAGGCCACGAAGACGAATAACTAGAAACGTAAATGGAAGTCCTTTCTATTACCCTTTAAAATTATTAGCTGTAGTTGAACATTTTATGCTAAAGTTTTCTTGCTTTAAATGCCAAACAGGATTTCGTCTGCAGCAGTACAAAAGCGAAGAACCTCTCAAATCAATTCCCACAGGAGCTCGTCCTGCAGCTATAATTAAATTAGAAACCAGTTAATCTCTAGGTACGATATTATTTTTAAAAAATACTCCTAATACATTTATGTAAGAAATTATTTATATACCTGACGATGATGTATCAGTTAAAATGGAGAGACTTCATAATAGAATGCCCAATCAAAGGCAGTGGTGATGGGATGAGCTGTTATTGACATTTATAGCAAACTGACAATTTACTATAAAATTTATTTACTAAATTTATTATTTAGGGACAATTTACGTAAAATACAAGTATGTTTATTGTATTTACAAAACTCCTTAATAAAATGTATGAGGAAGATAAGCATTTCTCAGTAAAATCTAAATTGCTATTATATAGTATATGCAGCTTTTTCAGTAATAAGGTAACTGCAAGTCGAGCCCTAAAGGTAAATAAATAAACAATTCTTTTCTAATGAAATTAAACGGAAATATGATATAAAATTTCCTGTGTTATTTCTTTGAGTACAAAGAAACTCGTTGAAGCCTTGGGGCAAAGCTTTGTTGTGGTTTATATCGTTCGGTTCATCAGTTGTATTATTCGATTACCTAATGAACGATACTAATGAAAAGTTAATAACTGAATACTTTTTTCTTCTATTGATTTTATCTGGTTAAGTTCAAATACATAATTCATTAAAAGTTTTAAATATTTGATTGCATTATTTAGGTTCATACAACATAATAGGGAATTTTCACAAACACAGCTAATTGAATATTTGGGATCTATTCCACCTGTAATAACATTTCCACCTACATTAAACACTTTTCTCTCATAATTGGTATTTATGAACATTGAAATAGAGAATCCCATAAAGTAAATTAATGGTACATTTTCGAAATTGATGTAAAACCCATGTTTTACTGGAAATAAGATTACGTAGTTTCAGCGTGTAATGTAAAAATGCAATACTAAACAACTCTTCTCGATATAAGTAGGAAAAATTAGTACATTATGTTACATAAGTACCTATGTAAAATTACAACAAATAATAATTTCACAGGAAATATACCTTTACACAATTTTCAGTGATTCGTAAAATTACTCTATCTCTATATTTTTACACATGTAGTTGTATATTCTGTAAATATCGCTGGCAAGTGGATACATAAGGTACATCTATATCAAGGTATAAAGTATAAAGTAAGAAATGCTCTTGAAATTCTTGTGTGACAGAATATTCTTTAGGAGTTGAGAGCCGTAACACGAATCATCGTCCGCGAAGTAGTTTGTAAAATGGGTTTTCTTTTTCGAGATAATTTTACTCGCAGTACTTTTGAGGTCAAAATAAAATAAATGCCTATTACTATAATGCGACGCTACTTATAAAAATTATTAGAGTAAAGTAATTTTTTTACTCAGACATTTTAAATAAAAAGCATTACTACGATTGATATTTTTATATTTATTATTATTTCGTACAGAAAATTCGTACGCGCATATGGCATACAAATATTTTTGTAATACGCTATCATTAAAGATTAAAATTTATTAATTTATTATTATTAAAAATTTTTTTTATTAGTAGTACTGTAAAAAGGTTTTATATTTTTAGTTATAACTAGCGTAAATCTATCTACTATCTATCGTCCAAGTTTTTATTAAATCTTCTTGACGAAAATGTCTTTCGTACCACCATTTTGTGTTCTTATTTTACTGGAATTGTATTTTCTCATTTTTTAGATAAATCTACATCTTTCGAAAAGTAAAAAAATATATTTTGTTTTCTTTCATAGACGATTCGCTTTTTATAACGCAACATTTGCAGCGACTGATATTTAAACGTATAGCTACTTATCAAAGTATAAATATTAACTGATTATGTACAATCAAAAAAGCACGTCCATCAGGGCTTAAGTGTAAGTGTAGATAGGGACATTTCTTACCTTTAAATATGTACCTTGTTCTATATGAAGTCTACACGTTACTGTAATTTAATTGGTAATTTCGCATAAGTATACAATCATGTATGAAGTTTTCCACTAGTAATTAAGCTAAAGTACATGCGATAAATACAGATGATTGCACCAGATACATGCAATCTTTTATCTGTCATTCGTAATATTTACAGTAAATTTACATTAGTTTTCTAAATTATACACAGATTAATTGATTCCTTATTTTCTAAATTCTTATTATACAAGATAATATACTAGTATATCTTTTTTCAGCATAAAAGTTTATGTTCTATCAATTTGCTTACATATTACATGAAACATCGAAAGTACTAATTGCAGGATGTAGCATATTTTATTCGAATTCAAAAGAAAGTTTCAAGTTTGAAATTACTTGTAAAATTTAATAACCCAAATCGCCTAATATATATTATGTATAAGTACCCTTTCCTTTTTAGGCAAATAAAACATCTATATGCACATTTTGAGCAGTACGAATAGGTATGTGAATACGAGAAACACTTCAAAAGGCGAAGTATTAATATGCAGAATCACAAATTGCTGAACTTTGCACTTCCCTATTTTAATCAAAAGGGCAATAAATTTTCTATAAAACCTTCGAATTTCTACATAGATAATTTTATTTCTTTAGAGGGGAAAACCAATTTATTTCATTTCCTTTTAATTAATAATTTACATTCAAACTTTCTTTGAGGGATTTTATCATTATTACATTACCCCACAAACTTTAATTTATTAGAAATTTATTTAGAAATGTATAGACACAAGTTTTACTTCGCTCATAATGCAGATTCTTTCAAATAAGTGTTTCAACATTCAGAACTATGTGGTGCTTATTTTTAATTAAAAGACCACTATCAGATATGTAAAAATGCAATTTTCTTTTATTCATTTAGTTATTTAGTTATTCTATTTTTGTTTTTCTAGAATTATCATTACATTTTTAATACCCTGTTAGTAACTCCTACGTTTTTTTATGGCGAGCTTAGTGATTAATACTTACATAATTTTTTTTTAGTTTAATCTCACGTTTTTTTTACATTCTTGTTTCTAAAAAAGTCGTTTTCTTTGTACCATCACTTTCCTCGCGAATCCACGGCAGGTGCCTGTTGGATCGCGAGGTGTGGCACTATATCCAAGTTCTTCTTTGCCGAAGAGATCCAGGATCGTCTTCGCTGGGTTGTCGATGTCAGGAGACTGCCTTCATTTCCGTGCTTTTCCAACGTTTTCCACGGGGATAACCGGCCTCGTCTTCTAAGTTCGTGTAGTAAGTGTTTGTTGATGTTGGATTAGGACACCCTGGGTGCAATGACATCCTTACTGTTCCTATGCGTTAACAGAAACGGACCGTATTTTAGTATTCCGCATTCCTGTTATAATTAAAATTTATATTTATAGTAAGATACATTGGCAAATACTTAAACAATGAAATGAAAAAGGAAACATCGAATAAATATGTAGGTAGTAAAAAACTTATAAGTTAGAGAGGAGCACTAATCTATCTATATATTTAAAACACAAGGCCGTTTTTTGTTCCAGTTCGTTTAAGAGTTCCACTGAGCCTATTTACGCGATTCTTTTTTTATATTGAAACTTTCGTTATGTAGATTAGTCAACACTACTTAATTTCACTATTTCTTTTCTATAAGTTTTATATTTTTAAAAATAAATCTAAAATGTTTAATGCGAGACGCACGAAATCGAACATCCGCTAGCAGCTTCCCCTCAATTTTTAGCATGTCAAGTTTTGGAACTATTCCCGATTATAAAAGTTTGCACGTTTGATTTGTTATTAGGTTGCGTAGAAAAACCTGCATTAGTTGAAAACCGCCTTTATTTCTTATAAACCGCATATGTATTAATAACAAAATGCAATAATAATAATAATAATAGCCTATATTAATATAATACTTTTATAACTAATGAAAATTCTACTACTTCAATGTTTCTTTCACTTATCCTTTGTTAGTTACATATACTGTGTGTTCATAAATAAGTATTTGTTCTTGGGATTTATTCCTGTAAATACTTTATATTATATAAATAAACTAGGGAACCTCGTCAAGACATGCCGGTAAAAAGACTAATTTATTGAAGGGTTTCCTTAACAACGTTTGTGGTGTGATTACAATTTTTCGGGTTTCCAAGAGTGATTATTTAATAGTAACATTGATTAAATAAGCGCAATCGAACGAAAACAGTTGCAAATAGTAAGCTTAGCATTCTAAGACGAACTTTTGAACGCGTTTATTAACAAACACCGCCTTTCCCCTCCATCATCAATCACGACTTATCCTATCTTCCTCCTTTAGTTACCCCCGTCTTACTGCTTTTTCCGTCTTGCCCCTCCGACTTATCACTTCTTCAACTCACCCCCCTCTCCCGGCTCCTCCCGACTTATCTCCCTCTCGGACTCCTCCGCCCGACTTATTCATATCATAAAATTCTGCATTGAATTCATATATCATATATGTATACTTAATATACCAGCTTTTGAAACTTTGTCGGTTATTTTGACCATGCTCCTTAAGAGATAAAATATTAGTTTTTAGACATTCCTATTCTACTTTTTTATCAAATATCCCAATCTGCAAAATTTAAAAATTTCGAAAGAACGAATGCACAGAGACAGACAGAATTATCAAATTTTGTGAAAATGTACCACAGCAAATACTGTGAAACTCGACTGAGAACTGCTGGTGGCATAGTAAACAGGTATAGAGAGGATGTTTAGTACCAAAACGTGACGAAGCAATCGGCCTTGGGAATATTGAAATGCATCGATTACAAATATTGCTTAAAAATTTAAATAACTAAAAATTCACATAACTAATACACCACAGACTAAAAAAAGGACGGTTTTAAAAATATAAAAGTTAAATAAAAATAAAAAGTAAGTAGTGTTGACTAATACCTAGATTAGTAATCGTTAATAGTTCTAAAACTGACCACCGTAAAAAGTGAGAGGGCGACCCAAGTGAATGTCCGATTCACGGGTCCCAAATTAAACATTTTATATTTAAATAAATTAAAAATATAAAAATTTAAAAAATATAAAAATTATAGTGTTGACTAATCTACACAGCGAAAGCTTTAATATAAAAAAAGAACGACGTAAATCGGCATGGTGGAACTTTCAAACGAACTGGAACAAAAATTAGCCTTGTGTTTTAAATATATAAAGAAATAAAACTGTGGGAAGAAAACAAATTGTACAAATAAAGACGATTGCTTATTTATAGCTGTTTCATATTGTTTGGACAAAACTAATCATGTCGAGATAAAATTGCAAATTGTTGTAAATGACTGGGGCGGTTATTGATCAAACCTATGGTGTATCAAACCTATCGTGTTCCCATTAACACTAATTTGGATTAAGAAAATTTTATGTCCTTCGATAGTAAATAAACCAGTCATATTGAACTTTATCGTATACGTCAATTATTATTTACTAATCTATTTACTTAAAACACGACTCATTTTTGTTCCACTTCGCCTATGAGTTCTACAAGACCGATTTGCTTTATTCTTTTTTTATGTTAATAAGTTTTGACATTTTGTTAAGTTTTGACTGTGTCAACACTAGATTAGTCAACACTACTTACACTTTATTTTTATTTAATTTTTATACTTTTAATGCCTTTCTTTGTTTTAGTCTGTGGAGCTTTAGTTTTGTGATTTTTTAATTATTTATATTTTTAATTTAAATGGATTATTTATAATCGATCATTTTAATATGCCTAAGGGCGACTCTTTACTTCCAGCGCTTGCTTCGTCTCGTTTTGGAACTATACATCCTCTCTATACCTGGTTACTATGCCACCAACAGTTCTCAGTCGAGTTTCATAGTATTTGCTGTGGATAATTTTTACGAAATTTGATATCTCTGTCTGACTGCGTGACTCTGTGAGTGTGCATTTTTGCAGATTGGGATATATTGATGAAAAAGTAGTATAGGAATGTCTATGAACTAATATTTCATTTCTTAAGGAACACAGACAAAACGACCAACAAAGTTTAGAAAGCTCGTATATTAAGCATATGATGTATGATTCAATGTAGAATATTATGGTAAGTATGGGTGGGCAAGTCGAGGGAGGAGTCCTAGTCCGAATTAGCCGGATGGGGTAAGTCAAAGAGGGTAATAAATCAGGGAAAAGGCTATACCAGGAGGTAAATCTGGTAAGTCGGAAAAGGAGTAAGACAGGATAACTAAGGGAGAAAGGTTGGCTAAGTCGGAATTGGTGGTGGAAAGAGGTATAAGTGACTCATTTTCAGAGCGAAATAAACAAATAATTTAAGCAAACAACACGGGGAGGCGAAGACAGAAATGTGATATTGCAGAGCAGTGCACTGCCAAGGTTAAATTCTTTTTAAACGAATTTTTTGTCGGTGCCTGCTTGTCACATGCTGAAGAGTTGGCCTGGTCTTGTTATCACTTTATAACTTTTTTTTGAGCACGCTCGGCTTTAAATTAGATTCTTAAAACAAAGCAGGTCTGTTATTATTTCATGCAGATTTTAACCGCAATTATTGTTTAAATCTTGATAAAGGTGCATGCCTTTTTTTTATTGATTAATGGTCATTACATACACTCATCTTTCACTATTCAAGGTTGATAACTTTCCATAGATACACCCTGCTTACATGTATATTGTATATACGGGGAACTTGTTTAATGACTGAGTTATAACTAGAAAAGTTAAAATTTCCACTTGCAAATGAAAAGCAAGATCAACTACAAATAGCATTATAAACTTTCTAAAAACCTTTTAAAATTTGAAATTGGGTTATTTACTGTCAGATATATTAACCAAAATATTTAGTTCTATTCTTATCGAACATTTTGTTTGCCAGCGTTATTCTACTTTTATCTTAAAGCAGTGATCTAGGAGAGCACAAATCCTTCACAATGGATTTGAAAAAGCACGCTTTTATATTACAGAATTTCCGTGGCTGTAAGTCGTTGTGGTTTTATAAATTCCAGTTGTTTGATCTATTTGTGTTCTTTGTTCTTGCATGCTTTAAATACATGAATTTATAACGACTTGCATATTTAAAATTACTGTATTAAAATGCCAGAACATTAAATAGCACGTAAAGCGGAACTAAATAGTTATTTTTTGTGTTAGTTTTTCCACATATTATTTTAAATTACAAATTAGTCTTATCTAATTTATTATTTTACAAATCTTATTATTCTCATTTTGCATCGAAAGTGTACTTTTGGTACTTACACGAAACCTCTATGAGGTGGTCCACCTCCGAATTTTTAATTTTCTGATATGTTATAAAACATCAAAAAACTATTGGTTCTAAGAGAGGAAAATACCATTCAACGTTACCAATGAAACGGTGTAATTTGTTCAAATCTTGCATACAAATCAAAATAATGTTTATTATTTCTAGCCTTATTTAGCGCAACTCCATAATCATGAAATAAATAAAAGAGATTAGTTAAAAGTTTCACAAATTAATTATAATCTACCTGACAATTGTTTCGATAACTTAGCTGTCATTATCAAAGGTAATATAAATATAAACAAACACGTCGTTAAGGTAACACTACAAAAAATAAGTAAAAATTCCAGTAACGAAGAATTACTAAGCTCAATTTGTTCATTCATTAAGTGTTCATTGCGAAGTGTTTGTCCATATGTTGGACAATTAGCACAATAGACTGTCAAAGTTTAAAATCTTATTTCTATTTATCGCTGTAACTTTAAAACTATTGATCTAATTTCTAACTCATATGTTTTTTTGTCCACTTTTATCTTTTATTCTACTTTCACTGCATTTAGGACGCATTTAGGCCAAGTTGGGTCAGTTGTACCTATTTTGTAAAATTAAATTCTGCACTAAATGGTATATTAAGAAATTTAAAAATGCTATTAACATTTTGAAAATCATTTGGGAAGGGGCTATTTTCTCTCGAGAACTCTTACAGTTCATCATCTACAAATTGAGCTTTTATAGAGAATTGTGGATTTAGAACGATTTATTGGCGATTATATGGCGAACGCGCCACTAATAATGTCTATGCAAGAATCTAATACACCATCCAAATACGTACACGGCTTCCACTTATTGAGTGGATTCTTATTTTAAGCACGAGTAGAAATACTATCGAATACGTATTTTAATTGCAGGTCACCATTATCTCGAAAAAATAATGTGGTATTTAAATGTAAATTTAACAAATTGTTGCAGTTTATTCAAGAACTTATTAAAACCAAATGAAAAAGCTTTGAAAAATTAAACAAGTCCCATACCTGAAAAGTGACGTGTATCACTGTCGTGTACAAAAGCATTAGGCAGATATCACAAACTTTGCGAAAACTAAAGGCTTTTGCCTTTAGTTTTAATAAGATAGAGTGTAATCAAAAAATTAAACATCAAAACGAAATAGCTAAAACTAAACTTAAAGAACTAAACCGAAAATCTAATTACCTCTCGTATATTATTCTTGAATTCGACTTTCCTAAGTTCACTAAACGTTGCACAGTTCTTATAAAAATTACTGTTTCGTAGAAGTATTGATACATGTACAAGGTAAGCGCCATAAATTTTCCGCCTGATATAGAAAAAAATAAACTTGGTAAAATATGATAATTTTTATTTTTCAATATAGTCTCCCCTAATGTCAATACACACATTACAACGTGGAATTAATAATTCAATGCCCTTGTAAAAATAATCTGAAGTTTTTCTTTCAAAATGTTCAATTACAGCTGCTTGCAACTCGTTCTCGTCCTTAAAACAACGTGCCCTAAGGTCTTTCTTTAAATTCGAAAATAAATAATAGTCACTAGGAGCCATATCCAGGCTGTACGGTGGATGATTCAATGCTTCAAAGCCGCATTCGCGAATGGCACCTTGTGGAATTGCGGCAGTATGGATTGTCGTGTAATAATCGAACACCTCTTGTCAATCTTCCTCGACGTTTTTCATGAATATTGTTTCTCAATTTATGCAATAAAGACGCACAATATGTTCTGTTAACAGTTGTATTGCGTTCTTTAAAATCAATCAGTAAAATGCCGTCACAATCTCAAAATATTGTTGCCATAACTTTCCTTTGTCGATTGTTCAATCGATATGTTAATATTTTATAAATGAAAATTAAGAAATATTGTCATGTTTCAGCGTCGATATAGTTGACCAAAAGTTAAAGAGTGTAAAAAGTAAAACAGTGGAGTAACGTCTTTTAATCCTGAACAGCGAAAAATACTCACTCAAGCTTGGGCCATCCTGAAAATCAGATTAACTATCTGTATGCTGATCTCGTGTTTTGTTGCCATTCCTACAGGTTTGGTATAATATCTAGTTATCTACTTAAAAATGATGCAGTCTTTTTCACATCTACTGATCACCTAAAAGACCTATTTAGATTGGTCTGCAGAGATTTTGCGATATCTCGCAACATTCTGCAGATGTAACTATATGTATGTTACAGTTAAAGAGGTTAATACGGACAATTACGTAAATGGTTGGGACACAACATTAATGGCTGACTATGTTGGTCATTTATGTCAATGGCCGGTCAATGATGTTAATGCCCAGCTGGTTGGTTAAAGACATCGCCTTATACGAATTACTATACAACACTGGCCGGGTCGGATAATGTTACGGTCAATGTAGTAAACCGGCCAATCTCATTAATGATCGGTCAATCTTGAAAATTGCATAGAAGCATATTTACTAAATATCTAATGAACTTGAACTAACACATAACCTGACAATTAGTCTACAGTTTAATTATTAATTGAGCGTCCTTTATTAATGGTCAATCCGCAGGTGACCAGGAAGTTTTATGTTATGAGACTGGGCGACTAGTAACGACATGGGCCGGTTTACTACATTGACCGTAACATTATGTCTTTATTTCCTACTTTCTAGAGTGATGATGACCATTGATGATATAGCCGGTCAATGTTATTCTCAGTATTAAAATTAAACCACATTGTCCACATTCACTGTCTCTGTGTGTATATATTTACGTCAATGTCCGGATTTTAACGTCTTTAACCAATCTAAATGTGCTATGACAATAATGACCGGTTATTAACGTCATTGACCAGTTTACCAGATTCTTCTTCTTCTTGTGTTTTATCCGAAATGTGAATCATGAAATCCTTCTTCTACCGGGGCCTCTTCTTCCCAACACTTTTTCTTCCATAATTGGCTATAATATTCTGTATCTTTCTTTATTTCTCATAACGTGACTACAATATACAAGTTTCCGAGTTTTTCTCGTTTGTAGTATTTCTAGGTCTTTACCCATTCGTCTTAGAATTTCCAGATTCGTAACTAGATCCATACAAGATACACCGGTATACCCACATCTCGAATGCTTCCAATTTATTTTCAGTTGCTTTTGTTATCGTCCACGACTACGCCGTAAAATAGTATTGAGAAGATATAGCACTCCAAGAGTCTAATTCTCAGTTGCAAGTTCAAATCTCTACCAGTCAGAACATTTTTAAACAAAGATAGATTCAATTTTAATAATATAGTGCAACAAGTTTTGGGTCAGCGCTTCCGGTCCGAGTGGCTACAACGCGAATTGAAAGTAGTCCAACAAACTAACAAAGCCCCCGCGGGGTTTGGCTGTATTAGCTCCTAAGATTAGCTCGCATTATTTCTATATGACCTCCTGAAGCTTTCCGACTTTTTCCGATGTGCTCTTTTTTAATTTTCCGACTTTTTGGGATGTGTAAGTCAATAAAAAGGATCAATATATGAACGAAACAAGTGGAATTAAATATTTTAAGCTTGAAAAAATGAAAATATCCTGATTTATTAGCCTTTTAGTGGTTCAGAATTTGGTACTTTTTCAGTACACGTTTCGCATTATGACCCAATTTTCGAATTTTGTTTATAGTTAATTTAATGAAAAAACTAAAGGAAATGAATAAATCGAAATAATTTAAAGCATTTCCAAAACATGATTGGACATTCATTGAACTGAACCAACATGCACAATGAACGCATTTTGAACGAACCAATTTTGACGTATGTACTCGTATCATTAGTTTATTTGTTCTGTTGACGTTTGTAAGACGAATGTTTGTGACTTTGTGATTTGTTTGTTTTGTTTTGTTGTTGTGTCCATTTGATGCACAAGTCACGTTAGAAATAACTGGTTGGTTTAAGTATTTCACGTATGCGAACTTAAATTCTTCATTGAAAAGGCAATATTTTGTCTGTTGTGGTGTGAAATGGCCACAAACATAACAGAAATTGTTTATATTGCAAGCCATTTTAATGTCACAAATATTCGTCTTACAAACGTCAACAGAACAAATAAACTAAATGACACATATTGTATAATGTTTCATTGTGAAATAACTCTTGTGCTATAATAATTATTATCTATTTTAGTTTGATATATCCCGGTTAACAAGAGTTGCCTTATTACTACCACTAGCATTCTACTGTAATAAAGATACATAGTAATATTTAGTATGATGTACAGAATTTATTGCTCGAAACGAAGTAGAGTTCTATAGTGTGAGGTAATTAAGCTTTCATACTAAAATGTAAATAAGGTTTTTCCTACGGACAGTTTATAAGAATTTGAGAATCTTAAGACTGGTCATATAATATTGTAATTGTGTTGTAATAAAATTTCCCACATAATACAATACGGCTAATCACCCGTTAGATTTTATGTATAAAAACGTATGAGGTAAGCGCCATGTATTCTCGGCGCGGCAGGCTTCTACAGGTGCCAACATGTTCAAACTCAGTTGCGTCATAGTTGAACATGTAAAAGGCCTACACTATATATATTACAGCTAGAAGCGTAATAGATCTTAGTAGCCACTAAAGCATCGTGACGAGTGCATGAAAATGTCGCAGCTAACGAGGATTGAGTACCACGCGGTCCTTAAATTTTTAACAAAAGAAGGGCACACGGCTAATCAAATCAAACAACGTTTAGACGGCGTTTATGGTGATTTATCTTCTTCATATTCCACTGTAAAAAGGTGTGTTACGTGCTAATTTCGTAGCACCCTGTATAGCTTTGTATTTTATATTAAGTTGTACAGCGTTTAGGGATTTTTGCATTTTCTCTCCTTGTAGTTGCCATTTTGTTGTGGAACTATTTCCTGTTTGATAAGAGATTGTCACTCTTGTTTGATCCGCTTGTGAAGCTAGAAGTTCCTTGAAGAACCTTTTCGTGGACATCGCCGTCTAATTAATCTTTTCCTTTTATGTTGAGTTATGGGAATTGCCTTAGTGCAGATTTGACGATTGATTGTGGCGTTAGTTTTCCGATTTAGTTTATTGGAAGCCGTTTATGGGATATATTTCCACTTGTTCTTTTGAGGTTATGGAAGCACACCTTTTCGTTTTTATGTATAATCGTCGTTATATGGAGGCGATATAAATCTCTCTTAAGGTCAACTTCCATCGAAGGTATTTATAAAGTGTTGTGATGGTCATTCTGTTATTGCGATTTATTTGTTACAGACCTTTTTTTATCTTGGGTTTGTCCTTTTCTCATTTTATTACTTGCTGTATAACAAGTATACGTTGAATGTTTGGATTGGTACAAGACCGTTACACGGACTTGGTTGCTGTTGTCGGGATCACGTTACGTTCAAGCTTTGGAGACGTTCCTCTTCAGCTCTAAGAACAGACACCGTATCGTGAGTTGGTTATAATTTAGCAACTGGTTACAACAACAATAACGTTTGACAACTCTTTATTGTATATAAAACATTTATGTATATTTGTATATTATGATTTTGTGTTAAATGGTTTTTCACCAGTGTGCGTGTAGCACTCATTACTAGATATCTGCTTCATATTTATAATTCTATCGCATACCATTTATTGTATGATATTGTCAAGACTATTTGCGAGTGTGTACGTAAGTCTTTGCTCCGTAATAGATGAATAGCTCACTACTGGAGCTGATGATTGCGCAATCTGATTGGTACCTGTAGACGTGTTAAATTTACCGTGCCCTTTGCTTATTGCTTTTGTGACTTTAAATCAACTTTAGAGTAAGTAATCGCGCTCGCATTAATCTTTTTCCCCTTGCAATTTGTGTATAGCATTCAATAACCGCTATTCAATTCTTGCCAAGGTTATTTCACATTAAATAATTTGCTAATTTGAATTAATTAATAATAAAGCACTGTATATAACTTACTTGAAGATCTATTATTTATATGTGTGGTATTTGGAGTTTATATTTTCAGCAATCGAGGAGTCATTATTGGGAAAAGTCGACCACATTGGTAGTAGTCGCAAATGTGTTGTTCTTTTCAGATTTTGTCGGTCAATACTGTAGCTATCTTAGACGATTCTTGGCGCCCATTACAGAAGACCTTTAGTGAGACCCACGACCTCCCACTAGTTAGCTGGCAGCCGACAGATTTAACTGCGGTTAAAGGTTGTTACCGTTTCCCAATAAGCAGTCCCCATTTTGTTGGTAACAACTCTTATTTTGGCACCCAACGTGTAGGGCCAACTCTTATTTTGGCACCCTACGTGTAGGGCCGACTCTAATTTTGACACACAACGTGCAGGGTCAACTGTTATTTTGGCATATAACGTGCAGAGCCAACTGGAATTTTGGCTCTCAATTTACAAGCAACTTATTTTTGGTTCCTGAAATCTTTTTCGTTGAATTCTTTGTTGAATCATTTGTAGATTTAGTATTGATTTACTATTTGATTAAGTTATTATTGGTTGATTTATTATTGATTGGCTATAGTTTTAGTGGATTATTTTATTATCAATTTCTTATAAGGTTTATTTGTGTTGAAGGTTACTGATTATATATATATATATATATATTATAGGTGTAGTTTGGGTTGCCTAACCTTGAGTTTATATTATTTATAGGTTGTTACTTTTGGGTAATTTAATTATTTACCTGTGCATTTATTGGTTACCTTATTATTTTGGGTTAAGGCTATTTATTATTTGCCTTTGATTATTTTTCTTGTAAATATTTACTTCTTATTAATTGTTGTTATATGTCGTGGATCAGCATGGAGACTGACAGACTATTAATCGACGAAATTAATTATGAACTAGGAATCCGTGGTATTGCCCTTGAGGGTACTGTACACGATAAGAGGCGTTTGCTTCGTGCAGCCCTAGATACTGAGAAAACCTGCGGGTTGAATATTTCTGCTGTAGATGTGGACATTAATGAAGAGTTAATTACATGTAATGAAAAGTTAATGGTACTTTCTCATCAAGTAAATAATTTGATAGTTCCTATTCGTGACACAGAATACCGCAAGATTAAAGCACGTTTACTTCATGTTTATGGTCGTTTATCTAGAATAAATCCGAGTGATGCTGAATTACAACATGAAAGAAGTCGTTTAATTAAGCAACATTTTAGGCTATCAGAAGAGCTTGAAGTTAAACTTTTAGGACATCCTCTTCGAGTTGTTCCTGAATCGCAGTTTCAACCTGATGAAGATTTGATCTCCTTTGTCGATGATGAAGTTAGTGGAACAAATCTTTCACAGCCACCCACAACTCAACCTATTATTTCTACTGTACCTGTGAGTGATCCAGATTTATTCTTTTCTCGTGCACCTGTTACTTCAACGGTTCAATTTAGTCAACCACCTATTGCCTTTGGGAATGCACAATCTACTGCAAATTTTATTCCTTTTCAGAATTTAGATCCTTTTGCAGTAACTGGACATCCGATTCCAGATAGCAGTACTAATGCTGGAAGACATATTACTTCTTTTCAGCCTTATAGGGGAAGTTCTAATTACTTAGCCATCCACAAATGGAACTTGCAGTTTAATGGAGACTCTGGTCTTTCTTGTTTTCTAGAACGTGTAGAAGAGTTACGGTTAGCCCGTGGCATTACTAAAGAACAATTATTTACAGCTGCCATCGAATTGTTCACCGATAAAGCTCTTGTTTGGTTCCGTTCAGTCCGAGACACCCTTAAGTCATGGGATGAACTTGTTATTGCTCTACGCAACGCTTTTCTTCCATGTGATTATGATGTGGCTCTTTGGGATGAAATACGTGGACGTTTTCAAGGTGTAGAAGAATCCGTCATCGTCTACATTGCTGTGATGGAGAATCTTTTTAGAAGATTAAGTGTCAGTCCACCTGAACTTCAGCGAGTTGGCTATATTCGCAACAACCTTCAGCCATATTTTCAGACTCAACTGGCTTTACATTCTGTTCCGTCTGTTGCAGAATTAACTAGATTATGCAAGTTTTTAGAAGACGCTCAAGTACGTTCATCTAAATATCGTCAACCACCTGGACCTTCTCATTATTTGCTAGAACCTGACCTAGCCTATCATAAACCTCATAGGACTCGTTTGTCTACCATTGAAGATAAATCTCCCGTATCAACTTGTGACACAGAAGTTGCTACCGTTAATGCTGTTCGTCCGAATACTAATTGTTGGAATTGTGGACAACAGGGACACCTTTCAGCTACCTGTACTTCACCCAAGAAGATGCATTGTTATCGTTGTGGGAAGCCGAACTTCACTACGAAGACTTGTCCTCAGTGTTCGGGAAACTTAAACACGAGACGATTAGGAGGCCAACTAGCGTGCTCAACTCCACCTACTGTGGCCAATACCAATTTTAATTCTGAATTACCAACAAAGCAGAAAGCCATTCTTGATTTTATTTTAAATAGTGTTAATAATGACGAGCGACCTTATTTGCAGGTTAAGATTTTTGATAAGCCCTTTTTAGGATTATTAGATTCCGGAGCCAGCAGAACTTTTCTAGGTCAACCAGGCTGGGATGTTTTGAAGAATTTTTGCAAGCTTAACGTTGCTGATCGCCCAAGTTGCACTATTGCTGATGGTAGTTCTTGTTCAAGTCTAGGTACTGTCTCTCTACCTATTCAACTTCGTGACCGTATTCGGACTCTAGATGTTGTTGTCGTTCCTTCTTTGCCCCAACTTCTTATTTTAGGTGCTGACTTTTGGAAGCGCATGCAAATTGTGCCTGATCTTCGTCATGGGGAATGGAAATTTTCTAACGTCGTTTCTACAGAAGTAATTACTGCTCTTCACTCTGTTGAACATTTAACTATTTCTCAGAAAGAAGAATTGGATCATGTTATCGAAGATGCTTTTGGTAATATGGGTAGCAACATCGGCTGTACTCCTTTGGTGGAACATGTTATCAATACCAATTCACCTCCGATTAAGCAGCGTTACTATCCTATCTCGCCCGCACTTCAAAAAGTTGTTGATCGTGAACTTGACAAGATGTTAACTGAAGGTATTGTGGAGCCTTCTACTTCAGCATGGTCTTCGCCTATCGTGATGATAAAGAAGAAAGATAATACCTACCGATTTGCTGTGGACTATCGTAAACTTAATAAAGTTAGTCAACCGGATGCTTATCCTCTTCCGTACATCAGTAGTACTCTCGATAAACTTCGTGATGGTCGTTATTTGACTACTCTTGACATAAAGTCAGCTTATTGGCAAATCAAGATGTCAGAAGACAGCAAGCCGTACACCGCTTTTACTGTCCCTAATCGTGGACTTTTTCAGTTCCGGAGAATGCCGTTTGGACTTCACACTGCTCCCGCCACCTGGCAGCGTCTGATTGATCGTGTGATTGGTGCTGATCTTGAACCTTTTGTTTTCAGTTATCTTGATGACGTAATAATCTGTACTCCTGCTTTTGAAAAACACCTTCAAGTATTAAAAGAGGTCATCAACCGTTTACATAGAGCTGGTCTTACTCTTAACAAAGAGAAATGTCATTTCTGTAAACCTGAGCTACGTTATTTAGGGTACATTGTAAACTCGCAAGGACTTCTTGTCGATCCTGAGAAGATTGAAGCCATTTTAAAGATACCTATACCTACTACTGTCACCGAGGTACGAAGAATTCTTGGTATGGCGTCATACTATCGACGTTTTGTTCCTGATTTTTCTAGCGTTGTTGCACCTTTGACTAATTTACTTAAGAAGAACAAAAAGTTTCAGTGGACTCCTGACTGTCAGACAGCCTTCGATACAATTAAAGATTGTTTGGTATCAGCTCCGATTTTATCGTGCCCTGATTTTAATCTTCCTTTCGTCATCCAAACAGATGCTTCAGGCTATGGAATATCTGCTGTGTTAACCCAGTACTGCCCTGATGGTGAAAAAGTAATTTGTTACATCAGTCGCTCTCTGAATAAACATGAAAAGAAATTTAGTGCTGTGGAACGTGAGTGCTTAGCTGTACTCTTTGCCATCGAGAAACTCCGACCCTATATCGAGGGAACGAAATTTACTGTCATGACCGACTGTTATAGTTTGAAGTGGATCCATAGTATCAAAGATCCTATCGGACGTATCGCTCGTTGGGCCATCAGACTCCAACAATATGATTTTGATGTGGTTCATCGCAAGGGTAAAGAAAATATTGTACCTGATGCTCTTTCCCGTGCCGTAGCCAATGTTAATGTTATTGAAGTTACCAAAGATGATGCAACTGAAGATCGTTGGTATGCACGAATGTGCGATTTTGTGGAGAACCGCCCAAATGATTATTCTTCCTGGCGTATTGACAACCATCGATTATTTAAGTATGTTCCCACTCGTTTTCCTGATTTGACTTCTGAAGAAGATTCTTGGAAGATTGTCTTACCTAAAGCTAGAAGAAATGAAGTACTACGACAATGTCATGATTCTACGACCGCTTGTCATGCAGGCGTAAGTAAAACTTTTCACCGTGTAGCTCGTTATTACTACTGGCCGAAGATGCGCCATGACATCGCTAATTATGTTCGACGTTGTGAAACTTGCAATCGTATCAAGCCTCTCCGTCAAGCTTCTCCTGGTTTTATGGGTGGCCATACCTTAATTTCTAAGCCGTGGGAAGTCATCTGTCTAGATTTAGTTGGACCTTTACCTCGCTCGAAGCGTGGATATACTTACATCTTAACTATTGCAGATTGTTTTTCAAAGTTTTCGCTACTGTTTCCTTTGAGAAGCGCTACAGCCAAACTTGTATCTCGGCATGTCGAAGAACATGTGTTTCTTATGTTTGGGGTACCCAAACGCGTTATATGTGATAACGGAGTTCAATTTCGTAGTAAGGAATTCTCTGAATTGATGAATTCGTACAAATGCAAGATTTCTTTTACAGCTAACTACCATCCTCAAGCTAATCCTGCTGAACGTGTGAACCAAGTTTTAAAATGCATGCTCACAGCCTACGTTCAAGAAGATCAGCGTGACTGGGATAAATATTTACCTCATGTTGCTTGCGCTATGCGTACCGCAAAGCATGATGTTACTGGTTATACGCCATATTTTATTAATTTTGGCCGTGAAATGGTTCAGCATGGTACCTCTCATATTGTAAATTCTCAACCTAATGACAATTTGCAGTTCCAACGTACCGAAGATTTAACCACACGTGGTCATGCGTTACAAAAACTATATGGTAGTATTAAAAAGAAATTACAACAAGCCTACGAAAAAGCTAAAGCTCGTTATGATCTTCGCAAACGACCTGTTGAATACAAACCTGGTCAATCTGTTTGGCGTAAAAACTTCGTACTTTCTGACGCCTCGAAACATTTTACTTCGAAACTTGCACCCAAGTTTATTGGTCCGTTTATTATACACAAAAAGTTATCCAGATTTGTGTACCAACTTAAAGACCCTGATGGGACTCTTCTTGGCAATTGGCACGTCAAAGATTTAAAGCCTAACAACGCCTTATCTGATGACATCGATTCTTAGGTCTCCCTTTTTTGGGTAGGTTGGTAGGGCGTTTTGGTGGGCCGCTTTTTGGGATCGTTTTCATCTTGATTCCCCGACTGTTAGTCGTCGACGTCATCGATCCACGTACATCGTTTCACAATATTCTATATCCCATTTAGCTATCGTTTGGTCTAGTTTTGTTGGGTTTTCAATTTTGTGTAACTTTTTTTTGGGTGGTTGGTTGGGTGTGTTTTGGTTGGCACTTGTGTGGGGGTATGTCCACTTTTACTTTTCCGGGCATACTGCTCGACCTTTTCCATCTAGGTCTTGTGTTCCTTCTCTATCTTTTGTCTTCCTATCTGTGCTAGTACTCTTTTGTGTCTTGCTGTGTAATTGTGTGTGAATGTCCCTTTTGCGCCTTTAGCTTTTCCGCTTTGCTATCTTCTATCCTATATTCTTCTTTTTCCTTTCGTTGATCTAATGCCTTTTGTGTTAGATTGACACCTGGCCGTTAGTTTGGGGGGTGGTTCAACTCCTTGCCGAGGAAGGTTTACTTTCGGGCATTCCTTTCGAAGCAAGGGTGGTTGTTCTATTCAACCTTTCTAATTGTGCTTCTATTGACGTCTGTACCGTGATGTGACTATTGCCGTTGGCGCGAACCTGTGCCGCAGGAGAGCTACCTTGGCGTAGTTTGTCTTGTCTTTTGTGTTAGGGTTTGTGGGTTGGGTCCGTTGGCTTTGTGGGGGGGTTGGTTTTTATTAGTTTTTAGGTGGGGTTTCTTTCTCTTGGGGTGGGTCAACTTGTTCAGATTTGTTGGTGATCAGGTTTGGGTTGGCTACAGCCTTTAAAGGTATGTTGCTACTGGTTGTGTTTTGGGCCTTAGGCTATAACGGGCGACGCGTGCACTTCCATCTGCTGCGACCGTGGCCAGTATTGAATGTACTCTTTAATTGCTGTTACCTACGCAACACTCTCCTGACAATCTTGACAGATTTATTAAGTGTCGTTTCAGTTAGTAAATTGGTTGTTGTGGGTTGGTTTGGTTTTTGGCTTCTTGGCGCCTTAGCCCAAGGTTGTGTTGTCCTTTTGTGAGGGTTTTCTTTTGGGGAGGGGTACTTGCTATGAACTTTGGTGAACAGGGTTTATGTGATTACAGTCTTAGGAGATACGTTGCTACTAATTGTGCTTTGGACCATTGGTGGTCATAACGGATGACGCAGCCCTTCCATTTCGGCATGCGACCGTGGTTGGTATTGAATGTATACTCCTATTACTGCTACCACTTGAACACTCTCCTATTGGTCTTTGGCAAATTTATTAGCTGTCTTTTCAACTAGTAAATTGTGTACATATTTTTGGGTTGGTTTGTGGTTTTTACCTTTTTGCCCTTTTGGCTTTTCGTCGTATCTTGGCCTTATGCCTTTTCCTCTTTTGTTTTGCACTGGCAAGTATTTGCTTTCGTATAGTACCTTCTGATTTGGAGAAAATCTCTCCGTGTTCGATTTTCTTTTGGTGAGGGGGGGATTTGTTACGTGCTAATTTCGTAGCACCCTGTATAGCTTTGTATTTTATATTAAGTTGTACAGCGTTTAGGGATTTTTGCATTTTCTCTCCTTGTAGTTGCCATTTTGTTGTGGAACTATTTCCTGTTTGATAAGAGATTGTCACTCTTGTTTGATCCGCTTGTGAAGCTAGAAGTTCCTTGAAGAACCTTTTCGTGGACATCGCCGTCTAATTAATCTTTTCCTTTTATGTTGAGTTATGGGAATTGCCTTAGTGCAGATTTGACGATTGATTGTGGCGTTAGTTTTCCGATTTAGTTTATTGGAAGCCGTTTATGGGATATATTTCCACTTGTTCTTTTGAGGTTATGGAAGCACACCTTTTCGTTTTTATGTATAATCGTCGTTATATGGAGGCGATATAAATCTCTCTTAAGGTCAACTTCCATCGAAGGTATTTATAAAGTGTTGTGATGGTCATTCTGTTATTGCGATTTATTTGTTACAGACCTTTTTTTATCTTGGGTTTGTCCTTTTCTCATTTTATTACTTGCTGTATAACAAGTATACGTTGAATGTTTGGATTGGTACAAGACCGTTACACGGACTTGGTTGCTGTTGTCGGGATCACGTTACGTTCAAGCTTTGGAGACGTTCCTCTTCAGCTCTAAGAACAGACACCGTATCGTGAGTTGGTTATAATTTAGCAACTGGTTACAACAACAATAACGTTTGACAACTCTTTATTGTATATAAAACATTTATGTATATTTGTATATTATGATTTTGTGTTAAATGGTTTTTCACCAGTGTGCGTGTAGCACTCATTACTAGATATCTGCTTCATATTTATAATTCTATCGCATACCATTTATTGTATGATATTGTCAAGACTATTTGCGAGTGTGTACGTAAGTCTTTGCTCCGTAATAGATGAATAGCTCACTACTGGAGCTGATGATTGCGCAATCTGATTGGTACCTGTAGACGTGTTAAATTTACCGTGCCCTTTGCTTATTGCTTTTGTGACTTTAAATCAACTTTAGAGTAAGTAATCGCGCTCGCATTAATCTTTTTCCCCTTGCAATTTGTGTATAGCATTCAATAACCGCTATTCAATTCTTGCCAAGGTTATTTCACATTAAATAATTTGCTAATTTGAATTAATTAATAATAAAGCACTGTATATAACTTACTTGAAGATCTATTATTTATATGTGTGGTATTTGGAGTTTATATTTTCAGCAATCGAGGAGTCATTATTGGGAAAAGTCGACCACATTGGTAGTAGTCGCAAATGTGTTGTTCTTTTCAGATTTTGTCGGTCAATACTGTAGCTATCTTAGACGATTCTTGGCGCCCATTACAGAAGACCTTTAGTGAGACCCACGACCTCCCACTAGTTAGCTGGCAGCCGACAGATTTAACTGCGGTTAAAGGTTGTTACCGTTTCCCAATAAGCAGTCCCCATTTTGTTGGTAACAGGTGGTCAAAATGTTTTCATTTGGGGCAAGAATCTCTTGAAGATGATAAGCGCACCGATCGGCCAATTGAAACGGTAACGCCTCAAAAAGTTGCAATCATTGATGAAATGGTATTAGAAGATCGCCGTTTGAAAGTTAAGGAGTTGGCAGTGATGTCTGACATTTCGGAAACAAGTGTTCGCCGAATTCTTCATGACCATTTGGGTATGAATAAAATTAGTGCAAGATGGGTACCGCGTCTTCTTTCTGCTGTTCAACGTCAACGTTGCGTCGAATGTGCGCGCTCGTTTTTAAACTTGTGTGGAGACGACCCTCTATCCAAAAGGGAGTCGATGGAATTGCGGCGACCCGATGAACTTCGTTCCTTTTTGGGACGAGGTTCATCGTCCTGTTTTACTTTTTACACTCTACAACTTTTCGTCAACTTTATCGACGCTGAAACATGACAATATTTCTTAATTTTCATTTATAAAATATTAACATATATGTATGCGTTCAAAACTAAATTATTTTGATATATTTCTTTTGTCTTATATTCTTTCTAAGTTGAGTTTTAAAAATCTCTACCTACTTCCAAGAGAGTTATCGAGTTGCCAAACAGACCATTTCTCGTTCTTCTGCAATTTCCAACTTATATAAATTTTTGTATGGGCATATGAAAATTTGTCCACGTTAAAAAATAATATACAACTAATAAATACTTGTACCATTTGTCTCGTTTTTCAAACATATTTATTTATTTTTACTGACAATGATGTGTAATGTTTTATAAACATCCCATATAGGAAATAACAAAGGGCCCGCGGCTGGCGCAGGCTTGGGACGATGCTTGTCAACTCTGGTACAAGCTTGAAATCCAAGACTGACCCATGGCTGGTCTAAAATCGGGATGATAACTTCGTACCAAGCTTGGTAATCAGGCATGGCCCTAGACTGGTGATACATCTTGGCCCAATAGTGAAAACCAATACAGTGCCGACGTTAATACTGAGTCTTGGCGCAAGGTAAAGAACCAGTATTGGACCATTGTTAATATTAATATGGTATCAAGGCTGACAATCGGTGATAGTATAGGTTCGGAATCCAACGGTAGCCGCGGGTTAGTACTGACCTTTGAGTATGAGACCAACCTAATATTTAATACTGTACTATAGCTTATTAATATTTGTATGAAATAACTTTGATGAAGAAAACAAATTAATACGACTATTCAACTCACATGTCATTTATTAAAAATTGACCAATTAAAATGCAGCATTTGATATTTTTAATCCAATGAAAATGAATTGTATCGACAATTCTCACTAGTGAGAATTGTCGACAATTTTCACTAGTGATAACAATCGACAATTTTAATAAAACACAAATATTTAACAACATTTATTTTTGAGTATTGAACGTACAATTATTAAATGCAACATTGCTACATTTATGAAAAACAATTTGATTTTTTAAAGCGTGTTCGTTGAATAGTCTCTCGAATACCATAGTAGTCAAAGTTAAGTAGACTATTTTTGTGGTGCTTAACACTCATGTCTATCATGCTTGCGAATACCACTCGTGCTGCGCACTCGTGGTATTTAAATGCAAGCATGATAGACATTCGTGAAACCACCACAAAAATAGTCGACATAACTTTGACTACTAATGGTATTATAAGTGAAAATTCTAAATTATTACCAATTATTTTAATTCATTCAATTATTAGTAACATAACACCGTAACTTAAAAATTTTGTGAGACAAGAACAAGCATGAGACTGATTTGATATGAAATTAATAATATTTTAAGTGTTAAACAAATACATTTTAAAAAGTGGTTTAAAAAATTAATAAAACTTAAATTTTTACTACTAAAAATTAGATTTATTCTTATTAGCGTAGTTTTTTTTAAATAAACACGTTCTATTTCATAAAAATTATTTTATTAATAATATTACAAAACGATTAAACGTAACATCACTCATGGTAGGCGGATGAACACTGACTAATAAGCCGCTAAAAGGCTTCCTCCAGCGTTGCCAGACGCGTTAGCTTCAATTATCGAACAGTGTTGCCGAAATTATCGAATTTTCCTTAAAATTATGGAATTTTTGTAAATCACATTTTTAATGTAAAATTTAGCGAAAATAAAATTAAAACCATTTTTTTTCATAATTTTTTTTTATTTCAACAAATATTAAACATGTTTGTGAGATCGTTCACACCACACCATACAATAGTAAATGAAACTATTATTATTTAGACCCTAAATACTAAGTATTAACTAATTACTAAATAACTAGATTCTAAATACTAAACTAAAACTTAGGTATTAAAAAAAAAAATAAGTTATTGCGCTTCATAGCACCGTTTCGAAAGTAACGTTAACATCAACATCAGATTTTTTATTTGTGTATATATCATTCGTCATTAATGATATAAGTTTTGCATCAACACAAAAATTGTGCACACCATCAATAATACTTTCTGATGCAAGAACTAATCCCTTTATTGTATCAGAATACAACCTGTTTCTTACATCCGTTTTGGTTAGGTTAATCTTAGAGAAGATTCGCTCACAAGTTGCATTTGAATGTGGGATCACTAAAATATCCAAAACAAAGTTTGCAAGTTCTTTGAATGAACAAATTTCTGCCATGTCTTTAATTTCCGAAATTTTATACCAGTATCTGTCAATTGATTTTTCACTTTTAATGTCGTCAGGGAGTTCATTAATCTTCTGACAATAAAGGCGCCACTGATCATCAATTTTTTGAATTGAATCTTTACTATTATTGATATTAATTATTCTCGGTAACTGTTTCATTAGCGGATAGATTGAAATTGGTTTTGGTGCGGAATTCTTGTTACTTACTGGATCAAATATAGAGAGTTGTGCAAGAATGGAGTCTTGAAAGTTAAACCGTTTTTTAATTTCTAGACAAGACATGATTAAAAATTGACGACATCTAATATAGAAATCATCCTTTTCCGTTTGTCCTATATTCTCAATATTTTGCATAACTGACACACCAAGATACATATTTTGTAACGCTACAAATTTGGATGCATCTGTTGGATCTATGTCTGCTAAATTTTCTTTGTCAATGTAATTTGCATTCATGTAACAACGTAACAGAGATTTATACATCTCAGATAACTTGCTATACACGCTTGTCAGCACAACTCTTTCATTTTGAAAGTATTTATTCGTATCTGTGAATTTTGGCAAAACCCACTGCAGGAGAAAGAAAAATAATTTAGTTTGACCGTCATTAAGCCTATTCATTATATTCTCTGACGATTGTAACCTATGACTAAGCCATTGATCAGAAAAGTACAATTGAAGAGGACCCCATTGTTCGAGAATTCTGTCTACAACCGATGACAATGATAACCACCTAGTCTGGGATGGACGAAGAATTTTGTGGGGCTGCACATCGCAAAAGTGCTGAAACTGTAAAAACTGAGTTTGCCGCTTAGAACTATTTTTAAAAAAATTGTAAATCTCTCTGGCCAAATTTTCACAATGTCGGGGCAATAATTTGCAGGCTTCGCTAGCACATAAATGGAGGGAATGGCATATGCATTTCTGCACCATAATCCCTGGCAACTCTTCTTTTAATCTACTCACAACTGAGTTGTTTGACCCAAACATGGTATTACACCCATCGGAGCCAAACCCAATGATATTGCTAAATGGAATTTTAGCAGCAGTGAATGCGTTCATTAACTTTTTGTATATATTTTCAGCAGTAGCACCCTCATCTGCTTCACCAGGGTTTTCTTTTGAAAAACATTGTATAAGAGTGAAGAATTTCGAAACAACAGTTTGTGCTTTTTCACAAAAAAATCTTACACAAACACACAGATTTTTAATTGTTCCAATATCCGTTGATTCATCTATTAAAATGCTGAATTTTTTTTGTTTCAACTCGGATACTATTTCTTGAAAATGATGTTCGCCTAAAACATTGGTTATTATTTTTGTCGCCTTTGTTCGTTGTAAGGTAATTTTTTGTGCTATTTTCGAATCAGGGAAAATGTCTTTCAAAAGAGGTATGAGATAATCACACAACTTCATAGACAGATTGTGTTTCGCTATTAGTGCAGCAATTTTAATTTCTGCCCGTTTGACCTGTTGGTCTTCCTCTGTCGATTTTTGAAAAAAAGTTTTTATATTTACGCCTTCACGTACTTTTTTCATCGCTGACACAGCTTTCACGTGTTTTGCTCCAGTGCTATGATTTTTGATGACGGTTATATCTGCTGTAAATTCTGTATTGCACGCAATGCACTGACTTTTCTGCGGTTTTCCTACAAAACATTTTCTTATTAATAAAACCAAATATTTTTTTATCGTGCCTACCTGGTACAGGCTGCAGCCATCCCCGATATGATGGATTGTTTTCCCATTCTGTCCTATATTTCTGCGGTCTTGTTTGTCTCCTATCATCATTTTTGTGTTTTCTCTTCTTATTCTTGGAGGATGTATTATCCTGTTCAGAATCTGATGAATAATGATCAACTCTTAGAAGAGAACTAGCACTTCCCATTCCAAGCAACGAACTTGCGTATATAAATAGCCAATAAAACATATTGGATTTTAAATTTGCTGGTAATTTACCACACAAACACACTGGCACAAAGAAACCAAAATGAAAATAACGTCGGATATCTGCTTTTTGTCAGCGATTCAGTGTTGGAAAATAGCGTCAATAATGGCGACTATCGTACCGAAAACCGAAGCCACAGAACCGAAGCGACATTCAACAACATCCAAGAAATAAAACCGTAACAGACTAACAGATGAGTTGAGTGCTCACTGCTCAGTAATAAGTGCGCACGCGACAAAGCGCATAGTATTTACAACAAAGTGAGCAGAACAGAGATAGACAGCTGCAAGTCAGTCGGCACGTCATTCGTGGACTCCTGAAAATGCCGGAGAATGGCGAACCGATCCGATCTATTCCGATCCCATCACATGTTAATAATGTTTCCATAATATTGCCATTACGAATTACCATAATTCCCGTAATCTCGGCAAAAATGAAAATTATGTTACAATTATTGATTATGAACATTTTAAAATATCTATTGACCATCGTTCGTAATTATGTTACAATTCGATAATTATGTTACATCTGGCAACGCTGGCTTCCTCTTGCAGCTGCCGGGTTACTTACTTTTCATGTCTGTGCTTGTTTCGAAGAATCGAAGCGCGTAAAAAATTTGAAAGCTGAATTTATTTTAGTAATAATAATTATAATCTATTTAGGTATTTTAGTTTAACTTTTCTCACATTTTTCTCTTAATTAATTACTAGCTGATATAATACTTAAAGACAAAAAACTTTTCACAAGCTTGATTTGGTACAATATGTGAAGATTGGCCCAAACTTGATTCAAGGGTAAGAAATCAAGTCTAAAAACACTAAAATTGGTTGAGGCTTGGGCAAACAGTAAGAAACCAAGACTAGGGCGCTAAAGGTTGACTCTGACTTGGGCAGAGATTAGAGAACCCAGCATTGGTACCTAGGTGTTGGTTGACCCTTGGGCCACGACAAAGCAGCCGAGGCATGGGATCTGAAGGTTGGCCTAGGCTTGGACCAATGTTGAAATAACGACATTTGGTTATCCAATATTCAGCCAAGTTAGGCCCTATTGTCAAGACTGGCAGTTCCTACATGGGATGTAGAACATTTCTCTAGCGGTTAGCTAAAACTGTGACACTGACTTATGTTATAGCCTTCCAAAATTGATGGCGTTCATTGGATTGATTTAAAGCTTTTCAGTAACAGTGGTTTCAGCAAGAAAACTAATTTACCACATGTCTTTCAGAATATTTCAGTAAAATACAGTTTGTAAATTACGTGTAGTTTGTTTCAAGAGTAGTGCGAATATTAAAATTGTATTATGTATAATTCATTTTATAATAAATTTATTCTTCAAATGGAAATAAATGTAACCCCTGCATTACTAAACATGTAAAGGTATCTTACAGAAACTAATTTTTTGTTCTTTATACTTACTGGCACAAAAAGTACCTTTTTAGAATTAAAACCCAAAGGTAGGACATAAACAAGATTATAAAAGTTATTCCTTTTTTAGACGTTAAAATTTAAAGATAGATATCTATAAGGACATCCATAATGGAACAAAAAAAAAGGTTTGTTATCTCTTATCGACTGTAAAAAAAGAAAACAACCTGTAGAAAAATTTCTGCTTTAACTTGCAGGCTTTAAAAGGATTTTAAATCGAGTTTTTTTTAACTACAAAAATGTAAGGTTCTTTTATGAGGTTATTAAAATTTAACAGAAGCTTTAGCGAAATTTCTATATGCGCCCGCAGTATTTTCCAACAAACAATAGATATTATGGAGAAAGTTTGGAACATAACAGTTTAACGAAGTTAGAAAAAAGTTTCTCGACTTTTAGACATGTTCTCCTTGTAATTACTTTTAAAACTAATAACTTTTTAAAAATTAACAACATCTCAAGATACTTTATGATATTATTGTTATAAGTTATTGCTTTCTCAATCTTTTTACATTTCGACGGATACTTAAATATTTGAAAAGGTAACCTGCATTGCATAAGAAAAAAGAAATACTAAAAATATGATACAACGAATTAGCGATTTATTATCAAAGTAAAGAGAAGTAAAAGTATCTGCACTACGGAAATGTGATACTAGATGACAGCAGTGATGATAGCTGCTCTTTAACAGCGCTTATAGAATTGTATTGTATATTTATCATACGTATATACACGATGCACTCGCAGCTTTGTTGTACACGCTTACATTTTATATAATATAATTCAATAACCCATTTACTGTCAATGTTGCGTCTACCAATCCAGTGATTTGGAAATCTCCGGTTAAGCCAGTTACGAACATTCGCAGCATAATGCGGTGGAGCACCATCCTGCTGGAAGAACAATTGATATTCGTCGAGTATTTGATTACCTTCTTCATCAAGCTGATTTTCCACTCCTTCAGTTATTAGAGGATCGATGATGTTCTCCAACATATTCAAATAGACGGCGCCATTTAGCGTTTCATTAATGAATAAGGCTCCAACTATTGAATCACCTACTATTCCTGCCCAAACATTAATTTTTTGAGGTCTCTGGGTATGGTCCTCTCTTGTCATACGCGGATTTTCGTCGCTCCAATATCGTACATTCTGCTTGTTCACGTGCCCATTTAAGTAAAACGTGCACTCATCACTGAAGCAAATGTTTTTTACTAAATTTGGATTCTCAATGATCATTTCGGTCATAGTTTTGAAAAATTCTAGTCGTCGGTCGCAATCGTCGTCGCTAAGTTCTTGCAATATCTGCATCTTGTAAGGGTGAAAGTTATGCAACTTTGTCACTGCGTACCGACGAGTAAGAAAGTCCGATGGATGCTACAACCTGACGCAAAGAACTGGTTGGCTCCATGGTTAAATTTCCAATTACTTCCATCTCCGCCAGTTCATCTACTACCTGATTAGCATGTCTTTTCTTGTTCTCTACCGATCCAGTTGATTCAAATTTTTGCACAAGTTCGCGAACGTATTTATGCTCCATATGCTTATTTGGATGTTTTTGATTAAAAACTCTTGCTCTGGCACGAGCACATTGCTCGGCACCATAAATGTAGATAACTTCCATCCTTTCAGCAATAGAGTACACCATTTTTACGGAAACCAATGTAGTATGTAGGTGAGGTTGACTAAACGGAAACATCTAATGTGACAGTTTGTTAGACAAAACGTCAACAGCTTGCTTTCTTTTTTTTCGACGCCTACCTGATTAAAATTAGGTTTCGATAGCGCTTACCGTTCTCCTGTAGTGGCAATGATAAACTTTCTCATAAAATGTATGAGAAAATAAAAAAATGCGCAAGTGACACATCACCATAATCCTGATAAGATAAGCTTTCATTTGAGATACCACACGATGGGTCATTCTATTTAAAATTTTTGGGGAGGTATTGGTGGGGGCGCAGGGGTAAACGTCAAAAGTGTGAATCATAGGTCAAACCGTTTCCCCCTTGACATATAAGTGGACCTGTTTTCGGAAATTTTTAATTTCCTTTTGGTTTCTGAAATATCTCCGGCGGATCGTTTTCAAAAAATCACCCTGTATTTAAAAGCAAATATTTCAAAAACTGTTAAAAGTAAGTATTATATATTCTATATTGTTGAAATTAGACTGAAATTCTACGTCGAACAAGGCAATAAAATACAGGGTGTTCCATTTAAGAAAATTCAATTTTTATATATATAACTTTGGTATTTATTTTTTAATTATTTTTTTATGTCATATTTAAAAACTTTAGAAAAACATCTTCAACTTTTGTTAAAATAATTTTTTTGTAACTACAGAAATAACAGAGAAAAGTAGGGGGAAAGTTAAGTGGATCACCCTGTACATACCCTGCATTATTAAAAATTCCTGAATTTCTGGTGTTAAATGGTGAGTCTCTTTCAATCTGTTGTGGTTGCAGTGTTGTTTCTTGTGCAAGTAAATTATTCCGCAAGAAGCAAATTTATATTCGAAAAAGGGTATAGGATACTACGCCGATCGGACACAACGGCTACCGCGGACTCTTTGTAGACCGTGGACACTACGCTGATTGACAGTTTTGGACACTTTTCCGACCCCTAAAATAAATTTTGCTATTGGACACTTTTCCGACCGTGGACACTATGTCCCTCGCAAGCGGTGGACACTTTGCCTACCGTGGGCACTACGCCGACCGCAAGCGGTGGACACTTTGCCAATCGTGGACAACCTAAGGTCATATTGTAGAAAACATCTGAGATTATAGTTGCAAAAACTATATCAAAATTGACCAACAGGTTAATTAGTTTAGCTTTAGCGGAACTTTATGTTTGTATTCACATCAGGATTGTAACTATGGACGGCTCTTAAGGGCCTCCCTTTATAACCGGCTCTGTGTCGAGGATCGGCGAGGTGAGCAGCGATATTTATTTTAAGGGGTCGGCGTCATCTCCACGTTCGGCAAAGTGTCCAATGCTTGCAGTCGGCATAGTATCCACGGTCGGCATGATGTCCACGGTTGGCAAAGTGTCCACAGTATGCGGTCGGCGTACTTTCCACGGTCGGAAAAGTGTCCACAGCTTTCGGTCGGCGTAGTGTCTACGGTCTGGAAAGTGTTCAGTAGCAAAATTTATTTGAAGGGTCGGCTTAGTATCGACGGTCGGCAAAGTGTTCAAAACCGCTAGTCAGCGAAATATTGGCATTCACCCAATGTTGCGTTTACGCAACGTTAAGTTTTTTTATGTTCTAATATATTATTTAATTTTTTTTTGTATTAAACAGCTTCAGTAAATGTTACTAAAAATATCAAAACAAAAAAAAATCAAATTGTAGTTTTTCTTTAGTAGTGGTTTTAAATGGGTTAAAGAGCAGCTACCATTACTATCATCTAGTATCAGGGCCTAGTATGTAGTTTACGTACCTTAAGAAACAGAAGAGCAAAGAAAAACAATGAAAAAGTATATGAAGACAGGATTCGCAGAAACTCTTGGCCAAAATAAAACTATAATAATTTTGCGTAAAGCAGTAATGTTGAAATACTGTAGTCTCAAAAAACATGAAGGACCATAGCTTTGACTAACAAAGGTAATTGTAAGGATATTACCTGAAAGGTTTGAAGATTTTCAGTACATAGATTTATTGTCTATTAGAACAATAAATTTTAATAAAATTCAGAGTTCCTAAGAAAACTTTCTTGTAAAGAAATGTTAGAGTTAATAACGTATCAATTCATTAGTTAAGCAGCTTTGGTTTCAATGAAAGCACCAAAGCTCAACAAACCAACATTTTGATTTTTGATTAAATGCCCAAGATTTTGAAAGACAAAAAATCTAAACTTGAATTATTAAATTAAAGCCATATATGATAGATGGTTTCTATTCCTACACTCTATTTACTGGGAGGGGGGGGAGTGTTTAAAAAAAGATAACTTTTAAATTTCTATGGGTGCACCTCTTCATATCATTTCATATTTGAATTTGAATAAAAATAAGAGGAAGCTAAGAAAAATTAAAATCAATTAATGTTTATAACTTTTTAAAATGTTGCAAGAAAACAGAAAATATTATATGTCTTTGTTTGCACATGGAATATGATGAATTTCGGTTGAAATTAAATTGATGTAATATATAAAACGTAAACATATAAATGAAATTAATTCTATCATTTCTTAATTTTAAAAATATTTATCAATTAATTAATATTAATTAATAAATAATAAAAATTAACGTACCCGCAAATAACTTTTTATGTGTAATTTGTTTTTTGTTTTATGCGCCAATTATGATAAAACAGAAAATTTGTGTACTGTAATTCTTTTCTTTACAGTACACACCTTACATCGTACACACCGCTAGTACATTTTCTACAGGACGATTATTACTTAATAAGGAAATGCAAAGAAATTGTTTTTGTTTTCAAACTTTTGTTGACACATTCCTAATATTCATACAAAGTCTTAACCTGTAGCAATAAACAAATTAAATATTTTTATTAATCTTTATTTATTTCATGATTATGGAGTTCCACAAGGTAAGGCTCGAGACAGTAAATGAAATATTGTACAATGTCTAGTTAAAGATATAGCTTTATAACGAAGGTGTATAAAAATAAAACATTTATTTGGTTCCTGGTGAGGTTAGTTATTTCAGGGGATAACAGCAACCGCAGATTCACGGGGCGTTATTGATGTAGTTGCATGTGAGGCACCAGGACTCTCAGATCTCACATTGCTGTCGTAGTGCCATACTTGGGTTACACCATACATAGGGGAAGTGCAGGTAGCCCCGGACGGCGGGTATCCCCAGAAAATCAAATTACTAAGCCACCAATCAAAACTAAAACAAATGTTAAATCGAACTGTGTCCCATATAGTCTACAAACAAAATATAATTCAGTATTGCCGTGACCGCCGAATGAATTATATATTACAGTAGGTTTTGCTCCACCCAACTATTTTGTATCCACTCCTATCAAACTTCATAGGAGGTTATCACATAGAAAACGTATGTAGCTTAACTTAATTTATTTACTGAAGTTTTGGTGATGCCATGTATTCAGGGCCGGATTAACCGTAGTGGAGGCCCTGGGCGGAATACTAATGTGGAGGCCCTTCATAAAAATATTTTGCCACAAAATTGTAAATGTGTTAATTACCGTAAAAAAAGTTAAGACATAGAGAAAAAAGTTTAATTTTGTTGACGCTTAAGAACATTATTTATTAACAGTAAACAATATTAAGGTGCAATACATACATTTTGATTATTAAAATTAACTAGAACTTAAAAAAAATAATGTAAAAAAAATCTTTTATGTGGAGGCCTTTGTATGTGGAGGCCCTGGGCGAACGCCCCTTCCGCCCATCCGTTAATCCGGCCCTGCATCATATATTTTACGACTACAAATAAGACTTCATAAATTAAGTACAATTATTAGAAACATAGTGTTTAAGTAATCGGGTAGCCTCGGACGCAAGTCATTCGGGTATCTTCGGACATTTTTCATAGCATTAAATTTAACAAAAAGAAAGTAGTTTCTGGGTAATTAGGTTTATCCTAAGTATTTAATTAAAATATATTTCTATATTTGTAGAACCAGTACAAAAATGCCAAAATTATCACCTCTTCCTAATGCGACTAAAAAGCGCCTTCTGAAGAGTTCACAAAAAACACAGAAGAATGAGATTTTAACATCTTTTCCGTATAGGAAATATCTTAATCAGGAAAATAAATCCATGCCATGTAAACAACTAAAAACAAAACCAAATAGTCAAAGTCTTTTCCATGAATATCGTGATCAAGAAACCAAATGCGTCATTTGCAGGGAAAGGTTTGAAGAAGACTGAATCTAATGCTATAAATGTAAAGGTTATGCTCACGAATCTGCATTAACATTGATCTATCAAATAATTATTACTATTGTGTCATTTGCAAAGATAAAAACCTTAATAAGTATGTCCGGGGCTACCCGCCATCTTTTCCATTGTCAAAAATCAAGGGATAAAATTATCGTGTTATTACTATTTAAATGACTAAGAGATGTTTCTATTTTTTGTACTAACATGTTTGAATAAGTTCCGCAGTAAATTTTAAGTATGAAAATAAATGTTGAAATTTGTTATTTTTGCATATTTTTGGTATTTCATTTAAATGTCTGGGGTTACCCGAACTTCCCGTACAGACCAGACTAACTGAGTTTCGTCTGCTTAACAGCTGTCCTCTGATAACCTTCAAGGCCATTTTATGCAAGCTTGATGCTAGGATTCCATATTGGAAACCTTGAGTACCTCTAAGTATACTAATTCAACAAATGTAAACATTGTTGATTTTGATTTGTACAGATTTTTGATTCAGAATCTAGTTTCAAAAGTACTTATTCCATAAGGGATATGAGAGTGCTAACGGGGGTTAACAGTAACAGTGTAGCAACCACTGCTAAATGATGCATTCAGTGCTGCTTCTTTTGTTATTGGGCCTCGTTGGAACTTGAACTGTAATAAGATCAAGTATCGTTCGAAAAGACGGATATTTATCTGTGAATATCAGAATACGGATAAAATATGCCTTTTCAGCTTATTGTCCCAAACACTTCTTTAAACAGTCTAACAGTCTTGAAAAAACTGCTAGGGACAAAAAGTTCCAGGATTTCAAACAAACTACAGAAATCAAGCTTCCAATGATGATCTTAGTCAGTACGTTTCGCTGGGTCCAGGAAGGCATCTTAATCCATGACCACCTTTTAGTTTTATCCAGAGCCTCTTGTTTCTCTAAATATTTTTTGTGAATGATGTAATTGAGTGACTTGTAAATTAATTACTGATACACATTACTTGATAAATATTCTTGTCTTTGATTTACCACAACAGCTTTATACATATTTTGGTAAATATTTTGTTCCAGACTCTCGTGAAAATCTTAGTTCTATTATTAATTTCAATATTATTAGTTACATGTTTGTTAAATTACGTCTCTTCATTAAACAGCTGACAATTAATTTCAAACCTTTAAGTTACGAACTTTGAAGCGTATTTCAAAGTATTTTACATATTCTACGTAATTAATTCTAATGTCGGAAAATTTGTAATTTAAATATTAATTTATCTACATATTACGTCTTTATTAAAACTTAACTGTAAATTACCCTTTATTACATTACAAAGGTAATTTTCTCATTTTCTTTTAGAAACTCTGTCAATTTGTCATTACCAACTGTAAATACAAAATTTGATTACATCTCTAATTATCTACACAAAACTTTGTTCAGTATTATAAAGCACCATAGTCTATAAAACCACATAAAGAAGGTGGTGATAAGCGCCTATGTGTGCTTTAGCAAAACATCAATACAAAGTTTTAGTAGTATTTAGTAGTTCTAAGGTTTGTATAGACAAAGAAAGTGTGTTTTGTGAATTCGACGAAGGGTATTGTTTTCAAATCCCTGTAGTGCTGTAGATATAAACGAATTTTAGTTTGCCGTCTCTGCTTTCAACATGTTACAATAAAACCGTATTGTAATTGTACAATATGATTTTGAAACTGTAGGGTGAAAAAAATAATAACAGTTTACCTCTGAAACGCTAGATGTAACATGCAAAATTTGTTAAATTTATTAAAGATTTATGTCCTTTTTCGAATTGATTCCGATGAGATTTTAAAAAGGAAATACAAACCATTTCGAATGATCCTGTGATGATCTGGAGATCCGGAATATGAACGGCGTCCACTAGTTAGAACTTCTCTTCTAGTTAGCGTTCCTGGAGTTACATGGACGAATGGTAACCACGAAAAGAACTGCTTAAAACCTCTTCTAAACCTGGAAAAAAAGTTAAAATTAGTAATGTATACAAAAATCCGATAATAAGACTATTCTATTAAAAATCAATGTTATTTGATAAAATTTTATTATTTAAAAGATTTGATACTGTTTGTCTAGCTAAAATGCTAAAATATACTATCCATTTTTTTTCTAGAGTCCTCTGACTTTGAAAGCGTATTGTTCGGGAACTACTGAACCGAATTAAATATTTTAGAAACGAGCAAATAGTAAATTCATTTCTACATACTATAGTAAAATATTATATTTCTAACTGGTATACTTTTGTTTTTATCGCACGATACGTAGTAAAAGGTACCCATTTTTAGGGACAATTTCATTGAAAGTAAGTTCACTAATTTTTTTCTCAGAAAGTATATGTCATATATCTATCAGATTTTTGTATGGGTTAGAAAGAAACCTTGCGGTTCTTATGCTATTAATTTTCAGACAAAAAAGCGTTTTAAGATTTATGTGAAATAATAGCAAACTATGCGTTCTTGTTTATTAATAGAGATAGCCTAAAATCTTTTTCGCTAAATCAACACTTTTTATGTGTAGACATTATTGATTTCAAAAAAATGTTCCTAATTTTAATAATAAAAATGCGGAAACAAAAAAACGATTTTTGATGACAAGCGGTTTCGACAAAAAACGGTCTTTTTATTATTGCACTTTTATTGTTAAAATCCGAAACATTTTTTTAAAGAAAATAATGTCTACATATGAAAAGTGTTAATTTAGCGGAAAAAATTTGACGCTATCTCCATTAATAAACAAGAACGCATAGTTCGCTATTTTTTCATATATATCTTAAATAAAACACTTTTCTGTCCGAAAATTAATAGGATAACAACCGCAAGGTTTCTTTCTAACCCCTACAAAAATCTCATAGATATATGAGATATACTTTCTGAGAAAAAAATATTTAACTCACTCTCAATGAAATTCTCCCTAAAAATGGGTACCTTTTATAATGTATCGTCCGATAAAAATAAAACTTTACCAGTTAGAAATATGATATCTCACTGTTACATGTAGAAATAAATTTACTATTTGCTCGTTTTTAAAATATTTAATTCGGTTTAGTAGTTCCTGAGCAATACGCCTTCAAAGTCAGAGGACTCTAGAAAAAAAACGGATAGTAGTCAATATGCTTTACGAGGTTTCTAAATCAAGTGGTAAGTTTCTAATTTGATTATGTGTAAATTATACAGGTACTAGTGAGTTAACATAAATGTTTACAAAATGAAATAATTAGTACTCTATTTCAAATAAATTAAATACATTTATAATACTATATTAAACTCGATTAATTAATTAGCCGATTGTATTTAAGGAGAAAGATAAGCGTGAAGTAAACTGTTTAAATATTTTAATACCAATCAATCCTCTTTAAACCCCTTTGAAGATTCAGTTATAATAAGATAAAGCATATTTACTTTCATTAAAGAAACCTTTTAAATAATAATCATTTTAGTGATTTTAAACAAATCATCTATTTTAATATTAAATATGATGGTTTTGGTGTAATAAGTTATGTAAACTTGTAACGTGTTAAAAATCCAGATTCAATTTTAATGCATTAATAGTAAATAATCTTAGGACGGCTCTGTATATTTCAGTATATTCTCGTTGAATTAATATTCCAGATTTTATTTCAAATTAAATGGTGTTCTTTTATAGCCAAGGGTCACCTTAAGATGTTTTCGTATAGGATAAAACTCCTTTTAGAATAAAAATTATTAATAACATTGTGCCGATAAAGGCGGAAAAATAATATCGGCTTTTAACAAGGGAATAAATTATCTGAAAACACATTAAATTTATAGATCCTGTACGTGCCAATTTTTAGTTTGGATGAACAGATTTTCCATAAGTGCAAACGTAGGAAAAAGCATTATTTGGCCACCTGCAAAACATTAAGTTACATCCGGCAAAGTGAACGTTAAGTCCGGTGAATTCCCCTCGAAAATCTAGAAGTTCTTTCAAATGTTGATTCCTTATTGGCTTATGAAGGGTTAACTTCGTTGGGATAGGCTGATTTAAATAAAATCCAGAGGAGAATAATTTTTCCGCGCCTCAAAGAGAAGCAGTCTAGCATTGAAGCTTCATTTAGATAACCGAGTACAGGGTCTCGTATCGTTGAGTAGAGTTAACAGACGGGTAACCCTGGGGCTTTCTCCTCGGAGAAGCTTCCGGTGAAATTTTATGATAGTTGGCGTTTCTAAAATTACAAGTCTTATGTATGGAACAAAGTTACAGTTTGAAAAGCACTAATTACTTGTGTTAATACCGTTTTGTGTAGTATCGTATAGTACAGGAAGCTTACTTGCTTCAGTTTACCGTTCAAATTTTCGGTGTTTGTAAATTAACAAAAATGATACGGTTTACCGGAGTTGAGGAAAATTCAATCTTGAATTGAATTTTAAAGCTTGTCGTTTTGGTTAATGAACTTATGTTTAATTCAGAGTGTTATTAGTTACAAATTTAAGAAGATATATATAATAATAATAACTACTACAACCCATAGCCTAAACCAAGGCCCCAGAAGCTATAAGCTTGTGCGGGAGGGAGGGGGCAATTATTATTATTATTATGTAGGCCCAATGTGCGACTGCAGCCGACTTACAGATGGAACAGCGCAAATCCCACATTTGTGTCACAGCTAAGGAAAACTGCAGAAAACCTTAACCAGATCTGGCGGCGCCGGGAGTCACGCCAGGCATTACACTACCAAGGCTTAATAGATAGTTTATAGCATTTGGAATTTTAATACTAATAATACTTACCTTTGGGAGTTTTCGTTTTAATAGTAATATAGTGGATTAGCAGAATTTGTGCTAGCTCTACAAAAATTATTACGTTGAAACGATACAACTTTCTAATAACGAAATTTAGTTAAAAAATAAATCTTGTAAGTATTAAATGAATTATTAGAATTATTAAACGAGTTTTAAATTGCGGATTAGTGTCGAATCATTACGGAAATAATTTTCGTAATATCCATTAAGAAAGTTCAGTTCAGTTTTGCAACATCTTTACCACAATTCAAGTTCTACCTGTTTTACAGCAAATATCATGTGAAGTGTTTTGCCTTTTGTGTTACGTGAAATAAGGGCATTCATTATAGTACTGTGTTCTTTTGGATGTTTAAAGAATTGTAAGATTCTAACTATGTTTCAAGGATTTAAGGCTAACTTGTTTGAGTAAAGTAAGTTGTATGTGAACATTATCTGTACCATTATTATGAAATGTGTTTGCTACTGCTATAGTTATTTCCTTCTCACTAAAGATCTTTATGAGAAAATTACTACTATTGTTTTTATAACTTTTCTGTTGAAACAACCTATCATTTTGTCTACGAATAAATGAACATTTAAATTAAATTCTATTATGATGATACTGGACATGGACAGACCATTGATTGAAGTTATTTATTTATTTGAATTGCTTTAAAGTCAGTCCATATAATGGCGATTAGTTTTTATTAATTCAATTTAATCTATTTACACTAGATTAATTTCTGCTTGAGAATCCAGTACCGTATTCGTGACTTCAAGCAAATGGCGCCCTTATCCTTTTTATTGTGTCTACCAAATCTTATTTTTTCTTCACAATTAGTACGTTATGGAAATCAATACGTACTTCCTGAGTTATAATTATTGAGCCGGTGCAATTATGAGTTTTACAGTAATTATTTGAATTTTTATTAATGTTACAGTGACGTTCATCGCGCGGTGTAATTTCTATGTTTTGAGTATTCAGAATAATTTTATAGAGTACGAAAATTTGATGTTTCAAAATAACTCTAATTATATTTTATATTTTTTTAATATTTAATTTTAAATTTCCTACAATACGAATTTAGAAAATGCTTAGAAATATTTTTAATAACAATGCAATGGTAGAATTGGGACGCCGCACAGTGCGTTGTTTAAATGAGAAATCTGGTGAAAAATAAAAATTGTTTCTTTTTGTACAGAATCTGTACAATTTCTTACATTAATGGTAGAACACTTAGATGTTGTATAATTTATACAGTAAGATTTTTTTCTGTAGATATTTCTGCAAAATGGGATAAATAAATTAAAATCAAACTAAATTATACTCAAAACTAAAACATATAAAATAAAATAAAATTATACAAAAAACTAAACCATATTTAATTTAGATCCAGTTGTACAGTCACTATTAGTTCTTTTGCGAGTGCCGTGCTCTGTTGCAGACCGTTAGCGTTTCCATCCTACACTTGTAATGTGCGTGTCCAATGATCACAAGTATACGAGAGCTACAGTTTAAAGTTGACTCCGAATCACCCTAAGTAGTACATAGAACTTGGATTTTTTATTAACTTTAGGAAAATTTCATGGCCAAAGTATACTTCGGTGGTTTACCATTGCCTTCCGAGGGAGAAGCAATTACTTCTTCGAAAAATTGTTGATTCTGAGCAATTATTGATCCTCAAATCTTTCCCAGAAGTATTATTAACCAACTTCAAAGGTAGAATAGTAGATTACATACCGAGGCGGGAAGTGTTTCATTCCTGTCGAGAGCTAAGATAGCTCACCGAGGGCCCAGGCCCGAGGTGAGCTAATGCTCGAGACAGGAGGAAACGTCCCGCCGAGGTTTGTATACTATTTTATTCGGAATCATCATATTTTTTAACAAATAATAATTATTTACAACTGACAACTGAAGTGACAAACTTGACCTAATAATGCACCCGCCCTCTACCGATCAAACTACGAACTTACAACAGGTCGGGAATGATCACATTCCTGACCAAGAGAGGGATAACAGGTAGGGAATGATTACATTCCTGACCAAGAGAGGGAATTAAAAGTAAGTTAGGAATGGTTAATTTCCCACCCTCTGAGGCGGTTAGGAATGCACATATTACCATATGATTCCGAATAAAAGCTATTACAAAGCAAATGTATCAGTATTTTTGGTATCAGAAAATTTTTATTTAAAAATCTTTTAACCTGAACTGCTGTCGAATCCCTATTAACACAACTTTTATTAAGACTGTCCGAGCAATTTTCTACATCAAAAGAATCAAGAATGTAAGTGATAATATTTGATATTCTGTGGAAGTGTTCGCTAAAGCTCCACTTTTCGAAAATATCTTTGTTATTCATTTTTGATGGAATGCCTGAAAATAATCTATAAAGATCAGAATTGCATACATTTGCAGTTATACATAAATTAGCTATTGGTATAGAGTAATAGTCAATTTAGTATTTACAACAAAAATCTCATATACGATTTTACGGTTCGTTATTGTACATATTTGAAACATTGTGCGGGACATTTTAAATAAAAACGAACTAAATAAAAATAAATAAAACGAGTAAAATTATTACTATTGGCAAAATGTAACTTGAACAATATTTTTCACAAAAAATAAAATTGCAATCAAAATTAGTTTTATCACTATCAACCGATATGTGCAACTGGCAACTGCACTGTTGAATGTTACACATAATACATTTTATTTATATCACTGTTTTAAATAACTTTTATGTCCGATTGTATTACAAAGTACTGCTTATTGTATTGTTTTGCGGCAGTGAACTGGCTTATTATTGTACTCGTAAAATAAAGTGGTAGTAGTAAAATAAAGTATATAGTAGTAAAATAAAGTTTGACAACTGTATATTACATGTCAAATTTTCTTCTGTTAAGAATAGATGTCAAATTTATAAACTGATTTTCTTTTGATAATTACCCAATTTTAGGAATCGAACATAAAGCTTTATATGCAACTCTTACATAATCGGACCTTATAGACTCGCCCTTTTTATAGGCTTTTTTATAAGTCCTACATTATGTACTTGTTACATAAATAGCTATTATTATAGTTAGGACATAATAAGAAAATTATTTATAGAAATTGTCGAGTATTTAAAATCTCCTAATGACTTTAAATGATTATTTAGATCTAATCAGATAATTTGATCTGAATAATCATTTAGAATTAGAAATCATTAGGAGACTAAATTGTTCAACAATTTCTATAAATAATTTTCTATTATGTACTAACTATACTAAAATCGATTTAAATATTTTCTATAAATAAAGATTAATGAAATGTTTCACAGTTTTTATTAAATTATAACCTGACAATATTGTTTCGACAGCTAAGCTGTCATTATCAAAGGTAATATAAAGATACACAAACACGCCGCTAAGATAAAAATAATCAGAATTAAATGTCTAACACTTATAGTAACGGAAAATTACTGAGCTCAATCTGTTCATTTATTAAAGGTACCCTGGGTTTTTGTTTGTATATCTCAAAAGCTTCTAAAATGTCTAATTTTAGGTTATAATTTAATAAAAACTGTGAAAATTTTTATTCATCTTTATTTATTTCACGATTATACAGTTCCACAAAGTAAGGCTGGAAACAATAAACAATAAATAAAATGCATTGTGTATAATAATTCAACAGTGCAGTTGTCAGTTGCACATATCGGTCGATAGTGATAAAACTAATTTCGATTGCAATTTTATTTTGTGTGAAAAATATTGCTAAAGGCTCATTCTACCGACAGTAATAATTTTGAAATATAATAAAAATCAAAAGATTAATTAAAGTTTTACAAGTTTTTAATAAAATCTTAACCTTACAATTGTTTGGAGACTAAATGTCATCATCTTTCAAAATGAATTTCCACTCTAAAACCACCGATTCAGGTACTCTGCTTAAAAAGGTTTTTTTCTAATTTGCGTTTGTAATACGTTTATTAACGTCTATCAGTAGGAGTCGTTTATGGCTATCTATAAAAGTGCACTGTACTTCAATGAATTATAGGGTTATTTAGTTTTTAAGGGTTGGATGGGTAATGCGTGGAATGTAACAACTTCAAACTGCAAGTATCTGTCAAAATTGTCAACCTCCGATAAAATTTTAATTAATATCGTTGAATTGGTTCGCTGTTTGTTGATTGTTACTTACATGAAATTTCACTTGAAGTTATGGTCTATTTTTACTTGGAAAGAAGGTTAGGTTTTGGATATTCCTAATTAGTAACATAAACAAGTCTCGTACCTACATCAAATCTGCTTGGACAAATCAGTAAGTCCAATTCATGTTTGCAATTTTATGGTACTATAAACAAGACACGTATCATCGATTTAATCATCTTTGGTTTTTTTCGCGAATTTCGAGCGGAGTGCAAATTAAGTTGTCTTCGCTCATATTTTATTTATTTGTAACACTAATAAAGTAACAAAAGTAATAACTAATTTATTTGAAGTGACGGATGATGACAAATGATTCAAAAACTCAAGTGGGCGCCGAGTGTTACCAACTAACACAAAATTCTCTAGACGACCAAAATATTTTTTTTTGTATTAAAATAAGAAAAAAGGGGGCGCAAATTATAAAAAATACTAGTTTTATAAGGGCATTGGCGCACTCATCCCATAGAAAAACTCGCCTGCGGCTCGTTTTCTAACTTGGGATTCGTGCGCCAAATCAACCCTTATAAAACTTGTTCTTTAATATACTATTATTGCTTTGTTCATTTCAGCCTTAGAGTTAAGAACTAATTGGTGGTTTTCGTTCATGTATATAAATCTTCCTGGGCGGCTTTAATTAATAATAAAAATAAACTTTAATTAATCTTTTGATTTTTATTATATTTCGTGATAATAGAGTTCCACAAAGTAAGGCTGGAGACAGTAAACGCAAGTAATAATTTTGATTTAGTTTTCTTTATTTTTAATTAAGGTATCCATACTTCAAATGCCCCACACAATTTTTCAAATACACAAACTACTCGTCAACTTTAGCAACGGATATTTTAAAAAAGGTAAAACCGTATATGACATTTTTGTTGCAAATACTAAATTAACTACTATTCTATACAAGTAACTAATTTATAACCGTAATATTCGCAAATTGGTCTTTATAGAATACCTACAGAAATTTTATCAATAATGAATAACAAAGGACTTTTCGACAACTGGATCTTCAACAATCATCAATCATCAACAAAAGTCTTAATAAAAGTTTGATAAAGCTTTCTGATCTGTATTGTTTAAATTTGAATAAGAAATGGCGAGAATCTAGTAGGAACAGACCATATTTTTAAGACGTAATAAAGCATGGTTAGGGTAACAAATTAAACTGCCAGAATATGTTATAAACCAAATGGATTTACCAAGTCAAGATCAACCATCATCTTCTAGAGGAAGACCTCAAGAGGCTTTTGAGGAAGCTTCGGTGAAGATAAACAAACGGAGTGTAGCTAGTGATGGACTCGAGCCCGAGCCAAGCTCGACTCGACTCGATTCCGAGCCGAGTTTCGAGTCGAGTACGACAATTCTTTATTCGAGTCGAGTCGAGCTTCACGTATGTCGAGCCCGAGTCGGGTCGTGTTTTTCGAGCTTTTCGAGCCGGCTCGAGAAAATTGTACAGTTTACAGTAAGTATTTCCCCTATTTTGTTCTTTAACGGATTATAACTAAGAATTTGTGCAATTACTTTTCTTTAAATGGCTTCATTACACTATAACACTTAAAACATAATGAAATTTTTAATTATTATATAATTATTTTATCCCGTTATTAGGGTGTAATGTATTCATCAATGACAAACAAAATGTTAAAAAGTAAAACTCCTGCACGCCACTTTATAAATTTTTAACAGCTGAAGTAACAGTATTGTCAACTGCCACATTCTAAATTTTGAAATAGCGATTTTTTTATTTAAAAAGGGAATAAAAGAGGAAAAATAGAAAAAATAGCATAAAAAGCTCGTTTCATAAGTCATTATTGCACTCGTCCTTTAGACAACTCGCCGCAAGCGGCTCGTTTTCTGACTAAGAGGAGAAAAAAGTTTTCGCGACTGCTATATGAATTTGGAAAATAACTATGATTCCAAAACGTGCCGACTCGACTCGATTTCGAGTCGAGTTGAAACAGATTATTTCGAGTCGAGCTTGAATATGTTTTTCGAGTCGAGACGAGCTTTCTAGGAAAGCTCGGCTCGACACGGCTCGAGTCCATCACTAAGTGTAGCAAATTTGGTAGCATCAAGGAGCAAGGAGGAAGGTTTGCTGAACTGAACTGTCTATACGCACATCACCAATTGAGCAAAAATCTAGAACTCTAACGCCACATCAGACTCTAGCTTTATATTTAGACCTATATAGATCTTTCCGAAAACAATTAAAACATTTTACGGAATGTTGTCAAGGCACTTCATGAAGATTGCTTTCCTAGTCTGCAGGCTGTCAGGCAAGAAAAGAAACAATATGTGCCAAAAAGTATTGCAGCAATAGAAACATCAACTGGCGTTGATCTAAATGCTATATTTGCAGAGCATCTCCTAAAGAGATGAATTCTGCAAAGGTTATTGATAAACCACCAAATAAAGAAAATTCCGATTTTGCTTGTCAACTCTTCATAGTTGGATAAGATGTTTTGAGTGCTTACTGCATATAGACTACATCTTAAATCTTGGAAAGTTAGGGAGAGAGTAACAAAAAAAGTATTCGAAGTCAGGAAAAAACGTATTCAAGCAGAATTTCAAGAAAAAATAGGATTGTTAGTTGATAAACCAAAACCGGATTTTGGTTCAACTAATGGCGGAAACACGTCACGAAGATTTTTCGCTAATCCTAAATTAAGTTCGGAAATTACTGGAATTGAAGAAAACTTCATAAGAAACTGTTCGATGGTATTTCGAATTTTAGCAAGTGGTAGAAAGTTTGACGTTGATATGTTTAAGGATCTACTAGAAGAAACCAAGAACGTGTACTTGAGTTTATATAACTGGTACTATATGCCTAACAGCGTCCATAAATTGTTGGTACACGGTTATGACGTTATTAATTCGTTTGATTTACCTATTGGACAGCTATCTGTAGAAGCTTTAAAAGCTATACATAAAATAATTCGCCGTAATCGCTTAAGTCATACGAAAAACGTCCAGAGTTAATACAAATAAATATTTAATGACAACCTTAATACTCACTTCGAATTCTATTATAGCTACAAAATGACCGACAATTTAACTCTCCAATCTCCATTTAACCACTCATTACAGTACGTCTTTATAAATCCTTTAATTATGCAATTAAAGAAATTTAAGCCAATGCGCGTAGAACTGATTTCTTTGTGGTGTAATACATTCTCAATTACAATGTTCTGATAGTATTAGTAACTTGGAATAACATTCGATTAGTACCAATTTATTTTCATCCTCATACTGTTACGGTCTTAAACTGTCGTTATAAATTTAGAAGAAAATCTTTCATATGAAAATTCTCTTTTCATTTTTAAAACATCATAATTAAAAATTTCATCATTAAATTTTCGCAACACTTTACCTAATTCGACATTTGAGGTGGTCAAAAGTGAAATTTTCCAAGGGGTGCGTCGTTTCTGAGTTATTCGGAAAAAAAACAGAAAAAGTCCGACAATGACGAAATTTTTGGTACACCCCGGCTAAAGCTAATGTAGAAAGTTGGTGTAAACTTCAAGTTCTTCTATTTGCAAGTAAATGGAGAGATTAAAACAGTTTCTGGCTTTCCAACTTTGATAAACAAGATTTTTTATTTTTCCGGTTTTTAGAAAATTAGTTGGTTATAATTTGAATGATTAGAAAAGAGGGTACCAATGGTTTCCAAGATTGAGCACAATCAAACATTTCGTAGATTGCAGCAAGTAAAGAAATACTATTTTAGGGATTCTTTTACTCCTGTTTTATATTTGCCTGCGGTTAGTTGTATGGATTATGGTGGTTACTATCGACACCACTTGGATTTCAGTAGAGGACGATCTCTATCTTTTTGATCGTAAAGCTAACAATTTTGTAAGTAGGTATTGCGACACCTGAGACCAGCCCCTCCAGTTTTTTTTTGGCCACGCCTGCTGCTCTCTGATTGGCTATCCCCTCTCCTCTAGCTCCTCCCCTTGCTTCTGATTGGTCGACGCCATCTTGGATGACACGCCTACTATTCTGTGATTGGCTGAAGGCAGCCATTTTGAAAACGCCTACTATTCTCTGATTGGATGACGGCCATTTTGGAACTTCGGGCGCCATTTTTACCACGCCCTATGAATCCATGACTGGAAACTGTATTACCGGCAACATGCATGCTTCTAAGAGATGGCGCTATGAAGGAATACCGACAAACTATGTACTTTTACTACTAGGCGGCGCGTCATGAAGAAATCTATATTACCGATCATCATTTTATATTAATAAATTTCACCGTTTTCTCAAATAATTATCGTCGTAGTCGTCGTCGTCATTAATAAGATAATAATTACACATAGTAATAATTAATTCAGCATTAAAAATTTGAAATTCAGGAGGGCGCGTCATGAAGAAATCTGTATTATCCTACGCATTGATGCTATTAGAGGTCGCATTAAAGAGCCTTTTCTCTCACTCTCTTGCTCTTTCCTATTAGAGGACGCATTAAAGAGCCCTCTCTCTCTCTCTCTCCTATTAGAGGACGCATTAAAGAGCCCTCTCTCTCTTTCTCCTATTAGAGGACGCATTAAAGAGCCCTCTCTCTCTTTCTCCTATTAGAGGACGCATTAAAGAGACCTCTCTCTCTTTCTCCTATTAGAGGACGCATTAAAGAGCCCTCTCTCTCTCTCTCTCCCCTTCCTATTAGAGGTCGCATTAAAGAGCCCTCTCTCCTATTATAGTAATAATTATTTAAGATAACTGATCCAGCATTAAAAATTTGAAATTAAGCGCTGTATTATCCTACGTATTGATGCTATTGGTATCATATATCAAAATTTTAAATTTGTCATTTTTGCATCTGTCATTTAAATCTGTCATTTTGAATTTGTCATTTCTGCTACGTTCTCTATGTTTGCGTTAACAAATTATCATAGGTACATATAAGTGTATATTATACATGTTCCCATTGCATGTTACGTTTCAATTGAAATTAATTCAATTAGAAATCGCTCGTGAGACTTCTCATTCGTTAACATTGATAGTATACGCATTATTATTAATTTAGATTGAACAATAATAAATATATAGATGCATTATTTTATACGGTGCCCTTTTTATAGCGTCGAGTCTGCTTAAAAAGACTTATTGTTCTTTCGTTTAAAATTTAACAACTAACTAAGACGGTGTTGTACTTATTGAAGCTACATTACTACTACTATTACTTAAGAGTTAAAATATGGTACTATACAAATATTTCACTTAAAGGTTTTCGTATATGTAACAACTGTATCTTATTTCTCATACATGTATACTCGTTACTTAAGTAGACAGCGTAACAATTTGATATAAAGAGGTACTTAGAATGATACGTATAGAACATTAATCTTTTTTTTTGTTATTCTATGACACTCTTCTCAACAATTGAACAATTTAACAACTAACTATTACTCCTACATAAGTAATGGAGTAATTATATAGATTAATAATGATAATTATCTTTAAAATATTATCCTTCAGACGTTGTTGTACTTATTGAAGTTACATTACTACTACTACTATTACTTAAGAGTTAAAATATGGTACTATACAAATATTTTACTTAAAGGTTTTCGTATAGGTAACAACTGTATCCTACTTCTCATACATGTATGTATACTCGTTACTTAAGTATACAGGGTAACAATTTGATATAATGAAGTACATAGAATAATACGTATAGAAATTATACATGCTCATTTCAAAACTAGATTGCAGTAAAATTTGCCAGACAAAATCAGCAAAATGTAACAGTTGCTTACTTTGTTTCTTTTAACATGTGTTGTTATTGATCAGACTTCACTAAAAAAAAATGGTTATGTATTAATTGTAAATGCTAATAAGGCGGTCAAATGTTAACATATACTATGTCGCTAGGCTAGAAATAGTCTTGAAACAAAAAAAGGGCCTAGTCAGCCCTGTTGGACAAGAAATCAGAGTATGGGCGTGATAAAAATAAAACATATAAACATATTTTACAAACATTTATTTAGTATACACACAGCATAATACAAGTATATAGATCATAAGCTGCTTTCTATGACTATTGTAGTTCTACGGATCTCTGCGTCGACGTTGTATGCCCTCGCAGAAATACTAGTCCGTGGAATAACTTGTTGACCCTGTAACCTTTCCTAATTCTTCGTTACTTTCATAGTTGGCACGATAATCAGCCGGCAGCGTAGTTGCGGTCATATCCTCTGTCTCAACGACGTCAGTGTTTGCTCCCCGTTTCTGTCTTCACAACAGATGAGCTATGGTGTACGTTCTTCACATGCCTTTTTAAGCTGTCAACGTGTGAAAAAGTTTTGACACAACTAGAACACCTGACTCTGACTGATTCATGGACGCTTTTAATATGCTTTTTTAAGTTGTCTGTGCTTGAAAAACATTTGAAGCAGTTAGAACACCGGACTTTGATTGATTCGTGGACGCCATTCATATGTCGTTTTAAGTGGTCACGACGTGAAAAAGTTTTGAAACAGCTAGAGCACTGGATTCTGTTCATTTCGTGGACGGCTCTCTTGTGTATCTTGTAGGCATCGGCGTTTAAAAAAGTTTTGACACAACTAGAACATTGAATTCTGTCTGATTCGTGAATGATTTTTACGTGTCTCTTGCAGTTGAATGGCTTCGCGAAAGACTTGAAGCAAACCGGACGCTGTATGTTGCAGCTCCTTTGACCAGAGTCATTCTTCGGCTGCTGCGACAGGAACGCTAAAACAATAATACAATAATCGGTTAATATAAGCATAAACATACAAAAGTTTTAAACACCTTACCTAGTTCTTCATTGTTCGATGCTTGATCGTTCTCGCTGTACTTGCTGTTGATGATGATGCATGATCTGCAACATCCAGGCCTTCATCTAAACAAGCAGCAGCAAAATAGACACAAATTAGCATACAAACTTGAAATTTTATAAACAACAATAACTTACCTATTTCCAGAGGTTCGCTCTCACAGTTATCATAACAATAATAATTAGGACTGCTAGCCATCATCGTAATTGCTGCTGCTGCTGCTGCACACGTACTGACTACTGCTACACGCTAACAACGGTCGACTTTATATAGTCACTTGTACTTACCTAGATCCAGCGCATGCTCAGTAACATGCATACGGTAAACAAGCAGTCATCGCTGGCAGACAAGTTTCATCCTGTTTAATGACACGTCATCATCACAGGCAGGTGTGCGTAGGTAATTACCTCATTCTCTCTCTCACTCAGTTATAGCTATCACATTTCATGCCATGGTACAGCTGGGTGAGAATAGTAATAATACACATATATAAAACATTAATCTTTTTATTCTATGACAATCTTTCTCAAAACATTATTAAACAACAAAACAATAATACTTAAATAACTAAACAACTAACTGTTCTCGGATAACCTTGATAGAACATCTTTTATTCTACGACAATGTTTCTTAAAATTATTAAACAACTAGACAATAATCAAAATAACTAAACAATTATTATTAGGTTGAAATCTGCTCGGATAACCATGAAGACATACTCATTTTTCATGAAACATCCTATTGAATGCTTTGTACGCTTTGTTATGCCTAATATTCTTTTCAACAATGTCTTGATCTACAAAATTGAAACTATATGACTTTCATTACTCTTTATGCAAAAAGATGTTCCAGTTATTCTATAGATTAAATGTTAAAAATTCGAAGATCTAGTGGCTATCGAGTTGATAAAACGGAAGTTTACTTCATCAAGTCCATATATGTAGGCATGTGTATATTGGACATATCAAAAATTGAAACTATATGACTTTCATTACTCATACATGAGACGACGTTTCGGTGACAAGACACGAAATTTGTTATAGCGATACAGATTCCCTAGTATACGTTGTAGAAACGCCTAATCTGTATGAAGTAATTAAACAAGACGCTCATGAACATTTCGACACCAGTGAACAAGATGTATACCGTACACGTAAGCAACACACGGATCTAATAGGAGAGTTCGCAAACGGCTTTCGGATTATGTTATAAGATGTCACCTCGGCTATATGGAGAATCAATAGAGCACAGGAAAAAGAAACATCTATAGGGGTTAAGAATCATCTATCAACCCGTCTGGCCCAAGCGAGATCATATAGGGAGATTATTAAACCTTAAAACTGTAGGTGTAAGTAATAGCGAAAAGAGACAGCTCGCGATCGCGTGAAGCGGGTCGATATGAAATCAGCATTTAAGGGACGCATGCGAACTGCTGTAATAACTAACACCAAGCATATCGAGCCGAAGGCTTTCATACAGGAAAACATCAATTGTGTAGTAAAATGTACAGTGTTACCGCCTCAGGATCTATATCAGCCGGTCTTACCCGTCAAAATGTACAATAAACTTCTGTTCCCGTTATGTCGCACTTGTACTGAAGAATTAAGCCAAACCGACTGTCAGCATGACGTCGAGGATCGAATCATCAACGGAACCTGGGTCTTGGACGAGCTGGTATCGGCCATTCGTAAGGGTTACATAGTGCAGTACATACAAGAGACCTGGTCGTACGATGTAACCCTGTATAATAAAGCATCCAAGTCTGGGGGTTTGTTTCCGGGCTCCATTGATACCATCCTCGCTGTTGTTAAAAACTTTGACTGTTCAATAGATCTAGATCTTGCATACAACCATTTTTACAGATGAACTAGATAATAAAATAAGTGAATTTCAACAGAAAGAGAGCGGCTGGACATTAAAACCTGTTGTTTATCGAATTGAATATCAGCAAATACAACTCCCTGAAAGCTTCTTCATATATAACACTTCCGGATCCTATCCAGCAGAAGAAAGCTGTAATAAACATTCAAAATTCCGATCAAAATTGTTTCATGTGGAGTATTCTAACGCTAACTACATTGGCCCTCTTCCGCATGTCAAGTTCTACAGTATTGATACCATGAAACCAAAAGCTCGTAAAGAATTCCTAAAGTGGTACGAGGTAAAACAGGTTCTTGAGAATAAAAGAATAGTTAAGAAGGCGAAGGGTTATCAAGAAACATATAGTCAAAATCATATCACATAATATATGAGAATGAACTAAATTTTAACGAGTTGGAATTTCCTATTAAGTTAAAGGATATTAACAAATTTGAAAAATTAAATAATATATCCGTAAACATTCAGCGGGTTCTGGCAAATAAACGAACAGTTAAGAAGGCAAAAAAAAAGGGTATTAAAAACACATAGTGAAAAACACTATCGATGCGCGAAGGGTTATCAAGAAACATATAGTCAAAAAGCATATTACATTCGCTGAGTATATAAATTGTTTGAAGGAACACACAAAGAAACATCTGTACAACAAAAATTATTCAGAGTCAATAAACATAACGCTGCAACTATCTCTCAAACCAAAATCGCGCTAAGTCCTCACGACGATAAGCGCTATATTATACCGGGCTCGCATGACACTCTACCGTAGGGTACTATCGCATACCTGATAAACATGGTTGTATAAAATAATACTTAAGTTTAGATATAAGTTAATGTTAAGTTTTTCATATAACAAAATGATGTATATAATCGCGCTAAGCCCTCACGACGATAAGAGCTATATTATACCGGGCTCATATGATACTCTACCTTGAGGCACTATAGCATACCTGCCAATAGTTGTACAATGTAATATTTAGGTTAGGATATAAGATAATGTAAGTTTTTCATATAACAAAATGATGTATATACTATAGTCTTAGAGAACAATGATATATCAATAATAATAATAATATGGTTCATAGTAGAATGTAGAAGTAGCCCCTATCAACTTATAAACGAATAAATTTAACAAATGTGATACAGTTCACTCCTAAACGTCTATTTATTGTTTCTACCTCCCGTAAAAGCTGATTACACGCACTGATCATATGTTCTTCACTGTCACTGCTCTGTATTTGAACAGGGGCCGATGTATAACGACGTGAATCAGACAGCTGCTCCCCGCTAGATAGCAGATGGTCATATTCATAACAAATAAGCGCTGCTACTGAAATAGGTATGCTGACTCCTGCGTCTAAGATACACTGTCGAAACTGTTGTTGTAATTGTAACTCATTTAGATTGTTACCGTCTTCGAGCTCGTTTAATGATAATAGCGACATGATGTTTTTTTTTCTCTCTTAAAACAACATCAACGCGTAAATTTAGTACAAATGAATCATTACAAAAATAAGAGAAAAATCCTACCTTATGGTTGGCTAAAGTTGCTGATTTAGACAGGTACCAACACACACACACACGCACACACTCAGAGTTTTGTTTTACTACCATTAAACGTAATGAAGCTCTTGAACTGTAGTCGAGCATCTATATAGCAGGTATTGCTACGAGTTTGGGTTTTTATAGCCAAACAGTGAACAAGCCCCCTCGCCTGGTTACGTTACCAAACTACAAGATCTTGCGTAATATCCCATAGGGTTATCATTGGTGATGCGCAGCATACCTTTGATAGACCTGAGAGTTGGGGTAAAAATCAAGTTCCCACGAGATCACCTGCCTATTAATTTACTGATGTTTAAAATGTAGATCTCAACATAGATAATTTTTATTCCCCTGCCCAGGGTCAACAGTTTATATTTATTAAGAGCTGTTCTTAGTTTATGAGGGAAAAATTGTCATGTCTATAAATTCTAATACAATAAAACACTCGATTACGTAAATAAGCTATATGTATAACTGGCCTTTTTAAAGCTGATTAGCAGATAACAACTGTGAAAACAAAATACCTTTCTGACAATTTTGTTACTCTTGTCTAACGATGGTCTGTAAGATAGAAATCTTTAAACGATGCTCTCAAATGTTTATTGCATAGAAGGGGCGATAATTCTCAAACTCTTTGACAGAGCACATAAAAAGAGAACTTTATAATCACCCCCTGATAAAAATGTTAAAAAACTCAAAGTGTCGAAATTGACTGCAATGAAAATTAAACCTTTAAAATAATGGCTGGATTTTACCCAGATATTACTATGGTTATCACAGAGTACCTATATAATAATAGTCTATATAAGATAAGAGTTAGGATATATGGATTCAATGTCAAGAACGACTTGATTTCTCATGGAGTATTTTGCAATTATCAACTTTCAGTTGTTTGAATTTGACAAAAAAAAATGAAGATCGATGTCGTTAAAAACTCAATGACGCACCATTATTATAATGCTCTTAATATTTATTTACTAATAAAAATACATATTATTATTAAGCTAATTTAATATTATCATAAAGGAACTCTAAGTTATTAATCAATCAAACGTCGTCTGGGTTCAATAATTATGACACTGTAAAGTTTAGTTTATGCAATCGTGATACATATACGTGGCAATAATTCCATTTGTATTAAATAAAGGTTACAATCGATATCGCCTCTTGCTAACATTCAAAAAGTATGTAGTAACTGTCGTCGAATAGCTTTAGTATATCTTAACGTGGTAGTGTCGTTAACATTTTCGCAATATTTATGAGTGTAACATATGTAAATAGCTTAAGACACCCGACCCATGCATCTCTGTAATTAATATTGCGTTCTTTAACGGCTTGTAAAATTCTAATGTACACCTTTGCCTTTATTATTATTATTTGTATCAAATTTCAGATCTGTATATAATCCCCACACTGACAGTTTAATTTATTAAAAAACCAAATTTCATAATTACCAGCTTTCTAGTAAATAGTTTCAAATATGAAATGAAAAAGAAGCTTTATTGAGAAGGTTTTTCAACTATTTTTCACTGTAAAAGAGAGAGAGAGAATGGATACTAATTAAAAAAAAAAGACAGATAGCGTTTAATGTATTTATTATTTACAAACTATTGATAACAAGCTGATATGTCTCCTGAAAAAAAAAAGATACATATATTTACACCGTCATATATAGAATAATAAATCATACATAAATAATCCAGGCCTCCCTATGATCAAGCCGTACATACACCTCGGCATGGATTGTAGTATCACCTACTTCCAAAATCCCTTCTGCTACTTTAGTAGCGACAGCAGCCGGATAACTGGGGAGCGGGACATCAACCCCCATACAATGGATCAGAAACTGAAAATATTAACATCGTTTTAGTATGTTGTTTATAGATAAATTAAAAAAAAGTCTACTTACGACGCCCCTGTGTGTAGTGCAAGCGTACAATCGTCGCAATATTGTTCTACACCAGCCTCGAACGGTCATCGATATATTTGCTGTAAAATTTACAATTTTAAATATAACTAAGTACTTGTAATCAAAGAAAAACAACTTACCCATTTTAAAATATTTTATAAAAGTTGTCAGTAGTGGTAACGTTATGAAATTTTTATTTAATACTCGTCAACATGTAGTAACCTCTGTATTTATGTAAAACGAAATATACAGTCCCACCCCTAAACATGTTATTTTAAAATACAAAAAGGGTGTTAACGTTGGTTTTGTTTAACTAGGATTGGTTGGGACCCTAAGCTATTGCAAAAAATAATTAAGCCTATCATAGTTTATGCATTTTTCGATTTACAGATCTATAGAGAAATGATAAGAACGAAAATATATAGTCTATTTTACGTAATAAAGTAAAACGGACACCTCAGTTTAATTATGATGTTTCTCGAGCACTTATCTGGTAGATCTATCTACTCGAGGAAAGAATTTTTACCATTATAGATTATAATCTATAGGGCATACAAATAGAATCAGTAGGTGCTGTTATTAACGAGGATTGTTAAATGCTATTTTATGAGTTCTGACAAAAGATTTCCTTCAAATGTATACGACGACGACGAACGAACAAAAAAAAATCATGGCTTTATTGTCGCTGTTGAGTTTTATGACCCTGTCAATAGAACAACAGAGTGAGCGTTTCCTATCACTGTCAGCAATCAACATAAAAATTAGGGGTGTATTCGTAGGTAATAAATTTCTGTGAAAAAAAAAATGCGACTGTGTGTCTTGATTTAAAGCCTTTTGTTTGTTCTATCATGTCGAGAAGACAGATTCACTTAAATACGACTGCATAATAATAATTAAATGAAATACACAATAAATACGAGTTCTACCCCTGTTAAATTTTTATAACGGTTTACAAAAAAAAATAAAACTCACGGAAACCGCTCATAGATAGATTAAAAAGTTTTTTATTCTCAGGCAGATTAAATAATAATAATGGTAAATATTATAGAGCTCGTACATGCAGTATTATATATATAATGAAATCTACAGCTATAATCGAACAAAAAGGTAGGATTTTTGCGGTAGATAGGTCGATCAGATAGCGTTTTTCAAGAAATATATATTGGTGACAGCATTGAACAACCAAACCATAAAAATAGGGTGTATTCCGTCCGGTAGATAATAAATTTCTAAATCTGTTCCTGCAGGTAGACGTTTTGTGTTTTCTTTTAAAATTCACCTAAATATTTAAACGAAAGAACAATAAGTCTTTTTAAGCAGATTCGACGCTATAAAAAGGGTACCATATAAAATAATGTATCTATATATTTATTGTTGTTCAATCTAAATTAATAATAATGCGTATACTATCAATGTTAACGAATGAGAAGTCTCACGAGTGATTTCTAATTGAATTAATTTCAATTGAAACGTAACATGCATTGGGAACATGTATAATATACACCTATATGTACCTATGATAATTTGTTAATACATTATCAGGCCACCTTTGACCGCCTTATTAGCATTTACAATTAATACATAACCATTTTTTTTTAGTGAAGTCTGATCAATAACAACACATGTTAAAAGAAACAAAGTAAGCAACTGTTACATTTTGCTGATTTTGTCTGGCAAATTTTACTGCAATCTAGTTTTGAAATGAGCATGTATAATTTCTATACGTATTATTCTATGTACTTCATTATATCAAATTGTTACCCTGTATACTTAAGTAACGAGTATACATACATGTATGAGAAGTAGGATACAGTTGTTACCTATACGAAAACCTTTAAGTAAAATATTTGTATAGTACCATATTTTAACTCTTAAGTAATAGTAGTAGTAGTAATGTAACTTCAATAAGTACAACAACGTCTGAAGGATAATATTTTAAAGATAATTATCATTATTAATCTATATAATTACTCCATTACTTATGTAGGAGTAATAGTTAGTTGTTAAATTGTTCAATTGTTGAGAAAAGTGTCATAGAATAACAAAAAAAAAGATTAATGTTCTATACGTATCATTCTATGTACCTCTTTATATCAAATTGTTACGCTGTCTACTTAAGTAACGAGTATACATGTATGAGAAATAAGATACAGTTGTTACATATACGAAAACCTTTAAGTGAAATATTTGTATAGTACCATATTTTAACTCTTAAGTAATAGTAGTAGTAATGTAGCTTCAATAAGTACAACACCGTCTTAGTTAGTTGTTAAATTTTAAACGAAAGAACAATAAGTCTTTTTAAGCAGACTCGACGCTATAAAAAGGGCACCGTATAAAATAATGCATCTATATATTTATTATTGTTCAATCTAAATTAATAATAATGCGTATACTATCAATGTTAACGAATGAGAAGTCTCACGAGCGATTTCTAATTGAATTAATTTCAATTGAAACGTAACATGCAATGGGAACATGTATAATATACACTTATATGTACCTATGATAATTTGTTAACGCAAACATAGAGAACGTAGCAGAAATGACAAATTCAAAATGACAGATTTAAATGACAGATGCAAAAATGACAAATTTAAAATTTTGATATATGATACCAATAGCATCAATACGTAGGATAATACAGCGCTTAATTTCAAATTTTTAATGCTGGATCAGTTATCTTAAATAATTATTACTATAATAGGAGAGAGGGCTCTTTAATGCGACCTCTAATAGGAAGGGGAGAGAGAGAGAGGGCTCTTTAATGCGTCCTCTAATAGGAGAAAGAGAGAGAGGTCTCTTTAATGCGTCCTCTAATAGGAGAAAGAGAGAGAGGGCTCTTTAATGCGTCCTCTAATAGGAGAAAGAGAGAGAGGGCTCTTTAATGCGTCCTCTAATAGGAGAGAGAGAGAGAGGGCTCTTTAATGCGACCTCTAATAGCATCAATGCGTAGGATAATACAGATTTCTTCATGACGCGCCCTCCTGAATTTCAAATTTTTAATGCTGAATTAATTATTACTATGTGTAATTATTATCTTATTAATGACGACGACGACGACGACGATAATTATTTGAGAAAACGGTGAAATTTATTAATATAAAATGATGATCGGTAATATAGATTTCTTCATGACGCGCCGCCTAGTAGTAAAAGTACATAGTTTGTCGGTATTCCTTCATAGCGCCATCTCTTAGAAGCATGCATGTTGCCGGTAATACAGTTTCCAGTCATGGATTCATAGGGCGTGGTAAAAATGGCGCCCGAAGTTCCAAAATGGCCGTCATCCAATCAGAGAATAGTAGGCGTTTTCAAAATGGCTGCCTTCAGCCAATCACAGAATAGTAGGCGTGTCATCCAAGATGGCGTCGACCAATCAGAAGCAAGGGGAGGAGCTAGAGGAGAGGGGATAGCCAATCAGAGAGCAGCAGGCGTGGCCAAAAAAAAACTGGAGGGGCTGGTCTCAGGTGTCGCAATACCTACTTTTGTATCTCGTATTTTTGCATGGAATACTATTTTATTCATTAATTCAGATGTTTTAGCTGTAATTACTACATATATATTTTCTTGTACTGTCTTAAAGTTAGGGACAGACTTCCAAAATGCGTTATGTTCAATTTATGCAATTTTCAACAATTCAAGAAAATTGTCAGTTAATTACGGTACATAGCTGAACCGAGATTTAAGGGATTATAAAAAAATAAGCAATTTATTAGCCTTATTCTCAAAAATCAGTAGCTTCTTTGACTCAAAACTCCAAAACTTAAGAAGACATAAGTCATTTAGTTGGACTAAAGGGCTTTTGTTTCAAATATATGGAATAATAACATTTTATGGAATGTAAAATTTAATAAACATCATTTTAATTATATTTTTTATAATAAACAGGCATTAAACAATACAAATATTTATTTTTACCTGTTAACTTACACTGTGAAATACAACGTAAACTGGGCTTTCAGACACATGAAACGCTATGTCCCTACTTTATGGACAAAATGCATTTTGTTACCAGTAACTATCGATGGAACTATTAAGTTTTTACCACTTTAGTCACAAGTACGTAATTGCTGCGGTTTTGTTAGGTGCCTTGAACCAAAATGAGGAACAATTTTTGGGTAACAGATATGTTACAGTGACCTATCTGGAACTTGTCCAGCTACGTTTTAGTAACGTAGCGGGAAACATGACGGCGTTGTAATTCCTACTTTCGTGGAACTTCTTTTCTCTTTGACACGTCCTGTCGCGTGGTCGCTCTCTCTTTCTCTTGCAACTTAAAAAATATTCTACTATCATTTTCTATACTAATGATACGATCGTGCCACAAAATGGATTACTAGTTTGTCATACTTACTTAATCATATGAAGAGAGATGAAATGTTATAGTATACTAAAATTATCAACCATCGCAACTTTTCTTCCAGTGATGATGATAGATCTAAATACGAGCCTTCTTTAAATAGGTATATCTTTTAATAAAATATGATGAAAATACTTATAAGTTGATACACATGATAGAAACAGTTTTTTATATTATTCTTAAGGCACAATTTGTCATCAATTTCTTATTTTTATTAACGTTTATAGTAAAATATCTATTAACAATAATAACGTTTTCGTAACCACTTTCCAGTTCCTAATGTTACTGCAAAGTTCTCATTGGAACTTTAAAACGTTCAAGTTTAACCTCATGAACATTATCTTTTTTATATTGCTACTACATAATAATTCGATATGGCATATTTTAAGGTTATAGCCCACCAAAAAAGAAGGGAATATACTTTACGCTTGTTCCCTATAATGGGAGCAAAATAAAATTTTGTATTGACTCCAACAACTACCATCGTAAAAACACAATTAATCTCGAAATTCCAAACTAATCTACAAGAGATATGCCTAAATTAGGCAATCCAACTGCCAATCAAATGGTGTGTTTGCGGCGTCGACAGAAATATTTGCCCATAGCGGCTATCATTATTTGGATCGATTAGGGCAATTTATTAGGTATTCCAATAGTTTGCCAAATGGTGATTTTATGTCGCTGACGAAAATGTTTGAACATAGCAACCATGTTGGTTTAGATTGTCTAATACAAGTTGCTGTCACTCCGTTGTAATTTTTAACAGTAACTGGAACTTTGTAGTAATTCTGACAGATTATTATAGTTTGTTTTACGTGGGGTACCGGTATCAACATACCCCCACGTTCCTTCCAAGAGGAAGTGATTGGGATACGCCCAATCAGCGCGCAATTGCGAAGCAATTGCTCCCAGTCTGCTCACTGGTCGGAGCGAGGTTGCCTATCCACCCTCTACTAGCTTTCCAGGCTAGTACAGGAGCGATTGACTTAACACGTGCTCACCCGCCGGCACCCTCCCGTCCTCTTTCATACGGGGGTAAGTACCTCGTCCAGCAATAGGACTATTCCCCCAACTTAACTCAGTTGAATAGAGAGAACCCTCCAGTCCTCTTTCATACCTTCATAAGCTCCTCCCCGAGACAGGGGTTGGGGCCACTGCCCGATCGAATCCAACCTCAATTGTGGCAGGACTTGGTTTTTAAATGGTTTTGCCACCCCGATCTACCAAATTTTAGGCTTGGTGGGCCCTCGACAGAGCTTCGTTTAAGTCTACACGTTATAGACTCCCAGTGTGTACCCGTTAAGGTGAAGTTGTCTTGATTGTGAGAGGCTATGTATTCGCTTCAACTCTCCTTAAGTGTAATGACTTTCAGAGATTCTCCCAACCGCTGTACCCGGCTGTAGTCCGGATCATAGGGTGGTCGGGATAGCTCCTAAGCACATTTACCTGGCGGCATGCAGTTTCCCATCTGCCCGGGATAAACCTCACTTCGCTTCTCCTCACATAGGATTCAGTCAAACAGCGGGTTCCTTTGATGACCATAAATGACCTCGGTCAAACAGCGGGTTCCGTTGGAGACCATAAATGACCTCGGTCAAACAGCGGGTTTCATTGGTGACCATAAATGACCTTATCCAAAGCGAGATTCGAATCCGCCCACACCGGTATCATATACCAGGGCTCCCCCTGATCGGTATGTGTAATCGTCGAGAATTCTCACGAATTTGTCTACCACACACTTGACCTGACAGCTTCATCCATTACCCAGTTTCCAAGGAAACAAGGATAGGGTAGAAGACAGCCAGTTTTATGGGTGAACGTCGTGTGGTCTCCCGAACACCCAAAGTCTGACAGAAAACAAGCAGTAAAAATCACTTTAAAGTGATTCTTTTGGGTAGCAAAAACGTAAATTTTACTTTCAATACTAGTGCGAGGTTCCGCTACTTTAAAGGGTTAAGCAATGGTTTCAGTTAGGTGGCAGGAACTTTCAGTACTACTTTAAAGTTTTACAAGTTTAAAGTAGCTTCGGGCAAGTTACCGCTGCAATCATAATAGCCCTATGAAGTTGAAAATATTCCGAACAGGAATAATTAAACCTATAAAGTCATAAACTTAGTTGTAGTTACGTAACAACTACTCAATCAAAGTTCCGATCTTAGTTACTGCTACTTAGATACTGCTTGGGAAGTGTTTGGTGAATCTTTAGAGTTTTAATATGTCAAATTAAATAATGGTTTCTGTTAATGTTCCCTTTAGTTAGGAACACATATTTCATTTTAATAGCTCAGATTTATCATTTTGGCTCTTTAACTGCTTTCATATTTCCATATTTCTATTTTTCAATTAAGAAAATGTGTACAAATCATAGTTTATAAATTGATGGTGTTATTAAGTGATATACAGCAACTTTTTGTTGCTTTTATTTAGTGGGAATCTACATCTTAATTGAAAAGGTTAAATGAAAACTATCTTTTTCTCAAACATATTTGATTTTTTAATATGTAATTATTTACAGAATATTATTACATTTCCTAAAATCTTGTTCTGTTTTTGATACTATATTACGTCAAAAACACGAACATGAAGAATTATTGTAGCTTTCAGTTCTGTATGAAAACTACTTTGTGTGCAGCAGTGACTCCATGTAATTATAAAACGCGTATCATCCTTTGATAATACGTGAGTAGAGATTCAAAGCTTTTAAATTAACTTATCGAAGAATGAATTCAAGCATATTATACATTATACTCGTATAAAAATTTTAATATTCTTTTTATTTTTCAGTTTAAAAGTATATTTCCAAAAATTGTACCAATTTTCAATTCGTATAAATTAAGCAAGCACATAGAAATTAGAATATTATGTTTAACGTTAATTTGACAAAATGTTACAATTTGTACGTTTGAATAATAATAATAATGCGGCAATAACAAAGTTAATGTATAGCAACAATATAGTGCAGAAAGCTATAACGGGTCATTCTCGCAAAAATCTATAATTTGGCGCACAAAGCCTTGAAGAGTTCCACGACATGGCTAACGCGATAATAAAAATTGTATCTAATGTTGTTCATAGAGGGCTATAAAGTGTACCTAAGAGCAAGGTCCGTTGATGCATGCATATTATATCCAATGAACTATATATAAATAACTGGAAGGGACGCGCAAGCACGCTGAATCAGAAAACGTTGTGTCAGGGGCAACAGACAAGAATGTAGTATTCCCATTTCTTTCTAACTTATGTTACCTGCATTATAAGGACACGTGGTGAAACTTTTTGCTGATTTTTAACGTAGATTAAGTTTTATTTTGTGTGTGACCAAATGCTTAATTTGAATCATTGAGTTAGAAGAGGATGAGGATCCTACATTGTAGCGGGTTGCATAAAATTTTATTTGTCTCAGCTATTTACACAAGGCATCCATTCCAGTTATTTATATATAGTTCAATGATTATATCCAAAGTAAAGGTTATCTCACCCATTTCCACTATTTGCTTTTGAAATGGGTACAAAACTGGCGCCTTTTTGGCGGCAATTTTAAATTGCCATGAATTTGTCAAATTAAATATTTACATAACATACAGAAAAGGTTACGAATATTTTAATTAAAACAAATCAATAATACTATGTATTAACTTATTAACAAATAATATTTTTAGGCATTCGAATTATCTTGAGTAATGTTAACTACTACTAATGAATAAAACCCACGAAAACATTAACACATTAAAAAATGATAGTCTAAAATAGCGAAGATTTATTAGTTACATATATGAACAAAACAACAATAACAACTAACGCCAATATAACTGTGATACAACTAATTTATTAATGTTATCCCCCTCAAACAGTATTTGAGTTTCTCTTTTTTGTTATCCAAATATAGCAAAAAGCCATATAAAAGCTGTGGACGGAAATCTAACTTCTGTAAATGTCTGCACAGAATGGAATATGATGCAAGTGGATGCTACAACTATTTCTTAAGTTTTTGTAACCTTTCCAACCAGCTAAATTAAGAATATAGTAAGTAGGTAATTGAAAATTATCCTGCAAATCGTATTTGTACTGCCATTTTCAAAATTTCCAGCGGCCACATTGGTATTTTTAAAACCTGAAGGGAATAGTGTCTCTGTTCCTTTTAGTATCTGCATGAGAATGTGCTGTAGTATTATCTTTTAAAGTATATCGAGGCTCTCTCTTTCAATCCTTCCACACTCTTCAATTATTTTAGACTTTTCTTTAGCAAATCCAGTATTATTTGATGATTGTGTTTGGCAATAATTAGATGGCATGTTTCCTTTATTGCCTTTAAAAGTTTTATTTTTTTGTGTTTATTGCAACTACTTTATCTCTTCATTTATTCTTTTACGTTTTTCATTAACTATAACTATATCAGAAACGTTAAATAACGTGGGAATTGCGTTTCATTTCAATATTTGCCATTCATCTTTTCTTTTTGTTTCAAATTGCGTTTCTTCAAAATGGAACTAGAGCAAATATAAAACGGTAATAAAAGAGTGTGTAATCTAAAAACTATCCTTTCTCTATGCTTAAATAATTTATATTATTTCTATCTGTAATTTTATTAAGACTCAAACTTGCTTACTTTACATAATCTTGAGTATTCAGTAATTCCCAATTTTGACTTCTTCGCATATCTAACAAATTTGTCTTATTTTCCTATCTTTTGGAAAAAGAATCAAACGTGCACCATTCCGGGAATTGCTAGAACAGTTTGGTGCACTACAACCAGTCATTTTTTGGGGAAAAGACTTCGGCGTTTCATTTTTGTCAGGAACTGACAGATCGAACTTGGGCTCAAATATGGCCGTCTAAACTTTGATGAGATGGCCTATGTATGTGTACTAGGTATACATACACATGAACGGACCTTGCCTAAGAGCATCTCTGTATACCAAGATGTTGACGCGATACAAATTCGAAAGTGTTCAATTTGTCATTCCCTCACCATGTCCAGTAGCATCTTAATAAATTTGATAAATTATTTCTTTAATATACAGTAATTTTTTTAGCCTAAAAACATTTACAACAATTCGATATTAATATAGGGGTTCAGAAAATAAAGATTTTGTAATTTGATATTCCTTAGGAAAAACATAATGACGCCAAACTGTGCTGTCCATGCTTAAATACATCATTCTTTCATCTCATGCAAATTCGACAATAATCGCGTAATTAGCCCTGCCACCTTGATAATAAACACGATGTTGCAAGTGCATTTTGTCGCATAACTCTTGACATCTCCTTTACCGCCTCCACAATCTTCAGATAGTTACCACCGAGATGCCATTGAGGTTGAGAGCTTTCCAGATGAGCAGCGTGTGTTTTTTATGTATCATTCCCTCGCATATAAAAGAAACGTAAGTAAACCTCTCATTTCTTTTCACTTATGTGTTATGAAGTTATTTACAAGTGGCTACTTTGTTTTTACAAAACGAGCATAAACAGAAAAAGAAAATACGAAAAACCTAAAAAATCGTCATTCCCTCACTTGTCATTCGCTCACCACTTGTTGGCGAGGGAATGACAACGTCAGTGAAGGAATGACAGTCAGTGTTATTTTTAATCACAAATAGGCTTATTCTTTATTCCCTTCATTACAATATACTCATATCAATACTGTATCGCAATAAGTAGGTAAGTTGCTCTATGTGTGAGTATACTGAGCAAGTTTTATTCTGGCCTTAATATGCAGGGGGGTCGCAATGCCTATGTTCCTTACACTTTTTTGTTTTTTCTTGATAGGTTTCGACGCTGTAGCCATGACACCTCAAAAAAAGGATGTTCAGAGCAAAAACAAAGAAAGAAAGAGACAAACTACGATACCAAAAGCTGAAATATAACTCCGATGAAGCTTTCGAATTGAAAATAAAAGAGCGTGAGTGTTTAAATTTTATTTAAAAATCCATTGCAAGAGGATAAAAAAGTAAGTTAATAGAAAATTTACCAACACATCTAGTTTCCATGAGAAAATAATTGTAGTCCAATCAAACTAAACATTTAACTTGGAAAATGGAAGTACATGAGATTTTTTTCTTCCACTTGAAGTTTTCGACCTCAAATTCATATGAGCTTTTTCCGCCATTTTGAAAAGAAGGGTGAAGTGTTATTTTGAAATTATCTCTGTAACAGTAGGTCCGACAAAAAATTTGTATAAAGCATTTTTGTCGGCAATACGATTGTCTACAACTTTTATTTGAAACTTTTTCGCGTAATATAAAAAATGAAAAAGTTCAAACTTTCATCAACTTTCAAGTTCACTTCTTTTCAAAATGGCGGAAAAAGCTCATATGAATTTGAGGTCGAAAACTTCAAGTTAAGCTTTTCTAGACCCCCCCTACATGCTGGAAGAAAAAAATCCCATATACTTCCATTTTCCAAGTTAAGCCCGTTTTTCGTACAGTTTGACTGGACTATTGGTAAAATATGACATTTATTACGTGAGTACGTTTTTATGACCGATACTGGCTATGGTAAGCTATAGTTACCAAAGGAAACACAAATAAAGTTTTAAGTAAATTTTTATTGTTTGAAATGATTAAATTAGTCCAGGCGGCAGGGAAATTTGTATATGGGAAAAGTCACAAGACTTGATAACATCGAATGTCATGGTTGTTTTACGTGGGGTACCTGTGTGAACTTACCCCCACGTTCCCTTCCAGAAGGAAGTGATTGGGATACGTCCAATCAGCGCGCAAGTTGCTTAACCGGCAGTACCGTACTTGCTACCAGATCAGCTCACTGGTCGGAGCGAGGTTGCCTATCCACCCTCTACTAGCTAACTCAGGACTAGTGCCGGAGCAATTAACGTTGCTCACCCGCCGGTACTGCAGTACCTCGTCCAGCAATAGGACTATTCCCCAGCTATGCGCTATTGCAAAGTGGGACCACTGCCCGATCGAATCCAACCTCAATTGTGGCGGGACTTGGTTTTTTAATGGTTTTGCCACCCCGATCTACCAATTTTAGGCTTGGTAGGCCCTCGACAGAGCTTCTTTTAAGTCTACACGTTATAGACTCCCGGTGTGTACCCGTATTTGGTGAAGTTGTCTTGAGTGTGAGAGGCTATGTATTCGCTTCAACTCTCCTTAAGTGTAATGGCTTTCAGAGCTTCCCCCAATCACTGTACCCGGCTGCAGTCCAGATCATAGGGTGGTCGGGATAGCTCCTAAGCACATTTACCTGGCGCCCTGCAGTTTCCCATTAGCCCAAAAGCAGGGTAAACCTCACTTCGATCCTCCGCACTTGAGATTCAGTCAAACAGCGGGTTGCTTTGTTGACCATAAATGACCTCGGTTAAGCAGCGGGTTCCGTTGGTAACCATAAATGACCTCGGTCAAGTAGCGGGTTCCGTTAAGACTTGATAACAGCAATTTTTTTTGTTTAGTATGTAGGGGGGTGTGTGGTGAGTCTACATTCAAGGTTTCGTATAAATCGGAGGCTGCGAAGTGTCCGTGCACCATTTTTGTCAACAATACGATTCTCTACAACTTCCTCACTACACTTCTTTTTGAGATATTTGTAATAAAAAAGTTATAAACAAATAACCGCAATAATTTAGGGGTTGCAAATCTTTGGGGTGAAATAACTATTGCATTTTTGATCGTACGAGCAAAATTGTTCTCACCTTTCTTGTAGGCAATCTAAAAACGAACAATCTAGTGCACTCACTTTCTTGGTTCCGTTCTTTGGTATAGTGGAAGGCAGCGGTCGAATGGAGGTAAGTCGAAAACGAGGCAGTAAGCGCGTATATAACGTTCTTCCTACTGGTAAGTTATTTATCTCCTTAACCGTACGTCTGATTAAAATAGTTGTCAGCTCAACTTTTATCGGCAATACGATTCTCTACAACTTCCATACTACACTATTTTGTGTCATGTAAGCAGTTACAAAGTTATTAAAAATAAACCTCTAAAATATAGTGGGAGTGGTCATTTGTATTGAACGTATGGGGTGAAATAAGTATTCATTTTTTGTCGCATGGAAAAAATTATTCTTACCTTTCTTGTACACAATGTAAAGACAGGGATTTTGATATACTTACTTTTTTATAACGTTCTTTGATATAGTGAGAGGCAGCAGTTGAAAGGTTTACTCATAGCATATAATACGTATTTGTTGAACATATGCATTCTATACGCAATTAAACAATGATTCAACAATAATTACATAGAATGTACCTTATTTTGAAATATTTATATTTATTGGACTTGACCTTATAGTGAAATTGTGCTCTAGAACAAGCACGAGCTTTTATTAGCTTCATTGTCTGGCACAATGTATAATTAATTATTATCAAATAAATAAATAAATAAAATGTATTAGTAGATGTACTTCTCTAGCGATTCAAATTTCGGTCGACGGGTGGGAGAATGTCCCTGGGTGCCTTTAACTACTCGAGGCGAACTGCACAGGCGCAAGAAAGTCGTAGAATACAGCATGACTGCCATCCACTCAGGATGCTTCTCTTAGAAATTCTTGGTGCTCCTCATCTCCTCTTTCAATGCTTCTTTGGAGCAAACATTTTACTCCTCTCTCCTTCACAACGCAAACTTCACCTTCCCGTAAAGAAGTTTTGCACACGAAACAGACGCTCATCTTAACGGCTTTCGACTCAGCTAGACAAAACCGACTGACCCATGGGACTGACCTGAGTGGATGGCACTCATGGTGTATTCTACGACTTTCATGCGCCTGTGAAGTTCGCCTTGAGTGATTAAAGGCACAGGACCATTCTCCCACCCATCGACCAGAATTTGAATTTCTAGAGAAGTACACCTACTAATACATTCTATGTAATTATTATCGAATCATTGTTTAATTGCGTATAGAATGCATATGTTCAACATATACTCCTGCCTTCCACTATACTAAAGAACGTGATAAAGAAATAAGTATATCAAAATTCCCATCTTTACATTGTGTACAAGAAAAGTAAGAATAATTTTTTCCATGAGACAAAAAATAAAATACTTATTTCATCTCATACGTTCAATACAAATGACCACCACGCCCCCTATATCTTAGCAGTTTATTTTTAATAACTTTGTAACTGCTTACATGACACAAAATAGTGTAGTATGGAAGTTGTAGAGAATCATATTGCCGACAGAAGTTGTGCTGATAACTTTTTTACTCAGACGTACGGTTAAGGAGATAAATAACTTACCAGTAGGAAAAACGTTATACGGCTTACCTGCTTCGTTTTCGACTTACCTCCATTTGATCGCTGCCTTCCACTATACCAAAGAACGGAACCAAAAATGTAAGTACACTAAATTGTTCGTTTTTAAGTTGTCTACAAGAAAGGTAAGAACAAGTTTTCCCGTACGACCAAAAATGAAATTAGTTACTTCACCCCAAAGATTTTCATCCCCTAAATTTTTACGGTTATTTATTTATAACTTTTTTATTACAAACATCTCTCAAAGAAGTGTAGTGAGGAAGTTGTAGAGAATCGAATTTCCGACAAAAACGTTATGAATTACTTTTTTCCTCAGACCTACGGTTAACGAGATAAATTGAAAAAACTCTTTAACCTCTTTTTCCAAGATGGCGGACACTTCGTAGCCTCCGATTTATACGAAAACTTGAATGTAGACTCACCACACACCCCTCTACATACTAAACAAAAAAATTGCTGTTATCAAGTCTTAACGGAACCCGCTACTTGACCGAGGTCATTTATGGTTACCAACGGAACCCGCTGCTTAACCGAGGTCATTTATGGTCAACAAAGGAACCCGCAGTTTGACTGAATCTGAAGTGCGGATAATCGAAGTGAGGTTTAGCCTGCTTTTGGGCTAATGCTTTTGGGCTTATCAAGTCTTGTGATTTTTTTTACCCTATCGCGTGGACTAAAATGTAAATTCCTAGCTCCCCGCCCTTCCCTAGACCTTTCTCATTGGCTTCGTCATTCCCTCACCATTCATTTCCCTTCACCACATTGATCTTTTCGTCACCTGACCCTTATTTTTAAATTTAAATTTCTTTACAAGGACATTAGTTCCTGTGATGATGACCACTTAGTGACATCTGTAACGGAACACTAACTGTGTAAACGGTTTTTGTGGGTAAAATTCGAAACCAAATTTGACGTGAAATTTCAAGTTGAAATTATAGCTTTCTGTGAGAATGGCCCAACTACGCAAACAAAAAGGTAATACAGATTCATAATAGTTATTTTCTTACAAGTGCGCTGTCACATTAAATTTTAGGTTCGAGGCGGACATGCACGACGCGTTAGTGAGAGGTCAGAAGCCAGCAAATTTAAGATTAGCCCTGAAAATAAGCGAAAAAGGTTTATATATTTAGTTATATACCATTTTTCGATTATGTATTTAATAAAACGGCTATAAAAAGTGCATGTAGTAAGATGTAGATTTTCTTTAAAAAATTCCGTTCTTTACGTTGCCGTCAAGAATTTCGTACTTTCGTGGTTTATAGGCTTTCTGTATTTCTATAATTGAAGAGTATAATTAACAAAGTCCCTAAGTGCCATTATGCCAGTTTTAAAATAAATATATTTTTTCTTAAATTGTGTTATGGTACTTAGACATGATGGTATATTCTGGTGAACCTAGAAACTTTGTTAACAATATAATGTACATAGATCTATTCTAACAGTAATGGGGTTGGTGCTTTAATTCCGTTTATGCCATAAAATCGAAATCTGTTTATATGACATAAATCCTTTGTAACTTATGCTGTTCAATCTCTAACGTGGGATATCGAACGTTATTGCTATGTAGTCTGATTATAGCATAAGGGTCATTCCATGCGAAATCGATCACTAAAATGGGACGATCTCACGGATTTCAATGAAAATCACTTATGATGTAGCAATCAACTAAAGAACATAACTTTCATTCATCAATTTGCTAAATTACGCAGAACTTCGAAACTATTCAAACTGAAAAAAATATTAAAACTGCTTGCACGCCTTTAAAGAAATATAAATATCTCGAAAAGTATTTACCCTAGAACAAATATTTTTTGTATATTGCTCACTAGAAGACGGGCTTTTTGGACAGCCTAATAATTTTTTGTTATCAAACGTATTTTTATTTTTTTCTAAACGAAATATTTTAAAAATGCAGAAAAATCGGTGTGGTCACATTTTTAAAAATCTGAAAAAAATTGTACAGATTCTTTGAACATTTCTGTATTTAAATGCAAAATGGCAAGCTGGACGTTTTAATAGTTTTGGCAGGGCAAATTTTTAAAGATCGCGTTGCAGACAGCCGGCGCACCATAGATCACGGTCAACCGGCACAAACCGCACTCGCTACCTTCTAGTTAGTAATAATACGGTCCATATTACCAGCTTAACTCTTAACCTTCACCTCTCAACTAATGTACATAAGATAAATGTATATTTGCGTGGATATGATTATACCTACTGATTAGTTAATTACTTAAGTATTTAAATCGATTACTTCGGGTGTGTTACATAAAGTACTTTTCTTGCGGCTGTCCAAGACCATAAAATATAACGCAACAGCTTTTTTAATATAAGTTTTAAGGTCAGTAGGGGTAATTGGTCCATAGATATACAATTATTTTCCTTCAAACTGTTTATCTCATATTTTATCGTGAAGTATAAGTTTAGGACTTTGTTTTATAGGGCTGCAGTAGGAATAGTTCAGGAATTATCGCAGTCGGAAGAGTGTATAGGATAAAGTCGATAAAACTAAAAATTCACGTAATTCTCATAGACGTTTAACGATAGTTTTAGTTTTTATTAAGCATAGTTTCAGTTACCACATCGCTCCAATTACCGCAGCTGACCTTATTAAACATCAGAACCTACAATAGAGATCGGTAATAGTTATTTATGATACAAGTGAGTTAAGTAAATTATTATGATAATTTCTGCAGTGGATAATATCATTGACTCACCTGTGCCACAAGTTCAAATATTGAATTTGCAATGATCCTATAGCTCAAATCTATAGTTTTTAACGTTAATAAATTTGACACTCTAGCTCGATGACTGGATTTTAATAATATAATACAACGTAAGCTGGTGATTGGATGCTACCTACAATAGCACCCAGTCTAACCCGGTGAACATCTATTTTTTAAATTTAGGATAAAAACAACTCATCTTTAAGCTATTGCATTATAATATTTTAGGGTCTTTGATGGCCGCAAGAAAAATGCTTTATGTAACACACCCGAAGAAATCGATTTAAATACATACGTAATTACGTACGTAATACGTAATCAGGAGATATAATCATATCCACACATACATACATTTATCTTATGTACATTAGTTAAGACCGACCGCTGGAAATATAGACGGTATTATTACTAACTAGAAGGTAGCGAATGCGGGTTGCGCCGGTTGACCGTGATCTATGGTGCGCCGGCTATCTGCAGCGCGGTCTTTGAAAATTTACCCTGCCAAAACTATTAAAACGTCCAGCTTGCCATTTGGCATTTAAATACAGAAATGTTCAAAGAATCTGTACAATTTTTTTCAGATTTTTAAAACTGTGACCACACCGATTTTCTTGCATTTTTAAAATATTTCGTTTAGAAAAAAATAAAAATACGTTTGATAACAAAAACTTATCAGGCTGTCCAAAAAGCCCGTCTTCTAGTGAGCAATATACAAAAAAATATTTGTTCTAGGGTAAATACTTTTCGAGATATTTATATTTCTTTAAAGGCGTGCAAGCAGTTTTGATAATTTTTTCAGTTTGAATATTTCCGAAGTTCTGCGTAATTTAGCAAATTGATGAATGAAAGTTATGTTCTTTAGTTGATTGCTACCTCATAAGTGATTTTCATTGAAATCCGTGAGATCGACCCATTTTAGTGTTTGATTTCGCATGGAATCACCCATAATAGTTTACTGGATCAAGATGCGCGTGTTATCGATAGTTTTGATTTTTGTAACATCGAAAATTCACTTGTGAATCGTCGTTCAGGAGAAGGTCAATCGGAGAATTTGCGACAATTATGTAGTATAATATTATACAGTGCCGTAACGAGGGTATGAAGCGCCTGTGGCGAGTGTCTAACTTGCGCCTTTTCGTAACCCAATAATGACCAAAATTTTAATGTAACAAGTTAAATTTTACTAAATGCAATACATTAAATACTATTAACCTCATCAAAATGAGCTGCCTTTGTATACAATAATGTATTTGTCAAGGTATTTGTATGAATATCTATGACCTAAATAAGAACAAATTTTTATTCATATTCAATGACGACAAAATAATACAAGTACACAACATAGGTATATGTTAAAATAATATAATAAAAACATAAAACAGTTCAGCATATGTTCCACAAAAGAGAGAAAATATATAAAAATAATTAAAGCAAAACAACAACGCAGCTGATATTATGAACGAGGAAAGGACCAACAAAGATTGCAACGCCTTGTCTACACACTACGCACACAGTATTGATCAGCGTTTCCCAACCGCCGATCCGTCATAAATTTTTGCCGGTCCGCAGAGAAATAACAGTATGTGATTAAACTGGTCCATTTTCCTCTAAGTTTGAATATTGGTAATGTATTTAATAATAAAAAAAATTATCCCAAAGTCCATCCAAAACAAATTTATTTATTTTTCTTAGCTAAGAAAAATAAATAAATTTGTTTTGGATGGACTTTGGGATAAAATTTTTATTATTAATTACATTAAATAACAGTATTTTTGAGAATTCTGAAATAATTTTTTTAATTTGTGTTATCCTGGAGCTAACGTAGGGTCAAATGGTTTATCGGAGTTGACGAAGAGTAAACTCTGAGTAAATTTATACGGAGCCGGCGCTTACGTGTCATAAATACGGGATATATGTATATCGCGCCGGCTCTGTACCTATGTGGTGGGGTAATATCCAGAACGAATTTTCGTTTTGCGTCCCCGATTAACGCGAACGATCAAAATCCAGGTTTCGCGAAGCCGCAAAACTTGCTTCGATCCGGACCGTTTTTTTGTGTCGATGTGTTGGGTAGTTTCCGTCTCAGATTTGAAGTCTCGACCGTCTCCAGTAAACCGTTTAGGCGGAGGCAGCAAAAAATGCCCCCGCCTTGTGGTAGGTTGGAGCGAAAATCTGACCGCGGAATCTTTGTCATCGCAATACCGCAATCGTTTTTACCGGAATTTTTTTGCCGACACTATTCCGGGGGCAGGGGCTAGGATTGACATGGGGTTTTTGGAGGCGACCGAACATGTGTTCGGGCTTTCGATGTCACGTGGTCTGATACGAGCGGTGAAACTATTGGTTGCAAAACGAATTTTTTTATTTGTTTTTCATCCGAGAATCGTGCTAAAGTAATATCGCCGTCCCCAGCCTAATCGGGTTCCTTAGTGGAAACCACTTCTGGAGGTCTTATATGATTGCCTCCTGGGTCGTTTGTACCAATTACCGTTTTTGACCGCCGCTCCCGAAACCCACTCGCCAGCGTTTTCGGTTATATTTGCGCTCGCTGTCGAGATATCTTGATATAGTTTTGAACGATGCGATGGACTGCCCTATGTGTCTATGATGTCTATGTGAACCTGGTTATGATCTTCGGCGCCGCACCCTACCTGCGATCGTTTCTTCATTTGGCGAAAAGAGAAAAATTTCGGCTTCTCGGTATCCGCTGATTTCGGGCCGTTTTGGTCGTTCGAGGTTTGGTATACGGCAAGCGGATGAGGTACGAAAACTGACTTTTGTTATTATAAAGAATGGATATTGATTTATTTTAGATCGTTCTTGTACAGTGTAAAAGTAAGATTATTCTAAGATTTATTTTGCGAAATGTTTTCTTTTATTTTTTACCTTACCGGTCCGCAAGCAAATGGTACGTCGTTTGACGGTCCGTGAACGAAAAAGGTTGGGAACCGCTGGTATAGATCGTTCTTGTATGAGGCGGGAAAAAGCAGCGTGACGTGTCCGACGTAACTTGTTCAGCCAATCAGAACGTCGTATCAATGTCACTTGATTTCTCTTGACGTTCTGATTGGCTGAACTCTTCGCCTCATGTGAACGTGGGCTAGGAGTGTAAGAAAGAGAGGGAGTGTGATGCGCGCGCAATAATACGTGTCTCTGTCTAATTGTTCCGGAGAGGAAAAACGGCCAGTGACAGTTGGTGTTGATTCATGTAGAGTAGAATGGCCAAGTAAAATAAAAACCACGTGCAACTCTCAACTGGGTCTGTATCCTTTGTTTTGCGCCCCCAAATCCAGTTGCGCCCGTGGCGGGCGCCTTCTTCGCCACGCCCTAGTTACGGCACTGGTATTATATAATATACTTAGTATCCCGTCTACATACAATGTTTTCTTTCATAAAGCTTAAATATTTTTTTAATCCTGAACTGCTCCCCTGAACTTTTACTGTTGCCGACACAAAATAATAGATGGTCTGAAGCTGCATCTTGCATAATTGATTACATTTGTCGGCTGTATGCTCATATCATTTCTCCGCAGTAGTCTTTTATGAATCTTAAACTCTCAGTCCAAATTACCTACAGAGCATTTGTAATACTCAATCAAAAGTATATTTTAGATACCCTAAAATATGTAACAGTTTTCTTAATGAAATGAAGTTTTCTAGTGCCCATTTTTTTATACGTTTTTCCAGAGCCGTACATTTCGGCGCGGCCGTGTCGGCACGGGATCAACGAAGGGCACACTTTGGCCCGGAGACAGTTCGGTACACGGACATTTCAGTTCGGCGGCTTCAGAAGGCTTATTAATTATTACGTGAATATTCTTTGTTATTAGTGTACTTAGTGCTGTATAATGAGCTAGTAGAATTTTTTGCACCTAAAAATGAATGTCGTCAAAGGACAGAGTCTCCTGAATGATCGGACTTATTCATATCCAACATTATGGTTCATCAACGTTAATTACACATACTGCGCTGTTGCAAAAACGACAGTTGCCACTATATATGTTTTGGTTTCTCTATAATACACACAAACTACTTTTTGATCCCGGTGCCAACAAATCTGGTTAAGGTTTTCTTCTGTTTTTCCTTAGCTGTAACACAAATATGGGATTTGTGCTATAACATCTATAAGTCCGCTGCAGCCGCAGGATGGGCCTGCATAATAATAATAATAATCGCCCCTTCGTCCTGCACAAGCGTGATAGCTTGTAAGGCCTGGTTTCTAGATTATGGGTAGTAGTCATTATTATTATTATATTATCATACTGTTTAAAACAAATGAATTTACTTTGCAATACTACGATTTGGTGATGTAAGAAACTTGAAGGTTTTCCTTTTTAAGGTAGAATTTTATGTAGATTAATTTTAGTGAAACTGTTCGTAGTATAACTATAGTTTCATCAGTACAGTTTCATCGTTTCATCATTTTGATAATCTAAAAAAAATCGAAGTTTACTTTTTAACATACTTTTTTAAGGCACCAGGTAAGCTAATTAATTATAAAAAGGAATTTTGAAAAAAAATTTCTAAGGTATTCTATTTTATGATTTCATTGCACATATTATGTGTATGCGTTGATATTTACGTAAATATTGTAAGATACGCGTGTGTTGAGAATTTCTAGGCTCTTGACTTTCGCTAACGCGTCGTTTACTCTTTAAATCACGGCATCCAACTCAAAAAACTACGTGACAGCTCACTTGCAACGAAAATAACTATAATTCCATCATCTATCCATATCTATATATACTATAACGAGCTTGTTCGTGGTATCTGTCCTATACTCCGAGTGGTCTTTATAGCTGGCGCCACTGCGCGGTGGATAAAGTAAGTTCTAGAGAAGAAAAAACCTGACATAAAAGCATCTTTCTTTTGCTATGAAAACAGTGTACTTAATTTCAAGGTTCGTGGTACCTACATAATTATTATATTAGTTAAGTGAATTAATTTATTGTTCCTGAACTGGTAAATTTGCTTGGTCAAGGTTCAAAGAACAGGCCTTGTTCTCTAGTTGCAACTATAATGATGGAGTATGTAATTTCATTTTACAGTTACAGCTAGTTTCTATTATTGCTGTAGATGAAGTTGTTTTTATATCAAACCTTAATGGTTCTACTTTTGTAAAATCAGAAAGTTTGAAAGGGGAAAAATATTGTTAACACGAACATACCCTAATTCATTTATAAATGTAATCAAAATTTCGTCACATTTTCCATCAAAATTTTACAGTACACTAAATAAAATGTAAATTAAAGCTTTACTTTTAACGTAAAATGTAGAACACGTTTGTGTTGCCAAAATCTCGCTTTTGAACACTCCTAAGTGAAATTGTTATATGCCCATAAAACTTCTTAAAATTCCCAGCGTTTCCGTGTTTAGATTAATAAGTTTCAAATCAAAGTTATTGTTTAAACTTATGCTTGTTTAACAAACTCAACACGAATTTCAATTATAAACTTAGTTAACCAATGTAAATGTACTACGCGAATTAATTATGTAGTACCACTTTGCTTTTACATATATTTTTGTTCACGTGAACAACTCCATTCTTATGAATGAGAAAATAATTGTTTGTCTTCCAGAATTAACCCCAAGTAATGCTTATTGAGTTCAATTATTTTCAGCGAAATTGCTCCATTACGTCTATTAATGAACATCTTCACAGGCACAGCTGTAATACGGAAGTGTCAGTGTTCGCCTGAGATAAAATCAATCTCTGCTACTGCAAGTCCCTGAGAGACTCCTAGTGTTCCGTAAATAAATTACGACTGTTGAATGGCCCTTTGATTGGATGTCATTCTCTGCATCTGGAAATAATATTGGTCGAACAGACCACAATAACTTGGTTTAATTTTGTTTTCAGGAAAAGTATAAAAGTAGGCTCAACGCTTTATCGAGTAGAGTTTTCTACGTGTTTTCTGTTAATTACATTTTTTATGGTTGTAGGTTCGCAAATGTATTAAAAAAAGTTTATTTCAAATAAAAACCTGGAAAACGTCCGCTTTTTTGTAAACAAGAAAAAGAGATTTGTGTAAAATATTTATGACTAGTAAAAGTAAAAATAATACATCTCAGAGAAAAAAAGTATCATAAATTGTTGCGAAGAGAAATTATTATTAACCACTCGTGAAAGGTTGTTTTGTAACGTAAACACCGTGCAAAGTTTATTTCCTTTACATTAGGTACACTTTTTCAATTAAAAATATCTTTTTTTATATTGGAAAATGAAAGTTATAGTGCCACCAATGAAATTCCCTCTATGTGAAAGCATGTTTTAGCCGTTTTAAACTAGCTCTCTGCTCCAGAACAAAACGAATTAAGTATAATAATATTCTGATAGCTAATCTGCCGTATCAGCATACAAACAAAATATGATGCAAATGACTACTTGTGTTAGATTCAATCCCATATTCAAGGATAACGCTAGATTAAGAAATGGCATTCATCATTTTCCCGTTCCGCGTGCTCAATGCATTTGGACCACGTACAAGAGCGAGACAGAAAGCTGACCTCGTCATGCGCGACTCTGTCTCGTGCACGTAACCAATTACTCCTTCTTGTAAATTGAAAGTTGACAATCTTTGTTGGGAAATAAAATAGTATTTAGCTTTGAGCCATTTTTATCTAATTTTCTGCATCGTATAACTGGACTAACTTATGAAAGTAACTATGAATGAACAAATAAACGTTTCGTTCGTTGAAACCACATGCAATCAGTCTAACCTACCAAAGAATATTATTTCTATTACATAAAATTTCTTTTGTGGGTCCGGTTCTGGTTAAATTGGGTTGAGCAGTGGCGAAAAATCGTAGATTTTTACAAATTAAATTAAACGAAACAGGAAGAAGTAAAATTTAAACCATTGTGAATGTTTTGTTTCAAAAACAGTGTAGCACAAAGAATTATAATTACGAAATTAAACAAAGCTTTATAAGTAACAAGATAACAATTAACTACCAACATATACGATGTGAGAACAAACGTAAACAAAAGACAGGGACGGATTCAGTGCATACATTAATCTTGATGAACGTAAAAATCAATAATTAAAATCAAAAGCAATCCAAGTAAAAAAATAACAAAAATAGAAGAATTAAAAGCTTCGCTTAAAAAGTGGCTGCTAAATTAAATAACATATATCAAGAGATTTTCGAACTAAAAACTTCACAGCAAGGAAAAAGGAGTTCCTACAGATAAAAGATGAAAATTATATTCTACAACAAAAACTGGAACATCAACACAAAACTATAGAAGACATTAGAATTATAAGCAAAATGCAATTACATATTATTATTACCATTATTATTACTCCTCATTATTACCAGCATGCAATACAATGACGATCGGCAAGCCTCGGCAAACTGAACGTGGTTGGTCAGTGTTGTGTGCGATATTTGAAGCAACCTTATCAACTTCAAAGTGCTGATAATCGAGAAGGTATACTGCTTATTTTTATGTTGTGGTTTTACGTCAATACATACACTACCAGCGGTGTACATCAACATGGTTTTTCAAGAAAAAGAAATTTTCAAGAACACAAGGGAATTTTGATGAAATTACAAACATGATTACTTCTTCACAAAAGAAAAATATTAATCAATCAAGAAATTTTTCCCAGGTAGCCAAATATCGATAAATATGTTTTAGAAAAGAACATTCTACTAAAAATAGCAGGGCTACCAGAATATACAGGAAATACCCATTGTAAACCCTATTTCATAACCTTTTAACTCGATAAATATTTAAACAGGCTTATCGCGTCTTAATGTAACCTTCATCACATTCTATTGTTCTGTAGGTTCTCAAATCGGTAGGCGTCTATCAATATCTTACTATAAACCTGCAAAATTCCTATTGTTGTAACGATAGAATTAGGTCATTGCACATCCTATTTAGAATTCTTACGGGGGTAACTTGCGTCAGTGATTGAATATGTATGAAAACTTGCGTATGTATTGAATATGTATTGAAAGAATGCGTTGGATCTGAACTCAGTAAGAAAGTCACTCACTAGATGCCCCGTTTGTCACTATTTTCGAGTATCAATTTCAAGCACGGTGTTATTAGTCTTTTTAAAGTCAGAGATTAACTTTTGACTGTCTAGTCCAAACTTAAGAAAGTGAAAAACTGACGAAAAAACAATTATTCTAACCAGCAATTTGATTCAAGTTTACTTTTTTATTAGTAAAAATAAAATAATATTACTATGTAAACACTAAAAAATAAAGAAATCTCTTTAGAATATAAATAAATGATACCGTTCTAGAGTAGTGAAAAAGTGACAACGTTGCCTTAAATTGGCACCAGTATTAATTTGGTTGTTGTTCTGATGAAAACAAATTAATGCACTTAATGGCGTTGTCTCAAGTTTTGAGGTTATCTTTGCAAATATATGTATATAAAACGATGGACGAAACACTATTTATTCAGATTCATTTAAAACATAGTAGTAAAATATTTCCGAATTATCTTTGTATTTAATACAACTGATTTTGTTTTCGAGTTGTAAATTACGAGCGGCCAGTGGTGCTGCATGTAGCTATACAAAGCATTTAAGTTTCCCGCTTGTTTGTCGCAATGCGACGTTGTTAAAGATTTTTCAGAAAATAATTTTGTACATTAAAATATATCAACTGCATTAATTTTTTTTACATTTTCATCAAATTTTTCTACAGCCACTATTTCCTTAAGGACACTAGCTAGTGAACAGATAATTGCGTTATATCCGGAAATCTTAAAACTTTTTTGCGATAAGGTGATCAATTCTAGTTCCAAATGTCGCCATCAACAAATTGTAGTTCAACTTTAGTATTCTCCAGAAAAAATTAACTGTTATAGTAGCGAAGTAATTATAAAACAAAAAAAATACTATTTTGATATGATTTTGAAAAATAAATCTTATAAAATCATTTTTGATGCGATAAGTGCTACCTCTATGCACTGCTATCGTATGCAAAACTTTTGACCCCCCCGAGTTTGAATGCGCAAAGCAAAAAAGAACAGGGTGGGAAGAACGACAAAAAAATGATTCGCTCGCAGAAGAATAATTCTTATAGGAATTTAATTTTTAATTCGTTCATGAATTTTATTTTTTAATTCTGTGGTTAAATACATTTTCGTTCGAGAGCAAATCATATTTGTAGAGAGTTAAAAAATATTTATCGTTCAGAAATTTATCTCGTATGAATCATTCGCGAGTTACATAACAACGCACGTTTATATAGTATGTAAAGGTGCAGTTTTATTAATACACGACACGGAGAATTGCAAATCTGTATGCGCGCTATCGAACTTTGTGTGATAATTCTTCATTAATTGATACGCTGTTTTCGATTTATATTTTCATCAAGAAATTTTAGTATGGGGTCATTCCATGCGAAATCGATCACTAAAATGGGTCGATCTTACGGATTTCAATGAAAATCACTTATGAGGTAGCAATCAACTAAAGAACATAACTTTCATTCATCAATTTGCTAAATTACGCAGAACTTCGGAAATATTCAAACTGAAAAAATTATCAAAACTGCTTTGCACGCCTTTAAAGAAATATAAATATCTCGAAAAGTATTTACCCTAGAACAAATTTTTTGTATATTGCTCACTACAAGACCGGCTTTTCGGGCAGCCTAATAATTTTTTGTTATCAAATGTATTTTTATTTTTTTTAACGAAATATTTTAAAAATGCAGAACAATTGGTGTGGTCACATTTTTAAAAATCTGAAAAAAATTGTACAGATTATTTGAACATTTCTGTATTTAAATGCAAAATGGCAAGCTGGAAGCTTTAATAGTTTTGGCAGGGCAGATTTCTAAAGATCGCGTTGCAGACAGCCGGCGCGCCATAGATCACGGTCAACCGGCACAAACCGCATTCGCTACCTTCTAGTTATAGTCCAGTAACTGAAGGGACAAAGCTGTCATTAAGTCTGTCCAGATTTCCTTTGTGGCTTAATTTCTAGGTCTTGACGGGTGCTTCCAAGGTCGAAAAAGTTCTCCACCATTGCGAGGTGGGAGAGGGCTGAAAATGGACCCTCAAGTCCCAAAAAATGGTTTCCCGCTAATATCTGCCAAAATATGCAAATTAGACAATATTTGTTCAGATAAAAATGAAGATCGTATCATTATCTACAAAAATGGTCCCTATCATTTTTTTCGGGAATTCGATAGTTTTCGAGATAACCGCCCCTAAATTCCCTTCATTTCAACCACTGCTGGACCTCTAGGAATTCTGCTGTCTATATGCATTAACTTGTAAACGGGCGGACAAATTGTTTCAGAACTCGGGCAAAAATTGGTATTTTTCGATGATTCAAAGTTCATCTTCTTCTTCTTATTCTTTTTTTTCTCTTATACCATACTGGTGTCGAGAGTTTCTTTGCACTACCTATTTATACACTTTTTTCTTGTCTATATAATTTTCTCCATTCCCTTCTGTTATCTGCTATTTTCCTTGCTTCAGCCCATCCAATTCCTCTCTTCTTTAGTATTGCGCTTACTTCATCATTCCAAGTTTTTATTGGCCTCCCCGGGGGTTTCTTGCCTGTAGGTTTCGTTTCCCATATAGCTTTAACTTCGCGCTCTTTTCCCATTCTGTGTAAATGTCCAAGCCATCGCAGTTGATTTTCTTCTATCTTTTCTTTTAGGGGTTTTATCGGTATTCTTCTTCTTATCTCATCGTTCCTTATTTTATCTCTTTTTGACACTCCCTCAATCCTACGTAGGAATTTCATTTCCCCAGCTTGTATTCTTTCGTGTTGTCTTTTCGTGAGTGTCCACAATTCACTGCTGTAGGTTAAAGTTGGTATGTAAATACTAGTGTACACTCTTACTTTAGTTTCTTTTGAGATTTCTTTCTTATTTATTATTATTTTATTAATTGCATGATAGAGACGTGCTGCTGCTCCCAGTCTACTATTAATCTCGTCGTCCATATCGCCTTTATAGTTCACTGTTGAGCCTAGATATTTAAAGCTTTCGACTTGTTCTATGCGTTGGTCGTTCAGTTTAATATTTATATTTTTCTGGTCTTTCCCCACTGCCATAACTACCGTTTTTTCAGTATTGATGTTCATATTTCTGTTTTCGAATGCTTGTTTCCATATATTTAAATTTCTTTGTAGGTCTATTTCTGACTTGGCAATTATGGTCAAGTCGTCTGCAAAGAGAAATTCTGATGCCCAGATCGGTTCCATATTCCTATATCCCACAAACACTTTCTTTATCTTATTTCTGCATTCTTTGGTTATATTGTCCATCAAAATAACAAACAGCAGGGGGCTAAGAACACCTCCCTGTCTAACTCCTTCCCATGTCTTGAATTTTTCCGACTCCACATTTCCTGTTCTTATGTAATTCCAAGTATTTTTATAAACACTCTTTAATGCTATTATTAGTTCGTTGTTTATTCCTTCTTTCTTTAATACTTCCCATATGAGTTTTCTAGGGACAGTGTCAAAAGCTTTGATCAGGTCTATAAAGCAGATGTATAATTCATTTTTATGTCTTATAGTTTTCTCAATAATTTGTTTGACTCCAAAAATTGCGTCGTTTGTACTTCTACCCGATCTAAAGCCACTTTGCGAATCTTGAAGTTGTTGTTCTGTAATCTTTCTCAGTCTTTGTTCTAAGATTCTTTCGTATATTTTATAAGGGACACTTAATAGCGATATTCCTCGGTAGTTTTCACACTGATGGCTATCTCCTTTTTTATGGAAAGGGAGTATTATAGCAATTTCCCATTCTTTCGGGATCTTTTTATGATTCCATGCTAGAGTTATTACTGTATGTAATAATTTTTTGCCTTTGGGAGCCAATCCCTTTATCATTTCTGGGGTGATACCATCATGGCCTGCTGCCTTACCCACCTTTAGTTTTCTTATGGCATTTTCAACCTCTTCTAGTGTGATTTCATTTTGGTCGTTGTTCACCATGTGTTCCTCGTTTTCTACACTTTCTAAACCTGCTACCTGTTGATGATTCCCTCCTAACAGCTGTTCGAAGTACTCCTTCCATCTTTTTATTATTTCTTCTTCTCTTGTTAACATTTTACCATCTTTGTCTTTCAAATGAATTAGTGGATTTCTTTCCTTTTTCCTCACTGCTTTTATTGCTCTGAAGAATTGCTTTTGGTTTTCTCTATAGTTCTTTTCTAGTTGTACTCCTAGCTCCTCCCATTTTTGTGTTTTTGCTTTTGGGACCATTTCTTTCACTCTTTTCCGTTGTCCTTTGTATTCTTCATACACACTTGTTTCCTTTGTGTTTAGGTACTTTTTCCATAGTTGTTTCTTTTTCTTTGTTTCAATTCTTAATTCCTCGTTCCACCAGTTAGTCCTTTTACTATTTTGTTTTATCTCTTTTATTTTTCCGCAGGTTTCTTCTGCTGCTTTTAGTATTAATTCTTTAAAATTATTCCATGCCACTTCAAGGTTTCCGGTCTCGGTATATCTGTCCGCCCATTCTTCAATACGTTTGCTGTATTGCATTCGTGTTTGTTCTTCTGCTAATTTGTACGTTTTGATGCTTTCTGTTTTTCTTTTGTTTTTGCTTATTTCGTTGGTTCCTCTCCAATGTTCTTCCCCTTTTAACGTTGCTACTAGTAGGAAGTGATCGCTACCTATTTCATAGCTTCTTTCTACTCTTACATCTTTCACTTTTCTTTTATTATTCCTATGAACCAGTAGGTAGTCTATTATTGATTTTTCATTTTTGGTAGGAGCTACTCGTGTATATTTGTGGATCTGTTTGTGTTTATAAAAGGTATTTGTGATTGTCATATCAAAGTTCATTGCAATGGGAAAACCCGTAGGTATCGATACATGTGCCTTGAAGCCCGTTCTTTCCTGTCGAGAACATTGAAAAAAGTGGTCAAAGTTATGTTTTCCCAATATTTTGGACCATTTTATTAATTCATTAATTTTTTTTGTTTTAAATGGTTTTTTATCCCATTTTTTTTAAATGGGATCTTGGGATGTCTCGACTGATCTCAGAAATTTGTTTTCAGTATCTTTCTGGCGTTTTAATAAAAAATGGATTAGTTTACTTGCATTTCCAGCCGTTTTCGGAGTTCTACCAAATCTTTGAAACAAGCGCGAATTAAGAACTAATATTCCATTATATTGGTATTCAATGCATACCGTTTTAAAGCTTACAGTGTCTACTTTTCGAATGTATCTTTTTATTTGGAATAAAGTTCAATCATTTTCCAGAAATCGGGAAAATTGATCACACCGGTGAAAACCGGACTTTTTTTAAATACTTCTTGTTCCCCACTGTTCACTTTTTGAGGAATCATACCCAGACCGAAGTGAAGCTTATATTCTGACCTTTCCATTTATATAAATTGATCCCCATATTCGAGCGTGGTTATTTAATGTCCGATAGAATTATGTACCCCATTTCTTACGCTCTCCGCCAGAGATCCATGATATTCCACATAACCTAACCACGTGTACCCACGCGCCCACATTAGTCGTCTGCTTTTGTTGGTATACGATCTGTTGTTTTTGGAGTCGTTGGTTTGCCCGGATTATTAAAATATTGATAGTATTTTATCATCATCATTAATTAATTAATTCAAAAAAAGAAGTTTTTAAAGTGAAAAATCTCGACGTAATTCTTGACTTACTAGTCTTGCATCAAGAGGGAATATTCAATAATTTTTTTTCGTTTGTGGGGAACAGAAAAGAAGGTTTGGTCGATTTTCAATAAACTATATAAATTTGTTGTAATTCTTGTTACATTTCAATAATCTATTTTTGTAAAGCTCTTGTTGCAGCAATGGAAGCGGACTCCGTTCCAAAATGCGTGCTTTGTAACCAGGATCTTGTGGATAACATTGTAAATGTCACTCGAGGCTTAGAAAACTTGATTGCTGTGAGCAAAGAAAGGGCTGATAATTTTCATCTATTTTTCTGCTGGAAGAACAGAGGGAAGGGCCGAGAGGGGGAGAGGAGGAAATAGAGCAAGAGAGAGCAGGCGGCGAGAATACCGCTGAAGATGAAGAATATGAATCTGATGGATCTGATGACATGGAATGGTTTAACAGAATATGAACATTGCTATGTATTTTGTGTTTTCAACATATTTTTTATAATAAATGTAATTTTTCTAAGACTTTCTTATTTTTTTCCGAAATCCTGCACCTATACTGTTCCGATAGAAGTTTGCGAAAAATTTTCAAAAAATGCAGAAAATATAAAGGACCTTTTCGGCTGAATATTCATCACCTTCTAAAAGTAATGACTTACAGCAGTAAAGACTGCCACATGGGGAAATAAATTTTTGCAATTTTCTAGTAAATTTGCAACTCATATCCTCGTGAAATTACACATAACATTTGCTAATACAATTAAGAGACCCCAAGCGCTGCTTCGACAGAAAGAAATCACGTGAAATACGCCAATAATTGTCGAAAAATCGATTAGTCCCCAGATTTTCATTTGTAGACCCCATAATTTCGCGAGCAGAGGTATCCCGCTGTCGCCATCTACAATTGGTCTCCAAAGTCCAAAAGATGAAAATCAATGTATTTCCAAGTCCCTCGAGCGGAAATTCAGTAAGAAACTACCATATATAATCAGTGTAAAAATTTGGGATTTTTCGAAGGCCGTTTTTGCAAAAAATATTCGTGTTGCGAAAAAAATTATAGGGACCATTTTTGTAGATAATGATACGATCTTCATTTTTTATCTGAACAAAAATTGTCTAATTTGCATATTTTGGCAGATATTAGCGGGAGACCATTTTTTTGGGACTTTAGGGGCCATTTTCAGCCCTCTCCCCTGTCGCAATCGTGGAGAACTTTTTCGCCCTTGGAAGCAACCGTCAAGACCTAAGAATTAAGCCACAAAGGAAATGTGGACTGACTTAGTGACAGCTTTGCATATTTTCAGGTCTTCAGTTACTGGACTATTAGTAATAATACGGTCCATATTACCAGCTTAACTCTTAACCTTAACCTCTCAACTAATGTACATAAGATAAATGTATATTTGTGTGGATATGATAATACCTACTAATTAGTTAATTACTTATGTATTTAAATCGATTACTTCGGGTGTGTTACATAAAGTACTCTTCTTGCGGCTGTCCAAGACCATAAAATATAATGCAACAGCTTTTTTAATTTAAGTTTTAAGGTCAGTTGGGGTAATTGGTCCATAGATATACAATTATTTTGCTTATTTATCTCATATTTTATCGTGAAGTATAAGTTTAGGACCTTGTTTTATAGTAACTTTAATATATGTATTTTCAAAAGAAAATGTTAAAATAAAGCAGCTCTAATGCCAACTATTGCATTTAAAAGTATTTTTTTAAAAACATGTCCGGTGGTTCCAGTTACCCAATAGATTGGGGTAAATGGAATCATCGTCTATATTTTATATCCACATTACTTTATAATATGTTCTGGGTAACTGGGACGCCCTAAGGATATTAATTAAAATGTCTCCAAAAAATTAGGGCTGCAGTAGGAATAGTTCAGGAATTATTGCAGTCGGAAGAGTGTATAGGATAAAGTCGATAAAACTAAAAATTCACGTAATTCTCATAGATGTTTAACGATAGTTTTAGTTTTTATTAAGCATAGTTTCAGTTACCCCATCGCTCCAATTACCGCAGCTTACCTTATTAAACATCAGAACCTAAATAGAGATCGGTAATAGTTATTTATGGTACAAGTGAGTTAAGTAAGTTATTATGATAATTCTTGCAGTGGATAATATCATTGACTCACCTGTGCCACAAGTTCAAATATTGAATTTGCAATGATCCTATAGCTCAGTCTATAGTTTTTAACGTTAATAAATTTGACACTCTAGCTCGATGACTGGATTTTAATAATATAATACAACGTAAGCTGGTGATTGGATGCTACCTACAATAGCACCCAGTCTAACCCGGTGAACATCTATTTTTTAAATTTAGGATAAAAACAACTCATCTTTAAGCTATTGCATTATAATATTTTAGGGTCTTTGATGGCCGCAAGAAAAATGCTTTATGTAACACACCCGAAGAAATCGATTTAAATACATACGTAATTAACTAATCAGGAGATATAATCATATCCACACATATATACATTTATCTTATGTACATTAGTTAAGACCGACCGCTGGAAATATAGACGGTATTATTACTAACTAGAAGGTAGCGAATGCGGGTTGCGCCGGTTGACCGTGATCTATGGTGCGCCGGCTGTCTGCAGCGCGGTCTTTGAAAATTTACCCTGCCAAAACTATTAAAACGTCCAGCTTGCCATTTGGCATTTAAATACAGAAATGTTCAAAGAATCTGTACAATTTTTTTCAGATTTTTAAAAATGTGATCACACCGATTTGTCTGCATTTTTAAAATATTTCGTTTAGAAAAGAATAAAAATACGTTTGATAACAAAAAATTATTAGGCTATCCAAAAAGCCCGTCTTCTAGTGAGCAATATACAAAAAAATATTTGTTCTAGGGTAAATACTTTTCGAGATATTTATATTTCTTTAAAGGCGTGCAAGCAGCTTTAATATTTTTTTCATAAGTGATTTTCATTGAAATCCGTGAGATCGACCCATTTTATTAGTGATCAATTTCGCATGGAATGACCCTATGTACTTTAGCATAACGCCGCTTAATATTACAATTTAAATGATTTCCTTTTAATTTCTTTTCGCATTCTAAACAAGTGGAAGTATTTGTTTCATTATGATAGTTAATATATTTGGTTAACTTAAATTGTTTGTGTCGGCGCATATTTTATGCCGTTGGTTAATGATTTTCATTTTATAAATAATCAATATAAATAAAAAAAATAAAGAATATGCACTCTCCAATGCAAATGTTTAAAACAACAGTAAGAGTTGTAGTAAAGGGTTTACTAATAAAATAAAGAAGAAAAACAAGAGGCACAATTCTAGTTATACTTTATTTAAACATAAATATTTTAAGTGCATCGATCTCTACAAAATAAATTCTATTCATATTTTCAATAAATTATAATTTATAGAAACAGGATGTTATAAGAACAGGTCTGAATGATTATGTTAATAGAAATTGCTTATTTTGTTTTACATCTTTGCGCATACTTAACAAATCATTAAAAATATCATCAACTTAATGCTCTTCTTCGTCTTCACTCAACTTTCCATCTGTTTCGTCAGAATCGCTTTCTTCTAAATTAATTACTATACGTTAAATTTCCATATCTACAAGATTATCTCTTTCGCGGTGGTTGTCTTCAACTTTTTTCACGTAATCTACATAAATTATCCAAATGGAATCGGTAATATATTACATAGAGCCCAAACACCACCGTAAAACGTCTGTACTTTTAAAGGTGGTATTTAATTTCGCAACTTTATTCTTTACATAAGCCCATGCAAACTCTATTGCTACGGGTAACCATAATAGTTTAACATTATCGCCTCTCAACTCAGACGTCATTGTTTCGAGTAAATACTTTTTCTCAAAGTGATACGCATTAGATAATTTAATAAGTTGTGGTTTTATCAATTCATTGAATTGGTTTATTCCATCTGGCACAATTACTTGCCGTTTAGACATTAATTTTAGTAGAATACTCCATATGGTCCAGGCAGCTGTCGGATTTCCAAAATTGGGGTCCAACGTTGTGTGATATGGCGCTTATATAACGATAACAGATCTATCTGGTATCACAGATAAAACAAATCCAAATCATTTTTCGAAATATTGTTATTCATTTCATTGTGACCATCTCCGCTATTCGTTTTCCCTATGAAACACTTTAATGCGCCTTACAAAAAACTATAAAAAATATAACCCTTTGTCCTGTTCCGGAAGGCCGTTTAATTGCTCCTCTATAATCGTCGACTTCTTGCATTCCCCCTCGATAGTAATCAAAATTTCTCTCAAATTTCGGGGTTGATACGTTCCACCCAGTCAATTTCTCTGGAATGGTTTGCACCACATCAGGTTTCGTCTGTGTACTTAACATATTTTTCAGCCTTCGCTCCTATATTGTTTAATGGAATACAGAAAGTCAGCTTTCTTTGCTACTATTGCCTGTTGCTACATTAAAATTGGCCTCTTGTTCAACTTCTTATAAGAAGAAAAGTAATGTGACATAATGTGGGTAATTCTGGTAATTACGGTCCATCAAAATTATCTCTTAACCTTTGGTGAAGTTCCGCAATTGTCGGGAATTTGCGTTCCAAATAAAAATCCAAAATTCTTCGTCCGATAACACCTTGCAATGTCTCATCCATTTCTATTTTCCTTCACCCACTTCTTGGCTTTGCTGAAGTTGTACCAGTTTGTTTCTTCTGCAATTACTCCTTTAACAGTGCTTTCTCTGATTTGTAAACTAGCCGTTGTTCTTTTGTTAACCTGATAAATATTGGTAGATTCAATACCATTTAACTGTTCTTTTTAAAATAATTTTTCACTGTCACGATTATTTCTTTTATTTCAGCAGTGGAATAATGAGGCATTTTTTTCTTATAAAACTAATTCACTACAGCCTGTTACGCTAACTCTAAGACTACAGGTATATTATTAAAGTACTTGGAATGTAATAGTGAATTTGCGTTGATTAGAAACGATTTACATATACTAATTATCAATTTTTCTTACATTTAAATAAAAACAGGAAACCGTGAAATTTATAGAATTCGTGACAACAATCATCGAGTAGACCTTAATAAAAATACAAAACATTGAAAATATTCTTTAAGAAATAAGAACAATACAAAAACAACAAAAAATATATATTGAAGCTAGCTCAATACAAAAATACCATCTTATTTAAATATATAATATTATTTTTAATATAACAGGAAATGACATGGTGGTTATGCGTGATGTTGAAGTTGCCGCTCCATCGCAAACACGACTTCTGTCGCATGTATTTCTAATCCGTTGGTCTCTTTCTAGCATATGACAGAAAACATGATATCATGAAATCGGGCATTTACCTTTTAAATTTTTCTTTTTGTAGTTCAGTATATATTGGGCAAACACTTCAAAATTATGACATAAGATATAAAGAACCCGTACGTTGTTACAGAAATAAAAAACCTGAAAAATCTAATTATACCAAACACCTTTTAGAATAAAATCACACAATGACCTACATTTTTGTAATAATAATCGCAAATTCAGGGTACCTTTAATGAATGAACATATTGAGCTCAGTAAGTCTCCGTTACTGGAAGTGTTAGATATTTAATTCTGATTATTTTTATCTTTTTATCTAGTTACCTATTTTTTGTATTTACCTTAGCGACGTGTTTGTTTATATTTATATTACCTTTGATAATGGCAGCTTAGCTGTCGAAACAATATTGTCAGGTTATAATTTAATACATATTGTGAAACTTTTTATTAATCTTTATTTATTTCATAATTATGGAGTTCCACAAAGTAAGGCTAGAAACAATAAACAACATCATATTTAGTTTTTTTAGAACAAGTAATTAACCAAAACTCGATTTTAATTACATCAAATGAAAACTTAATGATTGTTCTTTAAGTGTTATAAACCTCAAGTACATTACTTCAACGATAAAAGAGTTACTACTATTTGAAGTCAACTACTTTTGTAAACACCCTTAAAAACTGCACTTCCTTTAATGTTCTAAATTATAGCTTTTAAAAAGTCTAATTGTTAAATTTTATGTTTTAGTACGTAATTGAGCATGCAATTTATTGTTTATCAAAAACATATTCTACTTTTACTTTTGGTCCCGTAGTTTTTTCTATATGCGTTCATACTCAGGGGTAAGAATTTCTGAATACGATAGTGTAAAAAGTAGGTGTCTGATCTGTTTATTAGTTTATTAACAACCGCTTCATATGAAAAAAACTTCAAGTTTGTAAAATAAGCAAAAAGCCGACTTATTTGCTGAATACCTGGCTGAGATATTCACTCCCAACCAAGGAGGGGTAAATCAAGATATGAATAACACCGACAATCCAAAATACCAAAACATCACACCAGTTACACCAAGAGAAGTAGCTGAGGAGATAAAAACTAATTTGAACCCAAAGAAAGCACCAGGATTTCACCTGATCACTGGAGAAATATTAAAGCACCTTGTTTATTGTTTCCAGCCTTATTTTGTGGAACTCCATAATCATGAAATAAATAAAGATTATTAAAAGTTTCACAGTTTTATTAAAATATACCTGACAATATTGTTTCGACAGCTATGCTGTCATTATCAAAGGTAATATAATTATAAACAAACACGTTGCTAACGTAGATACAAAATAGGTAACTAGATAAAATAATAATAATAATAAAAATTAATAATAAAAATCATAATTAAACATCTAATACTTCCAGTAACGGAGAATTACTGAGCTCAAGTTGTTCATTCATTAAAGGTACCCTGAGTTTGTGTTTGTATATCTCAAAGGCTTCTAAAATGTCTAATTTGCGTTTGTTATTACAAAAATGTAGGAATTTAATATTATTTTGAGGAGTCATTGTGTGATTTTGTTCTAAAAGGTGTTTGGCGTAATTCGATTTTTCAGGATGTTTATTTTTGTAATGACGTACGTGTTCTTTATATCTTATGTCAAAATTTCGAAGTGTTTGTCCAATATATACCGAACTACAAAAAGAACAATTTAAACGGTAAATGCCCGATTTCATGATATCATGTGTTCTGTCTTTAGCATTAAATAAAAATGAAAAACATACATCTTCCACCACATTCAAAACTTGTTAGTTTTGATATTTGCAACATGTTCTCCAGAATACCACCACAAGAATGTATTCCTTTATTAGATAGTTTCTTGATCAATAGTAATATAGAATTAGTTAAAAGGTTAGAGTTAATTCAATTATTTGACCTTTGTATAAGTCAAAATTATTTCACTTTTAATAACATAATTTATTTACAAAAGGATGGTTTACCTATGGGTAATTCTCTAAGTCCTCCATTAGCTAACATATTTATGGACAAGTTTGAAGATCGAATATTTGAATTAAACCTCTCTAAACACATTATCTTCTGGTTTCGTTATGTTGATGACATTTTAGCTTGTTTTGACAGTTCTTTTGAGGTTATCAATGAATTTTTAATTCTTATAAACAATATCCATCCTAATATAAAATTTACACTAGAAACAGAACAAAACAGGGCTATAAACTTTCTAGACTTAAATATCAAGATTAACGCAGACAATCTTTCTGAATTTTCCATATACAGAAAACCAACACAAACAGACATAACAATACCAAATGAATCTTGTCACCACAATACACATAAAATAGCAGCATACAGATCATTAGTACACAGAGCTTTAACTATTCCACTAACAAAATCAGATTTTAGCAAAGAGATATCAACCATTAAACAACTAGCACATGCAAATCATTATAATCCGAACATGATTGACACTTTAATTAAACAAAAATATTATAGGTTAGCTATCAAAAGAATATATCCCATTGACAATCAAACAGAAGACACAAATTACATATCTATACCATATTTTGGCAAAATATCAGAAAAAATTGCACATATACTAAGAAAAACCAACAATTATAAAATAACATTTAAAACCAACACTAACACTTTTTCATTTTTATTTAATGCTAAAGACAGAACACATGATATCATGAAATCGGGCATTTACCGTTTAAATTGTTCTTTTTGTAGTTCGGTATATATTGGACAAACACTTCGAAATTTTGACATAAGATATAAAGAACACGTACGTCATTACAAAAATAAACATCCTGAAAAATCGAATTACGCCAAACACCTTTTAGAACAAAATCACACAATGACTCCTCAAATTAATATTAAATTCCTACATTTTTGTAATAACAAACGCAAATTAGACATTTTAGAAGCCTTTGAGATATACAAACACAAACTCAGGGTACCTTTAATGAATGAACAACTTGAGCTCAGTAATTCTCCGTTACTGGAAGTATTAGATGTTTAATTATGATTTTTATTATTAATTTTTATTATTAATTTTTATTATTATTATTATTATTTTATCTAGTTACCTATTTTGTATCTACCTTAGCAACGTGTTTGTTTATAATTATATTACCTTTGATAATGACAGCATAGCTGTCGAAACAATATTGTCAGGTATATTTTAATAAAACTGTGAAACTTTTAATAATCTTTATTTATTTCATGATTAAAGCACCTGCTTAGAAAGGGTATAGTAATGCTCACCTATCTATTCAACGCAGCCTTCAGATTGCAACATGTCCCTGCGTGCTTGAAAGTTGCGGAAGTGATCATGCTGCCAAAGCCAGGAAAACAACCTAACGATGTCAAATCCTATAGGCCGATCTCTTTACTGCCAGTAATCTCAAAACTTTTTGAGAAACTGCTCCTCAAGAGGCTGAGACCAATAATAGAAACTAATAACCTAATTCCAGATTATCAGTTCGGATTCAGGCAAAAGCATTCGACAATAGATCAGGTGCATAGAATAACAGATATCATCGAATGTGCTTTAGAAGAAAAGCAAGTCTGCACTGCAGTCTTCTTAGACGTAGCAAAAGCCTTCGACAAAGTATGGCTCGAAGGTCTAATTTATAAATTAAACAAAATGTTACGAAAACAACATGCTGACATGCTAACATCATATATATCTGATAGATTGTTTAGAGTCGAACAAGAAGATGAGTACTCGGACTTAAAAGAAATAAAAGCGGGTGTACCCCAAGGCAGTGTCCTAGGACCCATTCTATATTTATTGTATACGAGCGATTTACCTGTGATGGAAGAAGCAGCCATTGCCACATTTGCTGATGATACTGCACTACTCGCAGTAGATCAAGACCAGGAAAGCTCTATCAGAAAATTGCAAATTGCAAGCAACGCAGTAGTTGATTGGACAAGACAGTGGAAAATTAAGCTCAACGAGCTCAAATCTATTCAGGTAAATTACACCCACAAAAAACTAACAGAACTACAACTAGTAGATATTAATGGAAAAATTGTACTGTACTCGATGAATGTCAAATACCTTGGCATGCATCTGGACGCTAAACTCAGGTGGAAGGAACATGTTAAGAAGAAAAGAGCGGAATTAGGATTAAAATATAGACAACACTATTGGTTGATTGAAAGAAACTCCAAACTCTCAATCTCCAACAAATTGCTAATTTACAATCAGATCTTGAAACCAATATGGCTCTATGGTATCCAGCTATGGGGTTGTGCCAGTGATTCTAACATCAAGTGTATTCAAACATTTCAGAATAAAGTATTGTAACGGGAGAGAAAAGGAACGAACCTCTTTTCGAGCGACAGGTGGTGTGTTCTGCCGCCTTCGAGAAAATGACGTATCGCACAAGCATGTAAATTAGACGTGGTTTATTCTAGCATTTTCTAAGAATACATAGAAGGTTCCAGCGTTTTCTGGTGCGTTTATATGAAGATATAAAAGCGGATGGCGGATAAAAGAGAGGCAGTCAACAGCAAGTCATTAACTGTGTATTACAAAATAAATAGTGAATATAAATGTTGTATTAGAAATTCATAGTCTGTAAATAATAGTTTTTAATGGTTTATAATTATAGCGTTAATTTATAGTGTATTCATTAGTGTATAGAAATAAATATTTGTTTGTGAATAGACGATTTAAACAGCACTTGTATTATTATATTTAAAAGAACGTTACAGTGGTGTTACAGGTGTGAGGTTTTAAAATAAATAAAATCGCGTAATAATTAAATAAAGTGCTGTGAGATTAAATTTTTAGTGTTAAAAATAATTTCAACAAACAATTAAGATGGCGATGAAATTGTTGAAAGATCTGAAAGTAATAGACTTGAAACATGAACTGGAAGAACGAGATTTGGAAACAACTGGCCTTAAAAACGTGTTAATAAATCGGCTAAAAGAATGGCTTATAGAACAGCAAGAAGATCCTGAAAGTTTCCTCTTCGAAATACCTGGACCCGCAATTGATACTAGTTTGTTGTTAAGTAAAATGGAAGAAAGTTCTAGAAAAGCCGAAGAAAATTCTAGAAAGTCCGAAGAAAATGTTAGAATGCTAAAAGAAGAACTACTGGAAAAGTCCGAAGAGAATTCTAGAATTTTAAAACAAGAATTACTTGAAAATACTAAAGCACTGGAAGAAAATGTTAAAATGATGAAAGGAGAATTGTTGGAAAATGTCAAAGCGTTGGAAGATAAAGTTTTCGAAGAATTTTTGGAGAATGCCAGTGCGTTAGGACTATTGGAAGGTAGATTGGCGGAACAAGATAGGGTAATAAAGATGGTAGAAGAGAAAATAGCCCAAATGCAATTACCACCAACAACTAAGAAAGACGATATGATCGAAATGCTGGAAGATAGAATGAGGCAACTACGGTTTCCCTCAACTTCTGAGTGGCCGTTTAATGAAGTAAAGAAACAATTTAAAGAAGAAAAGGTTCCTGCCGTAGGGATAAAAGTAAAACCACCCACGTTCGATGGAAAGATAGCTTGGTCCACCTACTACAAACAATTTGAGGCGGCCGCTGGGGCCAACGGATGGACAGGCAAGGAAAAGGCCGTTTCTTTAACTGTGGCTTTGCGTGGAGACGCGTTGAACGTCCTGCAAACAATCCCAGCAGGACAGGAAAATGATTACCAATTGTTAGTGTCTAGATTGGAAATGAGATAAGGAGACGCTCATCTTCAACAAGTGTATCACGCGCAAGTGAAGAATCGTATCCAGAAGAATGGAGAAAGCCTGCAGGAGTTTGAAGCCGATGTTGCGCGGCTTGTTCGATTGGCGTACCCTACGGCACCCGATTCATTTCTGGGACAGCTGGCTGTGCAGACCTTCATTGATGGGTTAAGAGACGGAGAAACACAACAATCATTGAGGCTGGCACGACCAAGAACAACTGATGATGCGCTTGCTCACGCCTTAGAATTTGAAGCTGCAAAACAAGCGTCCCGAGGCCACGGGCGAGTTCGAACCGTTGCGAAAGAAGAGGAAGGTTCCAGTTCCAAAGATCGCCTAGAAGAATTATTAATGAGAGTTCTTCAGAAGGAAGATAGTCGTAAGAGGAATCCTCAAGAAGTTCGAGGACCCCGTTGCTGGAACTGCGGTGAACAAGGGCACATACGACGCCGCTGCCCTAAACCCAGAAAAGTACAACCGTCGGAAAAGTTAAAAGGGGTTGGCAAGAGGGGGCGAACGTTGGCTGCGAGTGAAGATGCCCCGGAGATCACGATCCATGCCGTAACATCAAAGAATAGTAACGGCAGTTTGTTTGTAGATGGAAAGATTTCTAACCGAACTGTTCCACTACTTATTGATACGGGGGCGACAAAATCCATCGTACGCCCTGATGTTCTACAATCAAGTATGAAGCTGTTATCAACAACTACTCAACTCCGTACAGCAACAGGTGAAGTGATACCAACACGCGGAGTGGTGAAGATGAAGATTGGCATTGGAAGTGAAGAACGTGATCATGAGGTGCTGGTAGCCGATATCACTGATGACTTCATCTTTGGAATGGACCTCCTGAGAAAATTTGGTTTTACGTTGGATTTGAAAGAGGGTGTTTTGAAGGTCGGTAACGAAGAACTTCCGTTGCACCCACGAGAAGATCCGGTTGTAAGGGTTTTGCTGACTGAAGATGTGATATTGCCGGGTCAAAGCGAGATGGTTGTCGAGGCAGGTTTGGATGGAGATCTTCGGGTTGGATGTGTGCGAATGATGGAGCCTGTTTGTGATAAGAAGATCCATAGTGGAATACTGGTGGGAAAAGCGCTGATCAAGGTTGGAAAGACAGTACCGGTGAGGCTTATGAACGTTAATGTGGATCCGGTGACATTGAAGAAGAGTACCCTTGTGGGACAGTGTGTGCCAGTATTCCGAGTAGCCAGGTGTATGGCTGATGTTCCAAAACCAGCGCCCAAAGACCATGGTGGAAAATTAGTGGGCATGGTTACTAGTTCGTGCGAAGACCTTAACAGAACAGAAGTGAAAGAGGTACAGGGTTTGGTTCATCGATACCAAGATATCTTCGCTCTTGACGATAGCCAGAAGGGACGAACAGATATAATAAAACATAAAATCAATACAGGCAACTCTATGCCTGTCCGTCAGCAGCCGAGGCGTCTACCTCTAGCAAGGAGAGCAGAAGCCGAGAAGATTATTATCGATATGGAAGAACAAGGGGTCATCGAGCCATCCAGCAGTCCCTGGGCATCACCGGTGGTCCTGGTCAGTAAGAAGGACGGGTCAACGAGATTTTGTGTGGACTATCGGCAGCTTAATGACGTGACCAAGAAAGACAGCTATCCCTTACCACGCATCGACGACACGTTAGATACCCTGTCTGGTTCACGATGGTTTTCGACTTTGGACTTGAAGAGTGGTTATTGGCAAGTTGAAATGGAACCTGAAGACCGGGAGAAGACCGCGTTCACTATTGGTTCCGGACTATGGCAGTTTACGGTTATGCCTTTTGGTCTATGTAACGCTCCGGCCACCTTTGAGCGTTTAATGGAGACCATCCTGAGAGGGCTGTCGTGGAAGACCTGCCTGGTATACCTAGATGATGTGATTGTAGTCGGAAAATCATTCAACGAACATTTGAAAAACCTAGAGGAAGTGTTCCGAAGACTACGTGGAGCCAATCTGAAACTGAGTCCGAAAAAGTGCCACATATTCAGAAAGGAAGTGAAATATCTCGGGCACGTCGTATCACAAAATGGAGTGGCAGCCGACCCCGATAAGATTCGTGTAGTTCAAGAGTGGCCAACACCGAAAGATAAACACCAAGTTCGTAGTTTTCTTGGGTTATGTACCTACTACCGGCGTTTCGTTCCTGGGTTTGCCAATATAGCGAAACCTCTGACAAGGTTAACTGAAGATGGGCGCGAGTATGTTTGGAGCGGAGAGTGTGAAACAGCTTTCAAACAGCTGAAGCGTGCCCTGACAACAGCACCAATATTGAGCTATCCACGGACAGAAGGGCAATTCATACTTGACACAGATGCAAGTAATCTGGCCATTGGGGGGGTACTTTCTCAGATACAGGATGGACAAGAAAAGGTCATCGGCTATTTTAGTAAGGTTTTGTCGAAAGCCGAAAGGAATTATTGTGTGACCAGAAAAGAACTATTGGCTGTCGTGAAGTCTGTTGAGCACTTCTACAAATACTTGTACGGACGGAAGTTTTTATTGAGGACGGACCATGCAGCGTTGAAATGGCTTCTACAATTCCGTAATCCTGAAGGCCAGGTCGCAAGGTGGATCGAGCGATTACAAGGATATGACTTTGACACCGAACATCGAGCGGGCACTAGTCATCGAAATGCCGATGCTCTTTCAAGAAGACCCTGTCCAACGGATTGCCGTCATTGCTCTCGTTTGGAGGAGAGGGTTTGCCAAGTATTAAGGACTACCATCGTCAACGACAATTGGTTGCCGGAAGAATTGCAGCGACAGCAGGAGGCTGATCCCGAACTAAAAATGGTACTGGAATGGAAGCGCGTGGGAGAAAGGCCTGCCTGGGAGGCCGTCAGCCCTTTCAACAGAACGCTCAAAGCATATTGGGCCCAATGGGAGTCCTTGAAGGTGGAAGACGATCTCCTGAAGCGAGTACTGGAGAGTGAAGATGGCACCACCATTAGGTCTCAGTTCGTGGTTCCAAGAAGCCGAGTGGCTACAGTATTGCGACATCTCCATGACGGTGCCTCAGGAGGACACTTCGGTGTGAAAAAGACTTTGGAGAAAGTTAGGGAGCGTTTTTATTGGGTCAATTGTAAAGAAGACGTGAAGGAGTGGTGCCGGAAATGTGAATTATGTGCCACTGGCAACGGACCCTTGGGGAAGCGAAGAGCACCTATGAGGCAGTACAATGTGGGTAGTCCTCTGGAGAGAATAGCTATAGACATTGCCGGACCATTTCCCGAAACCGACGATGGGAATAAATACATCTTAGTGGCAATGGACTATTTTACCAAATGGCCAGAAGCATATGCCCTACCAAACCAGGAAGCTGCGACTGTTGCTGACGTACTAGTCAAAGAGTTCTTCAGTCGTTTCGGAGTGCCCATGGAGCTGCATTCGGATCAAGGCCGCAATTTCGAGTCTGTACTCTTTGGAGAAGTCTGTCGATTGTTGGGCATTCGCAAGACTCGGACCACACCGTTACATCCGCAGTCCGATGGAATGGTAGAACGCATGAATCGAACAATGGGCAAATATTTGGCCAAGGTCGTCTCCGATCATCAACGAGACTGGGACCGATACCTGCATCTGTTCCTGATGGCTTATCGTGCATCGGTCCACGAAACAACCGGTCAGTCACCAGCGTCTGTGATGTTTGGACGCGAGTTACGGTTACCGTGTGATCTGGAATTTGGGTCTCCACCTATAGAGCAGGAGGTAGCCGGGAATGATTATGTCATCAACTTAAAGAAGAAGTTGGAGGATATTCACGACCGAACCCGAAATAATAGTCGAATCGCGAGTGACCGGATGAAGGCTACGTACGATGTGAGGGCCCAAGAAGGAGGGTTTCAACCTGGAGAGCTTGTCTGGTTATACAACCCGCAAAGGCGTCGTGGCTATTCTCCAAAATTACAGCGAAATTGGGAGGGTCCATACCAGGTGAAGAAACGAATAAATGACTTGATTTATCGCATCCAGAAATTGCCAAGGGGGAAACCAAAGGTGGTACACTCCAATCGTCTGGCGCACTATGAGGGAAATAATGACGCAGTCCCGGATCGGAAAGATGAGGCCGAGGTGGCTATCAAAATCGTAAGGCCTGAAGATAATCAGCCAACCTTTAGAGAATTTATGGCTGCGTTCTCTGGAACTAGAAAAGCGCGATTCGGAGTCACGACTGAGATGCAACAAGATCTCTTCCGGGTCCCTGGTGATTATTCCATTGCCCACTGTGTCTCCGCGGATCTCCGTATGTCCAGGGGGATCGCAGTAGTGTTTAGAAATAAATTTGGACGGCTGAATGAACTTCGAGAACAAAATCCCTCTGTTGGTAAATCCTTACGCTTGCCTGATCATGACCGATCCATTTACTACTTGGTAACCAAGCAGTTTTACTACCAGAAACCGAGTTACGCCGACTTGTGGAGGGCACTATGGAATTTGAGAATCGAGTTGCTTACCAGGGGAATTAACAAATTGGCAGTTCCCAAACTCGGCTGTGGGCGGGACCAGCTGGATTGGAGAATCGTTAGAAACATGCTGGAAGTTGTCTTTAGAGGTACGGACGTCAAGATCTTCGTCTGCAGTTTTGACCCACAGCCCGCATTAAGGCCAACGAAGAGTGTAGACTGTTATTTCTACCGTAATGGAACGTGTAGTCGAGGTGAAGACTGTCGATATCGTCATGACCCGTTCTACAGGAATCAGAGCATAAAACCTGTTCTGGGACAGAACAGACTTGAAGAGGGGGGCAGTGTAACGGGAGAGAAAAGGAACGAACCTCTTTTCGAGCGACAGGTGGTGTGTTCTGCCGCCTTCGAGAAAATGACGTATCGCACAAGCATGTAAATTAGACGTGGTTTATTCTAGCATTTTCTAAGAATACATAGAAGGTTCCAGCGTTTTCTGGTGCGTTTATATGAAGATATAAAAGCGGATGGCGGATAAAAGAGAGGCAGTCAACAGCAAGTCATTAACTGTGTATTACAAAATAAATAGTGAATATAAATGTTGTATTAGAAATTCATAGTCTGTAAATAATAGTTTTTAATGGTTTATAATTATAGCGTTAATTTATAGTGTATTCATTAGTGTATAGAAATAAATATTTGTTTGTGAATAGACGATTTAAACAGCACTTGTATTATTATTTTTAAAAGAACGTTACAGTATGAAGAAACATAGTGAATGCCCCCTGGTAAGGGTTAAGGAAGAAATAAAAAGGTTTGCTGGCAAGCATGAAGCTAGACTCCACCTCCACGTCAACTCAGAGGCTCTTCAACTGTTGGACTACCAACACCGTGTCCGAAGATTGAAGAGGACAAAACCATCTGATCTTGTGTAAAGTGTTAAAGCAGAGCATAGTACGCGAGTGAGTGATGAGCAAATAGTCCAGAAAAACCTAGATAACATCAATGGATAGACTCTAACAGATAATTTATTAGCTTAAGACTTATGAGATAAAAATTAATGGTTAGTCTGCCGAAGACTAGTTTTAATTGCAAGCACACTGTTGCTATTAAGAAAAAAAAAGTTTGTTTACAATATACAGCAATAATGCGAATTAATACAAATGAAAGAGGATTTTTAGACAGTTGGCTAAAAGTCACAATGTTGGCCATGAAAGTGTCATAAATTGATTAAAAAGTTTGGCGAAGCTTGTAGTTTGAAAAACTGCTAAAATCTGTTCCTAAAATTGGACCCTCCAATCCAGGATTTGATAGTAAGGTGTTGAAGATTTTTAAAAGTAAATCAATGTTGTTAGTACGCGACACTGCGAAAAAAGCAGAAAAAACAGCAATAGGAATGATTTAGTGAATAAAGAAAAAGTACAATTTTAAAACTTATAAAAAACAAAAAATCTAAAAAGAAAACTAAAAGCTGTAAGAAAACAGACAGAAAAAAGTACGACTTATCTCAACATTTTAATAAAAAAAGACCAGTGTGTTATAATGGACGCTAAGACTTACTATAAATTTTTGATTATAAAACATTGCCAGCTTTACACTATTAAGAAAAATACAAATGTGAGCAAAAAGGACAAGTCGATTTTTGTGGAAAAATATGGGAGAAAGGTCTTAGTATGGCAAGTCATAGGCAAATGCGGCATGAAATCTAGCCCCTTATTTACTAAAGAAAATCTTAATGCAGATTTATACCGAAAAGAATGTTTTCAGAAAGGCTGTCAACAATGATTAAAAAGTATACAGCTCCTACTTTATTTTCATCTAACTGCATGTCATTGCAGCGGTCACTAGGGAATGGTATAAACAGAATATAAAGTCAATTTTATCGAGAAAGAGCCTAATCCTCCAAACTAGCCTGAAGCACGTTCGATTGAAAGATATTTGGCTATTATTAAACGACATCTTCAGAAAAACATTGCAACTGCAAATAGCCAAGAAAATTTCGAAAAAAGTGGAATAAGGGCGCCAAAACAGTCACAAAGGAAGTCGTCCAAAACTTAACACGTAACCTGAAAAGGAAAGTGAGAGAACTGGCGAAATAATAATAATTTTTTTATATTATTGTAAATTATTAAATTTTCTATCTAATAAAGTGTTTGTTTTATTATAAAATTAATAAAGGTATTACATAACTATAAAAGGTATTTGAGTCTGAAGGTGCCAACTTTCTTTTCGATACAATCCTTATATATATTTTTATTTATAGTTATTAAGGGATAAAATGCGATCGTGCAAACAATACTGTGCATCAAGTGTTTTTGACATTTTTCATTTACGTCGCGTTTAAAGAAAAACATTATTTGCACTTTATACATTAATTTATAGCTATTTGACAAGTATCGTAATGTAAAAATGAAAGTACTTTTCAAAACAAAAAATAAGAATTAAACAGTTCCAGAGTACACTTTATCGAGAAATGCATGCAAAGCAAGAGAATATTAGATAGTTTTTTGACTTGGTTTTATATTTGGTATTTTTCTTTTGTTAAATACCGAACTACAATACACACAATAAAAACAAAATAGGTAAAATTTGCTTTAAAAAATTGTTTCAGGTGGTTCTTAGCCCTTATAGCATCGGTAACTCGGCTTACAAAAAGAGTCTGTTAATAATAAAATTAATATTTTCGGCTGAGAAAAAATACAACAATAAACAAAGGATGTTATTATTTTAGAGTATTTTGAATAAAAACAAGGAACTACAATAACAAAATAAGTATAAGAAAGTATTTAAACTATGTATGTGCTCAACTCATCCAATGAATCCCCTTAATTGATTTTTTTATTATATTATGTAAACAATATAATATTGTGTTTTCAAAATGTTGATAAACAAATTCAGTATAAGTTTTGAATAGCAACACCCACCAGCAGTTAAAAGATGTAATAACATTAGTAAATTATAATAACATCTAATATTGATGTTATGAATCTTCAATGGAAAACTGTGATACATTGACATTTTTTAAAATTATACAACAATTTTTTCATTTAAAATTAAAACTGGATATGTTTATTCAAACTTGTCGATAATAATACTCTTTTCAATAAATTAAATATATATTAATCAGCATGATTTGTTGTAAATAAGTAATTTTACATACACAAGGACTAATTTATTAGTTTTTAGTTTAGGTATGCATCATTGATCGAACAATTTTACGATTAAGATTTTATTAGCGTTTTTTATAGCTTGATGTACATCTATCTACAAAAGGTCATCAATCGGTATATTCCGTTACAGAAGATATTAAAAAGTTTTTGAGAGAGTTTTATATTTGATAATATCGAGTTTTTGGAGTTTAAAGGGTAGTTATCAGTTTGCTGCTTTTAACAACTTTGATTTGTTATCGTTTTGTTCTTTGAAAATAAATAACACCGGATATAGTAGAATGTCTAGATTTACCTGCAAAGTTAGTTTTCGAAAATTACTGTGCAGTATAAAATTATTAGTAGCGATAGGCATTTTGAAGCATCTTACACTTAAAGTTAACACTAAAACATTTCAACATTTGTTTTATTTCTCCTAGACGCTGATCACTCGACAGTCGTTTTATCATTCAGTAAAAGAATTATCAAAAAGAATTGTCAAAATTATCCTTCATACACGCGACCGAGCACATCAAATTAGCCAGTCCCGTATAACCCCAATTGTGCAGTGCGAGTGCCCCCTATTACGGAATGAATAAACACAGAATCAGGAAACGATGCAGAGATTGTTGTAACTGACAAAGATTACCAAACTTTTGATAAATTAGAAAAAACTTTATTCGATATATACGCGGTTATTTGATAAAAAATGTTTATCGGTACATACATGCGAAACATGAGTTTTAGTTAATTTATTTTATCTATGGAAATACTTTTTCAACAACACTTCCAAGATATTTGTCTAAATGAAAATGTGGTCAAACGCCTTTTATCGATCTTCAAATCATTAACATTTCTACACCCGTGCAATAATTTTAAGTATAATAATAATATAGTATATCATTTACACGCTTGACTGCGAGTGTATTACACTTTAAAAGACGTTAACAGAAATTTTAAATCATCCAAAAGTAGTAAAAAGATAATTAATTATATTGAAGCATAATTAACAATAAAGCTTTCGTTTTGTAAATGAATATTCAATTATGTACGTTAATTTAAGTTCAGTTAATAACAAACTAATTGTTCAAAGGCGTCAATTAATTTTGTTGATTCACACAAATTCTATTTTCTATTTTATTGAATACGTTACTGGATATTATCTGACGGCATTCGTAGGCGATGTCGACCGATAAACTTCGGTGCACTGCTTCGTTTATGGGCGTGATATTCGAAAGTGGATTAACAACATTAAAGGTGCCGCACACAAGTAGACCTACTGATTGTTATATATACTGTGATAGAACTATTGATTGAGAATGCTTCAAAATTGACCTTGATAATAATATCAACTTGAATGTCAATCTAAAATCCAAGGACCAATTGGATAATGAAGCTGAGAAGTTCTTCAGAATCATTCAATCGGCGGCGACTAGCAACACCAAAGAAATTACATGTAATTATATGTAATCAACGGGAATAATTACCCAATGGAGATTAGAGAAATGGTCAAAGATAAAAGAAAGGCTATAAGAAAATGGCAGCATTCAAGAAACCCGTTGGATAAAACTATCTTAAATAATAAAACCCAGAGGCTTAAAAGATAGATTCAGAAGTTGAAAGAGGAATCCATAAGAAGATACCTAATAGACTTGTCTACAGATGAAACCACGGACTATTCCTTATGGAAAGCCACCAAAATAATTTCCCTGCATGTGATGAAAAAGCACAGCAATAAATATACTATATGCTTGCGCTCATAGAAAACAAAGTAAAATGTAGTTTACATAGCGCAAAAACAGTATAGAGGGGAGACAATGCGGTCATGCGTTGTTATTGCCATCCATCGAAAGAATGCTTTAAAAAATCCCCTTCAAATCTACATCTAAGGAATCATTTTAGTAGTTTTAGCGTGACATATTCGCATCTTTGATGCGAAATTCACTTATTCTTTAAAGAGATATTTTGGAGTAAAAAATTTTAGAAAATCAGATATGTTCATCAACCACATCTTGATAGCAATTTGATTAACTGATTCATAACGATGCTAATTTGAAAAGCTGTTAATTGCTATAAATTCACCTTATAGGCGGGATCCTGGGATTCTGGAGGATGGTCGTCTCAAGCTCTGATTACATTAAAGATTTCACTCTTAAGAATATGTTTCCACTTAAAAATTGTAGTAATGGAAAAGTACAAAAGGTTTAACACCTCTGAGGCGCTAATTCTAGGGCAATGATCGTTTTTCCTTAAAAATGAAGTAGTTTTTTAATTAATTATTCTACTTCATTATAATTAATATAAAAAATCGATTATGCTTCTTAGTGGTTTTGAAACAAGCAAAGAATGACTTTTTGTCATAAAATCAACACTAAAAGAACTTTCTTCTTGTGAACCGTATCTGAGGACACACTGTATATCATACCACCTCGTTATTATAGCCACAAAACGTAACAAAGGATTTAGGATAACTGTTATGTATGTACTTTAAGGCCCTTTAAGTATGTTTTTACACATATTATCTGAAAACATATGTCTTCACCCCAGAGCTAAACCGTCTTAAGTCACACTTTTCAAATTTTACAGGAGAGCAAATCAAAGTTTAAAAACGTTAACTTTGGAACAACTAGGAATTGCGTACAAACAATTTTGCAAATCAAGAAATTTTTTTTTTGGTCGAATTTTTGTTTTGAAAAAATGGGCCCACATACGGTGGACTTAATATCATATACAGTTCACCATCAGAGTCAAACTGTACTATGGGATTTAATACTACAAAAAGCACTAGAAATAAAATTTGCTAGATTCAGAAGATACCAATAGCCTATAACATTGTTTGGCTCGAAATAAGATGTGGACTTAATATCATTTATACACTGCTGTATCGAAAACTACGACCTAGGACTTAATACTTAATACCATTGGAAAGAGCGAAAAATTTTAGGCGAGAAACATAAATAAAATGTCATTTTTGAAAAAAGTGGATTTAATACACTCTGGTGCTGGGGTACAGATGTATAAATAGCCCTCTAGTTGAAAGAATTTACATTGTTCGGTTACTTTTATCATCATCATTGCAATAGCACATTTTCTATAATTAAATAAGCTTCTAATGAAATTAGTGTGAACACCCAGAGAAAATTGTACGAGTACTTCCTTTTAAACCATTCTATGCCCATTTAAATTCTCCTTTATTTTCAAGTACTGAACTTATTCTGTATAATCAACAATTCAGCGTAAGCATTTTGGAATTGCTGGCAGTATATAATAACTGCTGAAGTCAGTTTCGATTTGCGGAGGAGTTTGAGGCTATCAAGAAATATTCAGATGCTCTCAGGCTCTTCACTTCAACTGCAAAACGCTCTTTACATTCAAGTATCGAGGGAACACATTGAAATTTCCAACTACTACATAGACGTATTTGTAAAACTTTCATACAATTTCCCCTGTCAGTTTATATTTGCAATACCGTATTCAAGGCGAAAAGTCATGTTTATTTTACCCCTAAAAGGAGGTGAAACGGAAGGCCTTCATAAATTTAATTCTAGATGAATAAGAAATACCAATCGATTTATCGAAAGGAAATCAGAATGGTTGACAGAATGTATTTTATATGTTTACGTCTTTTGGAATTGAAGCAAGAAACAATATTGAAGTTGTTCAATCTGTAATTCATTTTTCAAACTTTCAAGTTTTAATACTTTTGTAATAATAATTGTTTGTAGACGTTTGAAGGTTTAAAAGATCTTTTATGATGAAAGTTAATAAAGCAATTAATTTTTGGTAGTAATTTATCTTCTAACAATCTATAATACAGTTAGCAAATTAAATGATTTAGAAATCATACAGGGTCATATTCGTCTGCCTAAAAATAGCCAATTACAGGTATCTTTTATTAAAGAAATATAAAAATATAATTATTGTTGTATGGTTTTTAATGTTTGTAAATATAAATGTATGTTACCTTGGAATACCGCTTGGACAATTGCAGAAGTTTTTGAACTTAACAGCCCAACATTCAGTTATGTAATAAGTCTTGTAAGTTAATTATGCCCTTTTGAACCATCAAAAACCCGCATACTTTTGACATTTTAGATTCTTCTGAATTGCATTCTGAAGCCCAGTTGAATGCTGGACAAGTATCATATTTGCAATAAGTACTTTTTGGGAAATACTATTACCGAAAAATAGTAAATGCTAGTAAATTCAATTACTAGGCATTCAAGATTAATTTTCATACTCATATTTTTTCCTACATAAATATATTTATTTACAAATAATATTAAAAGAAAGAACATCGATTAATTAGAATTTGCATAAATTTCTTCAATTTTAACAATATTTAAAACAAAAATGATAATATAGATTTAATAGTCAAACAAATATTGGCAAATGATTGGGGCAATATTGAACCTATATTGCATAATTGGGCAATATTAGCAAGATTTAACCAATATTGGTTTTTGAGAATATGTTTTAGCAATATTGTAATAATAGTGGCGGAATATTTAAATGCAATATGGCGCTTTACTATAAAAAACCAATATTGCAGGATCATTTAAATGCAATCTTCCATAAATGTTTACAATAAATATTTTAATAATATTGTTTTATAGCATTTATTTTTAAATTATTGAACCAATATTGGCGCATTATTGGCAGAATAACTGTAACATTTTTCTTTTAAAGATCGTATAGCAATATTAAACGATTATTTAAATACAACATCGCATCGCATCGCATACACATTTACAGTAAATAGTCTAACAATACTGTTTTATAATATTTATTTATATATATAACATTTTTTCATATTTATTTAAGTCTAGTATTCTCAGTAAACGATTTAAACTATATCGAAGACAATAACCCCAAATACAAAGCCCAAAAAATCAAAGCCTATTAGTTCGTAAATGTTCAAAAGTTATTAAAACTCACTTCAATAATAACTACCTCAAATTTCAAAGTCCGGACTTGAATGTTATTAAAAATTTATGTCAATTGAAAATTGCAATAATGATTATAAGGAATCATGAAATCTTAAACAAAGAACAACTAAAACGAGCGCTTAGGGAAGAGAGATCAAAGATTACACCATAATATTGCCAAACATTAGTGAAAACGATGCCTAACAGGTTCAAAGATATTATTAGTCTTATTAATGATTTTAGAGTTAGTTTTAGTTATTTTTTCTTTTTACTGTATTACTAGGTAGAAAATTTTGTATGAGTGTTACATTGCATTTTAACAAAACCAAAAATAAAAGATACATATTTGTAGTCAACTAAAAAAGGACAATTCGTTACGCTACCTACCCCTAATCGGAGAAAGCTGCATTTCTAAGAAGTCCGATATTGAGGGTGGATGTTTACAGGTCAAGCTTCAAGAATTCACAGTATGTTCTAGGATGCAACGCAACTAAATGGAGTGTCTGAGTGTACGACTTCATTATTTTGTTTAATAAATAAATTCGTGAAAGTGTTAACATGTGTGATTCAAGTGATTATTTAATTCAATTTACTCATTTTCTGTGATGATTGAACATTGGCTGCTGCAAACATTTGTCAGTGTTGAGCCAGGACCAATGCCGTTATTTTGTGTAACACCAATATTGTATACATGTAATGTAGGTAGGTTTACGCACAGTCATAAAAGGGTAGTTAGTGCATCGGTCAATACCCTACTTATTGAGACGTTTCTCATGCTGTTTATCTTTTATTACAGGAACGGACCAGTCAACCAGTTTTCGTGTGAATAGCCATCCTTCCTTTTATTAGATGTTTATTCCTATTATAAGTTCTAGATTATTATAAGATTAATGTTCTTTCAGGTTAGATATTTTTTTGGTTATAATTTCATTTAAATAAGTTTCCGTCGTTTCTTTTGATTTCGTAACATTTGATTCTTTCGAATAAACTTTTGTACTTTATTTATTTTTTGTGTATTAATAATAAATATGATGCAATTAACTCATCGTTTTTTATTTATATTACCTTTATTTCTCTTGTTTTCCAATACAAGATATTGTCATTGTTTTACGTGGGGTACCCGTGTGAACATATCCCCACGTTCCTTCCAAGAGAAAGTGGTTGAGATACGCCCAATCAGCGCGCAATTGCTCCCAGTATGTCACTGGTCGGAGTGCGGTTGCCTATCCACCCTCTACTAGCTATCCAGGCTAGTACCGGAGCGATTGACTTAACACGTGCTCACCCGCCGGCACCCTCCCGTCCACTTTCATACGGGAAGAAGTACCTCGTCCAGCAATAGGACTACTCCCCCAACTTAACTCAGTTGACTAGAGAGAGCCCTCCAGTACTCTCTCATACTTTCATAAGCTCCTCCCCGACAGAGGGATTGGGGCCACTGCCCGATCGAATCCAACCTCAATTGTGGCGGGACTTGGTTTTTTTATGGTATTGCCACCCCGATCTACCAATATATAGGCTTGGTGGGCCCTCAACAGAGCTTCCTTCGTAAGTCTACACGTTATAGACTGCCAGTGTGTACCCGTTAAGGTGAAGTTATCTTGACTGTAAGAGGCTATGTATTCGCTTCAACTCTCCTTAAGTGTAGTGGCTTTTGGATCTTCTCCCAATCCCCAAGGATAGGGTACAAGACAGCCAGTTTTAAGGGTGAACGTCGTGTGGTCTCCCGAACACCCGATGTTTTCCAATACAATGACAACATTATAAAGCAATATTTACAATCAACATTTCGCCAACATAGCATACTATTATTGAGCAATGTCTAAAAATCATATTCGACCAATAAAGTAGAATATTATTGAGCAATATTTAATATCGACATTGCACCAATAATGCAGTTTATAATTAAGAATTATTTAAAATCAACATTGCGCCAATAAGGATACTATTATTGAGCAATGTTTAAAACCCATATTGGACCAATAGAGTAGAATATTATTGAGGAATATTTAAAATCAATATCGTACCAATAAAGCAGAATGTTCACATTTCTATATTGGGTCAATATTTGTTAGGAACATTGTACACTTATTGCCGCAATTTCTAGCCAATATTGCACCAATATTTTGTGCTACTTGGGTAATAATTAGAAAGAAATGAAAATTCTAGAGATAAGTAATAATAATAATAATCTCGATGCAGGTATGACCTTGCTAAATGTTTAGTTGATGTTCAGTTTTGTGCAATCGCACGCATAAAATTTCGAAGACACACCATCACTTCATAATTTTCTAGACACACCGTACGTGATAGTGCACATAACTACCCATTTAACAAGATCTGCCTCGCTCTGGTAATTTGAAAAAGCTTTTTTCCAATCAGAATGTTAAAAAATTTCCCATATGGATTCAACTTTATGGCATACACTGTATATGAAAGCAGGCTATTTTTTCACTGTTTATTTTATATGGAAAGTTTACTTTGCCTAGAGATGAACGTTGGGTATCGTCATGGGAACGAATAAACAATTAATAGTTTGTACATTATAGTAATTTTCGTTTAGTTTGTTCAGATTATGATAAAAAATACATTTGTATTTTTGAAAATAGCTGTTCTAGTCACATCATAATGCTCAGGTAATTGCATTTACGACTTGACATGAATCCATTATTTTATTCATGAGATTTCAATTCAAAACCAAATTCCCATCTCATGGAAAAACAGGTGTTACATCTCTTGAATGCAGACTAAACCATAAGATAAACATTTGATAAAAAGTAGTGATAGATAATCTTCGTTAAAATTTTGCTTTCGCCCCCACATCCCTAGCAACACCACATTTAAAACGACAAATGACAGCCCTACCTTTGAGATAGCTTATTTTAAAGGGTATAAAAAAAGAAAATCTTTAGCGCAATAAATTTAAATTGGGTCATGGGTCAAAGGGGAAAGCTTTTTAACAACCCTCCTTTAATATATCTTAAACTATTTGAGAGATCAACACCAGACTGTTATTTTTTTTCAACTCACCCCTTTATTTTGTCTCAAGTTTATTATTTGAAACATCATTTTCGTTTATAAGATACTTGGATATAAATAATGCAATTTTTCAATTAATATAATTATATATATTTCAAGTTTTGTTATAAAAAAGGTGGCTGTAGATAAAGAAGTGGGCTGAAAAAAGATAATAGTCTAATGTTAATATCACCGAGAGTTTATTTCCCCCATTATCTTTAGCAACTCACAACTTGATTCCAATTCTTTTTGCATTAGGAGCTTTTTTTTGGTGTACCTTTTAATATGTTGCCACAAAGGTATTTGATATTTTAAAGTATGTGATGTGGGGGGTGAGAGGTACGATACTTTTATCGCATCTGCAGTGTGGGGGTGCCACATGAACTCTTCTGGAAGCGAAATGAATGTATTGGAGTACATTATAGTTACTATTTAATAAATAATTTCGTATGATTATGAGTGAGGTTAAAAATATACACTAACACCGTGAAAACTATAGTCTATTTATTTTATTTATGATTCAGAATAGGTTTTGCATAGATTCTGTACAAAATTTCATGTCTTCAGCACTTATTTCAGTCGTGGACGGACGGCTATGAATTGTAAAATGTTACATTTACAAGATTGGCAGTAGTTATTATTTTTATGTTCCTTTGTACTGTAATGATCTTGTATAAATGATATATAAAGGATCATTACATAACACTCCCCGTAAAAAACTAGAAGATTGCGTGTTGATATCACGTCGGGGTCACCATTATAGCATATGGGTGTTGGTTTACTTGTTGATACGCTATTTTTAAGAGAATCTGGTAAACTAGTTTAAGCTCAATAAAACAGAGTGTAAAATAGCGTATAAAAAACATATATCTTATAGGATCTTTATTACTGGTTTACTTATTCTGTCGCCATGGCAATCCATAAGCTTCAATGCCTTCCTGATGGAAGTAATGATATACGCGGTGATCATTTATATATCATTTATACAAGATACAAGAGCATACAGTCATTGGCGTAACTAGGGGGAGCCAGGGTGGACCCGGCCCCCCTAGAATGGCCAAGCCCCCCCAGGAAAAAGCCAATTAAGCGCCTGGATGTTTAAAACTCGCCGCGCTCTATGGGGCCGTCAATAAACCTGGGGCCTGCCCCCCTAGAAAAATGCTCTAGTTACGCCCATGCATACAGTACATTGTACTTTGTACTGCAATGGCGTAATTTCGTGTAGCTTACAGTAGCTTTTTCAGCTATAGTGATATATGTATATAATTTTGCTACTCATCCGGTACAATTTTATTTGCGATCTGTCAAAATGTATTTTAATACTAAAAGTCAACCTCATTGATGTTAAACTGCTTGATTATATGGATAGGTAAGCTTCTTCTCAATTAATGTAAAAAATACTTTAAAAAGATAATTTTCTTTTTTAGCTATGAGGAGGAAATAAAAAAACTTTACATTCAATCTTGTAACAAAGTAAGTAACTAAACTAATTCTTTATAACCATTTCTTTGTTTATTTTTCTATCCTGGTATAAAGGGTGCTCGTTCCCTTTTTCTTTATAACCATGTTAAACTTTGTGAAGATTGCTTCCCTTCACTCACTACCAATGCACTTATAACAAGACACTACCTGTTTTGATGATGGCTAATCTTTTAATCTTTGTCAACCATTTTACCTATTTTCATACCAATTAAATTTATTTGTCCCTTTTTTCAAATCATTAAAAATTTACAGCCCTTATTTATAATGTATCACCTTTGGTAACTTATTTATACTTAAAAAGCATTAAATTTTCTTCTTATTCTTCTACTTATCAACCATAGTCCCAAGAATATGAAACTACGAGAAAATGTTTTGCTATAATCATTACGTACTACAGTTTGAACAATTATAATTCTAGTTCATGTTTCTTAGTAATTCATTCCTTATCGTGTTTCAATTCTCAAAGTTGGTTGTCATTTTGGTATAAAGAGACTTTCTTTCAATATACTTAATATATTACAGTGTTTTTCCATTTTTTTCAAGAATAGTCGCTTCTGTTAAAATGCATGGAAATGTATATCGAAATATAGAATTTACGGTTAGTATCAATTAATTTATTTTTTCCAACCGCACGAATATCTTTAACTTCAATATTCATGTAATAACTCCTCCTAGATAGGAAGGGTTTAAAATAAAACGAACTACATTGAACTAAATACAATTTTATTTCCTTTCAGTTATGGCTTAAACTCAATCAAGTTCTCGTTAATAATGTGTTATATTGACAAGTTCTTTGTGTTTTAATTATTACAAAAATGTATGATTTAGCAACTTTAAAGTTTAACGTATCATACTTCCTGCTGTCTGATGATCCTGTTAATAACAAGTGCAGCACAATAGATATTGTTGATCTTTCAATTTGCTTTACATTAAATTCTATTTTCTTAACTAAGTTTTTTACATAATAATTAATTTATTTGATCATTTCAAAATTTGATTGAATGAGTTTGTTTAGGTCACCACACTACCCTAGCTGAAAGAAAAAAAAATTTTAAATTCAGAAAAAATTTTTTGTTTGTGCTTTTTTTTGTTTTCTAGTACTTAATTATTATATTTCTTAGCTCTATTTTTGTGTACTGTCTTTAACTTATTATCTACTTTAATTGTAACATTAGGATTCTTTTGTTCAATAACAACATAAGGTCCTTTATATATAGGATCTGTTTTTAAACCTGAATCATTTCTTAATAAGATTTTTTTCTCCTGATTTATAACTAATTGGTGCAGCACGAATGTCATATTTTGCTTTTCTTTTTGTTTTTGATACTATTAAATTTGATTTTGCGTCTTGCCAAGCTTTTTGTAAACGATACTTGAGTTCAATTGGATAATTGTCGGAATTATAAAGTGGATCAACGTTTCTACAAATATTGGAAGGAAGGTTTGCTAATTTACCAAAAACTAATTCATGTGGAGTGTACTGTGTTGAGCTATGTAAGGTATTATTAAAAGCAAAACACCAGTAAGGTATCCATGAGGACCAATTATCATAATTTTTTGAAATTTGCATTCTCAAATAAGATCCTAAACTTTTGTGAGAGTTTTCGTGAACCTAAAGTTTGATGGTGATAAGCTGTAGATTTTAAATGTTTAATTTGTAAGAATTTACAAATCAGAGTCATGATCGAAGCTGTAAATTCGGTACCTAAATCTGTTACAATTTCTTCTGGAATACCGTATCGTAAAATGAAGTTTTCCACAAAAGATTTCGCAACCGTTTGTGCTTCTTTATTTACGAGAGAGTAAGCTTCTACAAATTTACTGAGTTCACATTGCAAAGTTAGTATATAGCGATTATTATAAATATATGATTCCAAAGGTCCAACTAGATCTATAAATATTTTTTGAAAAGCTGATGAAGCTGTCGATGTGATTTCCATAGGTTCAACGTTGGGTTTCGAATGTTTATACCGTTGACAATCATCGCATCGTTTTGTAAACTTTTCGATGTCTTTTGTCATACTTGAACAATACTAATACTTTTTACTGTTATTGTACATTCGTATTGTTTTTGCATGTCCTCCTGTAGGTAACATGTGGAAGTCATTCATTATAATTTGTTGAGTTTCATAATCGGTAATATTTTGTACTCCCTTTATTAATGATAGTTTAATGCCATGGTCTTTAATTATATTTTTATTTTGTAGTATTGCTTTAGTTATTTCTGCGCATTTATCATTTTTTATAATAAACAATTCCGGAATATTACAATCTTTACAGAGTATTTGCAAATGTCTCAACGTTACGTCTAAGGTAAACGATGATAGATCATTTTGCTTTCCGTAAATGACTTTTATTTTATTATCGCATAGGAAGCTTCCGGTGTATATAAGGTGTTGCATACAGAGCTACTCAACTTCTTTAATTCGTCAGCGCTAATACGAATTCTAGATAGAGCGTCTGCTGCTACGTTTACTTTTCCGGGTACATATTCTACATTAAAATTATATTCCTCTCGAAGCAAGTCGAATTTAGTTAGTCTACTAGAAGGATTGGTCATTCCAAATAAGTATACTAATATCTACAATCTGTAAATATAGTGAATTTTCGACCGTATAAATAAGGTCTGAAATGCTTAACTGATCATACGTTGTTTGCCAAAAGTTCTTGGTCTATACTTGGGTATCTTTGTTCTGCTGAATTCAGAGCTCTACTAGCATAAGCTACAGGTCTATCATCTCCGCTACATAAAACCGATCCGATAGAATGTTTGCTGGCATCTGTTTTTAATTTAAAACAGTTTTCTGGTGAGAAATCCGGGTATTGAAGTATTGGTGGATTAATTAATGACTGTTTTAGTCTTTCGAATGCATTTGTACATGAATCAGTCCAATGAAATGGAACATTTCTGCGCGTTAAAGCATTTAATGGTGCTGCTATTTCAGCAAAATTTTTGATGTAACGTCTGTAGTAATCTGCAATTGCAACAAAACGTTTAGTTTGTTATGCATCTTTGGGTATTGGATAATGTTGAATAGATTCGGTTTTTGTTGGATCTGGTAGAACTCCCTCAGCTGAAATGACTTGACCTAAATATAGAATATTTTTCTTTAGAAACTCACATTTGTTTGGATTTAATTTAAGATTGACGTTGCGTAACCTTTGAAAAACTTTTATTAAATTTTGATTATGATTTGCTAAACTGTTGCCAAAAACTATTAAATCATCTAAATAAATAAAACAATTTTCGTAATTTAATCCTGACATTGCAATAGTCATGGCTCTAGAAAAAAATGCTGGACTACTTTTAAGGCCCATGGGTGTTCTGGTCATTTGATATTTACCACGTGGTGTTGTAAAGGCAGTATAGGGTCTACTTTCTGACTCTAATTCGACCTGATAATAGCCCTGAAATAAGTCTAGATGTGAAAAGTAGACTGCACCCCCTAAGGAATCAAGGATTTCGCTTATACAGAGGAGGGGAAATCTATCGTCTTTTATTTAGCAGTTTATTATCGTTATTTATTTATTAGCAGCCTTGGTAGTGTAATGTCTGGCGTGCCGGGCTTTCACCCAAGCGGCCCGGGATCGACTCTCGGCGCTGACAGATCTGGTTAAGGTTTTCTGCAGTTTTCCTTAGCTGTAACACAAATGTGGGATTTGCGCTGTTCCATCTATAAGTCGGCTGCAGCCGCACATTAGGCCTACATAATAATAATAATAATCGCCCCCTCCCTCCCGCACAAGCTTATAGCTTCTGGGGCCCTGGTTTACGTTATGGGTTGTAGTAATTATTATTATTATTGTTGTTTGTGTATTCAGTAAGCGATAATCGACTACTAACCTAAATTTTTGAACCCCGCTGTTATCGTTCTTTTTCGGTACTATTAATAATGGAGCATTGTATTCTGATATTGTTTCCTCCTTTTAACATTTTTTCGATTTGCCGATCTATTTCTTTTTTCTGTGAATGTGGTAGTCTATATGGTTTAACATAGACTGGAGTTGCAGAGGGTTGTATTTGAATACGTTGTTTGCAAACATTAGTCACCGTAAGTGGGTCACCTTCAAGTTGAAATATGTCATTGTATTTAGCGCAAATACGCTCAATTGAACTTTTCTATTCGTTGTTTAGTTCCTTAGTACTTATTACATCTAATAGTTTTTCAATACGGTTAACCGATTGTGTTATAGGATTATTGGAAAAAGAATGGATTTCGTAATTACTCAATAATTCAGTTTTAGGTTGGAAGTTTTTTTTATAACATCTTCATCTCGAACATTTAAAATTCTAACAGGTATTAAATTGGATTTGGGACGTGCTAACGTTCCTGCAACAAAAATACCTTCACGTAATTCCATAGGTAGTACAACACAATCATTTGGATTGTTAGTGTAACAATATTTTATAATTTCGCACCGCGATGGAATGATTGTACGGACATCACATTCTGATTCGATAGGTACTTTTACAAGTTTATTGTGAATTAAAGGAGATAAAAAAGATGTCTCAAAATTTATTGTAGCAGAATATCTTTGAAAGAAGTCCACACCTAAAATGCCATGTAAACCGTTTTTAAACAATCCATAACGTGAAACTTGTGATACACTGTGTTATTGTCTATGGTTAGGGACAAGTTTGTTAAACCTAGCGTATCGACCTGAGCCTGCAATTCCTCGTACGTTAACATTTGTTGACGCATTCACTTTTTCATTGAAATGTATAAAATCTTTAAAAATTACACTAATAGAAGCACCCGTATCTAATAAAAATTTTAGTTCCCTTTGTTTATAACCTATCCTAATAAAATTTAACCCATCTAAATGAAATATTGTTATATTGCTAATTACTTTGGGAACGAAAAAACCGTGTATTCGATTGCGTTTGCATGCTATCGTTGGAACTGCTTTGTTGAGCAGTAAATGAATCGTTCACCTCAGCTGTATAAATATTTCTTGAATTACTTCTGGTATTATTATTTGATCTAAATTTATTATTAAGTCTACCTCGATTAGTATCACCTCTAAAATAATTATTGTGGTTTCCCTTAAAATAATTACTATTAGTAAATGATTTATTCTTATTGGGATTTTGCGAATTGTAATAATTATTCTTAAATGAACCCCTAGAATTTCGAAAATTTTGAAAGTTGTATCGCTGGCCTTGATGGCTTCCTCGTCTGATTGAAAATATTTGGCTGGAGGCTTTGCTGGCTAGTTCAGCATCTGTAGCTCTTATCGATTCGTTTAGTTTTACGTAATTTCGCGCTTTGATTATAGTCCTCAGAGATGAATTCTGAAGACCGTTAGCAAATACCTCAATTGCAATTTTTTCGTTGGCTGATCTTAAAATATCAACCGCCTGATCGTTACCATCAGCTTGGGATAGCGTTAAATTTACAAGTAAATCTTCTCTATTTTTCCCAAACTCGTCAATTGATTTACTACCTTGTCGCGAATTATTTAGTTGAGAAGAAAGCGAAACTGCCGATTTTTGAGTTAGCAGATGTTTTTTCATGTCAGAAATAAGAGATGCATTACTATCATAAGCAGATTGTAAGCGAATTTTTGCACTTTGTGAAAGCCTTGCCTTCAGAATATAAGTAGTTGAAAGTTTTTTCCCGTTGGCATCGAGCAATGAATCATATAATTCAATAGTATCAATTAAGTTTTTTGTTATTTCCTCTTGATCATTCATCAAGGGTAGCAAACTTGCTGCCGTTTTTAAATCAAATTTTTCCCCCATCTTGTTTATTTTGATTTTTCTTCTATATTAATTGCTAATTGTAACCTATCATTTAAAATATCATTAACACTATTTATAAATTTTTCTATATGACTAAAATACAGTTTAATTTCTTTGATTATTTTTTCTTCTTTTTTCTCTGCTATTAATACAGTAAATTCAGTTTGGATGGTGGCAAATTCCTCTTTAAAATTATCTAATTTTTCTAACTTACGTTTTGTTTTGTTTAAGTCCTTTCGTCTTTCTAAACTATCCTTATTTAAGTTCCGCTGAAATACGCGTAAGTCTTCTAATAAGTTTCTGATTTCTGCCGGTACGCTCATCACTCATTTTCACTTATTATTTAATTTTCATTGCACGCTTCACAAATTGGTATTAAAGAGACTTGGCTCCTGCTGAAATGGTTTATTAGATTTTAATTTCGGACACAACTCGTCTTAGCTTATTGTTCCACCTTTGGTTGCATTTCTCATAAAAGTATATTCCATATGCTACTATAATTAGTCCGATGATGAGGTACAATTGTATTTCTTCACCCTTTCCAACAGAATTGGTTAGGCCTCCGCTATTGCCTGCCTGTGCTATAATTACTTCTTCTTTACTTTGCGATTTCCCCATAGTTGTTTTTTCTTAAACTGCTAGGTCTTACTTTAATTTATTTAATTTAATTTATTATTACTTTTAATGGATCTTGGCAGGATCGCCATGTAATAACTTCTCCTCGATAGGAAGGGTTTAAAATAAAACGAACTACATTGAACTAAATACAATCTTATTTCCTTTCTGTTATGGTTTAAAGCTCAATCAAGTTCTCGTCTGATGGTCCTGATAATAATAAGTGCAGCACAATAGATATTGTTGATCTTTCAATTTGCTTTACAATAAATTCTATTTTCTTAACTAAGTTTTTTACATAATAATTTATTTATTTGATCATTTCAAAATTTGATTGAATGAGTTTGTTTAGGTCACCACATTCAGTTTAATATCAAATTATTTTGTATATTTTTGTATACCAATAATGCGAAATAAATAAAAATGTTAAATTAAATAATAATCATTTATCTTTTCTTTAATGTTAATAATATTAAAAATTAAATTAATTTTTTAAGACTAAAAGCAAATTTGACATTTCTATTAAAATCTTAGTTGCTGCCCGCAAAGACATCACGAAAACAAAAACCAAATCCGATAGGATGAATGAAAACAAGATATTGTTTTCATTTAACACGTAATGTTGGGCTATATAGCCCTTTCACAGAGTTAGCTAATTAAAAGCGGTTGGCGAAAAAATAGTATGTTTAATTCATACAAAAACTTATAAGATTATCAGACCCCATTCACGCGTCGTCCGGAACTTTCTTATTCGTCTCAACGACATTGTACTAATAAAACAAATAACTGTATTGATTACTGTAATATATTAGTCTCAGATTTTTAATAAAATCCGATAAAATCAATAAAAATTTTCAGTATATAAGTTCAGAAAATTAGCTTATAGCATTTAAGTTATTAATAACTGACCTCCCAGTATTGCAAGAATAAAACTTAGAAATGCTGACTATTTAATAAAAGCTGCTCATAAACATAAACAACAAAGTTAATTAAACGTAAAACTTAATAAAGGAATTTTGTCAAAAAAGGAGTTGAGTTTAACCTTTAGGCACAAGTTACCTGTTTTGAAACTTAATTCAGGATTATTAATTATAGCAGTTATAATAATCGGACCGGTGCCATTTTGTAGCTATTTTTGTTACAAACAAATCATATACTGAACATTTTTTCGTAGAAAGTTATCCTGATAGGGCTACCGAAGAAAAACTGCCTCGGAAACGGTTGTACGGGCCTTAAATTGTTAATAACTTTTCTGCTGTCACTACAATTTTAACCTACTATTCTGAGTAGGTTTGCGCAATAAAATAGCTGTTAACACGAAAATGCACTCCTCACTATCTCTATTAACTGGACTATCAAGGTGCTTAAGATTCATGAAATATATATGAAAAGTAAGAAATATCATTTTTATAAAAACCCATGTATAGTCTTTGGACAGTCAGACGGCAAGAGCATTTTAATTGAATACAGTCGGAGATACAGTGGCCATTTGTATATTGTATATTAGTGGTTCAATAAATGTTAAAACTTCATCAACAGTCTTTACTGCATCTTTGTAATTTTAATGCATACCATTAAATCAAAATTATAATTTAATCCTTTACAAACAAGAATCAGCCAAACTTGTAGTGAAACATTATTTTGTATTTTTAATATACTAAACTCTTTTATTTTATAGCACAACGTCGACAGTGGTGACATTCAATATGCATTTTTATGACAATATCTGATGATGTACTACATGCAAAGACTAGGAGGCAAGCTTGAAGCCGCTAAGTTATTTATTTCACTGGGTACAGGATAATTTTCTACCTTAAAAACATGAATATTCCATAAACAGTTTTAAATAATTTATTAAAATTATTTTTCCTACGACCCCTACAAAAACAATATATTGCGTAAAATTTAGAAACTACAAAACTGCCACTTTTCATACGTCGTGCAAAAATTTTACAACATATGCACGGAAAGTAGCAATGCCCCTAAAACGTTTCACGAACCCTGTCTTAAGAAAATATTTACCTATGTTTTGCAAACTTTTCTTGTAAACATATTGATCTTTTATCTCTTTTATCTAGAGTGGGGTTCCTTTAATATTGAGTACATAGTAATTTTGAAGTATTTTTAAAGAAAGTTAACACAATTTGCCTAAATTTAATGTGACATAACAGGTCTTTACATTTTAGCGATGTAGTAGCATTTTTTATTCCAAAAAGTGGTGGTAATTCTTTGTTAAACCAGAAATATAATTGTAATCAACATTATAACTTTGTCTATGTTTAGTTAAATAAATATATTTTCTCACCCTTACTATACGTTATGAAAAAACCTGTTTTCTTCAAACACCTTGATGCCAATCCTCTGGGTGTTTAATACGTAAAATTATCATAGGTTAAATATCAGAGTAATTGCGTGAACAGGGATAATGCTTTTGATATTAAATGTGAAATTCTTTTTAATAAAACACAGGTAGATAAAAATACATAGGTATAAAAAATTCGTAGGATCATATAATTAAGAAATTGTGATCCGAATAAACAAAAAATCTATGTATCATATGGAGAAATTAAAAATTTAATAAAAAAAACAATTGATGTGATGCGTTAAATAAATTGATTTGCCGACGATATAAAGGTACCTATTTTAAATTAATTAATTATTATAAAGTTGTTGTTGTAAAATTGTCGTTTTCTTGTGTTTTAATGAAATAAAATTGTAAGAAACTAAAAATTAAAATTTATCTCAAATTTGCTAATTTCTGAAAATTCTTTGTGGTCGTAGGAAAAATAGTATACAAAACACGTTATATTCAAAGTGTTTTTCATATACTAGTTGAATGTTTTTCCACTAGTACGAAATATTCCACTTTCCACACTCGTTATGTAATATACTATTTTTAGATATGGATGAACTGGGGTTTAACTCTTTAAAGAGGTAGTACGCTCAAAATTATTCTTAGGTATTGTTCTCTGGCAGGTCTCAAGTATACGAACTATTGAAGTACGCTCATTAGCCCAGTAACCTAGTACATTTTACCTTGCATGGAATGGGGTAGTAGGTTTCTTTTTGATATATTGTATGTGATAGTACCAAGATGCCAAATCCAATTTTTCGACCTCCGCGACCTTCCGGATCACCGCCAAAAACCGGTAAAACCGCCGAAATTTTGCACTTTTTTTAGGTTTGGCCAATCCTGACCATGAAGGTGCACTTTTTTAAACAAGACAATTCTATTCATTCAAGCACATTCAATTTGCTACAATTTAAGACCAAAATGGTTACTTAAGGTCTAATAGTTTCCGAGATATCGCTCCTCAAAGTTGGTCAAAATCTACACCCATGCTATTTTTCAAGTATTAAACTATATAATTGAGTTCGAAGGTTCAAAATAAGAATAGAATTGAATAGAATAGAAAATTTTCAGTCTTATTCAAACAAAATCATTTTTTACAATGGAATCTTAAAAATAATCCCTCGTAAATCGTTCATGTTGTCAAGTAGGTTTTACCAGAAATATGAAAAGGCGACAGGGAAAACGAGTTTCAATTTTGTTTAAACCTCTTGGAAGGTCCAGGTTCAAGATACTCTTCAGCCTCTGTGTCCATGTTCTCCTGTACTTCTTCAGTCTGGTCAATTTCCTTATCTGGAGAGCTGTCAGGATATACAAGCAGTCCCTCTAGCTCATCGTCATCTAGTAGTTCATCGAGCTCGGCAGTATCCATGTCAACGATGATATCTGGCCGATTCTCGTAGGACTGTTCACTACATTGCCCACATACAATAGAGCACTTTAAGCCTACTTTTCTGCAGTGCATGCATTGTCACATCCTTTCTTGCAGTTGCAGGAGATCATTTGCATAAGGTGTGAAGGGGCCGCATCCCTCTACATCATCCTTGGGGAAAAGCCGTGAGCTGTAAGAACCCACCCCCATTCGAGCGGATCGATATCCATTTTCAGCCACCTCTGCAGCTGGTGGTAGGTTCTAAGTGAGTGGAACCTGGCAGCGTCTTGAGTGGGAGGCAGTCTAGCAAGCTTGAAGTTCGTCTTGGTTGCAGCCTTTGCAAAGATCTGATAGCACAGACCATTGAGGCTTTTCATTGAGTTGTTTCCACCGTACAGCGCAATGAGAATTTGCACTCCTGCTTCAGCTACTTCATCAGGTGTTGCTTCTGAGTTGGAAAAAACTGCTGCTTTCTCCTTTAGGTCTGAATTCTTTTGAATTACTGATAACAACTTGCCTTTTCCCTGACCAAAGAAGCATGACGTAAAATCACCTCCACTAAAGGCATGGGTGAAGGGAATGAGGTGACAGTAAGAAGATATTGAGGTGGTTGAGTAGAGGACATCTGGTATTTTACCTCTTCCGCACTTGTGGAAGTAGATGTTACTGTGTTAATAGGAACAGAGAATATAGTGAAAGCTCGTGTGTGAAGAAGTTCTTCAGTTCTTCATCCGACTGTTTTGCACTAAAAAAAGAGACGCCCCTGCAAAATGTAGTAACTGCTCTGAGGCACATCCCGCTAGCTACAGGGGATGCATAGTAGTCAAAGAATTACAGAAGAGAAGGAATGATGCAACAGCAACAAAAACAAAGAAAGCAGGCTCTCAGCCAAAAACGTTTACTTCTAACAAAGTTAAAACTGGCACTACATACGCACAGATGACACAAAATAACACGATAGAAGTCAACCCTTCTACATCCAAGACTGAACCAACTATGATGCAGATGCTGCATAACATGATAAAGACACTTGATCGACTCGCAACATGGAATACCAATGGCATCCCGAACAAAAAAATGAGTTAGAGGTCTTTTTTAACTCTCAGAATATAGAATATATGACAACCCATTCTTATCTTAAGATAAGAGGCTACAAAAGCTATCACACTATCCATCCTGACAATCAAGCACATGGAGGCAGTGCGATCATCATAAAGGAATCCATAAGCCACTACGAAGAATGCCACTTACAATGCATAGACATGCAACTTACCATGGTGGGCATAAAGTCCACTAGACAAAAGCTGATGTTAGGAGCAGTATACTGTCCACCCAGACACAATCTTAAGAAAGATGACTATAAAAATCTCCTACAACATCCGGGTGAAAGATTCATTGTGGGAGGAGATTTTAACGCCAAACATCCTGACTGGGGAGCAAGACTAACTACGACTAAAGGCAGAGAATTAAGAAAAGCTGTCCAAGAAACAGGATGCAACTATCATTCCACAGGTAAGCCTACCTACTGGCCCACTGATATTAACAAAATCCCTGACCTGCTAGATTTCTTCATCTCTAGAAAAGTATCCCCCAATTCTACTGAGCTTGTAGAAAACTTTGACCTGAATTCTGATCACTCAGCAATCATCATGACGTTGAGTGAAACGATAATTAAAAAGAATGCCCGACCCACACTGGTTAACAAAACCACTGATTGGGACAGTTTTAGACTTGATCTACAAAGCAACATTAACCTAAATGTTAGTTTGAAAACAACTGAAGAATTTGAACTAGAAACTGAAAACTTTACCAAACTTATTCAGGCAGCGGCGCACAATAACACAATAGAAATCAACTATATAACAAACGGAGTAAATTATCCAATAGAAATCAGAGAACTAGTCAAAGAGAAAAGAAGAGCTAGGAGAAGATGGCAACAGTCGAGAGATCCTTCAGACAAAGCCATTCTAAATAACAAAACACAACTGCTCAAAAGAGAAATACAGAGGATTAAAGAAGAATCAATTAATTCCTACTTGGAAAATTTAACCGCAACCGAAGAGACAAATTACTCTCTTTGGAAAACAACTAAAAAGATCAGGAGACCTATAGCTTCGATTCCTCCAATCAGAAGAGATTCTGGCCCATGGGCCCGAGAAAACAAGCAAAATGCTGATCTGTTTGCGGACCATCTGGCTGAGATTTTTACCCCTAACCAAGTCTATATGGACAATACTTTGGCCAATATAAGCAATCCAACATCAGAAAACATTACTTTAGTTACCTCAAATGAAGTAGCGAAGGAAATAAAAACAAACCTAAACCCGAAAAAAGCACCTGGTTTTGATCTGATCACTGGGGAAATCTTAAAACAATTGCCTAGAAAAGGTATAGTCATGCTCACGTACCTCTTCAATGCAGCCCTTAGACTGAAATATGTTCCAGACAGCTGGAAAGTTGCGGAAGTAATAATGCTGCCAAAACCAGGTAAGCCGCTTAATGAGGCCAAGTCATACAGGCCCATATCTTTGCTGCCAATTATCTCAAAATTATTTGCAAAACTACTACTCAAAAGGATGAAACCACTAATTGAAAATAATAAACTAATTCCTGATTTTCAATTTGGCTTCAGACAAAAACACTCAACTATAGATCAGGTGCATCGCATTACTGACGTAATAGAGCGCGCTCTTGAAGAAAAGCAAATCTGCTCAACTGTTTTTCTAGATGTAGCTCAGGCCTTCGACAAAGTATGGCACGAAGGCCTGATATACAAACTAAACAAAATGCTACCGAAGCAATATGTAGAGATAATAACATCTTATGTCTCAAACCGACTTTTCAGAATTAAACAGGAAGATGATTATTCTGACCTGAAAGAAATAAAAGCGGGTGTGCCACAGGGTAGTGTCCTCGGTCCTATCCTATTTCTGTTATACACGAGTGATATACCAAAATTGGATGGAATCACAGTAACAACATTCGCAGACGACACTGCAATCCTTGCAGTAGAGAAGGAGCAAGATATATCCATTGAGCAATTACAAGCAGCTAGCAACACAATACTTGATTGGACCAAACAATGGAAGATTGAGCTAAATGAAGTCAAATCTACCCATGTTAGCTTCACAAACAAAAGGTTGGTAAATCCTCTGCCCTTAGAGATTAATGGTACTATTGTGCCCTATGAGAACACCGCCAAATACCTAGGCATGACTCTAGACACCAAACTCCGGTGGAAAGAGCATGTAAAAAAGAAAAGAAAAGAACTGGGACTCAAATACAAACAGCTTTATTGGCTTCTTGGAAGAAACTCCAAACTGTCAGTACATAATAAGGTCTTACTCTACAATCAGATCCTAAAACCGGTATGGTTATATGGCATCCAGCTCTGGGGCTGTACCAAAGATAGTAACATAAAAACCATACAAACATTCCAGAACAAGGTGTTACGCAACATGGTAGACGCTCCATGGTACCTCTGATTTGCACCGAGACCTCAACATCCCAATGGTCAAGGAAGAGATCAAAAGGTTTGCTGGCAAACACGAAGCCAGGCTCCACCTACACGAAAACGCAGAAGCTCTTCAGCTATTGGACAACATATTGTTCGAAGATTGAAGAGGACCAAACCATTCGAGCTTGTGTAGTGCAGTGAAAAGCAGAGCATAGTGCGAGTTTAATAGTGGCTAAAAAAACTAAAGGACATCGTCGGATGAACTCTAGGTATTTAATTAGTTTAGTTTTAAGAAGTATCAGAAAAAAATTAATGGATGGTCTTATAGACCAGTTTTAATAGACAGACACCATAAGTGTGTATGAGGAAAAAAAATCCGACTGTTTCATAACGCATAGCCTGTGACACAGTATGGGGTCAATAGTTACCTGTCTCTTGCCAATAGTCACAGTATTCACAGAAGAAGGAAGAGATACCACTTTATTCTTCCTTTTGAATTTGACATTTTCGTAGTTTTCCCCTACAGCTTTCAACATCGCTTCCTTGCGAATATCTCTAGCCATGTGACAGTTGACCCCTTCCGCTCCAACAAGTCCACTGCTTATAGACATGACGACATTCGTATTAGGGAATGAAGGGTGATGCAGCAACCAGTCGCAAAATGCGTTTGCATGTTAATGCAACCCGAACCGAATGTTTCATTTACTAAATTTATACATTATTGAACTATTTGAGAGGTATTATTAAAGGATTGATGCCAATTCTATAGGTTAATACTTGAAAAATAGCATGGGTGTAAATTTCGACCAACTTTGAGGAGCGATATCTCGGAAACTATTAGACCTTTAGTAACTATTTTGGTCTTAGATTGTAGCAAATTCAATGTACTTTTGCAATGAATAGAATTGTCTTGTTTGAAAAAGTGCTCCTTCATGATCAGAATTGGCCAAACCTAAAAAAAGAGCAAAATTTCGGCGGTTTTACCGCTTTTTGGCGGTGATCCGGAAGGTCGCGGAGGTCGAAAAATTGGATTTGGCATCTCGGTACTATCACATACAATATAAAAAAAGAAACCTACTACCCCATTTCATGCAAGGTAGACCCCCCCCTTTTGATGACAAGGTTACTGGACTAAATATTATGGGTAATAATTTGTTGTGATGAATCTTATTAATACCATTTTTCGATAGTGTAAGTTTCAAAATAATATTAAATAAGAAGCTGTGCATTTGGAAACATAAATTATGCCATTTATGTAGAAGTATTCCAGTATGTATGTAGTTCTTAACCAGTGCAAAAAACTTATTATTCGTTATTAAGTAGAATAACTACATCGAATAATCTGAAAGCAAAAAGTTAGTTTTTTCCCATGAGGATATACTCGAGTAATTTGTAGTTGATTAATAAGAGTAGTTCAAAACTAAATAAACAAAAGTAAAGTTTTAAACTCTGCTAATAAGTACAAAACTGATAGTATTTCAGAACAGGAAAACAGGCGAACTGCATTAGTAACTTCCAACGAAAAGTAGTGTAGTCAGTATTGAAATACGAGTAAGTAGTAAGTTAAATAAGTAAGTTAACTGGTGCGCTTATTATTAACGATCCTAGAGTATATATTTTGAGTGAGTAATGTGAGTAAATATGTTGCATTACTAGGAAAAATTATCGAGGGTTAAAATCAGGAGTAGTTATTATTTTTAAGAATCCTGGCAGCATTTGCGTACTATAATAAGTGTCAGCACGTCAGTGTTGTTTACGTACAAAACGCACAATGTTTTTCTTCTTTTTACGCGATAACAATATTTCGAAAAGCTTTTTGTGATTTCCCACGCGATTCCTGTGAGACATACATCTACTTTTTAAAGAAAAACATCAGAATTAAAGAAAACATTAGAATTGCAGTATGAAGTATTTCCTAGAGTTGCCGAAAGGTATTTTAAGAGTGGCATAGGTACAAAAAATACCTTTAATTATTTTATAGCAACAACTGCAGTAAAAAGTTTATATGAGATTACCATTCTGTAGTGTTCCAGACTTTTAATTGTTAAAAGGAAATTGTATTTTTGATAAATTAATCTGCAAACCTACAAAAACATTACTGTGTACGTATATCTCAGGTCGTCTTATTGTTCATGAATTATCTTATAATCTTTTATTTTACTCTTTTATGAGACTTTAATAATAATCCTCAATTGGGTTTTTTTAAGTTCACGGATTTATAGAAAAAAAACTGAGCTAATGGTATACTTATCCTTTTATCTTTTATGATATTTGGATAAATGGGAATCTCTTTTTACCTTGAAACATCAAGTTTGACATTTGATTCTTAACTTAACCTCACAATCTGAATAGCAGCAGAGATGTTAAATTTAAGTAAGTTTGGATTTTACTATTGAGAAATATTTATATTGAACTTTTATTATAGGCCAGTAAAATAGAATCCGTTGGTGGAAATAAATGTTGGAAAGCGGGAGATCGTTTCGATCGCTTCGTTTGACATCAAATATAAGTATCCTAGGTTAGCACGGTCCCTCGACTCGAGTTTACCTGAGGGCATCAAAAGAACCACGAAATCTTCGGACCTTTTTTAGTTTTTCGCTTATAACTCCAAAGTATTGCTTTCCAACGAAAACTTCACTATTACAAGAATTAAAGAGCATTAAATTCTGCGACGGATGAGTATCCAACACTTTAAATTCGGTTCAGTGGTATGGTCGAAATCGACGGTCGAGAAACGACAATTTTACAAATTTTTTATTTTCCGTCAGACCGGACGCCCAGAGGCTTTCCGTATAAAAACAACCCGTTGGACTCATTCTGATTGTTAATATAAGTCGAGAAATACCCAAGCTTTGATATTATAGAGGTTGCCGGATTAAATTAACGGACATTTTTTTGTCATCCCCATCATAGCAATTAGGATCAATCCATATGAAGCAGTGTAGTACTGGTCGCTCGATCATTTCGAAAAAAGATAATTTTTTTGTGTGTTATCACACCTAAGTATTGGTAGCTCAAAACCACTGTCATTTTTTTTATTCCATTTGATTGAAATATGGCAGCCATATTTGGTTGCGTGGTGCACGACTTTTCTTGTAGTTTTTTGATGTAAACGTACATCTTGATATCTCAAGAATGGTTGATCCTAGAGACCTGTGGTATTTTTTTTATATCAAAGCTAAGGTATTTCTCAACTTATATTAACAATCAGAATGAGTCCAACGGTTTTTTTATACGGAAAGCCTCTGGGCGTCCGGTCTGACGGAAAATCGAAAATTTGTAAAATTGTCGTTTCTCGACCGTCGATTTCGACCATACCACTGGACCGAATTTAAAGTCTTGGATACTCATCCGTCGTAGAGTTTAATTCTTGTAATAGTGAAGTTTTCGTTGGAAAGCACCGCTTTGGAGTTATAAGCGAAAAACTAAAAAATGTCCGAAGATTTCGTGGTTCTTTTGATGCCCTCAGGTAAACTCGAGTCGAGGGACCGTGCAAACCTAGGATACTTATATTTGATGTCAAACGAAGCGATCAAACGATTTCCCGCTTTCCAACATTTATTTCCACCAACGGTCCCCATCGGGTCTAATTTTACTGGCCTATTATTTTAGGTTAAGAAAATGATCACTTACAGTTTCACACAGGGTTTTTAAGAATTTATAGTAAGTTAACCTTGTTCAAAATTACTCTTATAGAACTAATTTCACTTTTGATTTTTTTTTATAATAACACTAGCTTTGCCATTATTATCACTTTTTAATTTGTCACAAGCCTGGTATCTTGATGCACCTTATGTTTCCTTCTTTTCAGCCTACTGTCTGGGAAGATCACCACGCCGGAATCTGCCTATTGCTTATGGGGATCCGTAACTTCCTCGAGGATATGATGCTCAGCCGCAGCTAAAATGTTGAGGTAAATTGCACCTAAATATTTATACCTTTTTAATATTAGCTCTTGAATTACGTTCAAAATAAAATGTATTTCTTCTTTCTTTATGTCGGTCCAGCTGGATATGTCTTCAGATCAAACAGCTCTCTTTGATGTGACTACGCCTGTACTGCACTCTGGACTATTGCTGCGTCTTAATTTTCCTTTGTTTAATTTCCTTTTTAGATTCTTTTATTATATCTGTTTGAAATAAAATATAAAGCTTTTTTACACTTGTGTAGCTGTTCAATTTCTACATTTATCTTTATTTTAATTACATTTTACAAAAATCAACTTTTTTACAATCTTTTTGTTTTAAAAACCTTTTTATTCGCCTCTATTTATTTACTTTACTTAATCTGTATGCTATGCTACATACGAAAGAAAACTAAATTCTAATCAAGATCAATGTTAAATAAATTGAAAACATTGACTGTTGAATTGAACAAAAGCCGCATAATAATTAGCTCAAAAATAATGAACTCACATTTTGCATATACAGGATGTAACTAATATAAGTAGAAACTTTGTAATGGTAATGGCTTAGAACATACTTTTCTTATCAACATGTGGTCGCTTTCTACTAGTTCTCGAGAAAATCGCATTGTAAATTTTAAGTACGCTAATTGTACTGACATTATATTAAAACAATTTAATTTTGTTCTAAACTGTTACTTTACTAGTTTAATTGCCTTGGTATTTATTCCTTTTTGACCAAGATTGGTTAATTTTGTATACTATTATAATTTAAAATGTTATTTATGTATTGTCAATTGTATATTAAATATCGTCACCGTTTAGTTTTTTTTTACTGTTATAATTAAAAATAAAGAAATTAACATTAATGTATTAAATGTCCTCCGATTGTTCCGGCACTTTCAAAATCCATATATATTGTTAATATTTTATTTGAATTGACAGAAATGTAATTCTTGTTAAAGATTTATATTACAGTACCATTTTCTAACCTAAGTACCAGAGTGCCCGAGATTTTCTGAAACTTTATTGATGATAAGTCTGATCATAAGATTTACTAATGCTATATTAAAATAAAAGATGTCAAACTTAGGAATTAGGAATAGCTTGCTACTATTTAATTTTTGAAATTGATACAATCAATATGTGCCATAATAATATTTCCCAAAGAATTTTTCAACCGTATTAGTTGTTAAATGAGCTGCTTTAATTTTTGCTATACTACCTGTGGTTATATCCTTATTGCTTCAAATCCAGATTATTTATTGCATTGCGTTGTTTTATTATTTAATTCACTTATCTGTTGTACTGTTTTTTTTTGTAGAGTTTAAATGCGGAGTGTAAAGTGAAGAATACCGTCCGTCATTTGACTGAATATTTACGCTGGTACTTCACGCAAGGTAGTGTTTACAGAAGTTTTGTTAAGTTATGTTGTACAATGTACAGTGTAAATAATAAATATTGTTTGTAGTTTTGTGAGCAGAACTTGGCACTCTTATCACTCATCAGAAGAAATTAATGTCTTACAAGTAGGTTTTATAGTTTTCATATTTAATTCAACAACATTAACCCTCATCTTACAAAGCGGGAAGCAGGAGTACCCCAACGATAGTTTTATTGAAAAAAGTCTTTAAAGAATTTTTGCACCGTAAACATTTGAGTAGCTGTAAATAATTTATTTCTATGTAATATTTGCTTGGAGGTATTTCTAAAATGTATTTTCTATTTAGTTTTAAAAAATCAGCCATTTCCATGAGTTAACGATAACAGTGAATTCAAAAATTCTGATTCAAAAGCCATGATTCTGAGCCAAAAGTTGAAATTTAGCAAAAAGTGATTTGGTAAAACTTTTCTGAAGAATATGCAATTGCTAAAGAATAAGTTCTTGGAGTACAATGGCATCCCGCTTAGTGCTAAAAGAACAGGGTTCCATTTTTTAAATGTCATAGACACATAATTTACTTAAAGATGTTGTGTTGTTCCGCCGCTGTTTGAATATAATCTGAAATAATAAATTCCCAAAACATTTTTAGGTTTCCATGTAATAGACCGGGTAAGCTAAATTTATGAATGAAACCAGGGGCGGATTTATCATTTTCGGGGCCGCAAGCTAAAATTCTTTTTGAGCCCCCTACTGCCGTATTGTCAATATTAACATTTTAATCACGAGAAACGTTTCAGGGAGTAATTATATTTTTGATTAAAGATTTCATATTTTAATTCCAAATTTAACATTTTTAATGTTAATTATATTATGTTACAACCGCGAGCGAAGTGCCAGCCGTGATGCTAGGACGACCGGGAGTCGCTCGCGAAGTACGTACTTTACGTTTCAAGATATACGGAATGTAGCAAATTATAAAAGTTCTCCTTGTTTTGTTTGTAATTAGCAATAATAATGAATAATATTAATAGGTATTAACAATTATGTAATAATGTTAAAATTAATCAATTTTACGTTAATTGAGTAACAATTTAATAATAACTTTATATGCTGGTAGTTGCCTCAGTAGCTCAGAGGTAGAGAGGTTGGTACCGAATTCAACTCGCGCTACTGGTTGGAAGTTTGTTGGAACGGATTGGCTTTAGGCGACAAAAATTGCGAATAAACGTCGAATTATCCCGAAGTAAAACTCGTTAAAATAATCTACATATAAAGATAGTTAAATTGTTCTTCTTTTGTAGGTAGCCCAAAGGAAAGAATAGGTTATTTCAAACAAATGTATGGTTCATTAATCAAAATTTACGTTCATGTACAATAGTATACTATTACTCGTTGAGTTGGTAAAGGACATCTTTATATGCCAACCGATATTGTTCGACCGAGACGTGCGTCGAGCTCAAACAATATAGCGAGCCTTGAAACTTTACCTCCAATCAGCCGTCTATCGACCAAAAGAAATTTTAAGTAAGATTTCATTGTTCACCGCTATATAGCAATGTATGCTCTCAATATTTTAAAATTGGAAATTAATTAATTCCATGGTATTTATTAAATATAAACTACAGAAAAATAAAAATAAAACTAATATTAAAAAAAAAAGATATTTTGAGCCTTAAATACATTTATAGAAACCTAAATTTAAATCGAATAAAAAGTCTCGTTTGTCCAAGACTTTATTGGTCAGTTTTACAGACATGTAATAGTAGATTACTTACCGAGGCGGGAAGTAGAACATTACGCGGAGAGCAATGCTGCTGCCCGAGGCGCGAAGCGCCAAGGGCAGCAATTGCTCGACGCGTAATGTCTTCCCGCCGAGGTATGTATACTATTTTATTCACAATCGTACATAATTATGTTCTTACATTGATACCTTATACTTGATATATGTAGGACACAACACCAGCGTTTTTATTCAGGTGGCGATAAAATGACAATTGCTGCAACAATTGTCAAAGTAAATTCGTGTCACTACTAAACTAAATTTAATTACATTGCTCCTAATTGCAATTTACACGATTTAAAATGCGTGATAGTGAAACTGATGTAAGTTGCACACCACCGGAATAGCGAGAAGTTGCTAAAACAGTGACTGACTGTTTGTTACCTGCTAAAAGTAAAGATAGATACGGAAACTTCTGCCATCTGTTGAGAATATCTAGAACGAGCAAAAGGTAAGTAATGGATATTACTAACCAAGAGAACTCATTACTAACCAAGAGAACTTATTATTGACTCTGATGTATAATAAACTACTTTCTAACTTTTTAAACGTCAGTAATGAACACATTATGTATCGATTGTTAATAATAGTTATTTACGTGCCAAGCTTTGTAAATTAATCTTTAGGGGTGAGCTGGAAAGTTTGTGGGGCGAGCGACGAAGCAGCGAGCCTTCTTAATCCAGTGAGCCCGGTAAACATTAATTGCAAAGCGTGTCGCGTACAAAGTTTACTTTTCCACCTTTACCAGCATCTTTTTATGAATTGTGTGTTTTTTATAAAAGAACAATTTGTAATCAAAGGCGGTCGCATAATTTATAGCTAGGCGTTGTTATGTGTTGTGGTTAAGCAACAAAGTAGTTTCCATAACTTTTTGTAGATGAGCATTGTAAAATTTTACAGGTCTCTTCTAGGAGCTCGTAAAGTTTTACAGGGCTGTATTTGTAAACTACTTATTTACTTAGTTACCATAAATGCCTGTAAAGGGTCATTTACATAGAAAGAGGAAATAAAGGAATTGTTAACCACTTTGCTGTTGCTACATCAATAGCTTACTTTCCAAGGTTTTTACAATGATTAATTAAATGTACATATTGCGATTAGATTGTGAATAAACAAAACTATTACCTTACAACATATTGTTTATTATTATAGAATAATTTAGTTAGTCAACGAAAAATGTGGGTCAACTTTATAAATAAACGAATCCATAGTTTAATTTTATTAGTCTTCACCGATTATGGAACCTATTGGACGTTTAGATTAACTAAATAAGTTGGTTGTTCTTATTTTGTTCTGCAACAAATTTCTTACCGTTGTTCCAACAGTAAGCGAGCGGTTTGCTTCAACTGAGATCATGTTTATATTTACTAAATTTACCGATTTGTTACTCAACAGCTTGTTGTAGTTGAATTAACCAACCATATTTTTTTGAGTGTACAAGTTAATCACAAAGCTTGTACGATCATGTTCTAGCACGTTAGATAGAAGCTTATTTAGGAGTTTGAGACAATAGACTCATAATAAAAATAAAAAAGGATTTTACAGCACGTGGGGTCAAAAAAGACCCTAGGTAGGTTAGGAGGATTAATTAACGTTATTTGGTAGTAATAGTGATACTGTTACCTATAGTAGTATTTTATGGCTAATATTTAATTTTTAATCTGCAAGTGCTTGTGCGATGATGCAGTTCAAATAATATGTTGAATTTAACCCGGAGGTGAATTACAATACAGGTGATTATAATAAATTCCAGTGGTAGCAGCGTTGCATAACGAATATTTAATATAACTAAGAAGAGAAAGCCAAAATTGAAAACTGGTAAAGTTCATTGATGTTTTTTAAACCTTATTGGAATCGCCATTTTTATAATCGTAACTTTGCAGCTTCAACTTGTAGCACCGACTCTTAAACTACGGAAATTTCATGTATAAATGCATTTTATGTTTCCATGTTCCCAAACATAGAATTATAAGGTACATTCAAGAAATTTTCAGTGCCGTAGCACTTTTCCCAATATGGCCAATAAAAACGTATTTTAATTAAGAATCCTACGTGTCTGAGGACTTGTATTTAATTAATAGTTATACTTAAATTATTATAAATCCTACTAGCACACTCAGTATTAACACAACAAAAACTTTTCTGTTCTAAAAACTCAATTGTTATATTCTTCCTTTTGTCCTGTTCCATGGATAATTACGTGTGCTTCTCCAGCGTTGCCCTGATTGCATTTTTTGTACGTGCACAATTTAGTAGATCTACAGTACAGCAGCTATTAGTAGATTCTTCAAAAAAGAACATGAACTTATTACTTTTGATTCAGCTACAGGAAACTATCTGCGTATTATTAGCGTAAGTAAATATAAAATAGTATATTAACTAGCTATGAAAGTCATACTTTTTTCTTCTTATTGGACGAAGCCCGAGTTTATCAAGCAAATTATTGAAAAAAAAAGACTTTCATAGCGTGTTGTACACACGATATTTTTTGCATATTGTAATTTGAGAAATCTGTCATAAAATTTATGCAAAATTTAAAAAAATCAGAAAAACATAGTATTCTTTGACAATAATATCCGACGAGATTGAAGTTTGTCATTGACAAACACAATTAAAAAATAAAAACAAGCTTTAGAAAACTGCAATATCTGCTTTTCAGAATTAGAAAAGCAACAAATCATAACTAAAAACCCACAACCACCTAAACTATATGGACTCGTCAAAACACATAAACAGAATATGCCTATAAGACCAGTTGTATCATACATAAATGCAACTAATCACATTTTATCCAAAAAACTGAACCAGATTGTTAACACGATAGGTTACAAATCGAAATACTCTGTTAGAAATTCATCAGAATTAGTAGATAAGCTGCAAAACATACATCTTCCACCACATTCAAAACTTGTTGGTTTTGATATTTGTAACATGTTCTCTAGAATACCCCCACAAGAATGTATTCCTTTATTAGATAGTTTCTTGATTAATAATAATATAGAATTAGTTAAAAGGTTAGAGATAATTCAATTATTTGACCTTTGTATAAGTCAAAATTATTTCACTTTTATTAACATAATTTATTTACAAAAAGATGGTTTACCTATGGGTAATTCTCTAAGTCCTCTATTAGCTAACATATTTATCGACAAGTTAGAAGATCAAATATTTGAATTAAACCTCTCTAAACACATTATCTTCTGGTTTCGTTATGTTGATGACATTTTAGCTTGTTTTGACAGTTCTTTTGAGGTTATCAATGAATTTTTAATTCTTATTAATAGTATCCCCCAAAACATAAATTTTACACTAGAAACAGAACAAAACAGGGCTATAAACTTCCTAGACTTAACTATCAAGATTAACGCAGACAATCTATTTGAATTTTCCATATACAGAAAACCAACACAAACGGACATAACAATACCAAATGAATCTTGTCACCATAAAACACATAAAATAGCAGCCTACAGATCATTAGTACACAGAGCTTTAACTATTCCACTAACAAAGCCAGATTTTAGCAAAGAGATATCAACCATTAAACAACTAGCACATGCAAATCATTACAATCCGAATATGATTTATTAACATGACACTTTAATTAAACAAAAAGATTATAGGTTAGCTATCAAAAGAATATATCCCATTGACAATCAAACAGAAGACACAAATTACTTATCTATACCATATTTTGGCAAAATATCAGAAAGAATTGCACATATACTAAGAAAAACCAACAATTATAAAATAACATTTAAAATCAACACTAACACTTTTTCATTTTTATTTAATGCTAAAGACAGAACACATGATATCATGAAATCGGGCATTTATCGTTTAAATTGTTCTTTTTGTAGTTCGGTATATAAACACAAACTCAGGGTACCTTTAATGAATGAACAACTTGAGCATAGTAATTCTCCGTTACTGGAAGTATTAGATATTTAATTTTATTATTATTATTATTTTATCTAGTTACCTATTTTCGAATCTACCTTAGCGACGTGTTTGTTTATAATTACATTACCTTTGATAATGACAGCTTAGCTGTCGAAACAATATTGTCAGGTTATATTTTAATAAATACTGTGAAACTTTTTAATAATCTTTATTTATTTAATGAAAAAAGTGCTACTTTCATTACGATTTTTCTTTAAAAAAAGTGGACTTTTATAATCAATATGCAAAAAACGATTATAGATATTAATATTAACCTGTTGTCACAGTGATCTAAGTTATCGGTTGTAAAAATACTAAGAAAAATTAAAAAACTAATATTATTCTATATTAGCTATTTCAAAGAACATGGCATTTAGCTTTTATCACCTTTTGTATTTATTTCATGATATAATATTAATTATGTCCCCTGTAACCTTATATAAGCAAACACATGTCAGCTGTCTACCCATGTTTAAGTGACGTTAAGAATATATATATATATAAATTTTCTTATTCTTTAACCTTATATATAGATATAAAATATATTTGATTCTTGGGTATAGGTTATTTTAAATTAATTAACACAGTTTTATATGGTTATGTCGACGTTTCGCTCACACATTGGGAGCATTATCAAGATTCTTTTATTGTTTATTGCCTACAAAAAAAATTTTTTTTAATAACATTTTTTCCTTTTTTTTATATGATTAAATCAGTATGAAATTTTTTTACACATTTTAATTATTTTTTATTTTGAAACAGTTACGTACCTTGAAACAGTATGTTTGAATTTACATTTTGGTTTTTCCATTATTGTTTTTTATTACAGTGGTTGGTATGCTGATTACACAGATTTAGATTATTACTTTCTTTTTTGTTTATAATGTATAGAACTAGGAATATGTGTGTAGTTTGAACAAATTCTTTTTGGGAACTGACGACTAATTAACAAAGAACCATCCCTTCTTTTAAACTAATATACAGAATTGGATCGGCATTGTATCAGGTTTCACACGAGTAAACCAAACAATCTTTTGCTATTTTTCAAGGCATGTGTCACATAAATTTGGGTATTTATTACTTTTCATTTCGACTGAGAGTTTTAAGATGTGTTTTTGGTTATTATTGAAAGCTTGAAATTATTACGTGTGGACTTTATTGTGTGCAACGGTTAGAATTTATAATAATATTAAGAATTTTTTTTTTTTTTATACGTAGATGAATGGGTTATTGGAATGTGTATTACGATTATTTACTTAATGAGATTATGATATATTTGGCTTAGATTTTTTGTATCTTGCCTGTCATTTACGGCTTCGTTATCTTGTTTTATATGAAACATTTCTTTTATTGTTAATTTATGGTAGTTGCTATCTTTATTTAAAATTTTGGTATCTTTGAAATTGAACTCGTGTTTTTCGGTTTTTTCGTGTTTATGTAAAGCAGTTGAAGCGTTTTTGGTGTATTTATGACCATTTAATCGACTATCTAAATATTGGGTTGTCATTCCTATATACTTTTTTGGGCAATTTATGCAGGGTATGGAATAAATAACGTTAGATGTTTTCTTTTTTGGTATCTTTGTTTTTAATGGTGTAAATAGAGAAGTTAGTGTATTCTGAGATTTATGGCATATAGAAATGTTATGTTTACTTAAAATATGTTTTAGTTTTTCAGATAATTCATTTATATAAGGCACAGCTATGTATCTGGTCGGGTTAGTATTTTTTTCTTTTGAGTTTAGATTATTGTAAAATTTGAATATACGTTGTTTTTGTGTTCGTTTGATAAGCTTCTCCGGATAATGATTTTCTTTTAAGGTTTTTTCTACTTTTTTTAAAACTTCAGGGCGGTATTCGGGTGACGTTAATGTAATTGCTCGATCGATTAAACCTATTATTACGCTATTTTTTTGATTTTGAGGATGGTGAGATTTGTAGTTTACATATCGTCCTGACATGGTCAGGACGATATGTAAACTACAAATCTCACCATCCTCAAAATCAAAAAAATAGCGTAATAATAGGTTTAATCGATCGAGCAATTACATTAACGTCACCCGAATACCGCCCTGAAGTTTTAAAAAAAGTAGAAAAAACCTTAAAAGAAAATCATTATCCGGAGAAGCTTATCAAACGAACACAAAAACAACGTATATTCAAATTTTACAATAATCTAAACTCAAAAGAAAAAAATACTAACCCGACCAGATACATAGCTGTGCCTTATATAAATGAATTATCTGAAAAACTAAAACATATTTTAAGTAAACATAACATTTCTATATGCCATAAATCTCAGAATACACTAACTTCTCTATTTACACCATTAAAAACAAAGATACCAAAAAAGAAAACATCTAACGTTATTTATTCCATACCCTGCATAAATTGCCCAAAAAAGTATATAGGAATGACAACCCAATATTTAGATAGTCGATTAAATGGTCATAAATACACCAAAAACGCTTCAACTGCTTTACATAAACACGAAAAAACCGAAAAACACGAGTTCAATTTCAAAGATACCAAAATTTTAAATAAAGATAGCAACTACCATAAATTAACAATAAAAGAAATGTTTCATATAAAACAAGATAACGAAGCCGTAAATGACAGGCAAGATACAAAAAATCTAAGCCAAATATATCATAATCTCATTAAGTAAATAATCGTAATACACATTCCAATAACCCATTCATCTACGTATAAAAAAAAAAAAATTCTTAATATTATTATAAATTCTAACCGTTGCACACAATAAAGTCCACACGTAATAATTTCAAGCTTTCAATAATAACCAAAAACACATCTTAAAACTCTCAGTCGAAATGAAAAGTAATAAATACCCAAATTTATGTGACACATGCCTTGAAAAATAGCAAAAGATTGTTTGGTTTACTCGTGTGAAACCTGATACAATGCCGATCCAATTCTGTATATTAGTTTAAAAGAAGGGATGGTTCTTTGTTAATTAGTCGTCAGTTCCCAAAAAGAATTTGTTCAAACTACACACATATTCCTAGTTCTATACATTATAAACAAAAAAGAAAGTAATAATCTAAATCTGTGTAATCAGCATACCAACCACTGTAATAAAAAACAATAATGGAAAAACCAAAATGTAAATTCAAACATACTGTTTCAAGGTACGTAACTGTTTCAAAATAAAAAATAATTAAAATGTGTAAAAAAATTTCATACTGATTTAATCATATAAAAAAAAGGAAAAAAATGTTATAAAAATTTTTTTTTTGTAGGCAATAAACAATAAAAGAATCTTGAAAATGCTCCCAATGTGTGAGCGAAACGTCGACATAACCATATAAAACTGTGTTAATTAATTTAAAATAACCTATACCCAAGAATCAAATATATTTTATATCTATATATATATATATATATATATATATATATATATATATATATATATATATATATATATATATATATATATATATATATATATATATATATATATATATATATAACGCAGAGCAAAACATTAAGACAGAATAATGTATAAGGGTACCTTCGGGCTATAAGTATTTACAGTGATTACAGGAACGCCAGTTGGTTTTGTACTTTGTCCTGTCGGATTAACTCGCACACTGTCAGACATTTGATTGATTACTATGTTAACACAATTAACAAACATTACATCACAATGCATACGAGTGTGATATTGAATTTATTTACACATTTCGATTTTAAGTACGGGGCTTAATGTGCTGGGGGAATTAATTATCTTTAATTATCTGCATCTACTAATATAGAACGTATTTTGAAATTGATGGATTTTTCACCTGGATATTTTATTTAGTAATGAATTCAGCATTGAATAATTAATCATGCGAAAGAATGTTTAAAGTCTTAAAGTACAATGAGTAAATAATGAAAGCTTCAGTGGTCAAAGTTTCTTGCATTTTTCATCATTGTCTTCCATTAAAAGCTTAGTATTAATCGAGAAAACAAAGATAAAACTGAAACGAATTCAATTGAGTGGGGAGCACTTAGGAGTATAATGGGTATAGATACCCATGAACGCAACGACGCCGACGTGTATTTATGTAGCGATGCTTAGAAACTGGTGTACCGTTGAATACTGCATCCATCTACTTGTTCCTCTATAGTGTTCCATGTAATTATGAATGTTTTAAGTATAAAACAGAGTTTGTCTTATAATTTACAAGATATCAAAATGCAAATATAAATACCAAACTAATCTAATTCTGAAATATCTATACATAGTTTATAAATTTCTTTTTCGATAATTAATTTTTGTCTGCAATATTAAAAGTTTAATTTTGAAGTAACTCATAGGTAATGCTGCATTTTTCTACATTAAACACTGTAAGAGAAATTATTTGAGCTGGTTTATTATTTTTCGACCAAATTCTGCGCATACACATAGGTTACTTCAAAAATTTAGGTTACTTCGCAAAAAAAGAAAATTTTCAGCCCCCAACACTCCTCCTGTTCCTACATACAGCAATCCAAAATTTGAAATAAGATCGATTTTTAGTCTTCTTTAACATTTTTTCTCTCCGTTCCACTTGCACCAAAGGTAAGTTCGGCATTCAGATCTATTTAACTCGAAGAGCTCGATTTCCATAGTAGACATTATTGCAAATAATTGTAACTACGACAATAGAGCTTTTGGAGCAAAAAGAGTTACACTGCCGAACTTACCCTTAATGGCCTGAACCTGGGTCATTTTTTATTGTATTTTACAAAAATTATTTTTTAACGTGCCTACCTCTAAGCCGCCCAAAACTTGACAACCCAAATTTAAGGACGTGTTTTTGTCGAGAACATTCCATTTTCAAAAGTTTGCAAATCGGTTATCAGAAATCAGAATATATCTCAATATTATATCTGTAACGTCACGTTCTTTGACACTAATAAATACTAAAAGAATCCCAGTACGGTCCTGGCAGTTTAGAAAAATTCAATTACGTCGGAACTGCAAATATTACATTAAGTTAATTAATTAATTTTTCCTCCAAGTACAAAAGAGTCACCTCGAAACATATTCCTAAGCAATATCTTGCCAAACAAATGTTTATTTTCCGAGAAATAGAATGTTCCAGAATCAAAAATTGTTTTTAATTCCGAGCTTATAAGGGCTAAAATCTAATATTGGTTTTAACAAAAAATTTCTTTATGGTTAAAACGTATGAAGGTTCAAATTCATAGCTTTGAAACATTCCCTTGTATATAAAATGCCGTCAAATAGGACCTTCTAAAATAAAATTGTCTAGACACCACCTGCAAGTATAATGTACAGATTCAAAAGGGAATCCCCGTAAGTATTCCCCATTGGCTGATTAAAAGTTCCGCTATTTTTGTATTGGATTATTTAAAATTTCGCCCTCCTCAAAAAATCATACCAATGCGACATAGGTAGTTTTAGTTTACTGTCAATCGAAGATAGTTTAAGATAGGTGGAATACACAGCCGAGCAAAGTAGCGTTTGCCACGCGAGAGGTCTCGCGCCTTCTTCGTGAAGATAGTTGTACGAGGGATGATTGCCTTTGGCATTTTCCCAATGTTTTAGTTGTGATTCATAATCGATAAAAGTGCAGAAACTTCATTGAAGGATTATTCCGTAATTAGAGTTCTAGTTGAAGTTTTTTTTTAGTTCGGAATTGGAAAATTTGACAAAATATTCCGTACTATTGTTTTTGCCTCAATCTAAGTTAGTATTGTATCGTACCGATTCCGTTGTTTGGAAATTGATCTAAAATAGGAATTTATTAAGTAATTTTCAAGTATACAGTTTGTTTAGTACAGTTACCGTTAAGATTTTTGAGAATTTGTTCCGTTCGGAAGTTAGTGCATATAAAATAATTATCGTTCCAGTTATGATTGTGTTAATAAAGAATTATTAGTTATTGGAAATTATCGTATGTTGAAGCTCGTCGTTATTCGAGAAAAATAATAATAGTTCAGAATCCAGAGGATTTGTTCCCGTTTTGGTTCTTCAGGTCAGCCGTTTGTGATTGTGCCTCGTGTAAAGTCAATATTGTGTTTCTAGTGTTTGGAGTTACTTGAGTAAGAAATCTTGAAAGAAATTTTTTTAATTAAGTCTTTTTGTAAAGTCTGTTAAGGTTCCCGAAATTTAAATTACTTTTAGTATGATAACTTTTTTGATAATGATAATTTTTGTATTTTTTAATTTTCTTATTATTTCAATCTATTCTTTTATGTTTCAATATACAGAATTCAAATTAATTTATCGTATGATATGGTTTGGCCCAACAAATTGCTGATGTTTATTTTTTGTCTTTTATTAAAATTCAGTAGTATCGATTGATATATGTATTTGATTAAACTAACGTCAATTTCAAAAGAGGAATTTTAAATTCCTAGATTTTGTTATCAATTTGGTGGCGCACAACATGTTTTAATTTGTTCCTGATTCCAGTAATTAATTAGAAGCTTTTGGAGGTAACGCCCACACCTGTTTTTAAATTTGCATAATCAGAGATCTCAGCCGGAGCATTTAGTTCAGTAAGTATCGTATTATGAGCAATTACAGTAAGTATTCAGAATAATTTAGATTGACAAAGAAAAAGCGAGGTTATAAATGTCGCCCATCGGGGGCATTTTTTTTTTTTTTGTTAAAATAGGTATGTTGTGTAAAATGGTGGCCATCGCGGGGGCCTTGTGTTTAGAGGAATTTAGATTGTTATACTCGTATATCTTGGTTAACAGAAAATGTTCTACTTTGGCCCATTTTATTTGTTTTTCATCCTCTTCCCAAGTTTTTTGTTGCGAGTGATTTTACCAAAATCGACCGAAGTTACGCGTATTTGAATGAGGGCTCTTGTCTGAAAAATGCAATTTTTGCCCTGCTGTAACTTTCTCTGAAAATTTATTTTCACCAAACTTGGAAGAAAATTTGTTCTTTATATAAGGGAATAAGCCTTAAAAATTCTTTGCTTGACTAACACTGCGTAACAGCTATAAACTTTTGATAATGTCGACAACGACATATACGTAATTCCATATATGTAATTAACATGGGGAAATAAAATATTCCATCTTTAAAACTTTTCCAAATCGGTTAATTTCAACAGAAATGTTTCTACCTTGGCTCATTTTCTTCATCCTCTTTCTTCGTTGCGAGTGATTTCGCCAAAATCGGCCTAAGTTACGCCTAATTGAATAAGGGCCTTTTTCTGAAAAGAGGACAAAGAAAATGAGTCGAAGTAGAAAAATTTCGGTTAACCAAAATTAACCCATTTGGCGAAGTTTTGAGAAAGGAATGTTTTCGACAAAAATACGACCCTAAATTTTGTTGTCGCATTTTGGGTAGCTTAGAGATGGGCTCTCGAAAAAATAATTTTCGTAAAATACGATAAAAAAGAAGAAAAATTACCATTCGTCCAAGATATTTGATGCAAATGGGACGAAGAGAAAAAATGTTAAGAAGACCACAAATCTACGAAGAACAGGAGTATTGGCAGCTGAAAATTTGAGAATCTTGAGAAGTCCAGTAAAAATTGTTTTTAAACTGTTATTAGTGTTAATTATAATTATTTATAGTTTTGGTAGTGTTGCGACTAGCGTGCTAGTTTCTCACTCAAGCGGGCCGGGATCGAATTCCAGTGCCGGCAAATCTGGTTAGGATTTTCGGTAGTTTTCCGCAGCTGTAACACAAATGTGGGATTGGCGTTATACTATCTGTAAGTTGGCTGCAGCCGCACAGTGGGCCTGCGTAATATTAAGAATCGCCCCTTCCTTCCGCACAAGCTTCATAGCTTCTGGTGCCCGGTTATGTATGCTATGGGTAGTAATAATAATTATTATTATTATATTAACATTTCCTAACTACAGAAGTATGCTATACATTGATGACATGATATAATTAATCCTTGTTTAATTGGGAGAAAGATAACACTTGTTGGGTATCTGTGTAAGGAACTTGGAAGAAAATTAGATTAAGTAAGGTGGAGTAATCTACAATACCATGCATTACCTTGTATAAAAACATTATTTGTAAACTCGTTCTTCTGTTCTCTGCTAAAGTGCTTGAAATTTAAACATTAAGTTAATAAATTTGTAGTGAAAATATTCTCATTTTAAAAGACCCCGCAGGAAACTTTGTAACGTTCTAAAATGTGGGGTTATTCATTTTGTGTAAATTAAATTTTCAACCCCCTGTATAATAATGAAATATTCCGCTTTTGTTGATATGTAAAAAATAAAATGTTTTCTCGTCAAACGTAAAAGGCAGCTGTATACAAATAAATATTTATAAATGTAGACAACATGAGCTAAGATGAAAATAATATATTCTATTAAAAAACATGCTAATAGTTCCCTTTAACAGTAATAAAGAACGAATAATGTTAACAAATGTAGTCTAATTTATGACTTGACACTAGCTAAAATTGTATTTTATCAAATTAATTTTTTTTTGTGTTTTCTAGATGAGAACAAATTTTGTTTATCTTAAAACTTCAATACAGATACTAAATGCTCAAAAGATCATTTTTTTGAGCTGTCAGCTTTTTACGGTTTCAAATTTCCGCTCCGTTGCTTTGTGCACCTTTAAAATTAATAAAAAAAGAGAATTTTGTGCAATTTTGTGATTAGTCGAGCATACCGTCATGTATCAAATCAAGTAAATCGTAAATCATCTCACTTAAAAAGTATGAAAGAGCTTTGTAAAAGGGTATCCTTTAGTTACTTCCAGTATGAAGTAATAATCTGAGTTATCTCAGGGGGCTTTTGCACTCCTGGCGTGCTTGTCTGAGTGTCGTTAACTCAGAGTTCCAGCTGAATTACCGTCAAGGTGGCTCTTGCAGAGATTCTGCTGTAGAAGATTTCAGCCAGAGGGCCGACAAAAATTTAAGCCGCGCTCGCCTAATGTAAATAGTATTGAATTAAAGCGGACAGGTTTTCTGTTACACACATCGATGATAAAGTTAATGTGTATATATTATATTCTTTCTTCCGAGGTAAATGTGTAAAGACTTTATACCGAAAAATTATACAGACTGTATTTTAATTGAAGGGTTTTGGCTGAATGGTAGAGAGTTGGAAAATAGTATAGCAAATTTTTCTTATAAAGTTTGTTCTTCAAACGAATAGTTTTTGAGAAAATGAATTTTAAAGTTTTATTAAATTTGGAGTCCGAGCCTGTAACAGTAACCTATCTTAATTTGTATAAATTTAATTTAAAATTGTGATACCCTTTTAGATGTACCTGCCTTTTAAAAATTGTTGTTGTATGTCACATAAAAAAAGCTAATTTATGGCTGTCTGCATGCTTTAACATAAATAATGTAGTCGGAAGTTATTACCGAGTAGTAAATTCTTTTTAAAACTACGATCCGATTTGTGTTTATATTAATTAAACAGATGTTGCAAAAAACATGGCATTTATTTTCTATACCTAACGGTAATTGTAATTAGTAATTACATATTGTTATGTTTTCCAATTCGTCTTTTATCGCAATTAGGTGTAATTAATTCTTACACAAGTGGTGTCATCATATTTCCAACGATTCGAAGCTAGATTAGAAATGTAAGACCACATTTAAGGAACTTTTATTCAAATCCAGATGGCAATCATTTCTTAAAACTGGTAATTCGATAAACAGATCGCGGCACATTTGAAAGGGATGCTGTACTTTCCCTTCTGCGAATGCTTAATACTTTTGTTTAATATTTAAAATATAACTAAAGTTCTTTTCAATGCGGTAGACTTTCAGAAAAATCATAGTATAACACTGTTTGTAATTTCCGTTTTAAAAGCATACAAAATATGGTAAGTATTACCAATTAACCCTCTGTACTGCAACCAATTTGGGTTTGTCACTATTTATTTTTTTTTAATTTCTAATACATATGTAACAGTAATTCTATTCTATTCTAATAAATAGTATATAAAAGTGAGAATATTTTCATAATTTAATAATTAAATCTATGCAATTCTTTCTGGAGAGCTTATCTACAACTACTACCTTTTTGATAAAAGTGCAGTGTGGTGTGTAACTTGATAAAAACTAATTTTACGTGATTTTAATAGTGTGTTCACGATTATATAGAATGGCCTTGTATTTCAATACAAGTTTGGCAAGTAGATAGTTTATTTTATATTGTATTGAATTGATAAATAATTGAATTCTGTATATTTAAATATTTTATAACTTAAATCTTAACTAAACATGCCACCTTCATGCTCCCTTTGCGAGGATGCTTTTACATCTAAATCGCCAGGCCTATACTGTAGCGGCCCATGTAAAAATAATTTCCATCTTTTATGCATTAAGCTACCTACAGACTTGTCATCGCTACTGAAAAGTAATTGTGGATTAATTTGGAAATGTTCGGAGTGTATTAATAACCCAATGTATCTCAATCGCATCGAGACCTTACAGTTACTGAATGATAAGGTAAATGAAATAATTAGTTCTTTGAATACCAGCATTGAAGCCTTTAAAAAGTCGTTTATAACATCTACTATCGAGAAATTGACCAATTCCATAAATCTTAATTCTGCTGCTTTACCAACACCTTCTACTGTTACCTACGCTGAAAAACTTGCTGCTGCTCCAAAAACCAGTATAATTGTGAAACCAAAAGACCCTTCTCAAAGCAAATCTACCACAAAATCAGATATTTTGAAAACCATTGATCCTGTTACTTCGAAGATTCAGATAAATGATGTCAAATCTGTAAATAAAGGAGGAATAATGCTAAGTTTAAATAAGAAAAGTGATGCTGACAAGTTTAAGACAATCGCAGAGCAAGGTCTATCGGACAACTATGACATTAAAGTTTTAAAAAGCATTATGCCACGTATTAGAATTGTAGGAATGTCTCAGGACTTAGATGATCTCTCCTTATGTCGTTTATTACTTAAGCAGAATTCCGATATAATCAATGATGAATCCACTTGTAACTTGATTAGACATGGTCCTAGAAAGAAGAACTCTAACAGGTTTCAAGCTGTATTTTAAGTAGATACTGTTACTTACAAGAAGATGTTAAATGCTGGACGTGTTATGGTTGGATTAGACTCCTGCGAGGTTTACGATGCTATCGACATCTTAGGTTGTTTCAGATGTAATAATTACCATCATTCTTCAAAAAAACTGTCGAAATGCAATAAAGTGTCCGCTCTGTGCTAGTGATCATTCTATCAAAGATTGTAAATCTAAAGATCTTTGTTGTAGCAACTGTGTTCTATTGAATAACAAAAATAAATCAAACCTTGACACACATCACGCAGCGTGGGATCGGGAAAATTGCCACACGTATATTCAATTAATATCTAAATTAAAGAGTGATGTGCTTCTTTCCTTACCATAGCAATCACAGTCTTGTGTTCAGAATGATAATGATTTATTATTTTCTACAATGTCTCGCGTCACTGTTGATTTGTCAAATACCGACAACTCACTATCCATCGACAATCACTCCTTGGAAATTTATTACCAAAATGTTAGAGGTCTTAGATCTAAAATTTCTACGGTTTTTAACACTGTACCATATCTTGATTATCATCTTATATCAATGTCCGAAACGTGGTTAACTAATGATATCTTAAGTTCTGAACTATTTCCTGCAAACTTTCTTGTTTTTCGAAAGGATAGTGATTTAGAAGCTTGTTGTGTTGCTAGAGGTGGTGGAGTGTTAATAGAAATTAACAGTGACATGCGTTCTCTTAACGTTGTTAGCTTAAATCTCTCTGGTTTTGACCAGCTTATTCCTTCTATTGATGTAGTTGGAATTAAACTTATCGTTGATGCTTTAACATTTCTTGTTTTCACCTTATATATACCACCAGGACTGTCTCCTGAAAGCTTGAAATTCTTCTCGATACCTTCTCTACTCTGGATATATTAAACAGCAATAGTAAAGTGGTTCTAATAGGAGATTTCAATATCCCTACCTATAACAGTCATGTTGAAGACAGATCATACCTCCTTCTTAGTAACTATCAAAATTTCCTTGGACTTGATCAATACAATTTCATAGTAAATTCGCTTAATAGAACTCTAGACTTGGTGCTTTCTGACACCAATATTGTTGTTACCAGGGATATGATCCCTTTAGTTGAGGAAGACAAATTTCATCCTGCTCTTTGTATTACAATTCCAGAGTGCCAGCCAACACTGCGTTTTTCAGCAAATACGCAAATAAAGAAGAAGGCCTATAACTTTAAAAAAGCAAATTTTCCTATTTTATATTCTGCTTTATGCGACATTGACTGGTCTTTTCTCGATTCTTATACTGACATTAACAGTGCCTGTTCTGAGTTTTATAAAATATTGTATAAATTATTTGATGAAACTATTTGATTATTTCAATCCAATAAATCTTGCCGGAAATATCCTCCTTGATATAGCAAACGTATAATACGTTTAATACGCAAAAAGAATAAAATTCATTCCAAATATAAGAAATATGGTTCCACATTTCACTACTCTTTGTATAGAGAGGTACGTTTACGTATTAAGAAAGAAACATCACTTGCCTATAAGAAATACATTGGCGATATACAGTCAAATATTTCAGCCGATCCAAACAAATTTTGGTCGTACGTGCACACAAAAAACTCTGAAACTCGAATACCTGGCCTAATTGAGGATCATAATGGACAACAGTTTGATACACCAGATACCATCGTTGAGGCATTTCGTAACTATTTTTCAAGTGTTTATATACAATCCAACCTTTCTATGGTTAATAACTCTTCATCCATAAACAATATGCCTTTAATTAAGATTGATTATATATCAGAAGACGACATCATGACCTCCATAAAAAAATTGAAAAATAAGTTTACATCTGGCGTGGATATGGTGCCTAGTTTTCTTATTCGCGACTGTGCTTCTGTGTTAGTAATGCCGTTACATTCGTTGTTTAATCTTATACTACGTTCATCAACATTTCCTGATACCTGGAAGCATGCACGTGTCTCTCCTGTTCTTAAAAAAGGAAGTCCATCTACTGTTAGAAATTACCGATCTATTCTATAATATGTAATTTTTCCAAAATCTTTGAGACAATTATTTATAACGTAGTCTATTCGCACGTCAATCAGTATATATCTCCGTCTCAACATGGTTTCGTATCAAAGCGATCTACAGTAACCAACTTGGCTTATTTCACACAGTATGTATCAGAGGTTCTTGATTGTAGGGGTCAGGTGGATGTAATTTACACGGATATTGCAAAAGCCTTTGATCAAATTGACTTATACATACTTTTAAATAAATTAGAAATAGTTGGTTTTTCTCAGTCTTTAATAAAATTATTCACTTCTTATTTATTTGATCGTAAATCTCACATTGAATACCATAGTGTATCGTCTTCCTTGTTTACTTCTACCTCAGGTGTTCCACAAGGATCAAATCTTGGCCCTTTGCTTTTTCTTATTTTCATTAATGACCTTCCTTTGAGTATAGACTGTGAAAAGTTATTGTTTGCTGACGATTTAAAACTATTTACTTGTATAAACAACATCGCTGATTGTTCCGCTCTACAAGTTAATATTAATCTGTTATGTAATTGGTGCCAAATAAACAATCTTAACTTAAATGTAGATAAATGCTCTGTTATGACATTTACTAGGGTACGTCAGCCTATACTCTATAATTATCATATCAATAATCGCATACTGAATCGCGTAAATACTGTTAAAGATCTTGGAATGTTGTTCGATAGCAAACTCTGTTTTGCTGAACATATTAACCAAATTGTTTTGACATCTAATAAAACTTTCGGTTTCATATATCGGAATTGCAAAGATTTTTCGAACAAGATTTGTATAAAAATATTATTTCTTGCATTTGTCAGATCCAAGCTCGAATATGCATCGTTAATTTGGAGTCCCATCTATAATACTCATATAAATCGAATTGAATCCGTTCAGCAGCACTTTGTAAAACTGGCCCCTTATTTATCCACAGGAATATACCCAACTCACCACTTTCAATACAGTAACTCCCTTGTAGCTTTTGACATCGTTTCTTTAAAAACTAGGAGGATAGTGAGTAGTATAAACTTTCTATATAATTTAGTTCATAACAATGTTGATTGTTCAAATTTATTGCAGAAAATAAACTTTAACATACCTGCACGCAATTTAGGAAATTTCACCTTTTTCTATTGCAATACTGCACACACTAATATTATGAAATCCAGCCCTACCGGGCTACCGCTCATATGTGCGACAATTTTAACTCCATTTCATCGCAATGCGATATTAATTCAGATTCTTTGATATTCATAACTAATGTAATCTTAAACAATTACGAAAATACTGTACAAAATTAAATTAAATAGTTATATAATTTTGTTACATAATTTTTTTTAAGCTTTTTTATATTTAATTTTTTTTATTGTTGATTATTATACCTATGTATTTATTTAAGAATTTTCCTATTGTAGGTTCATGACCTGTAAGGAAATAAACTATTATTATTATTATTATTGTTAATAATACTAATAGTCCCCTTTCACAGGCCATGAAGGCCTATTGTTTAAAATTTATTGTTAAGAAAATAAAATAAAGATTTATACATTTAGTGAAACCTGGAGTGTTTTTTCACATCTAACTAATTATCTTCTGAATGAATTAATTGTTACGTCATTAATTATTTCGCTGTTTTGATCGATACAAATGATCGTTTTATGCCATTGTTACCGTACCATTGTTATTTTTAAACTGAATGATCTTGTACGTTTTTAGCAGTTTAATTGCAGTTGCAGCTATGCAAATGAATAATTTCGGGATAAGGACATGTCATGTTTTTAATATTTCGTTTTACAGCAATTTTATCTGTTAATTGATTTTATTAAGCTACCGATTTATTTATTATTTCTAACGATGTCCGAGATTAAATATAATTCAAATTCATTATCATTAATATAAGAATAACGATTTGCAACCTAATACGGAAATACACTAGTTGTAATAATAACAGAAAAACCCCTATTTATTTAGGTGCTGTCATTGTTTAGTATACTTGACAAATTTATGTATTTATTACTACCAATGATTAGAAGTATTGGTAGTGGCTTTAGCTGCCTCCGTAGTGACGTTTGTTGTTGCACTGAAAACTCAGTGTCTTCAGGCCGATACTGCAAATGTACGGTTGGCTGCTATCAGTGAATCCTTGTGTCATTACATCTTTCTGAGTTAGTTGCTTTTATATTTATTCCATCTGATATGCCGTCCTGATGAACACTAATAAGTGTGAAACACGTGTAGACGGCTGCCACTCATTTTTTCTTTCTTCTCTGTTGCGCGATATCCCATGATTATAACCTATCTTTATTACTACCTATAAACAGTTTAAATAGTCAACATCTTTTTGTTTTAAATAATACCTTACTTATTTATTTATAGCCTATTGGAGGTTGAAAAAAACGAACCTCGTATATATACTGAAAACTACGAAATTTGGTATCGGATATTCTGAAATTATAAAGAAAACAATTATATAAAAAGCGTAGTGCATCTTTAGCGTAATACTAATCAGCACAAAATAGTTCTTTATGTAACAAGTGAGTAAAGTATTACTTTTTTTAGGAGTAGCAAAGTTTGACACACGAGCAATGTGGCGATGAGTGTGGCAATTTCTACATTCAAAAAAGTAGCTTTAGGCACGAGTTCTATAATTTCCATTCGTCACCATCTGTTTCCATTTTAAACGGTATTTAAAACCTTTTTTCTTCTGTTAAAATTATCACAAAACGGCAAAGTAAAATCGAAATTTAATTTGAACAACATGAAACAGTTGGTTTGACAGGTTAGCTGATGTTTGTTTACAGAACACTAATCATCTCCTAATATAATAATAGCCAGTTCCGATGTCCGAAGTCCACTGAAAAATATCTATAAAAATAGAAGACTTAAGAAGCTGGAATTTTACAGAGGTAGATGGAGCTTACCCCAAAAGGGTGCATAAGTATATTTTTAATCCTAAAAATCGTAGGGGAGGAATTTCTTAAAAAATCATTATGGCTATATATCTCTTGAATGGCGTAAGCTACAAACTTCAAATTTTCACAGATTATACTTGAAACAGTTCTGATGATACAAAAATACAGAGATTACCGGCATTTTATCCAGGGGCGGAGTAAGGCAACATTCCAGGGGGAGAAGAGTTTTCCATAAAAATAACTATTATAAAAATCTTGATTGTGAGTAATCTGTAAGAGATACGTATATGCCATCCTGGACTTTCTTGTAGATCTTTTTGAGCTCTACAATTCGTTTGCTTACAGTTTGCCTTTATCTGTTATGATTTTTGCAGCGTATTGCGTTTTAAGCGCATTTTCTTAATTACTTATTTCACACTTTGCTCATTACTCGACTCTCGAAAGATCCTCTGAGCAAGCTGTATACATAGAAACCTTCTCTAAGAAACAAGCTATCAAATGGTGAAGACTGCATCATGGACGCTGATCGCCAGCGATAGCGCGTTTTCAGATACGGTTCCCCCACACGCCGTTGATTTTCCAATGATTTTTATGCGAATATAAAGTACATAATATAATAGAAAACTACATATATAATTAAATTAACTATATTATATATTATCTTTGAACCATTTGTTTAAAGTTATTTTGAAAAATGTCCAACTTATGTGTTTTTATAGCATTTATTTGAGCACACAAAGTTTGGGGCTTATTAGTAATTACGAAAGCATTGCTAATTATGAATCAAACGTGATTATTTTAAATTATAGTTACAATGTTACATGTTATGATCCTATTGACATAATTATTAAGGAAAATCGAAATTCCATTGGAGTAGCACATCCTGAGCTACGAGGCGACACTTCCTTCGCTAGGAGCGTTGTTCTGTTCATATATAAGGAGCGACGCAACACGGGCGAGTTTATTTCGACCGTTTTAACTTGAACTGTTTTTTACTTCGGACTTGCATTTAGGAAACTTACTTACGGAATTGGCTTGAACTTAGTTTTCGATTGTGGATTGTTCGTTTTCACCTGAACTTTGTTTGTCACTTAGGATTTGGATTTAGCAAACTTTGTTACGTAGTTGTTAATATTTGATTTTTACAATGTAGAAACTGACAATAGAAAACGGTAAAGTCTCTCATCGCATTGTGTCAATAAGCGGCGATAGAAACTGTCTATTTAGTGCTATCACACACTGTGTTTAACAGTTAGACAGTGCACGAGGTGGTAAGGGACCTCATTGTCGGCCACGTGTGCAACAACTAGGAATAGTTTGAGCTCCTTAGTTGGACTCCTGGCGGTGATAATTACCTAACTCCTACCGAATACCGGGCAGAGGTAGGCCTCGGTGGGACTTATGGCTCGCTGCGTGAAGTTATTGCAGGGATAAAGAGAGTGAGGAATCAAAAAAGAAAATGTTGGAGGCTAACAGAGATAGACATACAAAGGTCTAAAATAAAGACGCTGACAAGGGACAGAAGAAAAATGCTAAAGAGAAAGAAGATAAGGAATCGAAAAAGAAAAGGTTGAAAGATAACAGAAATAGACGTGCAAAGGTCGGAAATGAAGAGGCTGACAGGGAGAGGAAGATAAATGCTAGAGGGAAAGATGAGAAATCGAAAAGGAAAGGTTGGAAGATAAGTGAAATAGACGTGGAAAGATTGAAATTAAAGCAGCTGATAAGGAGAGGAAGAAAAATAATAGAGAGAAAGAAGAGGAATCAAAAAGGAAAATGTTACGACAAACCTGGTGTACGACGAAATATTCAATTAAGGAATTATGTCCGTTCTTTGGTCCGTGTGTTCGTTTGTACGCCAAGGCCACTCAAAGAAATGTCCAAGTATGCATGTATATAAACTGGTAATTTATTGTTTACGAAAGGGGTAAAGGACTACTAAAATAGATAGGAGAGCGTTAATGGTGGGCCCAAAGATTAACTTTTATAAGTCGAACTGTTTTCTTACTTCGTGTATAGACCCTACGAGTGACATGACCAGAAGGGGACCGTTGATTTCGCAACGGGTATTATGCTAGTATGATTAATAATAATAGAAATTGCGTTAAAAAATGAAACGCTACTGTACTATTTTAACGCAAAAAGAGCGAAAAAATGAAACGCTATGACACTTTTTTCACGCTTTTCGTGTTAATTAATCGAGTACTTTATGAACGCAAAGATTATTGAAAAAGTGAAGTGTTTTTAATAGACCTTAAAAATATAATATTACATTTTGTGTTTCTACGATAAAGTTCAAATACGAGCGTGGTCCCAGAAGTACCCGACCTGACCAAGAGGTGGCGGTAGTTGTTTGAAAATATCACTGTATTGGAAAGTACGCAGTCTATAAAGCATATGTTTCAAGTTTGAAAGCGCCACGTTGTTCAGTATTTGTTTGGCAGCCATCAATAGTGAACGTTGTCAGTGAATTTGTGAAAATGGAGAAAATTGGTCATCGTTATGTGATACAATACTTTTATTTGAAAGGCCTCAGCCCAACCAATATAAAAGCTGAACTGGATTCTACTCTGGGTGAGTCTGCTCCTTCGTTTACAACAGTTAAATTTTGAGTAGCTGAGTTTAAACGAGGCCGTACGAGCTGCCAAGACGAGCATCGCAGTGGTCGACCAAATGAGGTGACGACTCCAGAAATGGTGAAGAAAATCCACAAAGCGGTACTTGATGATCGTCAACTGAAAGTGCGCGAGCTAGCAGACATTACGGGCATTTCAAAAAGTGCGGTACATCGCATATTATCTGAAAATTTGGACATGAGAAAGCTGTGTGCAAGATGGGTGCCGCGTTTGCTCACACTCGAGAGAAAACAGTGTCGTGAAAATGTTTCAATTGAGTGTTTAGCGAAGTTTCACAGCAACAAAGCAGAATTTTTGCGCCGTTTCGTAACAATGGATGAAACATGTGTCCATCATTTAACACCCGAGACAAAAGAACAATCGAAACAATGGACTCAAAAGGGAGAACCGGCTCCAAAGAAGGCGAAGACCGTTTCATCTGCAGGCAAGGTTATGGCGTCGGTTTTTTGGGATGCGCGTGGAATAATTTTTATTGACTATCTCGAAAAAGGAAAAACTATCAACGGCCAGTATTATGCAAACTTATTGCAACGTTTGAGCGAAGAAATCAAGCAAAAACGGCCGCATTTGGCTAAAAAGAAAGTGTTGTTTCATCACGACAACGCGCCAGCTCACAAATCCGTTATTGCAATGGCCAAAATTAATCAATTAAAGTTTGAATTGCTACCTCATGCACCATATTCGCCAGATTTAGCCCCCTCAGATTATTTTCTGTTCCCAAAGTTGAAAAAATGGCTCAGTGGTCAAAGATTTCCCAACGATGAAGAAGTGATGTCAGCAGTTAATGGCTATTTTGAGGAGCAAGACAGTTCTTATTATAAAAAGGGTATCGAACTTTTTGAACACCGCTGGGAAGAGTGTATAGAGCTGAAAGGAGATTACGTTGAAAAATAAATAAATCTTTTTCCAAAATTTTTGTGTTTTCTTTGTTGGGTCGGGTACTTCTGGGACCACCCTCGTATGTATTGCAGATTTGCAGAGCAAGCAAATAACTATGTGGGATCATGTAACATAAAGGACTACTTTGAATTACATTATACGCCAGAATTACGCATGTTAATTATTTCAGATAATGTAATATTGGCACACATTTTATTTGATCACAAACTGTACAATTCATTCTAGAGTGAATATCAATGAGTATTGAACTAAACAGGAAACCGTGACCGCCGTTTTGTGGGATTTTTTTCTTTAAAATGTAGCCCCTGATAGGGTGGACACAATTTAAGAGATGTACAGCTGCATAGGTGTAGCGTCAACTAATTGTGCATTTTAAACGATTTCGAATGGAGTTTTAAGAATAATGTATTATGTTTCAATTTAAATAAAAGTCAATCAAATTTTTGTTCATTATTTTTTTAATACTAGCCTGTGGGTCACTAAGCCAGTGGCGTCACTTGGAAAGGGGGGGAGTAAGAAGGGTACCAATAATTTGGAAACAAAAAATTTGTTAACAGAAAAACTCGACAGTTGACCCTTTTTTTGGTTCACACTTTTAAAATCCTCTAAAAAGGTTTACGTTTCCTTTTTGTTTTATAACTTTTACTTTTGCAAGTGAAGACTAAAAAATAAAAGTCCATGTCAAAAAATTAATATCAATGGGATGACACCATGCCTCTTCACTGAGTATTTGAATGAACAAGCAATAAAGAACAGAACATATACAGGGTGTATTATCGATATTGTAACATAGGGGAATCGCATGTGAAAACACAATTTCTTAAATATTGGCTCCGCTAATTATTTTAGAGGAATAGTCACTGTAGCAAAGTTGTAGATCTTATTGAGTACTGTTCAAAACATGCCCACTTTAATGTTCTGTGTTACATAGTTTCCAAGATATAAGTGATTTTTTGGTATAGGGAATTAACATTATAAATCAGAAATTCGCCAATAGCAATTACCACGTTAGATTTAGGCATTAGGTGTAAATGCAAGAATTAATGGGCACAGTTTCATGCAGCAAAATCACTCATCGAAGTTTTACAATTGCTATCGGTGTAGAAGAAATGGATGACAATTCTCCAAGGAATTTATTTTTCTATAATTTTATTATCCATGGCAACAGTTGTCAAATTATTCTAAAAAATTGCTGCTAAATTTGTCATTTAAACTATTCTATTATTAACTTTATTGATTGTTGTCATGGCTAATAAGATTTTACATAAATAAATTCCTTGGAGAATTCTGATCTATTTCTTCCACACGGTAGCAATTGTAAAACTCTGATGAGTGATTTTGCTCCATGAAACAGTATGACCACCTAATGTCCAAATCTAACGTGGTAATTGCTATTAGCGAATTTCTGATTTACAATGTTACTTCTCTTTACCAAAAACTCACTTATATCTTGGAAACTATGTAACACAGAACATTGAAGTAGGGGTATTTAGAACAGTACTCAATAAGATCTACAACTTTGCTAAAGTGACTTTTCCTCTAAAATAATTAGGGGAGCCAATATTTGATAATTTTTTTTAAATGCTATTCCCCTATGTTACAAATTCAATAATACGCCCTGTGTATTATGAAATTTTCTTTAATAATAAACATAGTTAGGATCTGGTACATACGTGTTACATGCTGCATCGAATATGCGTGCTAAAATGGCCGACTGTCATAAGTCATACACAGCAGTGATACGATAGAAAATTAGTTAGCCAAGATCCACTTGGAAACATTTTGTTTATAAACTCGACATTAGATATTTATACTTTAATTTTGTAATATTTTCGATTGTCTGTTCTTTTTTATGGTATAAAAAATAAGCTTATAAAAATCAACGAGTAAGTCATTTAAAAATCCTTCGTGAGTCAGACACTGACCCACGGGTCATAGGTTCGCCACCACTGTAATTAGACTATATGAAAAGTAACAAGATGCACTCATTCCACTTACTCCCTTAAGGGTTAGGGTTCTTCAAAGTTGATTTTAATATAACTGGAGTTGTTCAACGAACAGTATCTATCGATTACTTTCATTGTACAGTATCTATTGATTAGTATTATCAAATTACTTTAATTAAAATATTTGAATATTTCCATTGTTAATAAAAGAGACATCTTGTCATCTTATGACAAGATGATATCCAAAACGAGGAAAAGTTCCGATTGTGTTAGTCGAGGCACATAGTTACGTGCAGTCGCCCGCATACGGTTGTTAGGAGCGATTCAAGTTTATTCACGGTTGGTGAATATGAAAATAAAATATAGAATAGTTATAGAACGCTGGAAAACGCTAAAGTAAACGTTTTAACGATTTGTAAATAAAGTAATTGTTTACAGCCACCTACTTTTTTATTTATTTAAGAAACTGACGTTGAGTACTTAATTTAAAATTAATCTAAGGTTGTTAGTAGAAATTTCATTTCTTTTGGGTCGTGGGAAAAATGTACATAACTCCCTAGAAAGTGTCTTGCGCACTCTCGTGTAATGTCCACACTCGGCTAGCACTTCGTGCGTCTACATTCACACTCGTGTGAAATATGTTACTTTTACTATTCGTTATGTAATTATACTATTTCTACCCTGATCATATTCTTGTACTTCATATTCTTGCGTGTAAATATTATTTTCTAGCATTCACCAAAAGCTATAATGCAATTTCTCATCATAATGTCTGAAATACAATTTTAAAGTTCGGGGAGAGCAATCTGGTCAATGAATCATAAAATAAAGCTCAATGTTTTTAATTTAGTTTTTAATTAGCTTGAGAAAAAACTTTTTATATAATTAGCTTAATTAATATGCCAACGTCTTTTACTTGCGTTTTGTTCATTCTAATGGAGGAGCAAAGAATGGTTTATCCTTTTACTAAATCAAAAAAAGAAATGTGTAAGCTCTATAAAATGTTGCTAGGCATCTAAGATAATAAGTATTAATTTTGAGATAGTTCTAGAGCATATTTGAACGTATTCAAATCGATAGTCAATAGCAATTTATCCAATTTTTATTTAGGCAATTTCTGCTCGACTGAAGCTGAATAAACAGTTTACATATTTTGGTCAAGATTAAGTTAAGTATTTTAAAAAGTTGTTGGTGAGCTTAACGTTGATTGTTTGCTGTAAACTCTAACATAAAAACAGTTATTGTGGGCTACCTTTTAAAGGTAGGTATACACTGTCCCAGACTTTTTGTAGAGCCTTTTATGCTCTATAATTTTTTCATACTTTGTTTAAATATGTCTTTAACAGTTTAAGCAGCATATATTAAGAATACGTCTACTTACTTCATTCAAATTCACTAAAATGCTTCATCGTATCAAAATCCGCCACATGGTTGTCGCGATTAGCACGAACGGACGGACACACACCTAGCTGAAATTTTATTTTATACTATGTAGAGGTAAACCCACCACTATAAAAACGACCAAGTATGCAACTTTATGATTTCATTTTATTGCTAGACACTAGCGAGATCGCTAAAGTAAGATCTGTAAAAGCTTTTACCTGTTTCCGAACAGAAAATTAGTTGTTTCTGATGATTCCACAGACTGGAAAATAGATCTTTACTGCGATAGATCGGAAAAGCTACACAACGGAATTTAGAGATTTTTCAGTTTATTGTAGGTGTTAATTGAAACGTCAATTAAATAGGCTATATTGTATTATCTTACGTATTGATATGATATTGATGGACAATAAGAAAAAAGAAATTAATTGTCGTGAATAATAAACCCTCCAACACTTGATGAAAGATGAAAGGTTATAAATTGCAAAATAAATTTGTTATTGTTGAAATTAAACAAACACAAAATCATGGTAAAACACTCTGTAAATATACACAACTAAATATCTCTTACCATTAATAAGATTAGGCAAGAAAAGTGGGTCGAAATGATTCATTGGTGTATTACAAACCGTAGTTAATGTTAGAAGACGCTAGAAGTTGCAAATAAGGAAGAAATTTGAATAAAGTTCATATGTATGTCAAATTGTTTGCCACAGAATCTTGGTTTGTAAAATGTATTTTTTATATTAATTTAATTTAAAATTGTGTAAAGAGCAGGCGCAAGTTGTAAACTTCTTTGTTCTGCGCACTGTATAATTAATTGTCCGAAATAAATTATATTGTCCTAAATATTATAAAAAAAATTCTCCGTCTATAATTTCTAAATTGGAAAACAAGTTCCATAAATGCATGAGACGAAATCAGGCGGGTCGCTAATTAATTAGGAAGCTATTTAAATTATATCTGTAAAACGTTGTTAATGGACCAGACACAAATAAATTTCTTTTTAAACATTTAAATGGATAATCTTATTTATTAACACAGCAAAAAAATAAAAAATTTAAAATTTCATGAAGGGAAAAGAAAACAACTATTAAAGTTCAATATTAAAATTAAAGAAAATCAAATTAAATCTCGGTGTCAAATAGATTTAACAAAATAAGAATTAAGAGACATTCTAATTCTCTTTGTCCTTTTTAATTCTTATCTGATCAATCCAGCAATCTTAAATTACTATTAATAAAAAAATTAAAAATTGAAAATTATTTCAAATTTTAAAATTATTTGGCGCCACACAAAAAAGTTAATCACCTTAACTTGAAAGTTAGTAGATTCTTGTCATAGTTGGTAAAATTACCTGTTTATTTTTTTGTTTATTGTTTCCAGCCTTACTTTGTGGAACTCCATACTTTTAGAACAAAATCACACAATGACTCCTCAAAATAATATTAAATTCCTACATTTTTGTAATAACAAACGCAAATTAGACATTTTAGAAGCCTTTAAAGATATACAAACACAAACTCAGGGTGCCTTTAATGGATGAACAACTTGAGCTCAGTAATTCTCCGTTACTGGAAGTGTTAGATATTTAATTCTGATTATTTTCAGCTTTTTATCTAGTTACCTATTTTTGTATCTGCCTTAGCGACGTGTTTGTTTATATTTATATTACCTTTGATAATGACAGCTTATCTGTCGAAACAATATTGTCAGGTTATATTTTAATAAATACTGTGGAACTTTTTACTAATCTTTATTTATTTCATACCTGCTTATTTGTTGATAAGATGTTCACAATCCATGTCATCCTTCAAATGGATTTTATTTGTGATTGCTGAAGATAATTATAATTTTTAAAGGTGCAACATGTATCTTCCATGACGTGAATACATAAAATAATTTGGTTCGTTGCAACAAGATTCCATTACCTTCTTTTAATGCGTTCCATACAAAATAAATTTCCAAACATTTTTCCAAATAATAATAACAGTCTGAACACCAAATTTAAACACTGCATTTTCGTTTATTTCACTTTAAGTTCACTTTGATTGTTCATTATAATTATTATTAATCAAATTATTAAGAACTTATAAAAGTTTTTTAAACAAGTCATAACATTTGTCATAACCTCACATTGTTGACATTTAACTGACATAAAATTCACCAACATAACCTCGAAATTTTATCAAAATAACGTACAAACTGACATGACTTCTGCTCTGTATGAAAATCCAAAAGCTAGTAATCAAATTTTCGTGCAGTTTTTATAATAATTGGAAAACAATTGCGAATCGCTAGTGATTTTCCTAGTTCGGAACTAGATTAGTCGGGTTTCTAACTAGAAACAAAACAACATCTTTCCCACCAAAAACCTTTCTAACCAAATTGATAAGAAAAAATTAAATTAATTGTTTAAATAAATGTTATAAAATGAAAGAAGAGAATTCTTTCATTTTGGTACCTAACACGACCATTAAAATGCAAATTAAGAGTTAGAATTCATTGACAATCATCTTGAATTTTCTGACAAACATTACTTCACAAAATTTCAAATAAAAATATTTTAATATTTTGCTACATCTTTTTCTTATCACAAAATTAATCCTAAGATCCTATCAAACAAAGATTACATAAATTCTGACACCAAAATTATGAAAATAAACTAAATTTTAACATTCTAGCAGACCCTGCCGAAACGTTACAAATTTGGGATTTCAAAGGCCTAAACCTTCTCTCTACAAAGTTCCCCACTTTAACATTTTAGTGTCAAATGCACCCTAGAACCTGGTTAACAATATTGCAGTAAAATACTTTACTTAGAAATTCAAATAACATTGAAAAAGATCCATTTACCATGGAAAATTATGAATCGTCAAAGAAATCGAACACTTTCGTGAAATTCAATAATAAAAACTGTAAGTAAAGTAATACTTGTGTATACCTTTTTACCCATGCCTTTAATAATTTTCAGGTGAAAACATGCCATAAAATGGCTTCAAAATATCTAAATGTCAAAATATCAACCAACGATATAGGATCGTCCATCATGAAGTTGAGTTTGTGAAATTCAAGTGAAGAATTTGTTTAAAATTTATCCCTTATTATCTCACAGTGTTGTAGTGTGTATTTTCAACATATTTAATGCAAAATTTTATTGTTTTTAAAATAAAAAAAATTGTGAAATCCTTTCGCTGGAAGATACATCGTGCATACATGTTATGCGGGATGCCTATATCACAACAGTATGTTTAGGTCTTTGACGCCCACAAAACAATATTGTTCGTGTTTGTAACACACACAATTAGCTTTAAAATATATGTCTTAGTCTTACAAAAGGAGCCGATTCCTAGAATAATTTAGAAGTACTTCGTCGGAAAAAATACGTTAATAATACAGAAAAAGCAGGAAGTACAAGCTTACTTTAAAATTTTAAGCGAATACAAAATGTACAGTGTCTTACTTGACGAATACAAAATGACAAAGAAACCCCATCCAAAGTAGTTTGAGTGTATGCACAGTGTGCATATGCATTGAACACATATTATCAATTTGTTGCTTTTAACAGATCTATTAATTTTCCATTTTCAAAGGAACATTCAATTTTTGTTGCATTAAAAATATTTTATTCCCCAATGAAGAAAGATTAAAAAATTGTAGATATTTATAAACAGCTTTAATCCATATGAGTCAATAGGTACTCAAACTTTGTATCTGATGCTTTATAAGTATTACCTTTATAGGTATGCTAGACTAAACGTTCTTATTCTTGGTCCCCAGCATTCGTCAGCAATTCTTGTCGTTTAGTGATGATAGAATTGTGTAACTTCAGATGCATATTATTACTGTCTCTGAAATGGAACAACACACAATTCCGTGTCATACAAAGATCATAAATACTATATCGCTTTAGATCAATATCAAAGCTATTATTCTACTGAAAATATTGAAAACGGACACCTGATCTAAAACGAAAAACAACAAAAAAAAAGGCATTTACACATCCAGCAGAATCAGTAGCCTAGGAAAGACGGCTTAAGGCCGATTTATCTCGAGTTTCCCAATATGGTCGCCATCTCAAGTGAAAGGCCTTTCAAAGTGAATATGTAAATACATGAGACATGCTTTTAGGTTGACTTTTAGTGCTGAGGTCAAATTTTATATCTAAAAGAATATCCATAAATCAGTACTCGGAAATGTATGTTAGATTTGTCTAATATGCTTGTGTGGGATGTAGGGGCGATTATTATTATTATTATTATGCAGGTCCATTGTGCGGCTGCAGCCGACTTACAGATGTTATAGCACAAATCTCACAGTTGTCTTACTGCTAAGGAAAATTACAGAAAACCTTAATCAGATTTGCACTGGGAGTCGACCTCGGGCCGTTTGGGTGAGAGACTAGCACGCTAACCGCTACTCTACCAAGCTAAAAAGTGAATGGAATGGTAATAGCTATCTGTTCAAGATCAAATACTATTTTCAGTAGACTATATAGATTTTTAAATAATCTGGGAAATTATTATGAATCATAACTAATTATCGAAGATGCTAATTTTGAGATGTATTAGTAAAGTAGTTCTTTATAGGAATTGTTTTAATCCCTTCATAAATGGGAATATGCTTGTTTTCAATTACCTATATCATTAATTAAAACACAAACACCAGAAATTGTTTGTTAATGTCAAAAGGTTTTAATGTACCGTGTAAAGTGCTGTAATAATTGTTATGTCATCAATTAGAAACATTACAAATGACCAGCCATTTCCGCATTTCTAAGCAATGCAAATTCTTCTTTAGCAAAACCGTCTCTAATTTCATACAGGTCTTATTCATCAACATTTACATATATGTATAACTTCCATAAACCCAGTGCGTGTCATCATGTCAGTTTTCAAATAATGGTTAACTGTTTATTCCTGTGAAAATAAAGCAGTTGAGGTTTGGTTATACACTTTTATATATATGAAAATCATGGAACTCACAACCTGGAACTCACACATACGTAATCTTGTAAGCAAAGGCAAGAAAGCGCTTATGGCAACAAAACTGGCATTGACTAAGAGGTGAGGACTTAAACCACGCATGGTATACTGGTTGTACATAGCTGTGGTAAGACCTATGGTAATGGATTGCTACGTGGTGGTCTAAACTAGAGCAAAGACGGGCCAAGCTGGAGCTATGCAAACTCCTAAGACGTGCTTGTCTGTACTCTCGAGAAACTCTTACTTGGTAAAAAGATTACTAAACCTGATTGGAGCTACAAGATTTTTTGCCTAACAAGTGACATGATGAGCTAACACAATAAGCCTGCAGGCTGCAATTCAATCAATCAACCAATATGAAAATCATTAATATCAAAATGTCAAAAATGGTTGTATTATTAAAATAGTAGAAGCCCAGAACTCCAGGCTATCTATTGTACATATCTTGTTAGTGAAGAGCTATTCATCTTCAATGACCGTTCCTATAGCGCCATAAATTATACTAGTATATATCTGTTTTTATAAACTGCAAAAATAAATTATTAGGTTACACATTATATGTAACTTAAAAAAACCAACCTTCTTAGATGAAGCTTTGTTCAGCTAGATGCTAGAATACCATATATTACCTTAAGTTGGTTTAAAAAAAATATCATTTCTAAAGTCAGTAAAATTTACTTTCATAGGTTACTTAAAATCATTTTTGTTGTGGCCTTATTAAAATTTGGTACCTTTAAAATCTTCAATTAAAAGTGTATAATACACCTTGATATTAAGATTGTTAAACTAAATTTGAAATTTCTCACAAAATACACCAGCAAATTGAATCTTAAAAGTTAGGTAAAAGTGTGTTAAATTAAGCATGAGCTTGACGAAACTAGTAAAATAATAAATGCTTGTTATCTTAATTTACCTTGCGTTCATCCAGCAGTAAATGATTGGGTTATACATGGAGTTGCTCATGGCTAACCAGTAAATGGCTAGATATGTCTCTTGAATGTATGGTGAATTTGTTATCTCTGGATAATACGACGTTACGATAAAGTAAAGGTGAAAAGGCAGCCAGCAAACGGCGAATATGACGACAACCACCATCATCATTTTCACTACCTGAAAGAAAATTAATTATTATTCAGCGGAAATCAGTGTACAATAGCTTTCACAAACGTATGTTTATTCATAGTTTCTTTCTATTGAAACGAGCTTCATAGTATTTCAAATAGAAATTTTGAAATTAGTCCCGCCTCACATTATCACTTTATAAAAGTAATTGATTTGCTTAATAAAGGTTTACCCAGCAAAACCCCCGATTAGTGTTAAGGTAAACAGTTTATTAGATTAATAAACTTAAATATATAAACATATATGAGGAGAAAATGTTATAATTACATTTTATAAATTTTAGATTTATATACCACTTTACATTACATTACTCACATTATAAAAAAAATAAATAAAACTTACAGAAACACATCAAAATTAAACAAAACATAAAAGCATTTTTATACAGGTTGGAAACGCATGGGTTTTATATAGCGATATTAACGTTCATAAAAGTGGTAGTGGGATATTGAGAATTGCTATAGGACGAAAAATTATATTCTACTGTACTACTTCTCCTATTATCAAGGTCAAGGTTTATTGGAATACAAAGCAAGCGAACTAAGGCACCGGGGTGCGGGTGCTTAACCTGCATAGTTGTTTAGGAACGGAACTTGCCTGTTGCAAGTTTTTATCATGTACTTCTATCCCACTACCATTTTTATGAACTTTTGTATATCCGTATATCTAGCCCATGTGTTTCAAACCTGTATAGTATTATAGCAAATACAGCTCACTGCAAACTGCTGAAGCCGCGAACAAGAGATGCACAGTAGATTACCGACAGTTAGTACTGTATCTTTTTACCTTTCTCGTTCTATCGAACCTACCCTTCCTTCATCTGCTCATTCCGCGGCTTCAGCAGTTTGCAGTGAGCTGTATATGTTCTAATAATCCCTTGATATCTTCTTACTTCTGGATTATTCATTTTTAAGTGAATTATTACATTTTTTAAAAATATTAAATTTGAATATAAGTGATTTTTTTAGTGTCAGAAATAGGTTTCATTCCAAGTTGCATGTTTTTTTTCTAGAAAGGGCTGAATTTTTTATTTTTAATTTACCTACTAATGTTTTTTTTATTTATTTAACATATGTATTACACTTACACATAACAACTTCCCATTATTAGAGGGTTGCCAAATGACAAAGCATAACAAAAAAATGTTTAACAATAAATTAATTTGTCGTAATAACAATTGAAAATGAACAAGTATAACAAAATAACCATTAGATTAACTAAAAACTGATATCGTCATTAACATAACATTTACCTAGAATTAGATATATTACAATTATTTTTATAAGTTTTATAACAGTGATTTCGAAAAATATAAATTGATTTTTGAAATGTCACTAATCCGATGTCTTTGTAGTCCAAAATGTTTAATTTGAATTTTTCCCAAAAGTCCACAAGAAATTTAGGTATTGTCCCTCGATTACCAATCATTAAACCGATTACTTCAATGTTCTTGAGATTGTATTTCTGTTTGTAGTATGTGCCCGAATTATAAATTTCTTGTTTTTCATTATTTACCTCTTCAAGTAAGCAACGGCCTTTTCAAAACGTATTGTGAGATCTATTATGTAGCCAATGGAAACATTTCTTGAAAACGCTATAATGTCTATATGTTTGTTACTTCCATTTGACGAAATCTCAGGTCGTTCTTCAAATACATTGTATCCCTTTTTTCGAAAAGCACCAACAATCATTCGTCTGACATTATCATGACGTGCATTACGTAAATTATCGCTGAATGAGCATGATCCCAACACGTGCAAATGTTTCAGTCCCTCTGTGGTAATACTTACAGAGGTTTGTGTCAAGGGATCAGTCAAGAACAGCTATTACGCAGCATTGGTGGTCATCTTTCCATTCACTATCCGATAACTCTGTATGGTCGCGAACTCATTTATTACCAGGAGTGTATTCTTGATAGAGCGCCACTCCTTTACCTTCGTGAGATAGTTGTAACTATTTTAAGAATTCTTTTTGACGTAAATGTTACCTAATAACTTTTGATTTAGGGAAATTACTTAGATGTTTAAATCTGAATGTATCGGACAATCAATAACTTCTTTAAATAGATCGCGTTTCTGCTTAAGGTGAACATTATTGCCATAACGCAAAATTCTGCATGAGTTTAGGTGCTGCAGATAGATCTCCCAATGAACGTTAAATAATGCTAGTCTTATATGTTTCTTATCTGTATATAACATACTGTCTGGTGTGTCAGCTGTCCAAGTAACACATTTGGTACCTTTATTACGCTTGAAGCTTTATAATTAATATATTATGGCAACTTATACAGCTAATTGGTTCTATTGAAGCTTTGTTCGCACTAAATTGCTTGTAAAACAATTCGGATGAATAAGATTACTGGTAAAAAGTTTTCACCGCATAAACATAAGGTTGCTTTATTAAAGCATTTTACACAGTTTTTTTACTTCATATAAGACTTACGAAGACCTTATATAAGTCTTTATATAACATTTTTATACACCTCTTTTAAAGTTTAGTCATTTCTCTATAGTGGCTACATAACATTAACTTTTAAAGGCGTTTAAAGCAAAATTTTACAGCAGTATAGTTATTTAAGCCCAATGCCATCAATGCCTTAGTAGGTACAGATAATTTTTAAGGGCTATTTAAAGGTAAGATTCCTTTATAAAACGTGTATGCAACTAAAATTTTCTTTTCAAGATATGCAGCTGCAATATTCTACTTTTATAGAATTCTTTTACAGTCAAATTTTAATAGACAAAATATAAAAAAGAGGTTATTCTTTAGATTAACACAAACAATTGATCCATTTACTAGATAAGAACATTTATCATACAAAGTATACTCGTGTCGTAAAACACTACCTCAGTTATTGTATAAACAAACAAATAACTTTTTATCAACTTTTTATCACTGCTTGACTGCTGCTAACACGATGTAGCTCATAAGTAGATAGTTTTAACTTTTAAGATTAACCCTTAACCGGTAAGGTGAAATTTAGTTGCATAGACGGTAATGTGTCGTCTGAGAGACTATCATCTTAAAAATCAATAAATGCTACAAATGTTAGAACTTTTTTTCATTTATAATGAAAACCAAATTACATACTTATTACTATAAGAAAATAACGAAATTAGCTTCTGGTTATGCATAGAACATATCATTAGAAAAATTTAAATGCAACTTGACATAAATGTGAATAAATTGGCATGTACTTTAATATTACGAAAAAATAAATCTTATTGAAAAAAATTGAAACATTAATTTTAATGAAATATGGTGTAGAAAATGTTAGAAAATTACGTACATTTTTCTCGTTTTTTCATGTACAGAAATGGATGTGATTTAATATTTTTTGTACAGTAGGGCTAGCACCATGTAAGTAGAGTTTCAGATAGTACATCAATAGCGTGAGGATTAGATGGAGTGACAGATTTGTAGGTGGTTCCATACTAGAAAAATCTAGAATGATAGATGTGTGATAATCTCTCAGACTACACCTTACCAGTTAAGGGTTAAAACAACAACCTAACGTTTTTGATCTTCTGTAGCAAGCGTAGCAATCTCAACGCTGTAATACTCTACTATATAGCATGAACACAGCAACGAAAGAGTCATTAGGTTATATGGGTGCTACATAAGGGTTGTATAAAAGCTGGAAGAGATACAATATGTCAACTAATCTTCTTGCTTTTGAAGGGCGACAATAATAGCACAGAGTCTTTTGGTACTGGCGTTGGCTTTGGGGGGATCAAGGGAATACACTTTTAAAGGCATATATATTTCTAGATAATAATTAAATTTAATTTATATGGTGAATGACAAACATGGAATATTGTTTAAAAAGCAAAATATATTTACGATATATGTATGTATGTAAAGGATATACAATTTGGAAATCTTAATTTCCAGGACATAAATTTTTTGAAAGATTTGGTTTTGAGACTTGGGTGTGTTATAGTTTTTTAAGACCCTATAAGAACTTCTTCCATGGCACTCATTTCCAGAGCAAAGGAGTGCTCGGATTCAAAAACCTCAAAAATTAAGATTTTACTGTACCCTTTTACTGTATCCTTTACTGTACAAATAATACTTGAACCCTCTTGGAGAAACAAATGAGGAAGGTCGGAAAGATAACAAGGCATGTTTTTTTGGGAGCGTTGGTTGGATATATCATTAGATTTTTAAAAATTGCTTCTCTCTCGGAAGACAATAGCAAACCACCGAGGTATACTTTGCACAGGGAATTTCCATGAAATTAATAAAAAAATTCAAGTACTATGTTCGTGGGGTTGTTTAGAGTCCACCTTAAGGTTAAGATCCCCTATACTTGTATAGGGGATCTATACCTATATCCACTAGACACGCACAACAAGTATAGGAGGAAAACTCCAACGCTCTGCAGCAGAGCACGACACTCACAGAAGGTCTTTTGGCTTTTTTTGAATGACTGGTGTTTTCAAATAAAAGTAACCAATCTATATGTTTCAAATAGTTATTTATGGTACATGTGTGTTATAAGGGAAATAAGTCACGAGAAAAAACGGGTAAGCCACGAGCACTTTGTGCGAGTGGCTTTGTTTTTTAGAGTGACTTAGGACCGATAACACACGAGTTCCATACATAATTTGTTGGATAAGTTGGATACCAACACCGTCAGAATTTCGTTAAAACGCATTCTTTTTCTGATGACAGTTGTGACATTTTTATTTGACAAATTATTTGGTTCATGAGAAAAAATTAGTTCCATTTATGGGAAAGCTGTGACGCGATCACCATGGCACATAAAATTTTTGTTTACATTGAAACAAAAATCGTGTTTGGTTCCAAAAAAGTTTCATCACGCGAAAACGACGCCGAATAATGGAAGAAAAAGTGTTTGTTCCGGCTGAAATTCAAAACGATGCTAAACGCGATGAATAAAGAACTTACTTTTCTTTAAGAATAATACATGTTAGTTTTTCGGATACTTGATGAACCAGACTAAAATCTAACAAAAACACTAACGTCAAATTATGTCAAAGTATGACAGCATACTCAGCATAGTGAAGGAAAGTGTTGCTAACGAGTAAAGCCACACAATTGTTTATTATTTGGACTAAGAGTAAAGAAATGGTTGCTATAAAGAAAAGAGATACGTTTCTTTACGATTTGTAATAAAGAAATGTATTCAATTTCCATTGAGTGTCCGAAAAAATAAATTGTCAAATGACCAGAAGTAATAACGGTACAATTGACATTAATATAAATATCAATATTAATAAGTGATGTTCTGAAATGTATTATATTGAGTATGTAATATTTTGTGTTATGAATGTAATATGTTCTGAATAAATAATTTTATCCAACACCGTCAGAATTTCGTTAAAACGCATTCTTTTTCTGATGACAGTTGTGACATTTTTATTTGACAAATTATTTGAGAAAAAATTAGTTCAATTTATGGGAAGGCTGTGACGCGATCACCATGGCAAGAGTGACTTATGGTTTATAACTCACTAGTGACTTATAGGTCACTTTAAATTGCTAAAATCACTATAGTTATGGGCTTAATAACTCACGGTGTTGGATAAATAAATAAATGTCTAAAACAAGTGTTCGCCACAATTCTATGAATATAAACTACTTTTGGTAGAGTAAACGTCATACTCCAAACTTCCCAACGCTTAAAATAACGAAATTTTTATATAGTCATTTTGATACTACAAGGATGTACAAAATTCAATAGAAATATAGGGCTAAAAGTGATAAATAGCATACCCTTTAATTAAAATAATGTAATCATGAATTGAATTATTACATAAAATGTGAATTTGTATCAAATAAAATTTGCATTTATTTATTAAAATTTTGCCTTGGTACGCCAATGTATGCAAAAGTGCTCTACAAATGTTTATTTGTTATAGTACTCTTTTGTAAGTTTATAATTGCTTTATAAGTCAGCTTCCTTGAAAATATCTCTTGTAAAATAACAACACCGCTATACAGGGAAAGTGATCTTTTAAGGATTTATAGCTGATTCTGTGGTGACCTTCTTCGGATTCCTCCAAGGAATCATATTGTTAATTTTTTAAAAGTAGGTGTGACGGCGCCGCTTTTGTTATCATTCTGAGGTGTATTTAACGTTTTTCCACTTAAAAAGGAAACGTTTGCTGAATATTTACAGCAATCACTTATGGATTATTTAGAATACTTGACGGCATCATTTTAAGACTATTTTATTAAAGAAGATAGATTTTTTAAAATAATTAAGAAGTAGTAACAGAGTACTAATCAATTCAACGAATCTTGGAGGCGTCTCTATCATTTCGAAGTAGAATATCATGTCTCGACAAAAAAGTTTTCTTCGCTTCACAAGTTAGTTATTGTCGACGGAAGTCAGCAAGTATTAATGCTTAAGTATTAATTAAGTACTATGCAGCCCTTATTTAATAACTTTTTACAAGCCGTATAGCATGGTTTATAAAAGCTGGTAAATTAACACAAAAAAGTTGCCATAATGCTAGAAGTATTTGTGTACCCTTTACAGAACTTAACGAGGCTATATAAATTGTGCCTATTTTGGGTATATAGATGCTTGTTTAATACTAGAAGATTGTTGTTAACTCTTAATTATATGGCCAGCGCCGTCCTTTGGATTTTAAGGCCCCGGGCACAAATATGGAGTGGGGCCCCCTGTAAATAAGAAAGTGAATAAATAAATATACAGGCTGTAACTAATATAACTAGAAACTTCGTAATAAGGAGTAGCTGTAATAGAAGATTTAAAACAATGCACAAACATAATTACTAGTAGGTACTTCCGTTAACAAAATGCTATGACGAGCCTCTACTGTTTATCTTGATGTCTCGAGAAGTGTCTCGAGAAGAAATACTTTTTATTTTGGAAATTGGGTGCGCTTCATTTTAAAAGTAGGCTTTAGCTTTGTGTATAAGAACTTGCATCAAATGCCGATCTCCCAGTCTGTTTTATTAACACATAAGATATATATTGTGTTGTTAGTTAAAATAAGGTAGCTCGGTACGGGGTCCCACTAGCTCTCGGGGCCCCGGGCATACACCCGGCTGACCGGCCGTAGAGACGCTTCTGTATATAGCATTAAGCTTTATAAAAAGGCGAAGTAGATATTGATGGCGTTGCTAAAAAGCAATTTGTGCTACTTGGGTGGTATCTGAAGAATTTCTTTAGTTGCGCTCCTAATCATTTTATTTGCTGTAGATATAAACGAAATTGGGCATTTTGTTGGAGGAATGGCGAAGAACTCATTAATTGGAATTGGTGAAATTGAAGAACCTAAAATAGTGAATTTCGGATAGATATTTAGCAATGGCGAGGAGGTGAGACTATCTATTTTGTTATACAGTAGTGATAATATAGTCTTAGCATTAAATACGAGTCATTGTTAAAAGATACACCAAGATAACGCGCAGTTTGATCTTCTGTTAGACAGGGGATATAATGGTCCTTCAGAAAACATCTTTAAACGCTAATTGTGTAGCAACGTTTAAGAGATCATGAAAAGAGATTAATTTTTCAAATTGCACCCTCTATTTTTTTACGGAAATGTATTCTTCACTACATTCTGCATACGGTAGTATGCCTTACTTAATTATCTAATGTGCATTTAGTGGTTAAAAAAATATTTTTTTAAATTGTACACTTTATATTCACTAACTAAATTATTTATTCAAAAAGTATTATGAGTAGAACCGTCTCTAGAAGGGCACTACTGAGGTGCAGTGAAGCCTGTGTAGAGTCCACAGCAGGGCATTTTGAAAATTTGCTTTAAGTTTAGTATAAGTTTGTACAATTTATAACAAATATTTTTTAAACCCGTAAATGCACATAGACAATTAAGTACGGCTTACTACCATAGGCAGAAAAAAGTGAAGAATACATTTCCACAAAAAGTGCAATTGCTGAACTGATACTAGACGCCTACTGACAAGTCAATTTCGGTCCAAGGAATGTGGTATAACTTTTTTCGCCGTTATTACTTCGAAATGTAATTTTGCACATTTATTCTTATAATTATTGTAAATCGACTGGCAGTTAGGTTTGCGCGACAAAAAATATTTTTCTTGTAATAAAAATTGCTGAACTGATACTAGACGCCTACTGACAAGTCAATTTCGGCCCAAGGAATGTGGTATAACTTTTTTCACTGTTATTACTTCGAAATGTAATTTTGCACAATTATTCTTATAATTATTATAAATCGACTGGCTGTTAGATTTCCGCGTGCAAAGTGCAATTTGAAAAATTAATCAAGTTGGCATGATCTCTTAAACATTGCTATGTAGCCTTTAAGGATTTTTTCTGAACGATCATTTTGAGTCATTCAGAATGATTTTTGATTGATTTCTTTATCTCTTCAAATAAGGGAGATTTCCTCCCTTCCTGGGGCCTGGTTTCCAGGTTATGGGTTGTAGCAATCATTATTATTATTATTATTATTGCGAGTAAAAAGCATTTAGGAACACCCGGCATATCTTGACTTTCATGCTTGAGAAAACCGTTTTCTATAGTTCTACGCATTTATTATAATTTATATTAAGGCCAATCTCCTCAAATCTTAGTGCTATGATATCAGTGAGAGATATATTACAGAGTTACGATTACTTATTTGCTACAACCGAATTGGCTAGCAATCGATACCTAAGTTAATTCTTCGAAGATATGATCAGTTGCTATATTGTGGAGAAAATTTGCTTCAATTTGTGTAAAGTTATTAATCTAAAGATTAAATACGATACTATAGTGTATTCAATTTCAAACTAGAGTAAAATATGCTACCCAAATAACAAATTTCTTTAGTAACTGGATAAATAAAACAAAATTAAAGAAATATAGTTCAAAGAGTGATGGGTTTTTGATTCTTATGTTATAAAATTGTTTGTGGTTAAGGAAATTTGTCAAACTTGATGTTGTTTTTACAGACTTAGGTAAAGTTGCAAAGATTTTACAATAAACCATGATTTAGAATTGAAGAACAGTAACGAAAGTTTTATTGAACATAATATAAATAACTGAACATATTTTAAAACAGAATGACTACTAATACCTAATAAAAACTAAAAGATGTATTCTGATACATACAAATGATTATTTATTCTGAAAATTCGGAACTGCTATCGTTATCATCATGTAGATTTATTATCAGGGGTTCTAGATTTAATTCAATGATGTTATCTAATTGCCACATTTTCTTCTCAACTTTTTCTACCACATGCTGAATACATTTCTGCCATGTTTCTCGAGTAACAGTTTGGACGGCTTCATGAAGTAATTGCTTACAATCCGCAAATTTAAAGGATGTGTTTTTAGAGGCAACATAATTTTTTATTTCCGCCCAAATAAGCTCTATTGGATTTAGTTTGCAGTGATTGGTGATGGGTGGCAGTCTTAAAATAATCTTATTATGTTTTAGCGCCATTTCATCAATAATATATTTATTATAGTGCTGTTTGTGTCTCTTAACTATATCCAGCAATTCCACCTTCAACGACCCCTCCTCAAATGAAATATTTTTAGAAGATAACCATCTCTCAATATCTGCCTTCTTAGTAGATGATGTGGGAATTTTCTCCAATTTCCGGGAATGGTAAGACGCATTATCCAAAACAATCACGGCATTATCTGGCAATTTTGGTAAAACTTTCGAAAACCATTTTTCAAACGGTTCGCCTGCCATCTCTTCATGGTAGTCTCCTGTTTTTTTGGACTCAAAAGTCCATACGGCGTCTGGAAGAAACCCGTCATCACTGCCAATATGGCAAATTATCAGCCGCTTTCCTTTTCCTAAAAATTAAAGTCAAAAGTATATGGGTCGTATTATATTGAATGCCTTTTACCTGCAGGATTTTTTAAACCGGTTGACAAACCAGACAAAAATGCTGCTTTGGAAGATTCAATACTGCAGTCAACCCAAACATGTGACTTCGTGTGACCAGCGTTAATCCACGTTTCGTCAAGATAATATATTTTCCTATTTTCCGCTCGGTATGCTTTAATTTTTTTTAAGTAATCTCTCCTCCATAATACTATCTCCTCCTTGTCCAATACCATGCTATTTCGTGCGCGACGTTGATATTAGAAATTTAGTTTTAAGGAATTTGTAAAACTTTGTTCGCTTGAAATTTGGCAAGTCATCATCTTCATTTACTTCTTTCAAAACCCTGTCTAAAGTTGGTATTTCGTTTTTAAAGAAAAATTGGTGAACTTTTCTTCGAATCGCATTTCTATCAAAATCATCTATGGCATCAATGGTTTTCTTTCGGTTCTTATTTGTTCTCGGCGCTGAGAATTTCTGGGATTCTTTGTATTCACGAATTACATTATATACAGAGGCACAACATACTCCCGTTCTTTGGCAACTTTATCGACAATATTCTGAACAACAACCACACTGGTCTCCTGCATTTCGTTTTTATATACGTTTAAAATCATGCTTTTTTCTTGTATGCTTAAATGACCTTTTTTGCTTCTTTTTCGTGGAGGACTAAGATTTATTGTACTACTACTCGCCATTATTATACAGATGCAGAATTTCTATCTTGTCAGATTTTATGATTTAATAACTAAATGTCAAACATAAAACATAAGAAGCAAATGCCTCTTTGATTTCACTTCAATTTTATTTAATTTTATTTATCCAGTTACTAAAGAAATCTCTTATTTGGGTTGCATATTTTACTTTATCTTGAATTTGAATACACTATACAAAGTTTATCGGGTAGAGAAAGTAATGTTTTGTGTAAATGCCCATGCCCAATATTGTCAAAAACTTTTTTTATGTCTATACTTCAACCATAAATACATGAAATGAGTCATTTTCGTACCGGAATAAACAAATACGACCCGAAGTGAAATAAGATAAGAGTGCAAATTTCACGTTGCTAAGAATTCAGTGACGTACGCTAGAACCAACAGATTTTCATTGATTCATTCACATTTATTTTTAATTAAAAAGGGGTTTGTTCCGCTAATAAATCTTTCTAGTTCATTTATCGTTTATTTTATCATTTAGATTACAGTGTGGCCTTCGCGAAATTCTAGATGCATTTTACATTTTCGCCCACGTGTCTGTGATGACACATTTCTTGTAACTTTGGTTGAATTATAGAAACATTAGTGTTGTTGTACCTTTCTTCTGCTTAACCTTATCCAACACAGATTTGACGAATCAAGTGTTAATTATAGTACCTGGAGTGAAAGTAATTCATCTTTGATTTTTGTTAATTGACAGATAATGACGAAGTCTTTTCTAAACAATACGTTCTATTAACCTTCGTACTAGTGAACAAATAGTTATCGGTCTCCAATTATTTTACTTTAAGTTCTTAATAAGCTTCTTGATATTTTGAGACAACCATTCAAGTCAAGAAGTTGCAAAATTTATTTAGGTACTTCATGAAATAGAGATTAGATCTAACTATAATATTAACTAAATAAACCTGCTGGTACTAACTGTATTCACGCAAAACTTTCAGGATACTCGTCCTATACCAATAAACAATTTAGGGAGTAAATGTACGTATGAGTAGTTCATTTCAGCAGTTTCAGTTCGTTCTAATCCTAATTATACATTTGCATTAAAATTATTCTAAGCAATTGATTTTACGCTCTAACTACAAGTAAATCACTTTATTTACGTTGGAATTTATACGTGCCCAGAGTTTAAAATTTTAACTAAACAATGCATTTTTTATTGCTCTTGCAGTTATTAAAATTTAAATTTTGTAATCAAAATTTTCCGCACCGCGCCTCAGCGCACTGACTCCATTAAAGAACTTATAAAAAGCTTTAAAACTTTTAATCATTATGCAACTAGAATTACCCTAATAAAATCTTCAGCATCTTTAAATATTTTTGTTTGTTTTAGGGTAATTATGTATTTAAATTTTCAAATAAATGCCAATTATTTATCAAAGAGGAATAAAAGTTCTTTTAAGAACCAACCATATTTCAGAACGAAGTTATTTAAGAAATTGTTAAGAGGGCTGTGTACAGTTTTGTCAGGTTTTCGTTGTTATTGTTGAGACAATATATCCAGAAAATAAACCGTAAAGAGGCCGTTTTCCCTTGTAAGTGTTCGTTTCACGTGCAATTTATACGAAGTGGTTTTCTTTTATTGTTACCCAAAAGCATAGGCGTAAAATTCTAAATAATAGAATTTTTTATAACTATATAAAATTTCAGAAATATTTTCACTGGAAGTTGGTATAACTTGGAAAATTAGATACAAAAGGTAAGTAATTCGAAACAGGTACTTTTAATTAATGAACTTCTTTTAGAAAATGTTTCAGATAGTATCGAATTACGTCGTAGAAGAGCTTCTAAAAACAGCTTTTAAAATACGATCAGATCTGTAATAAATGTATAATTTATTCTGCTTTAACCAGTACATTTGTCATGGATACTAATAGTTAAGTCATAGCTGCTTCACCTCATCTAACGTCTGAATCTAACAGGCTTGTTACGAAACATAATACACAAAGGCTTATCCTTCGTGAAGGGTCTCAAATCTAGAAATTTACACCTCTCGATTTCTATATCACATATCTACTTCTATCTTATTGCCACCACATTCCTTTGATGAGGATACCTCTTACACATTATACGTGTTGACAAGAGCTTTTGATTTAAAATAATTCGCAAATAATACAATATCTACACTTTCTTTTTCTTTGAAAGATGTTATTTTGTAACTTAATTAGTAGCAGTCAGGTAGATTTAGGAGAAGAATTTGATGTTCGTTTTTTACAATTAGACGGTTCAAAAGGAAATTCATAATAATATACTATCACGCTGTAGGCATGTAGTTATAGTTGTGCTTAAAACTAAACAGAAAATACTACACACAGTATAAAGTATAAACTAAAGCGGACAAATTTATTTTTTATATTTGCGTGCCCTAATAAAGCCATTAGGACACGCATTTTGCGTCCTAATGAAATTTATTAGAATACTGGAAACAGTAACATTTTATTTTTTAAAGTTGATATCACTGTTAGACAGCTGTTCTTAGAATATCAAACTTATCTTATTTACGCAGTGAACTCTTGTAACTGGAATGCGATGATCGCTAAACCAACATTGCAACGCGCAGCGCGTCGTCGACCGTAGCCCCGTTATAACAGTTTTTACTTTATTATTTACGAAATTGTAAATTTTGATACTGTGATCATGGGATGCATTGTGTTGTGTATTAAGTGCAATATGCTCACGATAAACTTAACGTAATAAAATTCCGTTTCGTAAAATTTTAAATCTTTACCTTATAATATCCAAATGATCCAATCAACTAATTATTATTTTTGTTACAAAAATCACATTCTTTGCTGAAAATACTATTGCATTTATATCTCGTTAATTTCTTTAACAAATAAAGTATTTATTTTATGAAATGAAATATAATTATTTCATCCAATTTTCCAATTCATTAAGTAGCAATTATCATTTATGTCAAAAGTATATTGGCATATATTATACTTTGAATTTATAATAATTATCTACAGTACGTATTAGAGTGGCCGTTATTTTGCAAAGTTAAAACTTTTTAGCCCACCCCTCCTAGATCTCTTTAAAATGTAAAAAACCAGCTGTGCAAATTTTCAGCCGATTTGGTCAATATTAACTCGTGCCACCGAGAGGTTAAAGTTTAAATGGGATGTAACATGCGTTTGGTGCATTTCTAGAGACTTTGTGGCGTTACTTTTTATCTTTCTATGTTTTAACTTGAGAATTTATACACTTATGTTGTTGAAACTGCTGAACACGAATATGATAAAATTCAAACTGTCAGAAAAACTTTTGACAGTTTACAGCTGTCAAAAAAACGGTCAACTTTCACTAAAATTAGCATTTTCGCAGAACTGCCTTGGCTTCGAATTCGTGTTAAGCAATTTCAACAACATAAACATACAATATTTCACGTTAAAACATAGAAAGAGAAAAAAAGTTATGCCACAAAGTTTCTAACAGTGCACCAAACCCATGTTAAATCCCATTTAAAACTTTAACCTCTCGGTGGCACGGGTTAATACTGCCCAAATGGGCTGAAATTTTGCACAGCTCATTTTTTTGACATTTTAAAAAGATCTAGGAGGGGGACATAAAAAATTTTAACTTTTGTAAAATAATGGCCACCCTAGTACGTATAATACACCTGACAAATTTGAACGAGGTGCTGCCGCTTTAGCGGGATTTGTGTGTATCAGACAGGGATCGGAATTTCTTAGTTAGCGAGGTTAAGTGAAAAAGAATTGCATAATTTCTAGTGTTGCCAACTGTCATGCTACTTACTAAAATATCCTTAACAAATTTTATTTAAAACTAAGTATTTTTTAATTATTTAATAATGAAATAACGCAAATAGAAAAAATAGTATAAAATATTCGTTTCATAAGACGTTTTAGTGCACTTGTCCTCTTTAGAAAACTTCCCGCTACGCGGGTCGTTTCCTAAACTCGGGCTCGTGCGCTAAAAATGTGTCTTATGAAACTAACACTTTAATATACTAAATATATTGTAGGAATTTATTAGGTAAACACTCTAAACAAAATTTCTATTTCGTGTTTACTCGAAAAGTGCTTTGCAATTTATACTATATTTATACTATACTACATACTTGTTTGTTTGTTTCTTTAATATTTTTTAATAAATATAATAAGTACTTATGAAATAGAATAGTTGCATAAAATTATTAATTTATAATCATTGTTTAAACTACTAATGTATAATATTTATGTTAATTAAAAATAAAACTAATTTATTATACATTACCATATTCATATTTAATTGTAATTTATTCCTTTTAACAAATGTTATATATAAAAAAATTGTTTATTTATGAAATATATTAAATATTTTATTTAAAAAAATTACCGGAACTGGTGTAGAACCCGGGTTTTGTAATCGAGAATCCAGCGCGCTTACCACGCGGCTGTGATGTCTGTTAACGTCGTTTACTTCTTTAAGGAATGTCATTTACCATACTTTCGTTGTTTTTTTTTATTATTAATTACTTTTTGATGACTTTTTACAACGACTAATTATTACAGTACATTCACTTATTAATTGATTAATACTAATTAATATACAATTTATATTAATTCATCTACGAACGCTATTTCTGGTATCAGTGCCTGAAAATTTTTAAAGTTTCTCTAAATCTATCCCTCTTCAAAAATAATGTATGGTGGGGTCCTAGATCGAGAGGTTCCCCTATCGTTCTTTCCTTACCTTACCTTAGCCGCCCAGCAAATGGTTCAGGACTGTATGAATATAGCCTTAAGTCCTATAATAGCATTTAACATATTTACTATACTCTAACAAACAAATGAAGGATCTAGGTCGCCGAAATCACGAGGGCTAACTTGCATACCGTATCGCGAATCACGCGGCAACGTACGTCACTGACAGTTTTAACAGCTTAATAATATCAGTGTTGCTTAAAATCTGATCTTAGATTTTATGTGTTTACCAGGTGGTGATCACGCGGCGACCTAAATCCTTCATTTGTTTGTTAGAGTATAACAACGATCCTTTGTGATAACTGCAGCCATTAATTAACCTTATTTCGTTATCTAGTGCAGTATTATTTTAAAACAAAATTACTAGAAGCGATTTTTTTAAAACGACCTTTTTATTAAAGTTGATAATTGGAGATTCAAACAATCATTGCTTGATATCGATATTTACTACACCTTTGTATAGCGATACACCCACCAATCCACGAAGCTGCCCCATCAAAAATGTTATTATTCAATTTCTTAATTACCTATTATTATTCTTATTATGTTCAACATTACCAGTGATGTCATTACTATACAAAGACAATACACCGTATATCAAATAAAAGTAATCCACAAATGACCTACACTTGCTTTTATTTGTCCATTACCGTCCTTGACCATTCTTTTGTTGTATATAAAAAGGACGGCTATAGAAAATCAGCAAAGCTTTCATAATCATCAAAAACGCATTTCAAATAATGTGAACAATAAAATTTGAATCGCCCAAAACCAGTCTAAATCTGTTTATTCACTCATCTATCTACTATTAATGAAGTTTAATTCAAAGAACTGGAGAGCCAATTGTAATGGTATTTAAACAAATACTAAACCAGAACTAATGTAAAAAAGTACAACACTCCCTGCTCGAAGCAAATACTATAAGTAAGTTCATTTTAATTCGGAATATGTCTTTTAAAATCTATTGATTTTAAAGTTAAGGCTTATTAAACACAGGCAGTTTGTAAATAAAAAATTGGAAAGAAAAGTATTTGAAATTTTTGAAGTTATTGAAATTAATTTTTTTAATACAAGTAATTGCGAAAGACCTGTCTCTCCCAACTGTAAGGTCTACAAAATTATTCACTGTTTCATCGGAAATTAATGTTAGGGATAAATATGAACAATTGGTACCAGACATCCAATTTAAATGAAACAAATTGAAATCCCCGCAAAGAAAAATTAATTTGTCATCTTGTAAGGACGTAATTATTCTATGAAATCTTATTCTACGAAATTGTAGTAACAACTGGTTGTATTCTGATTTTGTAGTAGAATGCACACACGCAGTGTATAATTGAATTATTTTTAATAGACTGTTGAAGATCTTTTAATAGACTGCACTGGTGTCATAAACAAGCTTTTCGGACATTTTGTACAGAATATACCCATTCGCTTTTATTTACTCAAAGAACTTCAAAACCTGTTCGTTTTAATTAGTCTGCCTCTCACAAATGTACGTTAAATCTGCAATTCCGTAGATGAGATTCTGCGATATTAGCCGATTCTAACAATAAGTATCATTGGATGCATAGAGACTTATGGTTCATGTTGTTATTTATTAAATACATAGGATTATTTTTTTGATTCGGAAATTGTTAGTTCTGAACCAAAAATGTTATTTGTAAATGTTGTCTACTGGTAAAGATATTAGAAGATCTGCTAAACTGAATGCTCTTGACTTTTGCTCTGTAACTGTCCTTAACCTTGTGATCAAAACCTCGGACCATGGTACTGAAACAAGGTGTCGTAGGAACATCCGCGTAGTGACTCTTTGTTGTACATCCATTCTACTAGTGCCATACTAGGATTAACTGGATAACTAGGATAACTGTTCCATCTCTTTGAAAGATTAAACGTTTATTTTTGTTTTGTTGAGGTTTATTTCTTAAATTGACGATGACACACACCTCATATTTTTACCAGAAATTCTTATAATAAATTCTCTACTTTATTTAATGGATTTGTTATCATCTATGACCATGGATTATTGTATTGTGTTGTGATTATTATCTCATCACACTGTAGGGTCACTTATGCATCCTGGCTATTGTACCACTGCTACTTACTTGTACTTCCTCTGACTCCCATTACAGTTACACGTGAAGTATAAACTTAATTAATTAATTATTCATTTAATATTTTTTGCGTATAACACTTATATTTATATTTAACTTACTTATGGATTAAAATTCTTAATTTAAATCAAGACCCTTCATAATTTTCAGTACAATTTAACATCAGCAACTGTGCACGTTCACTTGTTAGGGCTTCATCCCTCCCTTTATATTACGTCTATCATTCATCGTTGAGCTTCAAAACACAGCTTCCTATGTACCAGCAGCATCTTTTGATTAACAGTGACCTCAACTTGTCGAATCCGCTTTAACATATTGAATTATTAAGATTAACCCTAATTATTTTATTATCGATTGTTATTATTCATTATTTACATAAGTAAATTAAGATAATTGCGAAATACTTATCAAATAGTTGTCAAACATTAAAATCTGATTAAAAAACTAACCATATAAGAAGCTTTGGATATTGATATGTTTTGCTTGCCATAATATTAAGATTTTTTAACATAAATTACTTTTATCTCAATTAAATGGGTTTACATCATAATAATGAACATTTTAATTATATGATTCACTTGCGACATAGGTGATCATTTTGACCCCACATTTCTAAAAAGGTATTAATTGTTAAGAAAGTTAAAAACTTTTCTTTGGGGTTCTCAAGGAATACTTGAAAAAGTGCAAAACTCTTATTATGTAGTACAGGGGTTGATGGCCGTTGGCACATCCCAAATATTCAGTTGTATGTTAAAATATAGATAAAAGTGCAGAAACTTAAGTGATGATATTAAAATTGCTTTGAACGAATTCTAATAATTATTTCCGTACTAGTTAACGATTATAATCAAAGTGCAATTAATGTTTGCAGATACATTTCAGTCTTGTTGATTGATCTAGTATACAGTATCAAAATACAGTCACTATACTTTATAATTATGTTTACCGATTTAATTTAGTGTAAATAAAGTTCTTATCGGATTCCGTTTAAAAACAATTTAAAATCGAAGGTTTTAAACTAAATAGTATTTAATTAATACATTTAAGTGTGGCGTGACCTTTGTTAAGGAAGAGTGTTTTTAATAAACATTTAAAAATTGAACTTATATGGTTGTGCTGGATATATTTTTTTATAAGAAGAGGAGAACGTTATTAAACAATAGTTCTAATGAGAGACAGTATTGGAGCTTCAGTTCCTTGGTTTGATTTCCGTAGCGGCACTACTGGTGACTTCCAGATTCTTTAAATTCCATCGAGTGGCCGAGCTTGTTGACTGGTGTTGGTTTTGATAGGAAAAGTAATATTGTTTTAATTGCTTTGTAAGGTGAAGTTGGATGGAACTATTTGATTAAGGTATTGTGACTCAACTGATTTTATTTTGTTAATATGGATGTAAGTTGATACATTATTTTTGTGTATTGATTATTTTTGACCATTATTTGCATGTATTATTTCCGTGTCGTTAAGAATTCTTACGTAGAGTATAGTTTTTTACATTTAAATTTGCAACGATGTTTAAACTGAAATTTCCTATGTTTTATTGTTACTTATCAATAAAAAATTATAATTAAAATTAATTAAACTGAATATTACAGGACCATATATTTATGAAAGTCCTTAAATATTTTATTCAACCTAACTTTGACATAACCAATTATGACTAAACAAAATCAAATTAAATTTATTAGATCTGATTCCAGTTTCTGGTTACTGGTGTCGAGTCAATATCTTTATAAAAAGAACTATTGGACTTTCCTAATCAGATGGCGCCCGAAATACGCATTTTCTTGAGTCTTTATACCTCATGTCTTTTATAGTTTGTGAGCTGTGGAAACAATACCTGCTACCTGAATTTAAATTTGTAGAAAGATATCTCAAGCTGAGGCCATCTTGAGTTTTACAGTAAATATTGAATATTTTGTGTTGTACAGTTTGAGTAAGGATTTTTGAAGTTAAAGTAATCTGTTTTGCTTTTGTTCCGGAAAATTAACGTTCGTTTCACTGGCGCCCGCCGCAAGGCCTCTCTGTTGTTATTTTAATGGAGTTTCAAATGTAACAATTATTTATTTGTGTATTATAACTATTCTGTATATTATATAAATCTATGTCTCAGTGAACCCTAAAATTTATAGGTATTGGATAGTTGAGATTCTATGGCAAGTTATAGTGTCATACATTCTAAGGAACAATCTCGAGGTGTACCTCGCCGATTTTGCTAAAGGTTGTAAGACATCCGTAACGGGTAACGCATCAGCATAGCATCCGCTTTAAAGGCGTTGAAAACATTTTAAAATCGCGTCAGTTTTTTCGTTTTTACTTATATAACCTATTATTTTGTTCGGCTCTAGTTCTTGTTCTTTCCCTTTTTTACTCCTTTCCCTTATGTCTACTCCGAGAAAACTAACAAAAAATACAACCAAGCTCATGTGTGTAAATCATCCGAACACACCACACGTCCTTGACTGAGGCGACTGAATTATCAAATTTAGATAATCCTACCCCCAACCGAAGTGCATAATGAATCCACACCTTTTAATTAGCAAGTCATGTACTCAGACCAAGCGTGCAGTCGACTTTGTTTAGATTATTATTATTGTTGCATTTAATCTTTTCATATTTATTTTCGGATACGCCATCTAATTATTTTATTTTAACATAAAAGTCTGTTCATTGAGTGCCTATTTAATTATTTAAAGGTTGATTGTTCAGAAGTAAATCGTAACGAAATAATTTAATTTCTTTAAATTATTCGTCTAATTTCATTCAGTTCGCAATTGAAATTCTCTGGTAGACGTATAATTTATATTAATAGAAATGCATACAATGGTCTGCTCGTTTGAGTGTATAGGAATCCGGTCTAGCATAGCTCTACATCAATGTATAAATTATGTAGCAATTCCTGCTTACATTTTGATAAATAAATATTTCAATAGTTTTTCGTATCCCTTTTCTGTAATTATAGCATATTATTACTTACTATAATCTTTCCCTTGGTAAAATTTGAAATCTACTTACAACGTACTTTAAACTGTTGCAAGGTACTAAATCATACCAGTATGCACGTCTTCATATAAAGTAACAATTTACTAATATTCCTTTACGATAGGTCATTTCGTCAACAATCTTTGCCGGTCAAATCCATGTTAAATCTAGTATGTACAGGATCAGGATGTACCAATCAGGTTGAATTTTACCTGATGACGTTTTTTTTCGGAAGAAGCGTCTATGCGTGCGCGTTAGGAAACAATGCCATTCTTTCGTTAAGAATTGAAAGATGCAAGTCTGTCATCGATCTTTGTAAATTGTGTAAAGCAGTATTTCCGTGAGTTTCGCCCTTTGTACGTGGAAATTTAGTGTTTGCTAGAAGAATTTCTTGGAGCAGAATTTCTTTTTAGCTTTTGTTAGCAAATAAATGGTGCGCGAATAAAAGATAAAAGATTTAACGTTTGTATACTCTTTTGAAGGTAAGATATCTCTCTAGTATTCACATTTTCTGTATTTTAAGTTTATATTTGTCAATCTTCGTTTTTCTAACAATCTAATGTAAAGTCGTTTATTGAAGGTTTCTTAGCATGGGGTTTTACTCGATCTTGAACTTGAACTTGGAGACTGTTCTCTGAAGTAGATAAAACGATATCAAAATTAACTATATGACTTCGACAAATAAATTGAAGACTTGGACAAAATTCAGAATGGCTAAAAAAATTTCTTCATGTAATTAAAAGATTATACCACGTTTCTTACGCAACCGCTATTACTACACCCGTGTTGCTTTTTAAATACCTACCTATAATTACACACAAGAGACCGACATCTACGTTACCAATGATAGAAAACTAGAAATTTCATCACATTTCAAAATCCATATAGGAACGTACCAATGAAATCGAAATACTGTACATAACAATAGAAAAGGTAAATCCAATTTTATTCCTCTCAACGCGTTTAATCGTTATCAATCAAATGAAGCAAACGGAGTGTTCAATGGATAATGTTTACTCGACTGTGGTGAGTGAAATCTGAAGTAGCGGGTTATCAATAAAATACAAAAACGTGAAGACTTTTCTACACTAGCTCCGAAATCATTTCGCATTTTTTTAATATTGACAATTTATGATGGTTAAATATATATGTCAAATTTGGTCACTTTTAATAAAATCTTAAATATCTTATAAATTTTAATGTATGAAAATCGCTGCGTTTAGGTAATTTAATGTTAAGAAACCGAGCTTTACGTTTTGAAAAGTATAAGAATTATTATATATAGACTATTGAAATCACTGTGAGGTTTCATTTCGATTGAAACTTCAATGCATACGCAGATACAAAAGAATGAATAATAGGTACTCTTAATGCAGTGGTCAGATAGGCAGTGCAGGATGGGGAATGTTTAATAACGCTAACTAATGAAAAAGATTAAAAACAAAATGTGTTTGTGCATATCTTAATTTTACATCCGCTTCAACTATCAAAAAAGCGGAACTTAGGGCACTAAATATAGCGTGGGATGGATACGTTCCCGAAGAATTAAACGAAAGGTGGAAAGAATTGGTTCAACACCACCAGAAAAAAGTAAATAAAAAATTGCGTGTAAAATCATTAATACTTTAAGTGATGTCACGAATAGTAGAATAATTAATTTGTGCAAAGGCTAGAGTAGCACCTATAAAACCTCTCACAATTCCTCGCTTTGAAATGTATGCACACTATAGAAAAATCGTTAAATTTAAAAATTTATTGTTATTATCGATCTCACTGTTTCACGGTTAGTACGATTGTTTTACTGTGAATAAGAGTATTGTAGGACATCGGGTTGTCAAAATTCAATATTTAAGGTGTGTTAATCAGTGGCGTCACGTTGCATTGGTAAATAACCTTGCTAACATATTATCTAGAGGGATCTTGCACCATAAATTATGCAACTCAAATCTGTGGTGGACTAGTTCTAGCTTCTTAGTACCAACAAGCAGGTTTCAGGTGAAGACACATGATTATAATGTACTCGTATGTTTTACGTGGGGTACCTGTATTAACTTTATCCCCACGTTCCTTCCAAGAGGAAGTAATTAGATACGCTCAATCAGCGAGTAATTGGTTAGCCATTGCAGCCAGTTATTCACTAGTCGGAGGGAGGTTGCCTATCAATTCTCTACTAGCTCACCAGGTTAGTGCCGGATCGATTAACTTAATATGTGCTTACCCGCCGGAACTTTTCCGTCCTCTGTCATACGGGGCTAAGTTCCTTGTTCAGCATTAGGACTATTCCCCCAACCTAATTTAGGTACATCAGCACCCTCCAGCCCTCTTTCATGCCTACGTAAGTTCATTCATCCAGTCTATGCCACTGCCCAAGGTGAAGACACATGATTTACATTAGTTAATTTACATAGACACATGAGTTGAGGTTACATGAGTGTTTTACGTAGAGTTCCCGTAATAACATACCCCCACGTTCCTTCCAAAGGAGCAAGTAATTGACATACGCTCAATCAGCGCGCAATTGCACAGCAATTGTTCCCAGTTACTCACTGGTCGGAGCGAGGTTGCCTATCCACCCTCTACTAGCTAACCAGGTTAGTACCGGAGGGATTGACTTCACACGTGCTCACCCGCCGGCACCCTCCCGTCCTCTTTCATACGGGGCTAAGTACCTCGTCCAGCAATAGGACTATTCCCCCAACTTAGGTCAGTTCAGTACAACCGAGCCAGAGTTGGGGCCACTGCCCGATTGAATCCATCCTCAAGTGTGGCGGAACTTAGTGTTTAAATGGGTTTGCCACCCCGATCTCTCAGTTATGGGCCTGGTGTGCCCCCGACAGAGCTTCGTTTCGAGGCTACTTTGTAGGGCCCATCAAAGTAGCGTCCCGGTGTGTACCCGTTAAGGTGAAGTTGTCTTGAACGTGAGAGGCTATGTATCTTCGCATCAACGTCCTTTAAGTGTAGGTCTCTAGACGATTTCTGGGAGTACGACGCTGGAACTGACAGCATATACCAGACCCCCGTACTATTACCTCCGAAACGCTACCTGGTGGCTTGCAGTTTCTCATGGGTTAGCGAGCGAACTCCCTAACCGAGATAAACCTTACTTAAGTCTACTCCACTCGTCTAGGCCAGACAGCGGGATACTTAGATCCTTAAAAGACCCTACGACAGGTAAGATTTAATCCACCCACACCGGACCTTTTTGTTAGCAGAACTCCCTCCGCAACGTTTTAGAGTCATCGTCGATAAACACTCTGGTGAAACGTAAACGAAACACCTCGGCATAACTCTACCACACATTTCATTCTGATCGCGTCATCCGTTACCCAGACAAACCTGGGAGTGGGTAGACAACGACCAGTTCTAAGGGTGAACGCCGTGTGGTCTGCCCACAAGCTAGTCTCGAATCCTAGTGCTTCCCGACACTTCTAACGACTGCCCTCCCTCTATCTTCGGGCTAGTGGGGCAATACAATTACCTGAACAAAAAATGATCGTGTTAACATTTTTTTCGTCAGAGCCACCTGTATTCAGCAAATTCCCGTCCTTCGCTATTGTTTCGCTTATTGTTCGAGATTTTGTAATAATTGTCGATCCCAATCTCCAAACCTAAGAAGCATCTAATGTGATGAATTTCTTGTCATTACAACCATAATGGAGGGCCTAGAAGCAAAACTTACATTCTACACTTCTGGGTTAAATTAAGCTATTTATTATACAAAACTCTACTCCTAACATTAATTAAACCACTATATCCTATTCAAAACTCACTTTAATATTTACCAATAAAGATAGCGATTTATTTCAAAACTTACATTCTCCTGTGACATATGTATTGCAAATGTTTGAAGGTTTTAGTACAAAACTCATATTCTCCAATCTTTTAATCAATTTTTTACTTACTTTGAGATTAGTAGAAGTAACAAAATAGTGCCCAATTGATTATAAATGTCATTAAGACAAACTTACTGGTCACTGTTGTTACGTGCTAATTTCGTACCACCCTGTATAGCTTTGTATTTTATATTAAGTTGTATAGCGTTCAGGGATTTTTGCATTTTCTCTCCTTGTAGTTGCCATTTTGTTGTGGAACTATTTCCTATTCGATAAGAGATTGTCACTCTTGTTTGATCCGCTTGTGAAGCTAGAAGTTCCTTGAAGAACCTTTTCGTGGACATCGCCGTCTAATTAATCTTTTCCTTTTATGTTGAGTTATGGGAATTGCCTTAGTGCAGATTTTATGATTGATTGTGGCGTTAGTTTTCCGATTTAGTTTATTGGAAGCCGTTTATGGGATATATTTCCACTTGTTCTTTTGAGGTTATGGAAGCACACCTTTTCGTAAGTTTATTGATTAACTTTTTTATCTTTCAATCTCTTATACTAAATTCTTTCGATAGGTTTTTATGTATAATCGTCGTTATATGGAGGCGATATAAATCTCTCTTAAGGTCAACTTCCATCGAAGGTATTTATAAAGTGTTGTGATGGTCATTCTGTTATTGCGATTTATTTGTTACAGACCTTTTTTTATCTTGGGTTTGTCCTTTACTCATTTTATTACTTGCTGTATAACAAGTATACGTTGAATGTTTGGATTGGTACAAGACCGTTACACGGACTTGGTTGCTGTTGTCGGGATCACGTTACGTTCAAGCTTTGGAGACGTTCCTCTTCAGCTCTAAGAACAGACACCGTATCGTGAGTTGGTTATAATTTAGCAACTGGTTACAACAACAATAACGTTTGACAACTCTTTATTGTATATAAAACATTTATGTATATTTGTATATTATGATTTTGTGTTAAATGGTTTTTCACCAGTGTGCGTGTAGCACTCATTACTAGATATCTGCTTCATATTTATAACTCTATCGCATACCATTTATTGTATGATATTGTCAAGACTATTTGCGAGTGTGTACGTAAGTCTTTGCTCCGTAATAGATGAATAGCTCACTACTGGAGCTGATGATTGCGCAATCTGATTGGTACCTGTAGACGTGTTAAATTTACCGTGCCCTTTGCTTATTGCTTTTGTGACTTTAAATCAACTTTAGAGTAAGTAATCGCGCTCGCATTAATCTTTTTCCCCTTGCAATTTGTGTATAGCATTCAATAACTGCTATTCAATTTTTGCCAAGGTTATTTCACATTAAATAATTTGATAATTTGAATTAATTAATAATAAAGCACTGTACATAACTTACTTGAAGATCTATTATTTATATGTGTGGTATTTGGAGTTTATAATTTTCAGCAATCGAGGAGTCATTATTGGGAAAAGTCGACCACATTGGTAGTAGTCGCAAATGTGTTGCTCTTTTCAGATTTTGTCGGTCAATACTGTAGCTATCTTAGACGATTCTTGGCGCCCATTACAGAAGACCTTTAGTGAGACCCACGACCTCCCACTAGTTAGCTGGCAGCCGACAGATTTAACTGCGGTTAAAGGTTGTTACCGTTTCCCAATAAGCAGTCCCCATTTTGTTGGTAACAACTCTTATTTTGGCGCCCAACGTGGGGCCAACTCTTATTTTGGCGCCCAACGTGCAGGGCCAACTCTATTTTGGCACCCTACGTGTAGGGCCGACTCTAATTTTGACACACAACGTGCAGGGTCAACTGTTATTTTGGCATATAACGTGCAGAGCCAACTGGAATTTTGGCCCTCAATTTACAAGCAACTTATTTTTGGTTTCTGAAATCTTTGTCGTTGAATTCTTTGTTGAATCATTTGTAGATTTAGTATTGATTTACTATTTGATTGATTTATGATTGGTTCATTTATTATAGTTTTAGTGGATTATTTTATTATCAATTTCTTATAAGGTTTATTTGTGTTGAAGGTTACTGATTATATACATATATATATATATATATTATAGGTGTAGTTTGGGTTGCCTAACCTTGAGTTTATATTATTTATAGGTTGTTACTTTTGGGTAATTTAATTATTTACCTGTGCATTTATTGGTTACCTTATTATTTTGGGTTAAGGCTATTTATTATTTGCCTTTGATTATTTTTCTTGTAAATATTTACTTCTTATTAATTGTTATTATATGTCGTGGATCAGTATGGAGACTGACAGACTATTAATCGACGAAATTAATTATGAACTAGGAATCCGTGGTATTGCCCTTGAGGGTACTGTACACGATAAGAGGCGTTTGCTTCGTGCAGCCCTAGATACTGAGAAAACCTGCGGGTTGAATATTTCTGCTGTAGATGTGGACATTAATGAAGAGTTAATTACATGTAATGAAAAATTAATGGTACTTTCTCATCAAGTAAATAATTTGATAGTTCCTATTCGTGACACAGAATACCGCAAGATTAAAGCACGTTTACTTCATGTTTATGGTCGTTTATCTAGAATAAATCCGAGTGATGCTGAATTACAACATGAAAGAAGTCGTTTAATTAAGCAACATTTTAGGCTATCAGAAGAGCTTGAAGTTAAACTTTTAGGACATCCTCTTCGAGTTGTTCCTGAATCGCAGTTTCAACCTGATGAAGATTTGATCTCCTTTGTCGATGATGAAGTTAGTGGAACAAATCTTTCCCAGCCACCCACTACTCAACCTATTATTTCTACTGTACCTGTGAGTGATCAAGATTTATTCTTTTCTCGTGCACCTGTTACTTCAACGGTTCAATTTAGTCAACCACCTATTGCCTTTGGGAATGCACAATCTACTGCAAATTTTATTCCTTTTCAGAATTTAGATCCTTTTGCAGTAACTGGACATCCGATTCCAGATAGCAGTACTAATGCTGGAAGACATATTACTTCTTTTCAGCCTTATAGGGGAAGTTCTAATTACTTAGCCATCCACAAATGGAACTTGCAGTTTAATGGAGACTCTGGTCTTTCTTGTTTTCTAGAACGTGTAGAGGAGTTACGGTTAGCCCGTGGCATTACTAAAGAACAATTATTTACAGCTGCCATCGAATTGTTCACCGATAAAGCTCTTGTTTGGTTCCGTTCAGTCCGAGACACCCTTAAGTCATGGGATGAACTTGTTATTGCTCTACGCAACGCTTTTCTTCCATGTGATTATGATGTGGCTCTTTGGGATGAAATACGTGGACGTTTTCAAGGTGTAGAAGAATCCGTCATCGTCTACATTGCTGTGATGGAGAATCTTTTTAGAAGATTAAGTGTCAGTCTACCTGAACTTCAGCGAGTTGGCTACATTCGCAACAACCTTCAGCCATATTTTCAGACTCAACTGGCTTTACATTCTGTTCCGTCTGTTGCAGAATTAACTAGATTATGCAAGTTTTTAGAAGACGCTCAAGTACGTTCATCTAAATATCGTCAACCACCTGGACCTTCTCATTATTTGCTAGAACCTGACCTAGCCTACCGTAAACCTCATAGGACTCGTTTGTCTACCATTGAAGATAAATCTCCCGTATCAACTTGTGACACAAAAGTTGCTACCGTTAATGCTGTTCGTCCGAATACTAATTGTTGGAATTGTGGACAACAGGGACACCTTTCATCTACCTGTACTTTACCCAAGAAGATGCATTGTTATCGTTGTGGGAAGCCGAACTTCACTACGAAGACTTGTCCTCAGTGTTCGGGAAACTTAAAAACGAGACGATTAGGAGGCCAACTAGCGTGCTCAACTCCACCTACTGTGGCCAATACCAATTTTAATTCTGAATTACCAACAAAGCAGAAAGCCATTCTTGATTTTATTTTAAATAGTGTTAATAATGACGAGCGACCTTATTTGCAGGTTAAGATTTTTGATAAGCCCTTTTTAGGATTATTAGATTCCGGAGCCAGCAGAACTTTTCTAGGTCAACCAGGCTGGGATGTTTTGAAGAATTTTTGCAAGCTTAACGTTGCTGATCGCCCAAGTTGCACTATTGCTGATGGTAGTTCTTGTTCAAGTCTAGGTACTGTCTCTCTACCTATTCAACTTCGTGACCGTATTCGGACTCTAGATGTTGTTGTCGTTCCTTCTTTGCCTCAACTTCTTATTTTAGGTGCTGACTTTTGGAAGCGCATGCAAATTGTGCCTGATCTTCGTCATGGGGAATGGAAATTTTCTAACGTCGTTTCTGCAGAAGTAATTACTGCTCTTCACTCTGCTATTGATCTTTGGCAAATTTATTAGCTGTCTTTTCAACTAGTAAATTGTGTACATATTTTTGGGTTGGTTTGTGGTTTTTACCTTTTTGCCCTTTTGGCTTTTCGTCGTATCTTGGCCTTATGCCATTTCCTCTTTTGTTTTGCACTGGCAAGTATTCGCTTTCGCATAGTACCTTCTGATTTGGAGAAAATCTCTCCGTGTTCGATTTTCTTTTGGTGAGGGGGGGATTTGTTACGTGCTAATTTCGTACCACCCTGTATAGCTTTGTATTTTATATTAAGTTGTATAGCGTTCAGGGATTTTTGCATTTTCTCTCCTTGTAGTTGCCATTTTGTTGTGGAACTATTTCCTATTCGATAAGAGATTGTCACTCTTGTTTGATCCGCTTGTGAAGCTAGAAGTTCCTTGAAGAACCTTTTCGTGGACATCGCCGTCTAATTAATCTTTTCCTTTTATGTTGAGTTATGGGAATTGCCTTAGTGCAGATTTTATGATTGATTGTGGCGTTAGTTTTCCGATTTAGTTTATTGGAAGCCGTTTATGGGATATATTTCCACTTGTTCTTTTGAGGTTATGGAAGCACACCTTTTCGTAAGTTTATTGATTAACTTTTTTATCTTTCAATCTCTTATACTAAATTCTTTCGATAGGTTTTTATGTATAATCGTCGTTATATGGAGGCGATATAAATCTCTCTTAAGGTCAACTTCCATCGAAGGTATTTATAAAGTGTTGTGATGGTCATTCTGTTATTGCGATTTATTTGTTACAGACCTTTTTTTATCTTGGGTTTGTCCTTTACTCATTTTATTACTTGCTGTATAACAAGTATACGTTGAATGTTTGGATTGGTACAAGACCGTTACACGGACTTGGTTGCTGTTGTCGGGATCACGTTACGTTCAAGCTTTGGAGACGTTCCTCTTCAGCTCTAAGAACAGACACCGTATCGTGAGTTGGTTATAATTTAGCAACTGGTTACAACAACAATAACGTTTGACAACTCTTTATTGTATATAAAACATTTATGTATATTTGTATATTATGATTTTGTGTTAAATGGTTTTTCACCAGTGTGCGTGTAGCACTCATTACTAGATATCTGCTTCATATTTATAACTCTATCGCATACCATTTATTGTATGATATTGTCAAGACTATTTGCGAGTGTGTACGTAAGTCTTTGCTCCGTAATAGATGAATAGCTCACTACTGGAGCTGATGATTGCGCAATCTGATTGGTACCTGTAGACGTGTTAAATTTACCGTGCCCTTTGCTTATTGCTTTTGTGACTTTAAATCAACTTTAGAGTAAGTAATCGCGCTCGCATTAATCTTTTTCCCCTTGCAATTTGTGTATAGCATTCAATAACTGCTATTCAATTTTTGCCAAGGTTATTTCACATTAAATAATTTGATAATTTGAATTAATTAATAATAAAGCACTGTACATAACTTACTTGAAGATCTATTATTTATATGTGTGGTATTTGGAGTTTATAATTTTCAGCAATCGAGGAGTCATTATTGGGAAAAGTCGACCACATTGGTAGTAGTCGCAAATGTGTTGCTCTTTTCAGATTTTGTCGGTCAATACTGTAGCTATCTTAGACGATTCTTGGCGCCCATTACAGAAGACCTTTAGTGAGACCCACGACCTCCCACTAGTTAGCTGGCAGCCGACAGATTTAACTGCGGTTAAAGGTTGTTACCGTTTCCCAATAAGCAGTCCCCATTTTGTTGGTAACACTGTCTACAAGAAATACAGTTCGTCGAGTTAGTCGGCAATACGTATCATGTGACCGAGCAAAACTGATAACTCTTAGCCCTATTATGGGTGAAATCTGTTAGTGGATTTGATACCAATTCGGGCTTAATAATTGTGGGATCGACTATGTCTAGTCTTAGTAAATGGTGATTCAAGATGTTCTAAACGAACTAGTCAAGCATATATTTCGATGGTAATGTGTTTCGCTACCAAGGCGCTTCATATTATAAAACGTATGACTGAACCTTCGATTGCGAGCTTTCTGGAAGCCTTAAAACGATTTATTTTCAGATGAAAAGTTTTGTAAGAATATTTTTCCGGTAACGGCACTAATTTGTCGGGGTCAACCACGAGTTACAGTCATTTTCTGAAATGTTTAAATCACAACCCTTCCGAAGTAATATAATCATATAATGTCTTGTATGTGATCAATGTAACTTTACCACCTTTATACCTTTATATGTCGCATTTTAAAATTTTGGAGACTTCATGACACAATATTTCGGCTTGAGGAAATGACTCTTTTGTCGTGCCTGTACAAAGGCTTGATTAATTTCGCGCCCACTCTATCCATTAGCAACAGATCCAGGAGAGTTTGATGTACTGACACTAGACCAGTAATTGGAGAAATATTGACTTCATCCCACTTTTATCTCTCTCTGAGTCTCAATCGAAATTGGCTTCCGATGCAACATATTTATTACATAAGGCAGCATTTTTTACAAAGAGATGGTCAAGTGATTATCAAATAACTATCCATTAATAATACCAAACTCAGTAAAATATGAAAATCGAGATTAATTAAAACAAAAAATTAAAATAAAGTGATAACTTTAATTTAAAATATAATGCCAAATGGAACATACAAGGGGGAAAACTGAAACAAAACAGTTTCAGCATTTCACAGGCACAAGTTTTGGAAATAGCTATGTATCTGTGTAGTCATAAGCGCGGAAAGTGATAGAGTTCCGATCAAGATAGTAAGTAGACGCGCGACGCGAAGCAGAGTTTAGCTATCACCTGAGAGCGGCAATGACACTTTCTGCTAACAATACACAAACGATTTTTTAACTACGACTGTTTGGATAACAACTCATGTCATTCATATGAGTTAGGTAATGACGTTCATTATAACTCTAATAAGATAATGAATAACATAAAGCGGCAGTCAAAGATAATAGTTATTTATGTATTAAGGGCATAAAGAAGCTTTTATGGCCAGAAGCGTTATTTCTAGCCCGAGGTGTGAGCCGACGGCCATGAGCCATAAGCCATGTAGGGCCATAAAGCAAGTTATGCCCGCTATACATACACTATTTTATGCACAGGTTAAGTTTTTATCTCAAGTTTATTATTGTGTAAAAAATATAATTAAATGAGTACATACTAAGTAAGTATATCGAACCGCTGTGCGTATACTCATGTGCTTAAATACGATGTACGTTACTATAGTTATTATTACAAAATATTTAATTTCAGCTTATTTTCATTGGTGATAAGTTTACAAATTGTATTAAGAAACAATCAAGGTCTACGAAGACAGCTCTGACATTTAATTGACGTTTCTTTATTGCCCGTCGGACCATAAAGACGCTTTTGGGTCATAAAGAGACGGTTATGTTTAGATGAGTCTAGCAACAATAGTCTAATTATAATGTATCTGTGCATAAGATTTAGTGTGGTTTATGTAGGACAAAGGATCAGCTTGGTGAAATAATAAAAATTGCCATTGTTGTTGATTGTTTTGGGCAAGCGAAAAAGGCTTTTGTCCTCGTTGCCATTTCAGGCAAGCGCAAAAGTGGCAATTTGGCTTTTTCCCCAGAAAACGCCAACTTTCAATTCTTTAATACTTTTAAGGGTTGTAGTAGAAAAAATATATTTTACTTTGTTTGCATTTACTTGAACTAAGTGCTTGTGGGATTGGAAAAATTAAAGAAAATCTCTGCCATCTACTACCGAAATACCTTTACCAGTACGTAATATTTCTTTTTTATTTATTCAAATTTTCAATCCCGTTACTTCATTGTATAAAAAGACATTTCACTTCCCACCTTTGAATGATGCTAGAATAAAGTTCTCAGCCTTTATTCTAGTTTCTGTATTATTTAACTCCATTTTCACTATTCACTATCGTTTCATATTTTTCCACAAACTATTTCACTTGTTCCCAAAATTTTTAAATACTTTTTTGAAAAACTAATTTACAGAAAAATAAAACGAACAGGAAATTGTGATTGGTGATCTATTTGTTCTGGGACTAAATTATTATAAAACTGACCTGCAATTTATTTTGCAGGTACACAGTAAATTTAATTTACATATCTCCACACTGATTCTTAAAATGTTTCATGAAAAGTACAAAACTTACAACAACTGTTTTATATTTTTACACCTTTTTAATTAAACTGCAAGTTAAATAATAGCTGTTCCAGTTTTGCAATAAATTTATTTATTAATTATTTAGGAGCTTATTTCATTTTTACCCTATTTTGTTAATTTTGTTATTGCTTGAATTGACGTTAATTTAGTGTAATTCAATCATATCATTTCTATTGAAACTATTGGTTCAATGGGATCAGGAATGTTTGTAGATACGCTCCCATATCTTAATTTTACCCCCATTCAACCCTCAACGGAGCGAAGCGTAGGCTAGATCGTGACTCCAGATATTTTTGTTTTTAGTATAGTTCAAAGCTCTGGTTGTTTGTTAACTTGTGTAAATATATTTAGTTGAAAGATGCAGCTAGAAAATCGTTTTTGCCTCTATTCAACAAAATAAATCAGGTCCTTAGCACACACATGTTCGACATTCGAACCACAAGTGGAAACGTTTTGGTAACTCGGTTCGAAGCATGAACATCCTATATCTTGAAAATAGTATATTTTATATTTTATGCAATAGTAGAGTCAGGGTCTAGTTAAGATAATTCATTGTGAAACCGTGCTAAATAGTACACTGCATGACTTAAATTTACATAAATCAATAATGACTAGCTTTTTGTTATTAATAATAATAATGAGTTTATTTAGCAGTAGGCTAGTAAGTTACATAATAAGTATACAATTACAAAGGACATGATTGTGACGTTTTTAACATACCAACTATTAAGCTACAGCTGTCGTGTGAATATTTCGTGCATTTTTAATAATTTCAGGCAATGCATTAAAAGAGGCGAATCTTATATGAATGCATATTATACCTTCTCTCTAAAAATGATTTTAGGTATTCTGGTAGTAAATTATGTTCAACTTTGTAAATTAAAGATATGTTTGCTTTGTTAATGCACTGCTGTACTGTTAACCATTTTAAAGCATTTAACATATCATTTATAGGTGTGTACCGATTACACCCTAAAAGAATACGCATGGCTTTGTTTTGTTGCACTTGAAGCTTACTCATAGTGTCTTTTGTACACGAATATGGTACACAATAGTTGAAATGAGGAAAAGTAATTGTATTAAATACAAGTTTCTTAGTCCAATAGGACAGAGATTTCGATATCCGATTAAAGAAACCGACTTTTTTCCCTATTTTCCTATGTAGATGATTATCATTACCATTATCATAATAATTATCATTAATTATAATTAACATGATTGGTAAAGCTTAGTTTAGGATCCAAGAATATTCCCAAATATTTTATTTCGCTAACACGTTCAATAACAGACTTATTTATGTGCAATATTAATCCTTATTTATGTGCAATATTAATCCTAATTCTTAAAATTTTTTACAGTTTGCATTTGACCCTATTACCATACATTTAGTTTTTGATGCGTTTAACTTTAGTTTATTGTTGCACAACCATTTGTATAATAGCTCAAGTCCACTATTTAAAACTGCAGTAATCTAATGAAAGTTGGTTCCAGATACAGATATAAGCGTGTCGTCAGCAAAAAGGCTAACAAAACAGTTTTTTAAAGCTTTATAAATATCATTTACATAAATAACAAACAATAGGGGTCCCAACACGCTGCCTTGTGGCACTCCCAAAACACTTTTTTTTTGTCGAGACGTTACTAGTAATTTTTGTCTTATGATACCTGTTTTTAAGATAATCCTCAATCCACTCCAAAGCTTTTGAAGTTACACCATAGGTACCACTCTAATTTTTTAATCAAAATTCCCCGATCAACAGTTTCGAAGGCACGTTTTAAATCCACAGAAACACTAAGCACAGTTTTTCCGTCGTTGATGTCCTTTCTCCACGTTGCAGTTACATACTGGATTGCTGACTCGCATGAGTGTTTACTCCTAAATGCTGATTGACCTATGTACAGTAATTTGTTTTTATCAAAGTCATCTTTCAATTGCGCACTCACAATAGTTTCTATAATTTTGTCAACCGTTGGTAACAAATTTATATGTCTAAATTCACCAGGAACCCTAGGCTTTCACATCTTGGGTATCGGTACAATTATACTAGTTTTTAAACCGTTTTTTAGATTAAATACAACTTTCTTTAACTCGGAGATTGTAATACTTTTAAATTCTATCAAACTGGGTTGCCTAATATTTTCTTTATATTCACTATGCCAATTATGCTTTTCAATACTTTCTGCTATTTCTTTTAGACTATTCAAGTAATAATCATTAAAGTTTTCTATCACTGTTCCGCTATACTTTCCGTAGTCAATCTGTGAAAAATCAATTTCTTGTTGTTTATTTCCCACCAAATCTTTTAATGTTCTCCACATTTTCTTTCGATTTCCCCTACACTTGTCAATATTAGCATTGAAATATTTCCTTCGTTCAGACTGTATCATTGAAACCACTCTATTTCTCTTTTGCTTATAAGTTTTCCAGTCTTGTTCTTCCTTGTTGAAACAGTATCTTTTGTACGCCCTGTCTCTTTCCATTTGTGCATTTCTTATTACTTCCGATAACCGAGGATACTTTTTTTGCTTAGATTGCTTTAGTTGAGCAACTTTATCAAGGGCCTCCTGTATATTCTGTATGAAATCGGAATAAATATCGTCCACACTCACAGAATTGTAATTTAAATTTTTTCCAATTACTTCTAAGATTACATTTGATATTGTCTGATTATTAAGATTACGGTATTGTAGAGTCTGTGGTACTTCTTGAACTGTACTCTCAACTTGCGATTTAGTATCTATCATTTCATGATCACTTAAGGCCGGAAAGTCCCTTGGAAGCTCCTTTGCAGCAAAATCGTTAGTTATTATTAGGTCTAACAGTGTAGATAAGTCTTTTGTAGTTCGAGTAGGTTTGGAAACGATTTGAGTAAACCCAGCTCCTTGGATAATTTCTTTTAACTTTTTCGCCTCACTGTCACTTTTCTTTAAATCAATGTTTAAATCACCTGGTATAAATGTTTTGTTCTGTTGCAGAATGTCATCATTTAATTTTTCATCTAGATAGTCTAAAAAATCACCAGTTCTAGCACTAGGCGACCTGTAACATGCAGCAATCAAAAAAATCTCTTTATGTATTCGTAGCTTAACAATCACCACCCAATGACTGCTATCGACAGACTCCTTATAAACCACATCAAAACTTAAATAATTTTTAATATAAATGATAGTCCCTCCGGTATGCCTGCTGTCAGAATGACATATTACTGTTGAGTATCCTGAAGTATCCACTTCTTGATCTTCTATATCTGGCGTTACATGTGTTTCACTAACACAAATAATCCACGGATTTCTTTCATATACAAACTGTGTTAACTGCAAAATATTGGAGGTTATGCCCTGTATATTCACATGTAATATATCTATTTTTTATGGGATACATTTCTACGGCTATAATTTAATTGCTATTTGTAATGAGTTCTTGTTTTTATTTTGTCTTGTTCTTTTTTCAAGCATACACATGCTTGAAAATCTTATCAAAAACGGTGTGGTTGTAATCAGTATTTGCTATTTTAAGTATTTCGTGAGCAAATTTACAATTTGTGCATTCATATGTATTTGAATTGCATTCACTGCTCTTATGATTTTTGTTGCACAGGAGACAGACTATATTTTCTTGTCTACAATGTATAGCTTTATGTCCATATCTCCAACATTTATAACAACGTAACACTCCAATATATTCATAAACAGGGAAGCTGTCCCAGTCTAAGAATACTTTTTTATTATTCCCAAGGCATTTAAACACCTTAGGTGACATTTCCAAAATTACATTATGCAGCTTTCTATTTTTAGGAATATATTTACTAATAAATTTTATATCTATATCTAAAAGTAAGTTTTTTAAACAACTTTGATGTTTTATCCGATTTAAAAATTCCTCGTCACTACTGATATATTTATCATATACACCCACAATAATTATTTTCGGGAAAATTAGTTTTGGAATTGCAACCTCATAATTTTCAGACAATTTCTCCATTGCTTTGTTTTGTAATTGTTTTCGGGATTGTTCATCATTACACTGAATAATAACACAGCCTTGACTGGTAGATTTTACTCTATTTATTTCCACGGAGAAATCTGATGGATTTAGTTTTTGCGTTACTGCATTTTTGGTTGTACTATGTACTACTATCTTAGTTCGCTTTTTTGGTCTTATTATCAATGGTAGGTTTAGATTATTTTTAACTAGGTTTTACCACGTTTGTTTATCTTGTTTAATCGGAATATTTGCTGTCTCTAGGTTTTTCAGTAAGCTTACTGTATTCACTTTACATTCTTCAGTTTGTTGTTCCAAGATTTGTAGTTGTTTGTTTACATTAAAATTTCCATTTACCGACAACAGGCACTTATCACAAACCCACAACAATTTTTTACAATCATTAATTGCTTTCAGAACTTGATCTCTTATATTAGCACAATGGAAATGTAGTTTATCATTACAAAATTTACACGCCACGAACTTTGTATTCACAATGAAATTGTCGCTGCAATGAGCACACGCGTGCGTACCCAAGCTCAGCATGACTGCGAAAAAATTGTAATAAGATATAATAATAAGAGTGTCTAGGGATATACAATATTGTAATACAAATTAATGCTCATAATAATATAATACTATTTACACAAGGCTGCCAAATAGAATCTGTAAAAACTTTCCAACCAAATTATATATTAATCGACGCGATTTTGTGAGTAGATGAAAATCTGAAAAAATTATGACGACGCGTTTCCGGTTAAATCCCGTTATATTAAATCTAAGTATGTGTTTTTTCAAAAATTATATCTCAGTAACCACCTGTCCGATTTTAATGATCTTGGGGTCTATTTAAAGCTAAGAGTGAGTTCTAAATGAGTATATAAAAAAGATTATTAGAACTTTTTGAAAAATCTTATAGCAAAGTTCTACAACGTTTTCTTTTTTAAAATGCTCACTGTGAAGAGTATATTCGTTTTAGTAAAATACCAAAAAAATGGGAAAAATCGGACGAGTAGTTTTTCAGTAAAAAACTTGTTGAAGAATTTCTATGTAGAAAAAATAGAAATTTTCAGATTTAAAATAAACATGTTTTTCTATGGAATTATGTTCGGAAGTTATATATTTACATTATTTTAACCCTATACTTGGCAAGCTTAGATGTACCATAGGGAAAAAAATATTTTTGAACGTTTTTGGTATTTAGAAGCTGTGGTTATGACAAAATGAACAAAAAATATTTGTTTTTGCATTTCCGTGACCTTGATTTTTCGGAGTATCTATGCAGATACATTGCCAGCTTAAGACAAACTGTTGGTATCTCAAAAGATACACTGCGGAGTTATAATAATCTACATACCTGTGTATTAAAATATACATTGCTAGTTTTTTGGGGAGTAAATTTACTGTCATGGTCATCGGTCTCGTCTACCATACTTGCCTGTATAAATTCTAAAATTCTTTTGGTACCTTGACCTTTGATACCATTGTATCGTCATGAGAAATTAAATATGCTGTCTCTAAAAACGCATAACAATAAGTATACTCAAAGAGTATATTTTCGTAACTGCGTTTAGAACATAGATAAAGTAAGCTTTTATGAATTCTTGTTTGTCTATGCAAGTAAGGAATGGGTACACACCAAAATAATATTGAAGAACGCAATGTGTATTATTAGATACACGATGAAAATGATGATAATGAAGGCATACATTGCCTTCAATATAAGATACTACTGTATGCAAGCAATCAAGGCAAAGGGTCTCAGAAGATACACGTTTAATTAAAGACCTCTCTAATTCATCTCAGGGAAATAAAATCAAAACTAATTGCACACATACATTTACTAAAATCTTAGTTACACATCTGTATTACCATAATGTAATAAAATATCATAGAAATCATAATATAACCAATTTTTTTATTTGAAGTGTGAGTGAAACTTGGCATTTGACAGTAACGCACAACACCAATATACAAAACAGCCCCGAATTTAAAAAACACGTGGAAAATTATCACAGAAAGCTATTATACATGTCTGTCTAGGTATACACTGCGTTTTACTAGGATATGTTTAATTCTAGACTTGGAAAAAATATAGAACAACGTGTATCTTAGAATACACATTGTCAAGAAAGGGGTTAAAGGGAAAATATATTTTTCATTCAAAAAAGGCACATTTGTTGCGAAATGTTGCACATTTTTTGTTTGTTTATTACATGTTTGTCTCAAAATATTTACTTTTCTTTTTATCAAGATAGTGTAATCATAAAAACACAAAAAATAATTTTAGAACAGAAAACCTTTTAAAAAATGTTTGCCGCTATAATGTAACCAAGAATCTAAGCAATGAGTCAGATATCGGTTGATGATGTAACAGCCATCTCAGCGGCGTGCACACATTGTTTTTTGGTTATGAATAATAAACCCTAAATATTATTTATTGATTAAAATCTGTTTGGGACGTTACTGCACATCTCGAACTCATCGTTTGTTCATCTTATCTTTTATGGTGGATGTTTATGGAATCCTCGTTGTATTTTACAATATCGTCCACGTGTTTTTGAGATTTTTTGTAGAAAAAAAATAAAGATTTTTAGATTTAAAGTATAAATTTCATGTTTTTCAATGGAATTGCTTGTAGAATTTAAAATTTCTTTAATGAACAATTTGAAGTGTAATAAATCACCTAATCTTTCTGTTTTCTTTATATTATGTTCACTGCTACTAAATCTAAAAGTTATCCGTTAACTGAAGCAAATCGTACGTTGTATTCAGATTGCTATCGACAAAATGGTACTGATAAATGCTATTCATCTAATGTGGTTTGTGCTTCGTGTATTACAAATATGAAAGATCATATGAAATAAAATAAAACCAAATCATTAAAGTATTCATCACCTGCAATTTGGAATCAAACAAATTTTTCATTTAGTAATCATGTTTTGTGTGTTTAGCAGAAGATCCAGATCGTCGTTTTCAGGTTTCTTATCAATGGCCTAAAAATTGTCAACATAACGTTACTCAACCTATTCTGAATTTGTTTTCAACCATCAAATGATGTTCTGCTCCAAAACAAACTCGTTATGAAAATCCTTTATCATAATCGTCATCATCAATTTGAATATGACTCTGAAACCGAACAAAACTATTCTACTCATCCTTCAAGTAATCCAAGAGAATTTAGTCCTTATGATCAAGCAGCACTTAATTAACTAGTTAAAGAACTTGGTTTAACTAAGGATTAATCAATGGCGCTAGCGTCTACATAATATGTTGAACAGGGCCGGCGCGAGGCTGGTTCAGTGCGTTCCCGGGAACCCTACCCCGCGCTTTTGACGGCCCCGCCTTTTATAAGGCGCTAGGTTACAACTTACAATAAATACGCGCGCTTTCTTTGTTGTTGTAGTTACACCGATGTTTTCGCGTCAATTAACGACTGGCAAAGTAAACTTCCACCATTCAACCTACCTAAACTTTGATGACGTAATTAAAAACATTGCAATGGAAAAGGCCAGAGAAATAATTTTCAAACTCGCCACTTTCAAAATGACATTTTGTAAATGTAGAGAACGCAAACGTAGTGTTCGCACACTCGTGCTTCAAAAATATGCAAAAAGCACTGGCCCTTTCAGGCTCTCCAAAAATAATTTATTTTGACCACATTAGTGTCATTTTAATGGGAATTATGCTGATTCCGAATATGTAAATCATTTTTGGGACAAATGCCCCTAAGCCGCCCAAACTAACTTCCACAAAAACGCCACTACCTAACCAAAACAGTATGCAAAAGCAAATTTAATTTTTTTTCAATCTAACCTAACCTAACCTAAACCTAACCTAACCTAACTAAATTGTGTAATTGTAAATTACACAATTTGGTAATCATAGAAACTTAATATAATTATTATTCATTGTCATGGAGATTAAGTATTTTGTTACTTTTGATTCCCAAATTTGAAGGCTTTGGACGTTCGCCCTAAAAATGAGTTACATATTCATAATCAGCATACAATTTTCGTTAAAACGAAACGACACCCGTTTCGTCAAAGAATGTTTATTGGAGAAATTCTTTAAATATACCTAAGATTTAATTTAGAAACTGCCATTTTCCCAATTGAGTATTAGAAATCACAAAAAAGATTGAATCTCTAATAATTCCACTGATAAATGTACGAGCGCCATCTATTGGCAACAAGATACAGCGAATGATATTGTCTACTTGGTTTTAGGTTTACTTTGAATTCGAAACAGTATTACAGATTTTGAATAATTATGTCTTATTATTGTTAAAGTTCATTTCAAAAACTTTTGCAAACCTCGAAGCGCGAAGTCATCTTCGAAGCATTCACGCAAATCAATAACTCGCTCCTTCGTCGCTCGTGCTTAAAAAAAATGTACTCACGCTAATAAAGACTTCACGTAGGTACTTCATAAATAACTATAACTCTATGATCCTGTTGTAATATGTAATAATGTCTTTATAATAAATAATTTATTTAAAAGTTTTTTTTAGGTCAAGTGCATTTTTGAACCCGTCCCCGCAAAAGCTTACTCCGGTCCTGATGTTGAAACACATATCTTCAAAAAGAAATCATGTAATATTTAATTTATTTGATGAACATAATGGTACACCATATTTAAAAAATATTCATGGTCTATTTAATTGGTTAGATTATGAGTACGTAAAAGATCGATGGCGTTTATTCATCGATGCAAGTAAGTCAGCTTTTAAATCTGTTTTACTTCATAATGGTAACTTGCTTCCATCTATCCCTCTTCTCTATTCACCATCATTAAAAGAAACATACACTAGTGTTCAATACGCACTTAACTTAATCGACTACAATTCACACCGTTGGAAAGATATTGCAGATTTAAAATTGCTTAACCTGCTTTGTGGTATCAATTAAAAATCCATGTATTATTTGTGGTTGATATGATACCTATCCTAGTAATAATCAATACCTTCAGTATGACCAAGAAAATATCCAAATACGTTCAAACTTCACTATTGGTAACAAATCTGTCATCGCTCAACCTTTAATAAATCTAACTGATATTCTATTACCACATTTACACGTTAAAGTTGGTCTAATAGCACAATTCATTAAAAAACTATAGGTTGATGGTCAGGCTTATCAATGTATCTGTAATTTACTTAGTTATAAATCATCAACAAAGTTAGAAGCTGGTCAACTCGATGGTCCAGAAGTACGTAAACTAAAAAAAAAAGCGAAAATTCACAACAATTTAAAAAATATTTACCATCAACTGACAGAAGATGGCATTTAAAACCGTTTGTACAAATTTCCTTAGTAAAACACGTTCTTAAAATTATCTAGAAATTGCTTGTGAATTACTTGAAAGTCACGAAGCAATGGGTTACAACATGTGCTACAAGCTTCACATTATGGATAAACATATCAATGACTTTCCAGCTAATTGATTTTTTGAAAACGAGTGAACGTTTTCATCAAGATATTAAAATGGCTGAAAAACTTTATCAAGATATAGATACCATAAATTTATGTTATCTGATTATTGTTGGTTTTTAAAAGCTGTAGCATCTACTAATTCTAGAGAGGGTAGAAGAAGATCACAATTTCCTTTTAATGTTTAAAAATTGAATTCATTTATATTATTATTGTACTTGTAGAATTTAATTGTAAATAATTAAATTACTTAATAATCAATAATTAAATCATATTTGAGATTAAAATTTATACTTTTATACCAATTTCGTTTGAAAATTCATAATTTTGCTAACAATGCCATAGAAAAACATGAAATTTATTTTTTATTGCCTTAGTGCAGATTTGATGATTGATTGTGGCGTTAGTTTTCCGATTTAGTTTATTGGAAGCCGTTTATGGGATATATTTCCACTTGTTCTTTTGAGGTTATGGAAGCACACCTTTTCGTTTTTATGTGTAATCGTCGTTATATGGAGGCGATATAAATCTCTCTTAAGGTCAACTTCCATCGAAGACCTTTTTTTATCTTGGGTTTGTCCTTTACTCATTTTATTACTTGCCGTATAACAAGTATACGTTGAATGTTTGGATTGGTACAAGACCATTACACGGACTTGGTTGCTGTTGTCGGGATCACGTTACGTTCAAGCTTTGGAGACGTTCCTCTTCAGCTCTAAGAACAGACACCGTATCGTGAGTTAGTTATAATTTAGCAACTGGTTACAACAACAATAACGTTTGACAACTCTTTATTGTATATAAAACATTTATGTATATTTGTATATTATGATTTTATGTTAAATGGTTTTTCACCAGTGTGCGTGTAGCACTCATTACTAGATATCTGCTTCATATTTATAATTCTATCGCATACCATTTATTGTATGATATTGTCAAGACTATTTGCGAGTGTGTACGTAAGTCTTTGCTCCGTAATAGATGAATAGCTCACTACTGGAGCTGATGATTGCGCAATCTGATTGGTACCTGTAGACGTGTTAAATTTACCGTGCCCTTTGCTTATTGCTTTTGTGACTTTAAATCAACTTTAGAGTAAGTAATCGCGCTCGCATTAATCTCTTTTTTTTCCCTTGCAATTTGTGTATAGCATTCAATAACCACCATTCAATTCTTGCCAAGGTTATTTCACATTAAATAATTTGCTTGATAATTTGAATTAATTAATAATAAAGCACTGTATATAACTTACTTGAAGATCTATTATTTATATGTGTGGTATTTGGAGTTTATATTTTCAGCAATCGAGGAGTCATTATTGGGAAAAGTCGACCACATTGGTAGTAGTCGCAAATGTGTTGTTCTTTTCAGATTTTGTCGGTCAATACTGTAGCTATCCTAGACGATTCTTGGCGCCCATTACAGAAGACCTTTAGTGAGACCCACGACCTCCCACTAGTTAGCTGGCAGCCGACAGATTTAACTGCGGTTAAAGGTTGTTACCGTTTCCCAATAAGCAGTCCCCATTTTGTTGGTAACAAATTATATAAACATATTAGTTCCGAAAACAATTCCATAGAAAAACATGAAATTTATACTTTAAATCTGAAAATTTCTATTTTTTTTCTACATAGAAATTTTCAAAACTTTTTTTTCTCTAAAAGTACTAGTTCGATTTTTCTCATTTACTAAAACGAATATGCTCTTCACAGTGGGTGTTAAAAAAAAGGAAAACGTTCTAGAACCTATTGTTATAAGATTTTTCAAAAAATTCTAAAAATCTTAGAACCAAGTTTTATAACATTTTTCAGAAACATTTTATACTGCTTTTAGAACCCACTCTTAGCTTTAAATAGACCCCAAGATCATTAAAATCGGACAAGTGGTTGCTAAGATATAATTTTTGAAAAACACATACTTAATTTTAATATAACAGGTTTTGACCGGAAACGCGTCATCAAATTTTGTCAGATTTTCATCTACTCACAAAAAGGCGTCGATTGATATATAATTCGGCTAGAAAAGTATTTACACATTCTGTTACGCAGGCTTGTGTTATACTGATATTTATTAATATACAGAATGGAGCACTCGAGGAAGAATAATATAACAACAAAACAACTAGAATAAAAATAGTTATTTGTGTATTTACTCCGACGCCCCATAGGGCAAAAGGAGAAAACGGCGAAGAAGAGGTAGAAGATTTGAAGAGAGAAGAAGAGTGCACGAAATGCTACAGCTATAAAAAATGATGAGATTTTTTCATTAATATAATAATAATAGTCTCCCTTTCGCAGGCCACGAAGGCCCATTGGGGTTCATAGCAGGGTAGGCCGCTATCTCTCGAGCCGTACGGCACTCAAGGGTGGCAAAGTGGCTAGCTCTACGCACCGACCGCCTATTATTACCCCGGGAAATGATTTCCCAGGTACTCATTTACACAGGCTGAGTCGACCTGGAAACCTTAGATAATTTAAAAATGCCAATGTATTACCCTGGGATTCGAACCCTGGACCTCAGGACCTTAAGCTTGGTAGTCAAGTGCCATGCCCACTGAGCTACCTCGGCTCATTAATATCCGTATGCAAAATGCCACATTGGTTTTGTTTTTTTTTTGAGAACGTGCACGAAATATTTTTCGTTTTAGGCGGCTAAGCAATAAGCAATCAGCAACTAGCAATTGGAAACACGCAATATTATCGCCATCGGGTTGTTTACATTGAATTTAATCAGAAGTCTCACATTGGAGCAACGATATCGCTTCTACAAAAACGTTGCCGGTTGCGTTAAGATTTGTTGCCGGCGATATGCGCTGCATGTCGAAAGCCGATTTTAACGTGTCAATATAGAGCAACACTTGCATTATTATTATAAATATAGAGTGGAATTTTCATACAACAGATATGACGATTCAGCATTTATTAGAAACATAAAGACATATGTGTATAACAAACTATTATTTATGCTATTAGTATATGGGGAATATTGTAAATTATTAATTTTTTATTATTTACTGGAAATATTAGTTTTATGATTGTGGCCGAAATTTAAATCAAGTTATGAGGTCAGTGGCTGATGTAATTAAAGGTGGTCTAAATAAGAAATGTGCATATATTTAGTATAAAAAGAAAAAGATTTATTATTGTTAATGGAAGTTGTTAGAAATTTTTGCATGCAAGGCTGACGCAATTGGATTTTTCTTTATCTAACACTTAATAAGTTCGGATGGTTGTTACAACTTATATTGTTTTTAAATAATCTATTAATAAATTCGAAGTTTCGGTAATTTCTTCGTTGTTATTAAATTTATGTTCCTTAAATGCCACCAAATTAAAATCGCATAACCAGAGTTGTTAGAGGATGATATGATTGTTTAAGATTGATACACAAACTAAAAGGAATCAGTTGCTGCAGTGTGCAGTACTTAGAGCGAAACATATTTCGTGCATTTATGCGATTTATGCATATTTGAGCGATGTCGTTTCCGTAGTAACAACGAAACTGTCCACTTTGCGTTAATATAAAAATTTCCTTGCGTTATTTTTTATGATTTTTTTCTACTTTTTCGGTTATTTCAATAACGCTGTAGAAAAAACGTTGTTAGTAATTCGTGCTCGAAATGACTTTGGTGGTCTCAAATGAGAAAGGACTTTCATTCTTGACCACCAAAGTAGCGTTTCGCACACTAAATACACAAATAACTATTATTAGATTTTCTGTAGTAACCGAGATCAAAAAGGGCGTTTATACAAACCTTTTTTAATAACCTAACTTTCAAGTGTTTATAATATGAAAACCACGGTTATTGTATTGTATCGTTTTATTACATTGTCTTTATTAAACAACTTCTAAAAGTTATATTACATCAAGAAAGACGTCTTTAATAAAAAGTAGACTTGCTTATATTTGGGAAGTTGAAGTACATTATGAAAATTGTATTTCCACTTACCAAGAACTAATTTAATTCTTGTGAATACCTGGCTTCTTTATCGATCTATGAAATTACAATAATTATATTCATAAAAGAGAACCTAAACGCATCCTTTTCTAAAAAAAACAAATCTATTTACATTATATTTTTGAGCCAATTAACTGTTTTAAGTAAATATAAAAACTGATATAATGCTATTTTTCTCTAAAACAAATATTTACGTTGAAGCAGGGTTACAAACTAAATTAAATAGGTTTTTTACTAAGGTGTTGAACTCTAGTTCTTCATTTTAACCAAACGAAATAACTTTCTCATATAAATGAAAGCATTTGAAAAAAGTCTTTTCCCTTTCTTGAATACCGAAACTGATGGAAACCGTACCTATATCAATATCCACCCTTTTTCTATTATGGGTAATCTTCTAACCTATTTTTATTCCTGCATCGTGGACTATGATGCGATACATCATCTTATTCAAGATACTATGTAACGGGAGATATCCGCAAAGGAAATCAAGAACTCATCAGCTCAAATTCCATATTCTAGGTTTTTACTGCACTTTAGCTCGAGTTTAGACGAAACTCGGATTGAAATGAAATTTAATTTCTTTACTCGAGGGTAGGTAGTTTCCATTTCAGTGCCGAATTCTGGAGGTAAATAGAAGCTAAATTAATTTTTAATATGAAGGCTAAATGTAATTATGGAAGCATTACTAATCTAATTTGACGTTTGTTACATAAGTAGCTGCCTTGCTACTAACGAATAGTTTTATTTGACGAGAAATTCCTTAGCGACTATAAAAAATAAAAAAGAAGCGATGCCATTTTTAATAAGAAACGGTGCCATCAGCTAACGAATCGCGGCAAAGTAGATCCTGTCATATTTTATAAGTAGTCCTGTCTTACACTGCATCAGGTTTATAAGATTCTAGGTACACTAGATGAAAAACTTAATGAAGTTAAAAAGATTTTTCTTGATTTTTACAACTTGTTATTTCAATTAACTGAATGCTTAAATTGCACTTTTATTATATAGCTTTAATTTCATCCAAACTTGAATTCAGTAATAATACTGCAGTTGATATTGACAGAAAACTAAATAACTTTCTTTGGATTCTAAAAAAATGAAATAATTCCAATATTGTTATATTGAGTATATTCTTAATCTCCACAGTAAAGATTTCAAGTAGTGTTTAATACAAATACGTTCAGGAAAATAATATGTAATGGGTAGGTATTATATGGTATACGAATAACAGCCGTTCGGTAAAAATAGGCGTTCGGTAAAAATTACTTACGCTCAGTAGAAATACAAATAATAAACCTCACATAAGTACTATTACAAATGCAAGCTTTTTAACGTAGCTTTTATCTACAGTGTTACTAAATTAAAAGGCAATATACGCAATATTTCATTTTAAAATAATCATCTCAAAGCATTATTTACTGTAGTATTATGTGTATGTAACCAACAATTAAACCAACTCTTTGGATAATTTAATGACTGTAATATTAAAACTACAAACGTAAAAAATAACATTTAATGTAAAATAAAATATGTAAAGGTGTATTTTTTATAACAAACCACGTCTGTTTGTGATAAAATGCCAATTTACTTGCAACAACCAACCAATTCAACCTAATATTACTTGATTATTTTCAAATGTAATATATACTCCAGTAAAATAAGGATTCAACCTTGGAATTAAAGTAAAAAAGCTGTATTTTGTGCATGAACCTTTGTCTTGACGTTCTGAAGACTGGCTGAAAAGTCTCCTATAATCCCGTGTCCGCGTTACAAGATATTAAAGGTCACGAAAATCGGTTTTTCGCAATTATCTCGTTTTCTATGCGTCATATGTCATTTAAGGTTAGCATAAAACTTGTAGATCATAAAACTATCTACAATTTTTATTTGATGCATTTTGTCGTATGATCAACCGTTCTCGAGATATAGCGCGGAGAGTGGCACGCGCGCATGTAAACTGCGGAGCCAGGTATATAGTTCGCTATACAAAGTTAATTATCGAATAAAATGGCACAACAAATTATTATTTTTTATTCATTTATTAATAATTAAAAACTTTTAACATCGAAATAAAAAGAACAAAATTGATCAAATAAAATTTTGAAGAAATTCAGAAATATATTACTAATTGCAAATGAAAGCAAATCAAATTAAACTTATTATTTAATAACAAATAGAAACATTATTTAGATAAATAATCATGGCATTTATTATTGTATTAGAATATATCAACGAAAATAACTTTAAATTTAAAAATATTATCTAGACCACAAATCTAATTTCTACATTTAACAAAATGTAGGTATCTAAATTAAATTAAACTTGATTTAATAACTCATTTTTTTATTCTAAATTTGGCGCCACATATATCTCATCTCTATTTAGGTTAGAGTTGCTTGAGAAACTCGTTAATCGGCTCTCATCTCTGATTCAAACAATTCTGTCAAAAATTATTCTAACATCTCCATACATCAATCAAATTACCAAAATAATTCCCAGATCAAATTATCATTGTTTATTAAACAGGAATCTTCTTTCAATTAAACGGGAAAGTATATCCAAAATTAATTTAACGTTGACAAGGTTAAATAAAATTATGAATTTTATCATTTTTAAAAAGATTTTTAAACGTTAAAAAACTGTATTACTTTCGATTAAAAATTATATGTTATTGACGTTTCAGAGAACCTTACTTCTTTATCATTTTCAAAGTTGAATTCTAACCTTACAATTTCAATATTCAAAGCAGCTAGAAATATACCTGATTCCTTTGATAGAGTATTGCTACTTAATTGTTTTTAACTGGATTCCTTTTATATACTATTTTGGGAAATAAGTGAATTCTCTCAAAGAAAATCTTGACATTTCAGATTACCTAATTATTATTTATAAACTTTCATTAATGCTAAAACTAATTATATACACTTATAGAAAAGAAAATTCTGAATTCAACCATATGCAACACGTGTTGAAAAATAGAAGAATACTTTTAATTCTAATGTCGACAAAAGAACAATTTCCTATTACTAATAATTAACTTAATTTTATAACAAACACATTTTTGCGAATTTCTTTTTCTGCGAATCTAAACATTTAATCATTAATAATATTATTTCAATGTTTATAGAAGCCAAAAACTTCGGTATACAAGCCAAATTGAATAATTCAGTTGAACGTTAAAAAGCGCAACTTGTCCAACTTGTTTTTATGTGATTCCAAAACAAGACCCAACCTTTAAAATGTGTATCAATTCTGTGGTTATAATGTTACTCTACTTATTTCCACAACTTAGCAAACAGCTTTAAAATTTTAAAAATTCAATAAGGCTGTAGAGTAAACATGTCTCGTTAGCATGAATTTTATGTTACAACTATATTTCAACAGGTAAGTTGCTATAAATTCGCATACACCTCCAATACAACATATTTTGTCTGTTCCAGAAGATTTGTAACATTAAAATTGAACTAAAATTTATTATGTTAAAAAAATACAAATCATTAGGTTATGAGAAAAATTATCTGTTTTACTAAGAAAATCTGGATTCCCACATATCCTTTATCTGCTTAAACAGTTCTTGTGTGCATGTTAGACTTAATTAAGGTTTACGACTTGATACAGTTGGACTTAACTGCCCGATTTGTTATTAATTAAATACCTGGCTTGGTGTGCAAAATAATATGTACTTTTAAATACTTTAAAATTAGTGTAAAAAGAATTCTGAAAAATCAAGTGCATGTGGATATTTTCTTCAAGAATCTTTATATTTCGAAATGTGTTTGCAGCATCTACGTACCTTTTAACAGTAAGATTAAACGTACAAATTATATCTTTTATGGTCAGAGCCATAAGGGCGATTTTTATCCAGTATTACTCTTATGGCAAATTTGACCTGAGCCCGCCTTGTATTAGGATTCGGTTTTGAAGATCTTCAGCGCTTTATTATAGAACTTCACTCGTTGAATATTAAGTATATAACATTGATTACCAATAATGTTTAAGTTTCTTTTATCAGTGTGATTTGTCATAGACAATTGAACTGTAAAATTACTTTTAAAGTTTTTATTGTGTTCAACACAAAAATTCACAATATATACGTGTTATAATAGTATTAAAGTATTAGTTTCATAAGACGCGTTTTTAGCGCACGCGTCCGAGTTTAGAAAACGACGCGCGAAGCGGGGAGTTTTCTAACGAACAAGTGCGCTAAAACGCCTTATGAAACGAATACTTTATACTATTTTTTATACTTGCGTCGTTATTTCGTTAATTATTAAAAAATAAATTAGTTTTAAATAAGATTTGTTAGTGAAATTTTGTTAAGTACTTTTGACAGTTGGCTACACTGAAAATTCAACTTCAGCATTTGTTATTTAAATTGTTTTGTTTTTATAAAATTAATTTAGTTTCTGTGACAAGAAGGTAAAATTGTCAGATATTCTCTCCCTCCATCTTATTAAAAAGAATTTAAAAATCCCACTACTGAAAATAAACTTGGTAATACATATGTAAGTGCAAATATATCTTTACTAAATTAAAAGATTAGAATCACTAATTTTCACGTAAATACAACCAACTTTTTTACTAACTGTAACCTAACATCATCACATTTTAACCTCAAAATAGCGATTTCAGCATTGTTTTTCTTATTAATTACCGGCGACCGGAGCAATTTTTTTTTCGGATTATTCTCTAAGTTATCCTCTACAACTCAGTATAATTGGTTTAAAACTGGGACGATTTTCCAGCTGCAGACGATTGGTCAATGGAGGAGTATAAGGGAAGCTTAGCAGATGCAAAAGTCTTCACGCCAAGTGTGTCAGTGACGCCTCAACTTGAGGGTAATGTGGAGCTTAAGCCTGTTGTCACGCCAGTGGTGTCATTAGAAAATGTAAGTCTGACTTGTAGCGACAAGTTATTTATTACATAATTTGAATTTATATGAATCTTAGATACAACCGATGGTTGGTACTTTGAACGCTGCGCAGACTCAGTATTTAAGTCAACTGACGCAACAGTCTAATATGACGGACAATATGAAGGTGACGCAGGAGTATGGAAGTGGTCATCCGTCCCAACCGTATGGCAACACGACACCGCAGCCGTACAATGCTGGACAAGCTTATGTTAACAGTAGCACAGCGGGATCACAACAATACAACAGTGCTCCTCAGCAGTATGGTTCTTCTCCAGCAACAAATAGGTATAATAATCCTAATTATACTGCCGTGAATAGTAATTATGGGAATACGACTGATGCACCAGCTGTTACGCAGCAACAACAGCCTGTTAGAACAAACACACAAAGAGCTAGCGTACCATCACCATCAAAAGTAAAATTCTGATTTTCTTACGTTTACGAAGATTCTAAAATACATTTTTACAGATTCCTGCAAGTGCTGTGGAAATACCAGGTGATTTGAATAGCAGCATAACTTATAACTTAAATGAAATAAGTTGCACCCCACCTGAATTAAGAGAAGTAGCCCATCAACAAATTGCTTCCAAAAAAGTCAGAGGATGCATACAAAAAAGAGTACACCAAATTTGAAAATTGGTGTCAAGAAAAATGTAAAATTAATTTCTGAAAATATACTAATAGCTTATTTTGAAAAGCTAAGCAAAACATTAAAATCTTCTAGTTTATGGTCGATTTACTCCATGCTTAGATCGTGCATAAATGTTTATAAAAACGTAGATATAAAAAATATGCAAAACTACAAGCATTTTTAAAAAGGTGCTCTGATGGTTATGAGCCCAAAAAATCTAAAATATTGGAATTTAACCATATTGATAGATTTATAACAACTGCAGAAAATAACCAACATTTAGCTATGAAAGTAAGTAAAATTTTGTGCTAAATACTTTCAATTTTTAATATATTTCAATTATTTAAGGTTGCGTTAATAATGGGATTCTGTGGTGCCTGCCGAAGAGATGAATTGACAAACATGTTAGTAGACGATATTGTGGTCAAAGATGGCCACTGTGACTGTAACAAAAACAAAAAATAAAGTTCGAAGAGAATTCTTAATTACAGAGAAACTGTGGATTGATTTAATTAAGCAATATTTGAGCCTAAGGCCTAAGAAAATAAACCACAGGCGGTTTTTTTATAACCTACCGCAATGGAAAATGTATTTCTACTCCTATCGGTATAAACACCATGGGAAAAGTTCCTATTATTGCCACTTATTTGCATTTAGCCAACCCGAAGCTTTTTACAGGTCATTGCTTTCGACGTTCAAGTGCTTCCCAATTGGCAAACAAAGGTGGCGATTTAATAACTATAAAACGGCATGGAGGTTGGAAGTCTTCAGCTGTGGTCGAGGGCTATATTGATGCTTCAGTTAAAAAAAAATGGAGGTAGCTGAATTGCTATCTAATAAGCCATGTACTTCCACTTCATCGTCTCAAGTGGTAATTGACCAGTCTCCCACACTTGAAGAATCACACAGTTTTATCAGCAACCCAGTGAGTCAACAAAACATTGTTGAGGGGCAAAATCTACCGTCGTTTAAAATTAATGCTCAGGACACTTCCATTGTTACAATGAAAGTTTATAATAACTGTACTTTTAATGCCAAAGATGTATAAAGAATAATCTGTGAAGTTATTAAATAATTAAATAATTGTTAATTTAATTAATTATTTTGCTTATAATGAAATAAAAATAAGTTATATTTTGTGTATATTTATGTTATATTTTAAAAGTTCGACATTTTATTACATAACAACATAACCGCACTTTCAGTTTGGCCAACATGTTAATAGACGATATTGTGGTCAAAGATGATGTGGTCACTGTGACTGTAACAAAAACAAAAAATAAAGTTTGAAGAGAATTCTTAATTACAGAGAAACTGTGGATTGATTTAATTAAGCAATATTTGAGTCTAAAGCCCACCATTCACGATCCAACGCCGCAGTACGATTGGGTTGAATACAACTGCTGTACAGTTCTGTTGAAAATTGAATGTGTACACTCACGTTACAACCTTGCAGTTAGAATTTGTAACTTGTTGCCGTGATTTTGTAAATACAAGTAAAATTCTGACATAAATAAAACAGTTAGGTTATTTTCTTACCAAAACAACAATCTATTAATTGTACAACCGACTCGGTTAACTACACAAACGTTCAAATCTCGTTGCAACCAACACAATCATACTGCTGCAGTCTGTCATGTTTGTCTGCCGTTAAAATTGGATCAATTTGGTTGGTTGTGAACACACATGTTCAAAAATACTTCAATTTTGTCGCATCCAACCCAATTGTACTGCGGCGTTGGATTGTGAATGGCGGGCTTAAGGCCTAAGAAAATAAACCACAGGCGGTTTTTTATAACCTACCGCAATGGAAAATGTATTTCTACTCCTATAGGTATAAACACCATGGGAAAAGTTCCTTTTATTATTGCCACTTATTTGCATTTAGCCAACCCGAACCTTTTTACAGGTCATTGCTTACACCGTTCAAGTGCTTCCCAATTGGCAAACAAAGGTGGCGATTTAATAACTATAAAACGGCATGGAGGTTGGAAGTCTTCAGCTGTGGCTGAGGGCTGCATTGATGCTCCAGTTAAAGAAAAATGGAGGTAGCTGAATTGCTATCTAATAAGCTATGTACTTCCACTTCAACGGTTCAAGTGGTAATTGACCAGTCTTCCACTGCTTCATTTTTACATGAAGAATCACACACTTTAACAGCAACCCAATAACGAATCAACAAAACATTGTTGAGGGGCAAAATTTACCTTCATTTAAGATTAATGCCCAGGACACTTCTGCTGTTACTATCAAAGTGTGTAATAACTGTACTTTTAATACAAAAGATGTATAAAGAATAATTTGTGAATTTATTAAATAATTTTTAATTTAATTAATTTATTTTGTGTATGTTTATTTTATATTTTAAAAGTTTGGCATTTTATCACATAACAACATAACCGCACTTTTAAATATAATAAGTTTGACATTTAAGAACAGCTGTTAGGTGCTACCAACTTTAAAAAACAAAATTTTTCTGTTTCCAGTACTCTAATAAATCTCATTAGGACACGCAAATGCGTGTCCTAATGGAGTTCATTAGGACACGCAAGTATAAAAATATACGTTATCAAATATACGTGTTATGTTTTATTACATAAACCAACTAAAAAACATCTTACAAACAAAAATTTTACTCTAAATTTCTACACATCCCACCGTCTTTAATATAACGAAGACAGGAATTTTAAATTAAATGCTGTTAAAACTACATTCTGTACCTACCCACGTTAAACAACGCCGAGAAAAATTGAAAAACTTTGCGGAACAAAAATCGTGAGAATAATGACGAGATGAGCGTACTGCGTGTGGCAAAGGAAACTTTCACATCTACCTAATACTACATTCATGGCTAAAAATAAACACGCAAGAGCTTTAAACTGGAGGAGATTTTATCAGATTTTAGTTTGGAACAATTGCTCCTAATAATCCCTTGCCACAGGCGTTATAGTTAATAACTGAGCAAACTGAACACGACGACGCATTTTCTGAAATTTATAATTTTGTCATCGCCGGTTCTACTTGTTTAAGCTTGAATTAGTATTGAACAAATCTACATACTAGAAGTATATAAATACGTTAATCAAATTAATTTTAAGACAAAAGCAAGGGGATCTTTATGATGTATCTTCTCGAAAATAGATCTAATTAATAAACGTATTTTTACTTCGAATAAGAAAAACCGTATCGAATTTTGTGATCTGGGAAACACTTAGACTAATGAGGTTTTCTGGTTTTACGATCGCTTTAAAGGAGTGCTTTGTAACATATTTGGTTTGCGTTTGAAATACATTGTAACCTCTTTGTACTATAATAGCTTCGTTCCTGAATAATTTTGTAACATATGTCCAATTAAAAACTAATAGCTAGTTTCTGACAAAATTATAAATTACAAGGCGTTAAACACGTCGCTGCCAGTTTAAACAAAAGCTTCAACTGGTAGTAGCGAAAGAAAAACTATAAAGTTTTTTTTCTTATTAAAATGTTCCTTCCCATTTCAAATTAAAATTTTATAATTTCTTAAATACTCTTCTAAATATAAATATAGTCGAAATGTTTGACTGTTTCTACTTTAATCGCTCACCCTACAAAGCTTTATATAATAGCTTTTAACTAGATCACAAGTGGAAACACCCTTTCCTTAGGTATTGTTTTGTGAATTTTTTGCTTGTTTTGTATTTTTAATGTAATGTTAGTACAATGGGCGTACTTAAAATATAAAAAGCGATTCTCGAGAACTAGCAAAAGGGACCTCATGTTGATAAAGGAAAATAAGTTCTAAATCATTATAATGATTTAGTTACAAGGTTTTTACTTATATTAGTTACACTCTGTATACACTAAGAAACCATCGATCGCAGCGCCACCGCGTATGAAAAGTAAATACTTTTGGGCCAAAAACATAATATTTATGCATTTGTAGCATGACAAATCTTTGCTTATACCACAATGAAGATTGTGACTTTGATTAATAGAATTCAAGGCAATATTAATAGCTTCTTCTTCAGTAACTTTCACTTGTTCATATTTCTCAGGATAATTCGTACAGTATGCAGTTTTTACCAATTTAATTTTGTCTACAAAGTTTGAAGTTAATTTACAATCATAACAACTGTATAACCTATAATCATCCTTGTTTTGCAAAAAAATAATTTAATAATCGTTTATAATTTATAAACGATCTTGTTTCTGCAACACGGTTTCTCTTAGCATTTTCGACAACTTCCGATGCATGCTTTTCTTCAGTTCGAATCATGTTAACATCACCGAATTTGTATGACTTTTTTGGTTCTTTATTTGCCAAATTTGACCAGAATTAACGTTCAATCGTGCGTTCGTTATGATACTTCTGCATTTGTACTTCCGAAGATTTGTTCCAGACTAATGGCTGATCTGTCTTAATTAACAAATAAACAAATTGCTGTTGCATGCAAGCAATAACATATTCCGGCATTGCACCTTCATCTTCTATGTTGCGAGTTTCATTCACGTAATATAAAAATTATTTTTACTTACAGATAATAAATTGTTAAATAAAATATTATTTTAATATTAAATAACTATTATAGTATATTAAAGTATTAGTTTCATAAGACGCGTTTTTAGAGCACGCGTCCGAGTTTAGAAAACGACCCGCGAAGCGGGGAGTTTTCTAACGGACAAGTGCGCTAAAACGCCTTATGAAACGAATACTTTATACTATTTTTTATACTTGCGTCGTTATTTCGTTAATTATTAAAAAATAAATTAGTTTTAAATAAGATTTGTTAGTGAAATTTTGTTAAGTACTTTTGACAGTTGGCTACACTGAAAATTCAACTTCAGCATTTGTTATTTAAATTGTTTTGTTTTTATAAAATTAATTTAGTTACTGTGACAAGAATGTAAAATGGTCAGATATTCTCTCCCTCCATCTTATTAAAAAGAATTAACTTATCTTAATTAATCTTAATCTTATTAAAATATTGGAATTTAACCATATTGATAGATTTATAACAACTGCAGAAAATAACCAACATTTAGCTATGAAAGTAAGTAAAATTTTGTGCTAAATACTTTCAATTTTTAATATATTTCAATTATTTAAGGTAGCGTTAATAATGGGATTCTGTGGTGCCTGCCGAAGAGATGAATTGACAAACATGTTAGTAGACGATATTGTGGTCAAAGATGGTCACTGTGGTCACCGTGACTGTAACAAAAACAAAAAATAAAGTTCGAAGAGAATTCTTAATTACAGAGAAACTGTGGATTGATTTAATTAAGCAATATTTGAGCCTAAGGCCTAAGAAAATAAACCACAGGCGGTTTTTTATAACCTACCGCAATGGAAAATGTATTTCTACTCCTATCGGTATAAACACCATGGGAAAAGTTCCTTTTATTATTGCCACTTATTTGCATTTAGCCAACCCGAAGCTTTTTGCAGGTCATTGCTTTTGACGTTCAAGTGCTTCCCAATTGGCAAACAAAGGTGGCGATTTAATAACTATAAAACGGCATGGAGGTTGGAAGTCTTCAGCTGTGGCTGAGGGCTGTATTGATGCTTCAGTTAAAAAAATGGAGGTAGCTGAATTGCTATCTAATAAGCCATGTACTTCCACTTCAACGGATCAAGTGGTAATTGACCAGTCTTCCACTGCTTCATTTTTACATGAAGAATCACACACTTTTAGCAGCAACCAAATAACGAGTCAACAAAACATTGTTGAGGGGCAAAATTTACCTTCATTTAAGATTAATACCCAGGACACTTCTGCTGTTACAATCAAAGTGTATAATAACTGTACTTTTAATACAAAAGATGTATAAAGAATAATTTGTGAATTTATTAAACAATTTTTAATTTAATTAATTTATTTTGTGTGTGTTTATTTTATATTTTAAAAGTTTGGCATTTTATCACATAACAACATAACCGCACTTTTAAATATAATAAGTTTGACATTTAAGAACAGCTGTTAGGTGCTACCAACTTTAAAAAACAAAATTTTACTGTTTCCAGTACTCTAATAAATCTCATTAGGACACGCAAATGCGTGTCCTAATGGAGTTCATTAGGACACGCAAGTATAAAAAATAATTTAAAAATAAACATTTACAATACAAAATTTATTAATGTTTAAATTAATTTATACAAATAATTTAAAAATGATTCTCACTATTTTCTTTGTGAAATTCAATTTATTTACTTGTGTTTTGCAAAAATAAATACCTTTATTTTTGGGAAAAAAAGATTTTTTTGTACTGGTTGCTCCAGGTATTCTTTTGTCGTCGATTACTTCTTCTGTCACATTAACATGACAACTTTGCAACAATTTGTTGCATTTACTTAATGATTTCTTTCTAAAACAACTAATAACCACAGCTTGAAAGCCACTTTTAATAAATACGTTCATCTTTTTGAAAAAACATACATGCAAATGTGAAAAAATACAAACTGTTTTATGCATAAACTTCATTTAAAAATCATTAATTTCAAAATCGTCGGCTCACAGTTTACTCCCGCCACCACTAGAGGCGCATGTATAGGTTTTTAAAATTAGTTGCTTAGTCTATATTAGAACGCGTCTCAGTAAATACCACAGGCACTTGTCCCACTGAATTTTTCTCCTAATTAGACACCTGTGTGGTGCTTTGCATTAAAACTGATCAAAGCTGATCAACCATTAATTTTTATCTAATAAATCTTAAACTAAATAATACTTATAAGCTATAGTTCATCCATTAATGTCCTGTAGTTTGTTCTGGTTGAAACTATACTAAACATTTTCACTCGCGCACAATGCACAAAACACTACACAAGCTCAAATGGTTTTGTCCTCTTCAATCTTCGGACGAGATCTTGATTGTCCAGCAGCTGAAGAGCTTCTGCATTGATATGATTATGTAGCCTGGCTTCATGCCTGCTAGCAAACCTTTTAATGTCGTCTTGAACAGTTGGAATGCCAAGGTCCCGATGAAGGTCACTATTGCGGACTTACCATGGAGCCTTGACTATGTTACGTAGAACCTTGTTTTGGAAGGTCTGAATGGGCTTAATGTTACTAGCTTTGGTACAACCCCAGAGCTGTATACCATATAACCATATCGGCTTCAAGATCTGGTTATAGATTAGAATTTTGTTATTTAGTGCCAACTTAGAATTTTTTCCAAGGAGCCAATAATATTGTTTATATTTTAGACCAAGTTCGGTTCTTTTCTTCTTTACATGCTCTTTCCATCGGAGCTTAGCGTCTAGCGTCATGCCAAGGTACTTGGCATTGTTCGAGTATGGTAATAAAGCACCATTTATATCTAGTGGCTGTATATCAACTAGTCTTTTGTTCGTAAAGATTACATGGATAGACTTGAGATCGTTCAGCTTGATCTTCCATTGTTTTGTCCACTCTAGTACTGTATTACTAGCTGTTTGTAGTTTACTGGTGGACACATCCTGTTCCTGATCTATTGCGATTAGTGCCGTATCATCGGCAAAAGTTGCAATTTTAACATCGCCCAAATTCGGAATACCACTGGTGTATAGCAGGTAGAGGATAGGCCCTAGGACACTATCTTGAGGTACACCTGCGTTAATTTTTTTTAGTTTCGAGTATTCATCTTCTTGTTTAATTCTGAAGTTTCTATCCGATATGTACGAGGAGAGAACTTCCACATATTGTTTTCGAAGCATTTTGTTCAGTTTGTGAATGAGCCCTTCATGCCAGACTTTATCAAAAGCCTGGGCCACATCAAGGAAGACTGCTGAGCAGACTTGCTTTTCTTCGAGAGCTTTTTCGATGACATCTGAGATTCGATGGACTTGATCTATAGTTGAATGTTTATGTCTGAAGCCAAACTGGTAATCTGGAATCAGCCTATTGTTTTCTATTAAAGGTCTCAGTCTTTTAAGAAGTAATTTTTCGAAGAGTTTTGAAATAATAGGAAGCAGAGAAATAGGCCTGTAAGACTTCACATCGTTGGGTGGCTTACCCGGTTTAGGCAGCATAATCACTTCTGCGACTTTCCAAATTGTAGGCACGTGCTTTAGTCGGAATGATGCGTTGAAGAGGTACGTAAGCATCACAATAACTCTTCTAGGCAGTTGTTTCATAACTTGGCCAGTGATGAGATCAAATCCTGGTGCTTTTCTAGCGTTTAAACATTCTTCGTAGTGGTTAATTGATTCTTTGACTAATACAGCACTACCGCCTTTAGCTTGATTGTCGGGGTGAATAGTGTGGTATAATCTATATCCTCTTATTTTTAGGTAGGATTGAGCAGTCAAATGCGTTTCTGAAATCAGACACACATCTATGTACTGGGTATGAAGGAAGACTTTAAGTTCCTGTTTTCTCTTTAGGATGCCATTGGCATTCCATGTAGCTATTCTTAAGTCTTGTTGGTCCATGGATTACTTCTTTTTGGGAATAACACCAGTACTCCTGGCTTCTAACCTGTTGAGTCTCTTATTGACTCTGTCCAGCGTCTTCATCATATTCTGCATCATTTGCATCATAGATGGTTCGGTTTTAGGATTGGTAGTGTTAGGTTCTTCCTGCTTCGACTTACTTGCTTGTGCATATGAGACACCTGCCTTCAATTTAGCAGGCGCGAATGTCCTTGCTATAGGAGTTGGTTTTCTAGTTTTAGTCTAGTTTTCTAGGTTTTAGTAACGTTATCTCTCCGCCTTTGCAACTCTTTGGCGATTATACACCCTCTATAGTTGGCGAGATGTGCCTCAGTGCAGTTAGAACACTTGGCAGGAGCATTCCCAGTCTTGGTACATTCTGCTGTTAGATGATTCCCTGCACATTTAACGCATATGGAGGTACGTTGGCAGTATTTTTGTGTGTGCCCATATCTCTGGCATCTTTTGCACTACGGTATTAATTTACTAGTTCTTAGTGCCTCAATTTTAACTTTCATGTGGCACAAATGCTGAATTTCGAAGATCTTCTTGATATCCTCAGTTTTATCGAATGTTAGCACGAAGACAGGAAGCTTGATATAGCCATCTTTCGTTTTCTTTAATTTATTTTCTGCATTTTTATCTTGAAACCGTTCTGCTGCAGTTCATTAACGATTTCTTTTAAATCGCAAGTAGGGTCCCACTGAATGTGTAACAATGACTGAAATGATGTTTTTGCTGATTCACTGAACATAAGAATGGTAAAACAAATGAAGTTCAACTTGTTAGAAGCTAAACCTAAATGCATTTTGAGGTTATGAATGAAGTTTTATTGAAATATTCCGATTTAGTATTGATGTATTAAATTATAAAAATAATCAAAATAAAAAATAATCACACTATACTGAAACAACTACGATTCAAAGGAAAAACTACGCTTTAAACCATAAAACATTTTAGTTAACAAAAACGACCGAATCACATGTATGCCTACCACAGATCACAAAAAACAACAAAAAAGGATTATTCACAAAATACACGCAAAGTCCCACTGTATACCACGTCCAAATATATACCGGTTTCCCCTACTTCAAGAATATCTTTGTCAGGTATACACCATCATGACAGAAGTGCCCGGCTGACCACCACAAGGAGTCGGTTTCGCAGCGTTTCGCTTCGGTGTTGGAACATTCAGTTGCTTTTTTTAAATTGAAGGTTAAATTATTCAAACAAAAAGTTTTGTCAGCCCGAGCAAAACTTGGTAGAAATATGTTTTTAAGGATCAGTAGAACACAAGTACTTAAACAAAACCGGTCTGCAATGCATTTCTACCAAGTGTTGCTCAGGCTGACAAAGCTTTTTCTCTTAGTTAGTCTCCGGAGTGTAGTGGTGAATCCACGTTTCGTCAACAGCTATAACACGTTGCAAAAAATATTTTTCATTACGTTTGACCATGTCTAGACATTTCTGAGAAATGGTCATTCGAACTCGCTTTTGGTCGATTGTCAGCAGACGCGGCACCCATCTAGCACTAAGCTTTCTCATGTCCAAATGTTGATGTACGATGCAATGTACATGGTCGTATGACATTTGTACTTTCTCTGCTATCTCTCTCAACTTTATTCTGCGATCCTTCATCACGATTTCATGGACTTTTTCGATTGTTTCTTCATCGGTAGCTGTTTTTGGTCTGCCAGAACGTGGTGCATCCTCTATGCTTGTTCTACCGCGTTTAAATTCAGCAACCCAGTTTGCAACTGTTGCACACGAAGGCGAAGACTCACCATGAACTTCATCTAACTCTGTTTTTATTTGTTTAGCATTTAAGCCTTTTAAAAAGAAATGTTTTATCACTGCACGGAACTTGTTTTTATTCATGATTAAGAAAATGCACAAATTGTTTACTTGAATCGATAGTAACGGCGTGTGTTTATATCCAATGCGTTTGAAAATTTCACAACTGTTATATGAACATGACGTTTTCAAAACAAGTGATCAGCACCCTTGTTTATCTATGATCAGCACGCGCGCATAACGTCATCTTGTGGTTCATTCTAGAAACATTCCGATCTATCCTGGTATCTACGTCTACGAAATGATTATTATTTATACAATGGGTGGCTATTTCCGAAGATTTCTTATTATATAAAGTGTCGGTTGTGTTAGACGTTTCTTAACGTTTCTCCCACTTTGTCCGATATAAAATGCTTCACAGTGTTGACAATAAATTTTATACTTCTAAATTTTATATTATGAACTTCTAAAAGGTTCGGCTGACCAGTGTGTCGGATATGTAGTCAGAAGCGAGAGCGCACTCTTTGAAGAAAGTTTAATAGACCGAAACACGGGTAGAGTATTCTGCATAATTTATGGAAGCATTTAAATACAACAGTTTTTCTTAAAACTATTATTACCAATGTTTCACAAAAGAGCCTAACGCGACTTCAATTTCACTATTTAGACTGACTAGATAGTTAAGTAATATATTGAGTGTTGTATTCTATAAATTGTTACTGAAGTAACGTTCCTCAGCAAATTTACTTCAGATATAAGATATTATACGAGGGTAGCTCGATATGTATTGCGAAAAACTAACAAAAACAAATATTTAGTGTTGGAAACTTTTTTATTGTTTTTCAAAATATTCTCCCTGATGATCAATATACTTTTGCATACGTTGAAACCAAATTTCGTAGCATTTTTTCCATAGAGAATCAGGTATCTCCGACACATGGGTTTTGAATGCATCAATCGCCTCTTCCGGCGTCGAAAATCGTTGTCCACGCAGTTTGTTTTTCACGTGTGGGAACAAAAAGAAATCATTAGGTGCCAAATCAGGACTATACGGCGGATGACGCATCAATTTGACGTTTTGAGTGCTCAAAAAACCAGTTGCTATCGTCGATGTGTGTGAGCTCGCATTGTCATTGGTGGAGAATGATCCGGCGTCGCACGTTTTTTTTCTTATTTCTCGGATGACTTCTGGTAAGCAAATGGTTGTGTACCATTCTGAATTGGTCGTTCTACGATCCTCTAAAACCAGGATAGCGACATGTCCAGTTTTTCCAAAACAGGCGACCATTTGCTTCGAAGTGCTTCGAGAGCGAACGACTTTTGTTGGGTTTGGCTCATCTTGGTAGACCCATACAGTCGACTGCTGTTTATTTTCGGGCTCATACGCATAATTCCAAGATTCGTCACCTGTGACGATGTTATAAACGGGTTTTTAAGCACCGTGGTTGTATTTCTCGAGCATTTCTTCGCCCAATCGACACGAGCCTTTTTTTGAGCGACTGTTAACTTATGTGGAATCATAACGTGCACGCAGCTTTTTCACGGCTAAATGTTCAAGCAAAATCGAATGTATGTTAGTCATACTAACGCCTAAGAATGCCTGAATTTCACGATAAGTCACATGACGATCTTGTTTTATCAGTTCGCGCACGGGATCGACGTTTGCTGGCACCACAACCGATTTTGGACGACCTTCGTTAGATTAACCTGCCAGCGAACTACGACCACGATTAAATTCATTGAACCAACGATATACAGTTGCTCTGTGTGGGGCTTCATCACCAAAAGTTAAAGTAAGTTGATCGATGCACTGTTGTTGTGATAATCCACGTCGGAGGTCGTAGAAAATCATAGCACGAAAATGTTCACGTGTTAATTCCATTTTTTGGCCGAGAGGAAATTTTCAACTGAATGTAAACAAAACAAATAGCGTCCGTATGACAAAACGTTTTTAGTACGTATGCCGTCAAAAGTGTCAAACTTTATGTTGCAATTGTCAGATTGCACCTAGCAAAAGCAGGGTTGCCAATTCGTAATATATATCGAGCAACCCTCGTATAAGATATAATAATACTAATATTGGGCCTGCGCCAACGAGTGGTGACAGCGAACATTAATATGTGATGACATCGTCTGTTTTCAAGCGAGACATAACTCCAATGTGTTAGTAGATTATTGTAATTTATTTGGCAGACGGTTCCGTGTTTCCGATAAAAACATCAGAAATCTTTTTGGATATTTTCAAGCTCTTTCTTTTGCTACTGTAAAAGGGTTCCAAACAACAACACAATATTCAATTTTGGCTCTTACATAAGAATTCAAAAATTGGGTTAAAGCTTTGGGATTAGTGAAGTTTTGTGTATTTCTAATGATAAAGCCTACTTTCTTGTACGAAGTTGAAATGGGTTCGTCAATATGGGTCTGAAAGGAAAGTTTTGTATCAAACAATACCAAGATCTTCAACTGAAGTAGCTTGTGTAACTAATGTAATTATAGACTAAATTTGATTGTTTTCTGGAATAGGACATGGCATTGCATTTGTTAATGTTGAAATTTAGTTTATTTTCTACCGACCAAATGTAAATGGAATGTAGAGTAGCTAATTAATAAAAAAAATTATCAATTATTTTATTACCATATAATTTTGCCTACGATCATACAAAAAGTGACCACTTTTTACACTGATTTTCGAGTAAAAAGTTAACGTTTATTGCGCTAGTGTTATAAAATTTTTATTGCACGCTAATGTCAACAAGAGTGCATGATAAATTAATAATTTATAAATATTTTACAAATTGGTTGCTAAACAACTTAGCGCATAAAAATCTAAGCACGCTAATATATTACACCTGACATAAGTCACAAACTTAAAAAAATATATCAGATAAATACAATGAATACTTTAGCAAAGCGTTATGATCGTAGATAAAACGTTGTAAGATATACGTGTAAAAAGTCTCTTCCTTGCACATCCTTTAAGACACTCGCTCGTACCTCGTTCGTGTGTTAAACCGTTCGCGCAATAAAGAATGACTTTTTAACACTTATATCTTAAATATCTTAAGTGTTATATAGTATGAACAAAAAGTAACTCCATCAAAGGTGCCTTTGGAATTTTGAATTCGTGTGTATTATAACACCAGAAAATTATGACAACTGTCACTGTCAAAGGACTCTGATTATTTGATATAATTTTCTTGTGTTACAATACACATGAGTTCAAAATTCCAAAGACACCTTTGATGGAATTACTTTTTGCTCATACGATAGAAACATAACGATTCTCTAATTTTTGTAAAAATATTATTAATGCGAAATTCTTAACCAATTTTTTACTGAAATTTATCAACAAAGTTTTGGCAAAGTAACTTTGATGTTTATAATAATAGCTGCATTACATATAGCAATAAAACTATCCTCAAATTTATGCTCATACGCACGCATATTTGCGAAGCAGCTGGGCTTTCATTGTAAACAAAGACCGACGTCGTATAAAAATAGTTGGTGTATTCAGAAAAATTTTGTTGCCTTTACATTGTAACAAGAATATCATTGATAAATATGCGTGATATTTTCACGCCATTTGTTTTAAGAGTTTTAAATATATTTTATATACAATTATAAATAGTTAATTAACCTTTATTTTAAGATATAGTACAATTTAATATTAACTTATAACATACTATAACAAATTTAAAGAATTCCGGACCTGTTACTGTAAAAGCAATATGGCAGTTCGCATTTTGTCCATTTCAATAAAGAAAACTATACTAGACATTTTGCGCACCTAGCGATTAAATGTTACTTGATTTTTAGCTTTATTACCATTGCATGGTTGTTTTAATAGTATATTATATTATAAAGAGCTAAAGTAAGACTTTATGCGGCGAATCTGTTGGTTTGATGAACGAGCGACAGCGAGTCCAGCAATTACAGATGAGCCGCATAAAGTTACTTTAGCTCTGCATAATATATACTATTTTTTCTTCGAACGTAGACAATAGAAACATATTTAAAGAATATTGAAATTCATGAAAGTGATTTAAAGTGGTAAAGTGATTTAAGTGCCATGGCAACGAAGTGACACTTTAGTACTGTCAATCCAGCAGTATAATGTTACATTTTACTGACGTTTGAAGAAAATAATAGGTTACAATGCAAGTAACCATTTATAAAAACAAAATAAACCGATGTGTTGCATGTCAACTACGAGTATTTTGTGTGCATTTTTCCGCGTCGATTACTCACAAATTTCTAAAACTTTTAGTTTTATTGTGAAATTATTTACAATAAATTTCGGAATAAAAATACTATATTACACGTTAAAGTTTCTTTAACAAAACTTTTTTGAAAATTTTAAAATTTGGTTAAGAATTTCGCATAAATTCTCATATGCGTAAAAACAGCTCTAAGTGTAGAAATTTAGGTTAATATTTTCTATGATACGTATTTCCTAATATTTATTTGGGATCGTAGAAAAAATATGATAGGTGTGCTAAAACGAGTTTTAGAAACGAGGCAAAATACAGCCGCCTTCCCTGCTCCCATAATATATATTATGTAATTAGGAGATCAAGCGATACTTTAAATCCAAGAAGATGTATAACGCCGAGGCGCCTGCCGAGGCGTTATAACATCTTCGAGGATTTAAAGAAGCTTGATCTCCGTATTGCATAAGTTGTTTTATTTTATTTCGTATTTCAATCCTAATTTCTCCCTTTTAAAATCCATCCGAATTTATTGTATAAAGAAGCAGAAGTTGCCTTGTCTGTGTCATCATACGCGTAACTAAGGAGATAAAAAGCAGCATGCATGCATGCATGTGGCTAGCTATAATGCAACATCAAATTATTTACGTTGCCAACAACAACGGAGATCAAGAACGTCTTGAACTCCGGTATCATTGACAACGGAAATCAAGATATACTTTATATTACTAATTGTGGCATATAAAGAATTATTTGAAATACGAAATGAAATAAAACCCTTTATTTAACACATATATAAATAGCTGTGAGTACAGTAGATTTTGAGCGTTTTATTACTAGCTTATTGTATGCTCAATGCTTTGCTCAGATATGGAGGACGTCTCATGTCCATAATATTAATGTTAAATATGTTAAATCTGCTGATTTTATTTTCTTAGAATTTCTAATTTTTTGTTTTTCTCTGGTCAGTTTAGTAATGGAATAGTTTTTCCGAGACCTCTGCAAATGGTTAGTGTATTGAAGCTCTGGCTGCCCATACAATATACTACATCCATTTAAGTCAGACTGTCAAAGTTCAGTTTCTAAAGTTAAGGAATTTAAACTTGCAACTGTCTTGTAGAGGTAATCCAAGAAATTCTTTTGACCTTAGGTTATATATTGCTCGAATTATTCATTATCGGAATCTTTTATCATTATGAGTTACACTTTTTTAAGTAATCTACTATAATATGTTTTGTAAACTTAATATTCATTTTTTAATTGTCTCTCTCAATTTCTTTATAGAAAGCACTATGGGTATCACTACTGTTAAATTACTTCTTGTTTCGAAACTGATTCACTTCCTGTTTTAGTTAGAAAAAATCTATAGTTCCGTGTGATGATACATAAAATCTCCAATAAATTATACAACTCATAAAACTATGAAAAACAAACATTTTAATTTATCTATATATAAAAATGGTTGAACGAACAACCCTGTTAAACCGTGAAGGTTTTGCTTATTATATGTACTTTATTTGTTTATCAATGTTAAATGAGATAACTGCATTCTTTCTGGGATATAACTGTAAATACTATTTTTCTAATTTAAGGTTTGCGCATTGTAGAGCAGGATGAACTACGGAAAGTAACAGGTAAGCTAAAGAAGCAAACAATTCTTTATTTCCGGTTATCACTACAGTTGTTTAATTTAAAGTTAAGCAAAACATACTAATACAAAATGGAAATATCTCTTAATTTAATAAAGGAAAAATATAAAAAGAAATATCGTATCAATTATTTACTGAATTATTAATGCATTACCTATTTATACAGGGTGACATAGTTTAAATGCACGCGGGTTTATAAGACGAAACATGAAGGTGGACACCAACTAAAAAGTTCAACCTTAAAAAATTTTTTCATTAAAAATTTTGCGGTCCCTCAGTAATTCATCGAATATTAAGCTCACACTGACTGTTAAGACCCGATTGTTAGGGTAAAAAACACGCAAGAGACATTGGTAAAGCTGCAGGAAATAATAAGAAACACATGAAAAAAACTTTTTTTAAATTTAGTAAGCTAGCTCAACAAAGTAATTGCTATATATATCTAATTCCATTTATACAAAATTGACAATAAGGATAAGTTACGAACAGTTTATATATACAATACAGTTTGATCATTGCCATCCGTTAAATATGTTAAAAAAACTGTAATAGTAGTACTTATTGAAGTTCATCACATGATATGAATGAATGAGTTTATTATGTTTATATTTTAGGAGAGATTCATTATGTACTTAAATTGCGTTATGTTTCTCCTAGATTACAATACCAACGTTAATGTTGGTATATGAATTATTTGTTACCCACTTTGTGTATACTAATATTTGAAAAATATTGTACATCACGAAATCTTGACAATAAGATAAGATAGAAACAATTGAATTGAACGTAACACTCAATGTCGGCAAAAATGATAATTTTTGAAATAATACTCTATATTATTGTTTCCTAATATAAATACGCAGGGAAACTAAAAATAAAGAACTCGAAAGCAGTGGAAAACGAGGATCTGCAGAATTGTTTCAAACAAAAAATTATAAGTAATTTGGTTCTTTTCTTGGAACAATAATTACTATATTTTATAAGAAAATATTTGTTAATATTCAAATTCTTTAAAGCAAGATATAATTAAATAATATAGATTCTAAATAATATTCCGTTATAAAATTGTGATCATGAACTTGTAAAGGTACAAACACATAAATTTTCTTGTAGTATCATTCAACTATAAAATAACAATAACAAACTCTGATCTTTTAGTTGCAGACAAAACATATCACATTTCTGTTTTCAATGTCAAAGTTACCTTTCTTAATTAGGTCAGTTAGGAATGTCAGGACCGGATTCAAATTTCAATAAAACTTAAAAATTAATTTTCTGGAAAACTATTCGTTTTTGACCTAAACCTGTCAAGGTAAGTGCACTCTACCACCTTCCTTCTACCTACTATTTAACGCATATCACGTATATATCTATATATCAGCCTGTAGAAATCTTGGATTGTACAAACGTTTATATGAAATTCATCTGGTGAACAACATCGTCAAAAAAAAATTATAGAAAATAACTTCATGTTGAATATTATGATAATCAAATAAGTTGTAATAAAGATTACCTGTTCCTTTTTAGTGGCCTTTCCTTTTACTTTTATATTCAGTAGTGATTCTTATTTGTTTTTCGTAATTTCTACACTAATAAATAATTATGATTTACAATAATTTACAATGATTGGGCTATAAAGAATTAGAAACCGTAATAGCTACAGGCTAAAAATTTACCTACCTTTTAACTTTTTTTATTAAATAAAAGTAACACGAAAAAACGTAACACAATCACAAAGCTGTATAAGTATGATCCAAGCAATTAACTTATTAGAGTTTTAGAAGATTCCAGAACAAATTTAATTTCAGTTTCCGGGAGATGAAAAAACTTCAGTGACTCAACAATTTTAGTGAATGTCAAAGCTGAAACTCAAGAGCGCTTACTAAAAACGGCGTAGAAATAATTAAAAATCGTTGCTCACGAAATTCCATCGCGTTGGTGGCTTCGTGCTTCTTTAAAAGTTCTTTAATCTAATTGTGCTTTATCTGAGACAAGTGAAAGAAGTGAATTCGCTGATAAAGAATTCCTTTCTCGTAGTCTCCTTATTACAACATATTAACTGAACGACAAGAGAAAATAAAAGTAAATAATGTAAGTTTTCCATTTTAACTGTTATAGTAATGGCAGGACGGTATTTGGATGAGTAAAACTTGAAAAGTATTGATTTGTTTTCAAACAAATATAAAATTATAATATTGTACGTTCTAACGTTAAGGTAGCCACGTATGCATATATAAATTTAGAACATCAAAGCAAAACCGCTTTTGAAACTTAGAGACTTACCCTTCTTTTGCTTTTAATATTTTCCATCTGACGTTGTGTGCATTCTCCAATACTTTGTGATCCCCAGAGTTCAACTCCTATCCTAGCGTATGTGAACGTCATAGATGCTATTGGCACGACGTACGTTACTACTAGTATCATTACGTTGTATCTGAAAAGTAAACATTGTTTTGAAATATAAAGTTAGAATAGAGAATTTATGAAATCACATCCATACAAACGTAAAACGTTGAAAATATGGTGTTGGTGTGTTTTAAATAAATATGTCGTACAATACATCATAAATGCTATAAATAGTTGTTAAATTAGTTAAAAATTTCCAAGAAACAGGAAGATCATTGTTTTGATAAAAAGGTTTCACAACAAATACTAAAATAGAGCAACATAATTGAATAGAAATTGTACATCGTCCACACTGTTCTTATCGTACCAAATGTACCAATTTACCTCTTGATCGGCACAATTTAATATGTGAACATTGTACCGTTGCAGTTTAAGATAACCGATGCCCTTGTCAACATTAAATCCGTTTCTGATTACAAATGTGAGTACAATTCGCTCATTCATGAATACACTAGGCTGTAATTTTTGAGAAAATAATTTTCAATCACAATCAATTTAAAATGATTTTGTAAATATTAGGACTACCACGTTTTAGAATTTTCATCAAAGTCTGAGACATTGAAAGAATAATCGATTTATAAACCATTTATAGAACAGAAACAGAAAAAAAAACAGAAAAATATTACTCAAAAAAAAAAACACGCGTACTTAACGAAACAATCCCGGACCGGCATTAATTTTAGCCTAGATTCGGAAAATAGTTTGTACTGTAATAGTAGGTATATTGCCTATATGTAACACTGAAAATAGTATATTGCACTCCGTTCTGCTAAATACACTGAGTTACAATTGTTATTTGAATAAAAAAATAGATACTTAATTGCATATCTGTTAAATAAATGTAACCTCAATTACAAACAAATAGTAATGAACTGAATCCCAAACGCTTTGTAGAATCGTAGATTCGTCTTCAATTTCAGTTGTTTAGACAATGATTTATTTTTCACTACGTATTGCCTTTTTGGCAAACTAGCTGTTCCCGTCACATTTCCACCTTGGGACTAAAACACTTTACCTTCAGGTATACTGGGAACAGGGATAAAATAGCATGATACCGCGGTAAAGGGAGAGATGCGAACGCTTATGATTCAGCAAGCGAGCACCTTGTAACGTTACGTTTTTTTCAATCTAATAAATACCATTTTATATGTATAAATAATAAAGGAATCCTTAGTATGGTCCTGGCAGTTTAGCAAATTCAATTGCGTCGGAACTACAAATATTACGTTAAGTTAATAATGCTTTCTTTTAAGTATAAAAGTCACTTTTATGTATTTATAAACCATATTTTAAAAAGGCTAGCGAGTTTTCGTTGGTGCGAACGATCATTCTGAGATGTTCCCAGGCATATATAATATTAGTTTCTTAGAAAAAAAAACATAATAAAATCCATTTGGCTTTAATTTATGATTTCCCTGTACGTGCTTTTAGTAGGCTTTAGATAAACAACTTTTGATCCCAGTGCAAACGTTGAAGATTTTAATTATGAGTAAAAGTCCCTCTTCCGTGAATGTTCTTTGTTCCGAAATATTAATTCTGATTGGCTTGTTAAAGCCGCGTTGTTTCGTTATTGGCCAATTTGGAATGTTCCTCTTAAAATTATTTGTCATTATATAAAATCTGAAGCCTTTTTTAAGTTAGTCGGATAGAGGCTCTCAAAGCCAAAGCTAGGGGTTACTCCAAGATACGCGTCGGATTCGGCCGTCGTGTGTAAGTGATATTACCGTCACATATTTCCCGTACAGTTTCGAATGAAGTCAAGTTTTATTGTGGTATCGTATCGATTTTGTGATTTAATTATTAATTCGGCGAAGAGAATTATCTAGTAATTTCAGTCAGTGAAGTTTTATTTACAAATTAAAATAACCGCCCTCAAGCAGCATTTAAGTTAATATAATTACCGTTCCAGTTATGATAATACTAATAAAGAATTACTAGCTATTGGAAATTATCGTAAATAGAATGTTGAAGTTCGTTGTTAAAATAAAACAAATATAGTTCAGAATTCAGAAGATTGTTTCCCGTATTGGTTTTCCAGGTCAGCAGTTTTGTTGTGAAAATTAAGTGTATGTCAATATTGTGTTTTAGTGTATTGTGATTGACGTATTCCGTTTGTGTAAGGAATTTTTTATGAAAATTACACAGGATGAAAGAAAATGTTGTAAGGTATTGATTTTTTAAATAATTATTTGGGATCCCGAATTTTAATTAACTTTTTGTGTGATAACTTTTTGATTATGATGTGCTTTGTATTTACATTTTTTTATTATTTTAATTTTTTCTTTTGTTTCAATATACAGATTTCGAATTAATCTATCGTTTGATATGGTTAGGCTCAACGAACTGCTGATGTTGTTTTTTGGCAATTAAGATTTTTTTTTATTGTTTGATAAATGTATGATTAATTTAACGTCAAATTTAAATGAGAAGTTATTCCCTTAGCTGATGACTTCCTGAAAATTTTTACAAATCTAAAAACATCCTCAGCTTTGGTGGCGTCCAACATTTTTTTTATTTGTTCCTGATTCCATTAATTAAATAAAAGCTTTTGGGGTTAACACCCACACCTGTATTTAAATTTGTATAATTAGAAATCTCAGCCGTAGCATTTAGTACAGTAAGTATTTAGTGATTTGAGTTTTTTTTAGATTATAGTGACAGTCCATCGGGGACTTTTGTTTTGTGTTTTAGAGGAACTTAGTGTTATAAATGCCGCCCATCGCGGGGCTTCGTTTTAATGTTGCTATAACCTACGACCTACGGCTAGTGATTTACTTATCGCAAGAACATTGTCTTACATATTTTTGTTACTACTTATTGAAAATTCATAAATCAAGGAGTATCATAATTGCGAAGGATGCGGTTACAATTTCACTTTTTTTTTTGTCAAATCTACCTTCCGAAGATTAAACGGTGTAAAGTAAATACTGGTCGAATTTAGTTAGGATTTGTGCAATGCTTGAAACGAGCAATTTGCATAAATGTGAACCTTCAGTTTGATCTTATGGGATTTGCGTGTATTTTCAAACGTAAACCCTTATTATGTCTTTCAAATTTATAAGCATCTATGCAAAATATACATAATTTTTTATTACAGAGGTAGCTTACATCTTCTATTTTCTATGTAACGTATTTAACTTGATATTTTTAAACAGTTTTTTGACAAGTTGCAGTTTTAGAATCTACAGAACCAAAGCTACAATTCTATGTAATTTATACATTTTTACCTCGAAATCCCTCTAAAGTCACAATCTGTTGCAAAGTGCACTTCTACTATAAACAGAAGATAATTTAAATCAATGCTAGAAGTAAAAGGTAGAACACGAACTTAAGAAACGTAAAAGAACAGTGTTGTTGCATCGTCAATATTTACTTTTGGTGACGCTAATAAGCAGTAATTGTCACAAAATGGAATATAAAAAAGTTGTGACCTGTAGATCATTGATTAAATATTATTTCCTTAAAGTACAGAAACATGAAAGTGAATAATTCAAATTATTCGACTTAAATAGGAACCGATGCTTGGGGGGTTGCAACTCTCGGAAAATTGTTTCAGAGAACAAAAAAAATGCAGCAAAGTCGCAAACGCAAGATAAGAACTCAGTTTGAAACGTTTCGTGAACCCTGTAGGTATTCTTCATCGATGAAGGGAACAAACGACAATGAATAAAGTAATTTAATAACCATGGTTTAATGTAGTATGAATATTAGTGCAATTCACCACCGAAATACAGCGTTACGTCCGGTAACTCAACTAATCAGCAAATGTGCATATGATTACAATAAATAAAAATTGTATTCAGAAACTCGCCTACAAATTAAATACTCTTGTGGGGGGTCTAGGAGTTACAAGCTGAAAATTATACCGAATAAAGCTTAGGACCTAATGGTTCTAAAGCCGAAATTTGTCAAAAATTGAACCATGGAAAAGGACGCTAAACTCAAAAATTTAAGATATGTATATGGCCGTATAATAGAGAAGAATAGCATTGTGTTGTATAAAATTCAAAAATACTTTTGTAATCAATATATTTTTATAATGACGAAAAATTCTAATATAACTTTGGCGCTTATGCGGTGAAATGTTACAAACAAATGCATATCTCGGTTCAAACTGCCTCGAAATCCGTTTCAATTTTAATAAATCTGCGGTTTACATCGCCCTATCTTCGAAACGAAATATCTCTATCCCTATCCCTAATCGAAAAAAATATTGTTTATAAAATTGTGGCCTATCTATTGCTGTGATTCCAGCACTTATATTTAGTTGAATATAAGTCATTTGGGTTGCCTATATATTTAGGGGTTTGGATTCAACTTGAACAAATCTTAATTAAATAAATTAATTTGTTACTTAATAAGTAAATGATACACTCTATATCACTTGATAATAATAAGAAGTAGATCTCAAACGGATTTCCCACTTAAAACTGAAAAATTATTTTGACAAGTTCCGATTTGCATATCGTTAGGTCGTTGGACTTGGTTTTTCATAATTGAAGCCATTGTAAGGTGTAGTTTCACCTGGAAATTATAAAAGGCATAGATGGAAAGGTGTATGCAAGCAATCACCACAATACTCACAGTTTTGTTGTTGAATTTCAAGTAAATCCCTTGCTGGTTTAATGATTTATCAAATTTCATGGTAAATGTATAATTTTCATTAATCTATCCATTTGCATCCAAAATGTTTTGCTGCAATATTGTTAATTAGGTTCTAGAGCACCTTTATCAATAGAATTTTCAAGTGGGTAGCTCTAAATATAGAAGGTTTAGCCTTTTGAAGCTTAAAATTTGTATCGTTTGAACCTGATCTGTTAAAATAGTAAAATCAGGTTAATATTAAAAGTCTTGGTGCCAAAATTGATGTAAAATTGTGTAATAGGATGTTAGGATTAATTTAATGGTAAGAAGAGGAGGTAATAAGGTGTGAAAATGTTATCATCTGTAATTTTGTAAAACCATGATTGTCAGGAAATTCAAGATGGTTGCCATTGAATTCTGGAGTTAAATTTGCTTTTTGCTAGACATGTAATAAATATACCAAAATATAGGAAAAATTATCCTCTCTCCGATTATGTAATTTGCTTAAACATTTAATTTAATTTTTTAACCATAATTTGGTTATGTAAATCTTGTTAGGTTAGATGTTCAATTTTTTTAGTAACTTACCAGATTTTGTTAGTGGAGAAATAATGTTTGGCGTTTGTTTTTGAAAAAAATATAAAAACAGGTCGAAAATCTGGTTACTTGATCTTCTTGATTTTCATACAAAGAAGAAGCCGTGTCAGATCACGCAATAATTTAATAAAATTTTGAGGTTGTGTGTCAAATTTTATGTCAATGAAATGTCAAAAAAGTGAAGTTACGACAAATGTCATCCAAATTTAATTTTTTTAAAAAGTGTTAAATAATTTTAATTAATGATAATAATAAAGAACAGTTAATGTGTATAAAAAAAAGAAAAGTGAAGTGTTAATATGGTTTTTTGGTCCATATGTTTAATATGGACTATTTATTTCTGAAAAACGTATTGAAACTTTATTTCTGGATGGAAGGAATTTTAAAATAGAATATAATGGAAACTTGTTGGAAATCACTATCTGATTTGATGTACTCACGTCTTGTAGAAAACATGTCCAATATTTAATAATGGTAATTATTTACAACACAATTTTCACTGGAAAGATCACTTTAAAAATGTGTGTTCACATCACAAAAAATCAGCAGGTAAATTTGACTAAATTAAATCGACTGTTACAGAAAACTGCCAAATAATATAGTGTGTTTAAAAATTTTCGAGTGGCGTAAAATTTTTGAATTTAAAAATTTATTTTCCAACTTTAACTTGATTTTGTTTCGTTTCTTTCTTTAATTATAATTTAAGATCGTGGGATTGATAGATAAAATAAAACTTAATCAGGACAAAGAGAATTAGACTGTCTCTTAATTCTTATTTTGGTAAATCCAATTAACACCAATAATTAATTTAAATTATTCCAAGTTCGTTAATTGAATCATTTTAGATAGTAAGAATTTTTTTTGTTTTCGTTTCACTTTCATAAACTTTCAGTTTTCATTCTTTTTATGTGTTTATTAATAAAATAATATTTTTAAATGTTCAAGAGGAGATTTATTTGTGTATTTTTTTGTTTTGTGTCCATTAACATAATTTAACAGGTATAGGTTGAACAATATTTTATTATTTTGTCAAAGAGCGACCCGCCTGAAATTTTCTCCTGCAATTTTCCTGAGCTTCTCTTTTGATTTTAAAATCATAGTCGGTGCAAATTTTCTTTTCATCACAAAGGTAAAGTGGTGTTTGTTTTTGTATAACTTTTCAGTTATCTTGATACCTTCAAAGATAAATAATAGTGGTCTTTAATTTAAATAAATCTATGATCAAGTGTTGTAAAGTAAAGTACAGCGCTTATCACGATAAAATTTTATTGTCGCACAAATGCGATGCTTATTAATTAATTTTTTATATAGTCTAAAATGATTTAACGAACACACACACACACACACCACCTTTTTTATATCATAACACTATGTAGAAGACAATAAAGTGCGCATTATATTTTTACGAGTAATTGTAAAGAAAATATTTAATTAAATGTACAAAATGTTACTTTTCGACCACGCTATCGCTTTGTCAGTCTGAGTGCAGCTCACTTTCCTGTGCAGCTCCATCTCGCTCGATCACATCATTTTAAATGAACATGTTCAATCTGCATTCTTTTGATTTGTTTTAAGTTTCAAATTTTCAATGTTCAACCGTAAAACCGCTATTGTATATACAGGGTGTTCCAAAATAACGTTTAAAGATTTACAGAGCAAGTCGTACAGTCAAAATCAAGTTAAAAAGTCTATATATACATAGGTCCGCCAAAACAGGTTGATTTGCGGACCTACATATTGTTATGATATATGACATGGTTTAAAAAATATGCAAATTATTTAAAAAATGCTATTTGGGTTGCTTAACTTCTAGGAGGAAAATTTCTTTTAATAATTTTTTTAATAAAAATAAAGAAAAATGTTTCAATTTGATAAAGAAACACCCTAGAACACACTAGGTAGAAAAAGGAGAATTTTTAAAGTTGATTTGTCTTTCTGTCTTAATGAAATTTCATTGTTTAGCTAACGATGTGATATCGGTAATTAATCTTGTACGCAAATATGAATTTGAAGCCATCACAAGGCTTGCTTTGACCTAAAACGGGCAAGGTGCGTGGTTGTGATGATATATGCAAATATTTGTTACCCTACCTGCAGGTTTAATTTATAAAATATTTATTTCAAGTCAAGGATTTGGTAGTTTCATTATAATTTTGTTGTTTATGAAGATTAAAAAATTGCCCCCACATTTTTATTATAGCAATATGTATATCAAGACCATAAGACTAATAAGGGACTTTTTTATTTAATCTACCTTTCCTCTTAAATTAAGCTAAAATACCTATTTTTGTAAAAATTCTGAATATCATTTGAATATTAACAGTGCATAACAACCTTTAGTTATGCATTGCAGTGCAGTGTAGTACATTTCTTTCTCAAATTTTGAGTCTTTTCAGAATGAACGAGCCAATAATCCCTTATTTAATCTTATTTATTAAAAAAAAACTCGTAATTTCACAAAATGTCTAGTACCTGTTTACCGACAACATCTCATTTTGTGATAAATTCAAAGTACTATTTAATGGTGTATGAACTTTCAGGCGCCTAATAAATTCTGGCCTGTTTAAACAGTTCCTATAATTATGCAGAATAACAAGCCTTTGTGTTACATCGCGGTATACATTGCCAAATAGAAAGACCCTAGGTGCACAAAGAAGCGCTGCTTGCAGTACAATTTGGAGGGAATAAAAGTATTTAAAAAATTTCATTTGTAAACACAGGCTGTCTTTTGAATTGACTTCATTTTAACAATTTATAATATTGTTACGCTTAAATAACATTTATTAAAGTTTCTGCTAGTTTATTGGATAAGACCTTAGATTCTTTTCGATTAGTAACGTTTATTACCATTATGAGCTTAAACATGTGTGAAATAAATTGTGCCTAATTAGACTCTCCCCATCGTGTTACAAGAAGTTTTGTGTTATGGTAGATAATGATTTTAGTTTGTTTCAATGGTCAAAATCATACTATTGCTGTTTAAATAGTACAGTTGCATAATAATTGTAGAGCTAACATGTTAATTATGTATATGATGGCCTGATATTCTCCAACCTTCATTTATAACGACCTCACCTAAATGTATTTATTACACAACGAGCCTTTTTTAAGAAGGATAGTATTCCTAGCGAGATGTATGTGAGTATTCCAGCTGTAAAAAGCGGCGAAACTGTTAGTAGGTGTAAGGTTTATATAAAAACATTTGCATTAAATAGTAGGACAATTAGCTACCTATTATGAATATTATTCAATATTAGATTGTTACTAATATATGTAAATTGTAAAATGTAGGAGTATTTATATTAAATAAGTATCCCACCTACATCTGTTTTTGTTTTATTTGCTAAGATGAACCTTAGACAAAAAATATATAAATGATTATTATTATTATTTGAAGTTAAACTTCAATTCAATAATAAAACGTGTCGTTATCTTTTACGCCTGTCAACAGAAACCTTGGTGCGGTAACAGTTTTGTCTAATCGAAATTCTGTAGCCGCTACCTTTTGGCTTATTATAATCAGTGTCATGCTTTGGTTAACCAATTTACTAGTGAATTGATAACATAATATATCTATTTATTATTTTAGCCAAGGTCAAGAACCGCCAAAAGCATAATTACAAACGGCCTACCTTTGTAATTTAAAATAATAATATATTTACTATAGCGATCTCGTACGTGTAAATGTTGTCTTGTTTATTTGGTCTACGACTGTTGTTTACTACGTTTGTACAGGATGAGTAAATACAAAGACTTTAAACGTGGCCTTTGTATGCTGTACTTAAAGGTCTACGCTTTAATGAGTGTGGCTAATTGAAAATATAATTGTTTAGTTAAGAAGTAATAATACTGTAGTAATTGCTAAATTAAATAAACTTATACTAGCTTCTTGTTTTAAGAGAAAGGTCCCTTTCAATCTACATATAACAATGCATGCAATTAAAATGTTACGTTTTCCTTCTATGTATACTAGGAATATGAATATTACATCTCATTATCTAAATAAATACTCTTGTTGTATAGACAAACAGTAGTTGGCGGCATACTCCATCTACGTCTTGGTACCAATTGCTGAACCATCTAGCCTGCATCACTATAATTTAGTTTGAACATGAAGAATTTCATTCCCACTAGGAACTTGTAACGTGGGAAATCGCTATCGCACCAAAATTACGTTTAGTATATCTTTAGTACAAAAATGTAGGAACAATATCTTGTTATAAATAAATTTAGGCTAATGTGCTATAGAAAAATCAGGGCCATAATCAGCAGCCCCTCTCGGTTTAGATCCAGGCATGCCATTACATGACACACTTGTCTGTGCCTTTGTTCACTTTTTGCTATAATTGAAATCAAAATCTTTCATTTGGCTTTAGCCAAGGGCCGTTTGGAACATTTTCTGATTATAGAATATAAGGTTGTCTTTATAAGCAGCAATAGAAGCGATACAGTAATGTGATGTGATATAATCCCTTGCATACGTATCTTGACTTATTGCAAGCCCTGAAGGAGCAATGTAGGCAGATAATTTTGTTCTAGAACCAACGAGAATTTTATTTAGAAGTTTAGTGTCTTTTAAATTTAACTTCGCTACCCAACACCCTTATAAAATAGGTGTTATTACCTGCACAATCACAGCCATCTAACCTAATATATGATTCATTATTCGCAATAATAGCGCTACTCAGCGTTTTATTATTGTCTACCTGTGTAAGTGTTTTACCGTAAGTTTTTCCAATTTCAAAATAACCTGTGAAACCAACACTAACACTTTTTCATGTTTATTTAATGCTCGACAGAACACATGATATCATGAAATCATTTATCGTTTATTGTTCTCTTTGTAGTTCGGTATATATTGGAGAAATACTTCAAAACTTTGCCATAAGATATAAACCACACGTGCGTTGTTACAGAAATAAACATTAATATTAATATCAATAAAAATTAATATCAAATACCTAAATTTTTGTACTAACAAACGCAAATTAGACATTTCAGAAGCTTCTTCAGATATGCAAACACAAACGCCAGGGTACCTCTAATGAATGAACAGATTGAGCCCGGTAATTCTACATTACTGGAAGTGTTGATATTTAATTTCTATTATTTTTATCTTTTTAGCTAGTTATCAATTTTTTGTATTTACGTTAACGACGCGTTTGTCTATATTTATATTACCTTGTTAACAGTTATCGGGTAGGTAGTTTGAAATAAATTTGTGAAACATTTTACTAATCATTTTTTATTTATTTCATAATACCACTAGGGATTGAAATACATATTATCGATATTTTTTTATTATGATGCATAAGTATCTACTGTTGTAGAAATCTAATAGCAAATACGAGTTCTTCGCATCAGAAAACTATCTGTAATATACTAATATCGCAATCCTGTGTGGTATTTTATTGTTATTTAAAAACTGTTGAATTTTACGTCGCAGATGGACGCTGACAGATTTAGAAAAATAGATAAAATGTTAATCTATTTATCTTAGCTGACGTCTAAAGATTATCCGATCGATTATATATCGCATAATATGTACTTGAGTAGTCAAATTAAACAAAATAAAGCATTTCTATTGATGAGGATCTTATGAGGTGAATTGTTATTTGCATTTTGTTTTTATTTCCAAGTATGCTTCAGTTTTTTGGTAGATTAATTGGAAAGAGTCGTGTCGCGTGGGTGAGCGACTAGCACGCTAACCGCTTCACTACCAAGCATATATTCCAAATAAATATGATTTTGTGCTCTGAAAACATTTTATAACTAGTTTGACCTTATAAAGATGAATATTAGGTAATATTAAAGCAATATAAGCAAATAGCGACTACAAAATTTTAACGTGAATCTACATACATAAATACATATATGCCGCCATAAGCAAAAAGGGTAAAATATGTTTTGTGTTGGTTAGAGGACTTTATGTTGTCATCAAACAAGACAGTCTGTTTTTGACGGGATTATTCATGTTTTATTCTCTGAGAATTATTGTGCAATTTAAAAGGAATAGAAATATTCAAGCAACAATTCGAAAAAACTGAAATAATACCGTTAGTACTTTAATGTTCGTTATAAAAAAACAATACATCGTAAAAAAAGTGTAGCATGTAATTTCTGAAAGAGCGAAACAAACGCATGTGACAAATAATGGCCGCCATTAGATTTGGACCGCTACTTTAACTTTTCAACCCATAACCTAAACCAAGGCCCCAGAAGCTATAAGCTTGTGCGGGAGGGAGGGGGCGATTATTATTATTATGTAGGCCCAATGTGCGGCTGCAGCCGACTTATAGATGGAACAGCGCAAATCCCACATTTGTGTTACAGCTAAGGGAAACTGCAGAAAACCTTAACCAGATCTGCCAGCACCGGGAGTCGAACCCGGGCCGCTTGGGTGAAAGTCCGGCACGCCAGACATTACACTACCAAGGCTGTTTTGAATCTTTATATCTTGATATCTTTAAGAACATCTTGGTTGACCATGTGTAAGTGCAGATCTGAAGCTTCGATAAACGAAAGAATGTTGTTTTTCAGACATGCTCGCATATTTGTAGCTTTATTTTGTTGGACCACCCAATTCTCTCCACAATCCTAACCACGTTTCATAGTACACTTTAACATAGGTTTTAGGCCTGTATCGCAGAAATGGGAGAGACGCCTTCGAATAGGAGACACTCCACCAAACCATCATGAGTGCTGGATGCCTACTACACCGAACGTATACCAAAATATGAATACAAATAGAATATTAATACATAGCTAAATGTTATATCTTGTAAGCTTTTAGGGTTACTTAACATAGCTCTCTGATGTCTAAATAACAAAAGCGAAAATTTTCATTAAATTATAGTATATCGCTGTAAAGCTCTTGTTTTCAACTTTCATTATAAATATATGTTTAATTTTTGACGATGTATTGGTGTCTTATTATAAATATTGCAGCTACTGATAGTATTTATGGTGAAATTGCTAATTAAATAATCTAATAACTTTTGATGAGAATATTCCCAAAGTACGAGAAAAAAGAATTCTAAAAGCCATAGAAAATGAAGTTTGTATCTTAGCCTTGCATTATGTCTACGTGAGGTTAGGTTGCAGGACCAGAATATCTTGTACTAGTATAAGCTTTAAGATATAAGAGAGACAAGGATAGAACGTAGTGGGTGACTAGGGCTAGTCTTACTGTCAATCGAAATGAAGGCCTAACAAAACTTTTTCCGTTATGAAAAAATACCGTCTAAACTAAGTTCTAACCTAATCTCTAACACTAGTTTTAAACCTAGTTTAATTTTTATTCTAACCTATAACCTAAGATTTATTACCTATGTTAGGTCTAGAGTAACCTATAACCGTTAATCAACAGCGCGCTTCCACAGATTGCTAGATAGGTGAGGATAGAGCGCAGGAAATCAGTACCAGTACTAGTCGAGTACTTTTAGTGTTACATATTGACATTGGTGGCTGTGATGGTCCGTTATAGTTATTCAAAAAAAGGTTGTTTTAGACACTGAAATCTCTGACTCCTGTACATCTCAGTTTTTTATTAACTAACCAACTTTATATTTTTCAATAATCAAAACTATCGTTCAATATTTTGATATTGGTTGCAATCGCTATTTTCTCAATACTATTGGTTCTCTCAATATCACTATTTTTTATTGCCAATAGCAATATCAATCAGCATGCATAGTTTTCCTTGTTTACTGCAGATTGTGCAATTGCTCTAACCTAATTTTTAACTCAACCCTAACTTTAACCCAATTTAATAATGTCAGTACAGATTTATCAGGGATAGTTTGCCTTCTGTTTTTACTAAAATTAAAATATGTTTTTAATAGCAAGTACTACCCATCCAAATGTTTGTTTGGTGCATTTTTTATATTTAAATACATACATAAAATTTATAAAGGTATTGCAAGAAAACAATGTAGTCGAGTCAAAAATTTTGAAAAGTAGATGGAAAATCAACAGTTTTAATTTTTCTACCTCTTGTGGTTATGCTTGCGTTAAAAAAGAATAATAAAATTTATGAAAAGCAATTTCTTAGAGAAAATTAATTGAATTAATTTATAAGAATGTAAATGCTTTGCATGTAAAAGCGTCTTTTAAAATTTCCCCATCCAAAGGAAGTAGCTACTAGTCGTTATGGTTAATGGTTTTTATTATGCATGAAAGGTCATAAGAGGATGTATTAAATTAATGAGATTCAAAATGCAGGAAGGTTGAAATGTATTCGTTGTATGGTAAATACTTGGAAAATTGTAAAAAGGTTTCTTTGCTCAATAAATATTAATTTATGTTACTAGAAAATATACCAGGGAATGCAGAATATTTGTTGTAAAGGGGACAAAATATAAATACAAAGGATGAGTAAAAAAACTAATAACGTGCATCTTTCAGAAAAATGTAAGTTAGTTTTTAGTAAAGAAAGATTTGAATCAACATCGTAGTCCAAGTATCTATTATGGAACGTCTCGTTGAGTTTAGAATCAGATTTTAACGTTGAAATTACTGGCCATAGATTGACAAGTAGTATGGTTCGGGTGTTCCATAGTTTGTAGTATAGTTGAATATAACTGGTGTGCCCATATTTTAACGTATTAATTTAAAATTTTATTTTATTCTTAAAGGTATATTTGACCTTTTCCTCTAAAGAGGGAAGATCAGTTATCACAGAAATAAAATATCATAAAACGGTTTACAGATGAAAATCAGAGAAGATTCTCAATACCATAAGTGCAATATTAGTAAAGATAAAAACGAGAACGAACATATTGTAGATTAGAAATCAAATAAAAGTCGCAAAACTTTTCCTAATACAGTGGTTCGTCGATATTATTTACTATTCAATAATTGTCTAAAAGTTTTTATTTTTTTGGGAAAATATCACTGCTGAAAATATGCAGGGTTAGAATTCTTGATGTCGAAGTTGATAAATTTATAAGTACAACTATACATAATGTAGGTAATATGAGAAAACAGGAGAATAGTTAATACTGTTGTATCTCGCAGACACCATTATCAAAGGTTGTGAAAGTATTTAAAGACACGAAGAAGAAAATCCTAATACAGCTTTGATCCTACAAATAAGCCTCCATGAGACTATGAAGACATGCTACGAAAACTAAACACTTAGATAATTTGCTGAGCGATGAAATTTTAGGGACTACCATTTACTAAAGTTTCAAAAATTTTAGCTGACAACAATTCTATCGGGTTTAAAAATTGTCAACATCAAACGACTGTAATTCAAAACTACAGTTTTTTCAACTTTGTGCCCAACGACACTTTTAATCTACACGTATAGTATCTTCCGGCAAAGTCTCAAAGCAATCTAGTGAAAGCCAGTTTTCTATTATTATGTGGGTTTTTTTCTTGTAGTGTCATTCAACCATAATATAAGAATAATAAACTCCAATTTTATTTATTTTAAGTAGTAGGCAAAATCATATCACATTTCTGTTTTTGATGACAAGGTTACGTTAAATTTCATTTTTTAGAAAACTGTCTGAATCACCAAGTTTCCGTCGAGTTATTAAAGGTGAAAGTAAATTATTAATTACTTTATAACTGACTGTTTATTTTACGCATACTCCTACTTTTAAGCAGTATTTTAATGCTCCCGTTTCAATTCTAATACAGATTTCAATGCGTTAATACTTAAACTCCGTTATAGAATTGTGGGCCTGGATTCGTAAAACACAAACACATAATGAAATATAATCAAATTAAAAGATTAATTCAAAGTTTCACAAGTTTTATTAGTTTATCTTAACCTGACAATATTGTTTCGACATTAAAATGTCATTATCAAAGGTAGATAAGATTGATAAACAAACACGTTGCTAAGGATAAATACATACAGAAAATAGGTAACTAGATACAATACAGACAAAAACTAAATATCTAACACTTCTAATAAAGGAGAATTACTAAGCTCAGTCTATTCATTCATTAAAGGTACTGTGCGTTTATGTCTGTATATTTCAAAAGCTTCTAAAATGTCTAATTTGTGTTTGTTGTTGCAAAAATGTAAGAATTTAATGTTGTTTTGAGGTGTCATTGGGTGGTTCTGTTCCAAAATGTGTTTGGCATAATTCGATTTTTCTGGAAGTTTAAGTCTATAAGAGCGTACGTGTTCTTTGTATCTTATGTAGAAATTTCTAAGTGTTTGTCCAATATAAACCGAGTTACAAAAAGAACAATTCAAACGGTAAATGCCGGATTTCATGATATCTTGTGTTTTGTCTTTAGCATTGAATAAAGATGAAAAAGTGCTGGTGTTAGTTTTATAGGTTATTTTGTAACTGGTAGTTATTCGTATTATAGTTGCAATTTTTTCTGATATCTTGCCAAAGTATGGTATTGATATGTAGTTTGTGTCTTGTATTTGAGTGTCAATTGGAAATATTCTTTTGATAGCTAACCTATAATCTTTTTGTTGAATTAAAGTGTCAATCATGTTATGGTTACAATGGTTTGCATGTGCTAATTGTTTGATGATTGAAATTTCTTTATCAAAATGTGATCGTTTCATTGGAGGAGTTAAAGCTCGGTGTACTAAAGATCTATAAGCATGGTGATTGATTGGTGATTGATTGATCCATCTTCGTTGGAAGAACAAGCCAAGCTATATAAGAAACTGATGATTAAACAAGGAATTGCTAGCCAGAGTATTTGGTTCAATCAAGAATGTATTAAACGTCAAGTCATTCCCAAATATGTCAACATCACAACCAAGACTAGTAATTACATTACTGACAAGATGATCAAAAATGCAAAAAGAAGATGGTACAAAGAAGAAGCAAAGAGATGGTTTAGAATTAGAGACAATTTGCACATTTATATAAAGGTACTCCACACAGAACTTGCACATAAATTACATAATATTCAATTTGACATTTTAGATTTTGATGTTAGAGAAACTGTCAGTCATATTAAATTTCAAAAATACAATAGGGAGAAGAAGTGCATACGTCATACCGTGCCTGACGGCATAATTCTTTCCTCGCAACGCGCATGTTCGCATCGCTCTACTTCGCTGTAAACCGTTTGTTTGACAGTTTTGACACTGTTGACAGTTGGAAGAGAAAACGTGACGCTACTTTGTGAGGTTAAAATAATAGATAGGTACTATCACAAATAAAATATTGAAACAACAATGGGTGAAAGCCATTGGGTAAGTGTTTTTATAGCTTGTAAACATCCTTTTTAATCAATTTAATTCCTATCAATAATCAGAAATGAAAATATAATGTGCCTTATTGAAGTACATGCGCGTTGCGAGGAAAGAATTATGACGTCAGGCACGGTATGACGTATGCACTTCTTCTCCCTATACTCAGAAAAAGAAATTACGAAACCTTACCCAACAAAAACGCTCAATACAAAGTAATTATAATACCCCGAATACCATAAACTTCTATCCACGCTTTATAAATCTATCAGATACACAATTCAATGACAGAGAAACACAATTTTTTAACAAAGGCTTCAAATCTTGTCATTTTCCAAAATTCACTAACAAAATTAAAGAAATCTTGGCTGTTGAATGTGAAACTATACTCAGAAAAGATCACAACAATTATGCAAAATTCCAAATCTTGAATTTGATAAAAGAAATATCTTTGAAAAAGAACAAAACACAGAATAAAACATCTAACCTGTCACTACTTCAATCTATCAGACATAAAATTACAGAAAACAATTTAATTTCTGTTAAAGCAGATAAGGGTAACACTTTGGTAATCCTCTCGAAAGATGTTTACACACAAAAGGTTAATGATTTTATTGATGAAGAAAATTTAGATGTTTTAAACAAAGATCCTACCACAAAATTTCAAAAAGAAATAAAACATGCTTTAGCACACTGCAATATCTGCTTTAACGAATTAGAAAAGCAACAAATCGTACATAAAAACCCACAACCACCAAGACTATATGGACTGATTAAAACACATAAACACAACATGCCTATACGACCAGTAGTATCATATATCAACGCACCTAATCACACCTTGCCCAAGAAACTCAACCATATTATTAACATCATAGGATACAAATCGAAATACTCTGTCAAAAATTCATTAGAATTAGTAGAAAAACTACAGAACATACATCTTCCAGCACATTAAAAACTTGTAAGCTTTGACATTTGTAACATGTTTTCAAAGATTCCACCACAAGACTGTATTCCTTTGTTAGATAATTTCCTAGTTAATAGTAATGTAGAATTAGTAAAAAGATTGGAGTTAATTCAATTATTTGATCTTTGTATCAGTCAAAATTATTTCACTTTTAATAATATAATTTATTTACAGAAGGATGGTTTACCTATGGGTAATTCTCTGAGTCCTCTATTAGCTAACATATTTATGGACAAGTTTGAAGATCGAATATTTGAATTAGATCTTTCTAAACACATTATTTTTTAGTTTCGTTATGTTGATGACATTTTAGCTTGTTTTGACAGTTCTTTTGTGGTTATCAATGAATTTTTAATTCTTAACAGTCTTCACACAAACATCACGTTTACACTAGAAACAGAACAAAATAGAACTATTACTTTTTTGGTGTTTAACTATTACAATCAATACAAACAATGAATTAGATTTTTCCATATACAGAAAACACACAAGCACAGACGTCACTATTCCTAACGATTCATGTCATCATAAAATGCATAAACTAGCGGCTTATAGATCTTTAGTACACCAAGCTTTAACTACTCCAATGAAACGATCACATTTTGATAAAGAAATTTCAATCATCAAACAATTAGCACATGTAAACCATTATAACCATAACATGATTGACACTTTAATTCAACAAAAAGATTATAGGTTAGCTATCAAAAGAATATTTTCAATTGACACTCAAATACAAGACACAAACTACATATCAATACCATACTTTGGCAAGATATCAGAACAAATTGCAACTATAATACGAAAAACTACCAGTTACAAAATAACCTATAAAACTAACACCGACACTTTTTCATTTTTATTCAATGCTAAAGACAAAACACAAGATATCATGAAATCCGGCATTTACCGTTTGAATTGTTCTTTTTGTAACTCGGTTTATATTGGCAAACACTTAGAAATTTCGACATAAGATACAAAGAACACGTACGCTCTTATAGACTTAAACTTCCAGAAAAATCGAATTATGCCAAACACATTTTAGAACAGAACCACCCAATGACACCTCAAAACAACATTAAATTCTTACATTTTTGCAACAACAAACACAAATTAGACATTTTAGAAGCTTTTGAAATATACAAACATAAACGCACAGTACCTTTAATGAATGAACAAACTGAGCTTAGTAATTCTCCTTTATTAGAAGTGTTAGATATTTAGTTCTTGTCTGTATTGTATCTAGTTACCTATTTTCTGTATGTATTTATCCTTAGCAACGTGTTTGTTTATCAATCTTATCTACCTTTGATAATGACATTTTAATGTCGAAACAATATTGTCAGGTTAAGATAAACTAATAAAACTTGTGAAACTTTGTATTAATCTTTTAATTTGATTATATTTCATTATGTGTTTGTGTTTTACGAATCCAGGCCCACAATTCTATAACGGAGTTTAAGTATTAACACATTGAAATCTGTATTAGAATTGAAACGGGAGCATTAAAATCGACAAGGTTACCTTCCATAATTGGGCCAGTTAGGAATGACAGAACCTGAACCAAAATTCAATAAAATTTCAAACTGTTCGTTTTTGTCCTGTACTTGTAAAGGAAAATTTGCTCTGCTGCCTTCCCTCGACTGACCATTTGACGTATATCAAGTAAACCTGATTCACCCTGTATAAAATATACTTTTTTTTCGTTACCATTTTAATTTATCACTCTGATTACATCTTCATTATAGGCGGTATAATAGCTATAGCTGATGATAATATTATACTATAGGTATCTTTTTTATCCACTGCAGTAGTAGCCAAAAAAACCTTAAGAATCAGTTTAGTTTTCTTACAAGTAGAACAAAAATATGCTTGCGTTAATCCAAAATTTATTTCAATGGAAGTTGAATGCAGCTTGCGTTAGACCCCTTATTCACAGACACCCGAAAAGCGGTAATCGAGGTAGAAGCAAAGCTTAATAATTATATTCAGCCTAGTTGGCGGCATAAAATCATTAGCAACAGCGTTGACCAAACAGGGATTTTGCATTGTGGAAAGTGGCTGAGGAGATAGTGACCGTGAAATCTAACGCATCTGTCCATTACGATTTCTGAAATTGTATGTGATTAAAATGCATTTTAAACAAAACAATTGTTTCATTTCGAATTAGCAAGCACCCCAAAACTTTTGAAAAATCACTGTACAATATTACAAAAAAAAGTATTTCATACAAAGATGAGCGACTAGAAGGTTTTTTAACATTATTCATCAGATATTATGATCGAGTATTTTATTGTAATATGAAGCAATTTTTAATTGCCACGGAGATAAAATACAGCATTAGCAGATCTTTGGACAAGAATGAGTTTGTCTAATAATAATAATAACTACTACAACCCATAACCTAAACCAAGGCCCCAGAAGCTATAAGCTTGTGCGGAAGGGAGGGGACAATTATTATTATTATGTAGGCCCAATGTGCGGCTGCAGCCGACTTACAGATTCCTTTAACTTGATATGCTCTTATTCAGATACAAATATCTCTGCGAAAAATTTGTGCACAAGGAAAGTAAATATCTTAAATTGTAGCTGAATGTTGGTACTTTCAAATGTATATGACAAAATTTAATCCTACATTAAATACTTTGCGTTATAACATTTTGAAGATGGTCAAAATAGGCCTTTTTTACACTTTTAAGTGCGAATATCTCAAAATCATGACGTGATACGCATTTTTTTAACGTCATCGAATTCTACGCACAAAAATCTATAAGAATCATCTAGTCTGGTCTCCGATGTAGAAACAAGTGCTATTTTTGTTCCGTAGTGTAATAATAATAATTGAATAATTAAAGCAACAACGATACCTTTTATTTTATTGATTCGAGATATTTTATTTAAATTTGATAAAAAGGAATTTTAAAACGAATAATTTTTAATGCAGACTACACATTCCGCGTTATAGAGTTTCGGGTAAAACAAACCACACAGGTTATACAATGTATACAAGCTATTTTAGGAGTATCCAGATTGGTTTGGTTATAGTATATTGTATAGCAAAATTAAAATTGTAAACACCTGCAGCTGTTTAATCAGCCACAGGTATTTTTACATCTAGAATTTGTTTTGAGATTCTCCAAACTCGTGTATTTATTATATAATTAAATTACCGTCATATCCTTCATCATTGCAAGATATTTATTATGCACGTTTATTCTATGGACAATACAGTTTACATTCTTTATGCTATATCTCCAGAACTGTCAGCCGTAGCTAAATAAAACAAAACCAGATTGTGAGGAACTTTAAATGCAATAAAAAGGCTCTCTTGCAATTGTTTTACGTAAAACCTACCAAAATCGAGTTACTTAAAAATTTTAATATTGTCCCATTCTCCTCCAAGATGGCGACTCTAGCACATCACATCTTATTCAACTCGGGACTCAATTTCTTAGATAGTATGTATTTGCCAACATCAATCCCAATTTTAAGCTTCCTATTATTTTTTCCGTTATTTTTCATTTAAATCGCCGTCTTTTCCAAGATGACGGCTCGAACACACCTTATTCAACTCGGGACTCATCAATTTTTTAGATAGTATGTATTTGCCAACATCTATCTCAATTAAATCGCCATATTTACCAAGAAGGAGGCTCGAGAACACCTTATTCAACTTGGGACACATCAGATTCTTAAATAGTATGTGTTCTCCAATATCTATGCCAATTTTCATACTCCTTTTTTCCTTTATTTGCTTAATTTTGATCTAATTTTACTATACTTTTGGCCATTAACCTTTTCATAGTCTACCGATGAGTCATATACCGTTGGAAAGTACTTAAAATTCCTTTTCAAATGATATATACTATGATATATATACAGCCTTGGTAGTGTAATGTCTGGCGTGCCGGACTTTCGCCCAAGCGGCCCGGGTTCGACTCCCGGCGCTGGCAGATCTGGTTAAGGTTTTCTGCAGTTTTCCTTAGCTGTAACACAAATGTGGGATTTGCGCTGTTCCATCTATAAGTCGGCTGCAGCCGCACATTGGGCCTACATAATAATAATCGCCCCCTCCCTCCCGCACAAGCTATAGCTTCTGGGGCCTTGGTTTAGGTTATGGGTTGTAGTAATTATTATTATTATTATATTATTATTATATTTTGAGTGTTTCTCATTGAGTGTGTCAATGGTAATGACATGTCTTCTCCATAAACCATTTCACATTAATTGTTATGCATAGCAGTTATTATTGAAGAGAAACGAATTGATGTGAACTCGTAACAACTCAAGTTGGTTTTGGTATTCTGTCAACGTCAATTGTTATTACGAGCCGATTGAAGAGAAAACGTAGCAGTTGAAATGCCATTTGTTGAAAACTTCGGAGATCGCCGTACCTGACGTTTGATATATTTATTTGAACTCCATAGCGGGAATTCGTTACTTCTTAAAAATGAGTAGTAAAAAATAAAAAGGACGAAAAACTAACAAAGTGCAGTTTAATTTGTTATTAGATTTAATCAATAACAGTAAATTGTTAATTACGGGAAACCACGCCCAACTACGAGTATTTTTTAATATTTATTTATATCTTAATCCCAACACCGCCGCACTGTGAGGCCTTTTCGCTAAAATCCGTACATTCTACCATATCTCCGTTATTTATTGTCCGATTTCCATGAAATTTTTACCATATACTCATATAATCGATTTTAATAATACCAAAATGATGAGACATTTGAATTTATTTTAATTAAACGAATCTGCTATAAACTTTATATTACAAATGGTTACAGTAAGTAAATTTATTAAAACTATAAGTAGATTTGTTTATTAGTTCGTGGTTTGTCAGAATAAGAATAGATTTTTGAAGAAATTAATAATAATCTAATTCCAATAAATCTTTGGCTTCTGATAAAAGGTCTTTAATATTTTCTTTTAACTTGGGTCGTAAAGCAGACATAACGAGATTAGAATTTAGTAGCAATTATTACGATATCTCTGCTATTTGCAATTCTAAATATTTTTCGTGGATAATTTTCTCTAAACTCCCTAAGTCATATATGGTTTGCTTCAATTGCTTCCTTGGCAAATTGGCACTAAAGCGTATATACAATAATATTCCCCCATGAATCAAAAGTTTGTGTACCGAAGCTGGCATATAATCAGCCATTAATAACGAAATAAATTTCTGAGCAGGTTGAAACAGAAAAAATTCCAAACTTTTTTCTTTATGGTGAATCTAAAGTCAATAGAAGGCAAAATCTAACAGATAGGCCAATCATTTTGCCAAACAATTGAATTTGTTTCAGTATTCATAATGTAAATAGGTACAAAACTACAAGTAAGTACAGTAAAATTTAACTGACTACTGGACTCTTCAAAATTAATTTTGTAATGAGATTAAATAGACGCATCATCTACACCTTCATTTGCAAATCATAGTTACCTGTTACATTTTCTAAAGTAGTTGGTATTGAAGAAAGAAAACGTGTACTTGTGAAATTTAACAAAGCTTCTAAATTAATTTTGTTTTCATTTGGGGTTATAATAAAAGTATTAATTGATGGCTAACAAAAACGTTTTAACTTTTGAATTGTCCTAGTTTGGTAATTTGTTGAGAGTGGTCATAGTCCTCACAGTATTTTCTCGCACATTTAGCAGTATCAGGGCGAGATTGAAGAAAATGATAAACAAACTGGAACGTCTTGTTACTTTGTGTACATTTCAATATTGAAGAAATTTGACTTAAAATAACATCTATTAACCTAGAAAGGGCTATGAAATGCTATATATATTTTTGTTAAAACGATACTATGAGGGTGCTTTAAAAGAATTAACCTTTATTTCGTTTGCCTTTTTACAATACAATAAGCAGAAATATTATAAATGCGCGATTAAAATGGTAATACAATAGCAAACACGTTCACAGAAACGGTTTTAACTGATACGAATACGAAATCATCACAAATTCGGAAAAATTTGCGTTTTCTTTTTGTAGACAATTAACAATTTCTCCATTGGTAGTAAAAAGCGACTGCTAAGTATTTGACAAAATTTATTGGAAACTCCTGGTAGGGCTTTTAAAACTCAAGTGAAATTATACCAATAAAGAGGTTGGGGAGGATCTTGAATAAACGCTAATATCTATAGGAAAAATAAGTCTAATATAATATTATAAAAGAGAAACAACATCTCTGATGAGATCTATGAAGATTGTTTATTTAAGAAAAAGTTATTACTTATTAACAAAATTTATAGTTCCTCTTTGAAAATGTATGAAATTTTTAAGTGGTTAAAATATGTTTATCGAACGCTTTTTACTTAAAAGGAAAATTATAAAAAAAAAGAATTTTAATATTAGAAACGGTTTAAACAGTTAATTTAAAATGCATTCATATCTAGGAAAACTTAAAAATTGATACTACGGAAATTAGCTCTATATCCGAATTTTAGCGAAAAGGTCCCATCCGCCGCGCCGAGTGCTTGGGCATTCTTAGTGTTGAGATTTGTCTTAACTGAGATATGAAATAAAAAGCGAAATTACTTTTCTTGGGGTTTATTTTACAAATACATTGATTTTCTACTCACATAAATGACTTTATAGAATTATTAACGTTTTTGTAAAAATAAAACACAACAAAGTTTTGAGATGTGTACATAACAACTGCTGGATAACAGCTGATGTGGCTCTTCAATTTACTGATACAGAAAGTGCTTAGAGAATACTACTTTTGCAAAATCGCTTGTTATGGTTGTCCTACAACAATCAATTTGAGTGTAACAGTTGATATGATTGCATAAACGCTTACAGAACAGACCTGGACTTTTTAGTTCTGGACAATACTATCGATAGACCTCACTGTCAGAGGCAGTGGGTATCATTAAACCAACTAACATTAAACTCCAAACTAATAGCTGCAGCTGTCTATACCTCTACTCTTAAAATATCTTCTGCTGTTAGGTAATTGTAATTTTTCTTTAAGAAAAACCATTTTATAATATGCTGCATGAAATCCTCAGCCATGTGAATAAGGCGTAATCCTAAGTAGGTTAACTTAGATATCTATGTACAATAGCACGTTAAGGTCGTCCTTCTTTTGGCCTTCTTTCATGTTCGAATTTCGATGCGAGCCTCCCTTAAAATGATTCTAAATGATAAGAAAATAAGATTCTCGTCGAAGATAGTGGAATATTTTAAAAATACACGATCCCCAACAGGCTTTTTTTAATGAAAACTATGCGTTTTTGACATATTGCCTGTTTGAACGTTGGTAATATGAAAAATCTACTCGCTAATGATCTTAGTCTGTAAGATGTAAAAGTACGTATAAAACACTTCATTAAGAGCTAAAAATCATGTATTTCCAATGGAAATAAATTGTACATATAACAGTTCCAAATTACATCCCAAAAACGAAAAAACGCGTATTTACCGTTTTCACATTGTTAGAATCTTTAAAACTT